>CM052441.1:116533298-116568791 GCA_028533085.1 Varecia variegata
AAGTGCCCATTAAGACTGCATCTCAGCTCACACCTGTAATCCTAGCACTCTGGGAGGCCGAGGTGGGAGGATTGCTTGAGCTCAGGCATTCAAGACCAGCCTAAGCAAGAGCAAGACCCGGTCTCTACTAAAAATAGAAAAATTAGCTAGGCGTGACGGTGCTCGCCTGTAGTCCCAGTCTGGAGACTGAGGCAGGAGGATCACTTGAGCCCAGGAGTTTGAGGTTGCAGTGAGCTATGATGATGCCACTGCACTCTAGCCTGGGCAACAGAGACTCTGTTTCGAAAAAGAAAAAAAAGACTGCATCACAGCTCAACGTTTCCCTCTGCCTGATGCTGCCTTCTCCCCTTCCCTTCCACAGTGTCATCTTGAGAGTTCTTCCTAATAACCCACTGCAAGTGAATCTCCACTTCAGAGTCTCCTTCCTGGACACACAACCTGTGACACAGGGCTAAACTCTGAGCAGGAATTTTTCATTTTTGCCTGGCCATGGTGTGCAAAGAACATTTAGGGCTGCTGTCTCACCTGATCTTCACAATAACTTGGTGAAATGAGTGGTACTGTTCCCACCTAACAGATGAGAAAACTGAGGCCAAGAGAAGTTAAATAACTGTTCAAAGGCAAAACAGCAAGGAATTGGGGCAGCCAGGGCTGAAACCCGGTCTGCCATGCTCCAAAATGTATGTTCTTTGCTCTCTCGCACAGTTGCTGAAAGAAGGAGGGAAGGAAGGGAGGGAAGGAGGCAAGGAGGAAGGGAAGGTTAGGTAGCATCTAGCACTTACCCTGGGCCAGGCAGCATGCTCAGCATTTCGCATGCATTATCTCATTTAATCCTCACAACTTTATGACATAGGTATTATTTTTATCCCCATGTTATAGATAAGGAATCTGAGACTCAGAGAAGTGCAACAAATTGTCCAAGATCACACAGCCAGTAAGTGGCAGAACCTTGATACAAACCCAGTTCCATCTGATTCCAAGCAGACATCTTAACCATTACTATTAGGGAGCATTGGGGCCCCAAGATGCAGCTGTGGGCTAGAGTACTGGGGAGTCCAGGGCAGCCAGCCAAGACCCCAAGCGCCTGAGTGAACGGGAAGCGTGGACAGATCCGCATCCTTGTTCTCCGGGGAGCAGACAACGTGTGCTTGAGGGCTGACCCAGTTCAGGCCTGGAGACATTGCTTAGAAATTGCACCAAGCCAATCCCCAGCCATAATTACCACCACGCTTGCAGCACTGGGCTGAGAGCTGGAAATAGCTCTGTATTTATTTACCCTGCAATTACATGCTACATTAAATGCTCCGCAAGAACATGGCGATCACCCTGCAATTAACTGGTCCCTGCTTCCTGGGCAAGAGGAGGCTGGAGACAGTTACTGGGTGAAATCAAGTGCTGCCTGGTTTCTTAATGGGCCTGGGGGTCACCTTGTAACTTATGTTACTGGGCCTGGCCGGAGGCTGCAGCTCCGAGTGGGACCCGCCTTGACTCCTGGAGGAGGGAGATTCACATCCGGGTAAGCCCTGCCCCAAACGTTGCCGTGGCTTTTGCGACAAGACCCTCCATGAGCTGGACCCTGCCCACACTGTCTTCTCCAGCTCCTCCCAAGGTACCCGGTGATCTCTCTGCACTTCAATTTTTGGGCTCCACCAGGCTTTGCATCAGCCATTTCCCATCATGTTGACATGGTAAATTCCAACTTACCTTTCAAGATTCAGCTCAACCGTCATCTCCTCTGGGAAGTACGCTTTGAGAGGAAATTGTGTACGGTCGTGAAAATCAGACAGACCTGGGATCAAATACCAGTTTCATTACTTAATGGCTGTGTGACTTTGGGCAAGTTACTTGATCTCGTTGAACCTCAATATACGTGTGTGTGCACACGTACAGAACTCCCTGACATCACATGCACATATGCGTTGTGTGTAGACATACACAAGAACTCAAAGTCTTCTGGTTAGGGGCAGAGTTTAGCAGGGTGGAAACAGCATGGTGCCTCACACACAGTAGGTCAGCAGGTGTGCACTAAATCTTCCTTGAATCCACGAACCGGTGAGTAAACCAACCAGCCAATCGGGAGAGCTGTGAATGTGTGTGTACTCATGTTTATCTTCGCAGCTCTCCACTAACTTGCTACACATAAACAAGTATATGGGTTATTCAAAAACATAATATGCACACATGATGGTAATTGGTCTCTAGCTGCCTGGAGATTCCAGAGAACTGGTTTCCCAGGCTGTGTGGCTAGATTAAGAATGCCAGCAAAAAGCATTAAGAAAAGAGTTAATTATATATTTACTACCTCTGTCATTTTCTCCTAATTATGTCTTGGCAAGCTGAGACTCCTGGATGAGTCTTAAATCTCAGTGTCTTTAAAAATATAATAATAAATCAATGTGAAATGGAATGTTCCCAACAGCTGAAATGCCCAGGACCGTTTTCAATCAGTGAGAGCCCCAGTGAGCCATGCTGGCCCCAGTTCTGGTGGCGTTTGGGCTTCAGGAATCAGATATGGGGACAGAAAAACAGCAGGCGAGCAGGGCAGTGTCCGCGCCCTGCCAGCGAGGCCACCTCTCAGACTATTGAGGTTCTCCTGGAATTCCTGTGGCCGCTGCCTGCTGCCAGTGTCCCCAGAGGAGACAGGAGAGGGAAAACGGGGTGTGCAAATTCATGAGCCGCTCTGGCACCATTTTGCTTGGTTTCTGGATTGAGGAGACAGGGGCCATTTACTGAGTACTATCTCTGTCACTGGTTCTCAACTGGGGGCAATCTTGTCCCCCCAGGAAGCATGTGTCAGAGCCTGGAGATATTTTTGATAGTTACGACTTGGGATTTGTGCTACTGGCATCTGGTGCATAGAGGCCAGGGACGCTGCTAAACATCCCACAACGCACAGGACAGCCTCGTACGACAAAAGAATTATCTGGCCCCAGATGTCAGTAACGACAAGGTTGAGAAATCCTCTGTGTATGACGGCAAGCTAGGGGCCTGGCAGCACGTTTCTATGCTGTCTGTTCCCGACTGTCGTCACTTGCTTGGGTTTTCAGATCTCTTCATGTTTTTGTCTTTTCTATTTTGGTTTCTAATAATAAGGAACATCTAGGCACACACACACTCAGAGCAAACGCACGGGCTTCCTTCCCAGTAGCCGCTCCCTGGCCGCGGTCATGGTCATGAGGATGAGTCAGCCCTCACCCACGGAGGGGTGGATGCTCACCTTGAGGCCTGTGGGCACCTGCAGACGCCGTGCTTTCTCCTCCCGGGGAAGAGATCACGCTTCTCTCACCAGCCCCAGTAGGCACAGTCAAGGCAGCAAAGCTGGGGGGCTTGTTGCTGCTCCCTCAGACTGGCCTAGGTGGGAGGCCCAGGGTGTCCCCTGTCTGTGAGGTGACCAGGGAATCTGTGTTTCTTACCAGGTGCCAGCACACATGCCCAGAAATTTCACTCTATCCCAAGCCATCAAACACACCTACATCATGCAAGCAATTTTCAGCCGTACTAGTTTCTATTATTAGAGTCTCTTGTCTAGGATCCAAAGGTCCTTGGCACATAAAATGACGAAGAGGGAATTTCCCAGGATTTTCTCACGTAGTCCTCACAACCACCCAGCAAGGAGGACATTTGTATATCTCCTTCACGACTAGGGGAAAGAGGCTCTAAGGACAGGACAGTCCAAGTGCAGGACTTCTCAGTGCCTTTCTTTACACTGTGTGAGTCAGACCTTGTCACTCATCTTTCTAAGCTGGTGATGGAAATAATGAGGCCAAGATGGAAATGCAAGTCCATTTGACCCCAAGCAAGGCATATACACTTGCCACTACAGCCGGCTGCTGAAAGGAGGTAGATGAAGGGAAGACAAAGAGAATAGAAAGGGGTGTTTTTGAGCACAAGAATGGAGGAAGTAGGAGAAGGCATGGATCACCTCTCTTACCCTGACCTCCTCCCAGCTCATCGGCACCATCCCTGTCCCTTAACATCTGTGTGCCTTCCTACAGGGCACCAGAAACTCCAGACACTGGAAGGAGAGACATTCTAAAAGGCTGCAGGAAAGTGTCATTTGGGGACTGTGATAAGCAGTGTGAATACAGAGGTAGGTGACAAACATATGGGGCTCTTCTTCTGAACAGGTGCCAGGAGAATTTTAACAAAGGCCTCCAGCCACGACGAGCTACTAAAGGCAGGGAGGGAAGCGAGGAGGACGTTCAGTTCAGTCAGATCTGGGAACACACGGATAGTCCACCCTGCAGAGGGGCACTTGGGAAAGGGTGTAGGTAAAGTGCTGTAGACTTCCCTTCAAATTACTCCCCCCAGCCAACCCCCACCCTCACACACACTACCGCTCTCTAATCCAGCTCTTCTCAACATGTGTCCCCATGGAACCACACTTCGTAACGTTAGTGCTCATAGAAACTTTACTGTCTCATCAGGGTGTTCAGGGTGGGCCTGACTCTGCATTTCTGACAAGCCCCCCGGTGAGGCCGATGTGGCTGGCCCACAAGCCACACGTTGAGGATAAAGATTTTACAATACTGGCTAAGCAAGATGTTAACAAGTCATTAAGGGAAAATAAAAGATTCCAGAGATGAAATGTTTTGGGTAATATTACATTAAATTTAATAAGTATCCGAAACTCCAAGGAAGGGGAAAGATGTACAAGGATGTTAAGAGATTTACAGGAAACAAAGGGAGCTCCATGGTCAAATACTTTTGGGAGGATCTGGGTTAAGTTAAAAGAGCATGCAGGACTTCTCAGTGCCTTTATACCGTATGAGTCAGATCTTGTTGTTCCTCTGTCTGAAGCTGGTGATGTAGGAGCCTTTACACTGGCTGAAAGGGCCCCCAGGACCTCACTCCTTCCTTCTCCCCATCTCTGGGCACACAGGCCTTCTCTGGAAAGACCAGATAGGTACTGCTCAGCCCCATAGCCTTCGCCCTGGGTATTTCCTTTGCCCGAAGTATTTTTTTTTTTTTTCACAACAAATTATCTAACTCCCTTGCCTCCTTCTTTGCTCAAATGCCACCTTCTAGATGAGACTTCTCTGTCTACCCTATGGGGTATCACAACCCACTTCTCTTGTCCCTGGCATTTGCAATTGCCCTTAATTTATTTGACCTTTTTTCTTTTTTTCACAGCACTTTCACCTTGGAACACACCGTACAATTTCATAATTTATTATGTTTATTGCTTACTGTTTGCCTTCCCCACCAGACTGTAAGCTCCACGAGAGCAGGTGTATTTATTTCATTGCAGTATTACCAGCAGCTGGAATAGCATTAGGCATATAGCAGGCACTCTAAATATTTGCAGAAAGCAGGAATTGAACAAATGTCCGATGTCAAGTTCTTAGCAGGAGTGGATTATAGTAAGCCTAACTCCCCAACGGTTTGTAACCACAGGACCTATTTCTTTCTTATTTCTTTTCCTGCAGAGCATCTCAGCATGACCACAATTCCCAAATTCGCATTTTCTAGGAAATGGTTGCTGTCATAACTCACCCAGGATCCGGCCTTCATCCATTTTTCTAAATCCTTCCGGGCCTATTCATATTCATCCCCTGCCAGTCCTAGGGTGATGAGTTCCATAAGTTTATTACCCACGGCAGAAATTCATCTTTAGTTTCGTGAGAACAATGTGCCAGGAGGGGTGCTCACTGCCTTCGAGGCTCCCAGCACCTCCCCACGCCTCCGTGGAGAAGAGGCACCAGGTTTCACACCTGCCCTGTAAGCCACAGGTGCTCCACAAATGCATATTTAACCCTCAAAGTCATCCTCCGAGGTGAGTCTTAATCCCCCATTATACAAATGAGAACGCGAGTCTCCAAGAGATTAAGTAGCTTATGGAGCTGGGATTTGGGTAAAGGTCTGCCATGCTTTAAAGCTCACTCACTCTGCACGACACCAGTGTGGCAAAGCTCACAAACTGGCATCCGGCGAATGCCAAGTGCAGAATCAGGGACTTGGGAGGTGTGCACCTGCCTCATTGGCAGCACAGCAGCAGTAGTAGCCAGTGCTTGCTGAGATTGTACTAGATGCCAATCATTATTCTAAGCATTTTACGTGTATTAAGTTGCTTAATTCTGACAATCCCCATGGACCTCACTTTGCAGATGAGGAAACTAAGGCAATCAAGAAGTTACATAGCACACTGACTTGCCCAAGGTCACCCAGCTGTGGAGCGGCAGAGTTCCTTGTGCTGTGGAATCAGGGAAAAAGAGGAGTCAAGCTAGACCCAGTCTTGAACCAGCCAGCTGCTCCCGTGAGCGCCTCGCTATGCCCTGGTGCTCTGAGTGCCAACTCCAGCCCCCTGTCCTCCTCAGGCCCCCCAGCTTTTGGGAAGAAACCTGGACTAAGATGCAGGCCTAGGAGTCCCATTCCAGTATCCTTTAATCCATTAACCAACCAACCAACTAAGCAACCAGCCAGAAGGTGTTTACTGAGCACCTGCTATGTGAATGTGCCAACAAATGGCCCAGGGGATTCTGCCGCAGCACCCACGGACTTACCATTTGTGTCCACTCATGTTTCATTCACTCATCTCTTCCTTCAAGACATCATTAGGCTCCAGCAATAGCATGATCAGAAAGACCACGTCTTCTAATGCAGATGAGACTTATTTTAACAAATAATAACACAAATCTATTTAGAATAATAAAGTGGTAAGTGTTTAAAGAAATAAAGAAATGTTCAAGGTTCCGTGACAGCTTATAATTCATGAGGGAGGCTGGGAGGAATATGCTCTCACCCGAGAATCAAAGAAAACTCCCTGAAAAGAAGTGGCATCGGAAGTGGGATTTTAAAGGATAAATAGAGTACATTAGCCAAGAAGGGGAGTGGGAGGGACAGCATGTGTGAAGGACCCAAGACAGAAGAAATACAGCGTGTTTCGAAATGCAATGGTGTAGTGCCATTTAGTATGGTATACTGCAGTGTGGCGTGGTATACATGCACACACATGCATAATACAAGGCTCTTTCCAAGGAAGCCACTAACATTTACTGAGTTATTACTACGTGTCAGTTGCTTTATCCTGTCATGAAGTAGGTGTTAATCCCATTTCACAGATGGAGAAACTGAGAGTCTAAGGGATTAAGAAACTTGTAAACCAGGGATGCCAAGCTTAGCAGATGCTGTCCATGTTCCACCAAGTTGCTGCTACTGCTCTTGAACACTTCTGTGTGCCTTTCCTCCATCTGTTGTATTTTTGGTCTGTTTTTTGCGCCTACTCTAATGACCTGTTCCTACGATTCCTCTCAGAGGCCTGCCCTGAGGCCGCTAGATCCATTTTGCCATTGCTCCCAGAGAGCCATCGGACCTGGGAGTTTAGGTGCTACCCCCCCACCCTGCAATCCCTGGACAACCACTGGTCTAACCAACCTCCCAGCAACCTCCACCTGCAGCAGGGACAAAAGCCCAGCTCCCTGCGGGCCAGGCTCGGCCAGGACCTCGCCCCACATTTTTCCCTTGCCTGGCTTCTTCCCCTTCTCTGCCCTGCCCACCGGCCCACTTCCTTATTGGTTTCTCCTGGGATTCTTTCTTAATAAATCACTCAGACAGGAATTCTCACGGCAGAGACTGCTTCCGGGGAGCCCCACCTAAAGCAGACTCCACGTCTCTCTGAACTCGACGCCCTTTCTCTTGCTGGGGAGACGTGATGTTGAACAGAGCAACACCAGGGAAGGGTAAAATGAGCAGGAGTGATGAGAAGTTCAAGAGCAGAGAGAGACTTTGTTGAACTTAGAGAGGAAGATGAAAGCCTCAGAGAGGACCAGAAGTGTCACTAAAGCATCCAAGGATGTGCGGGTCATAAGCCAGGTGGAGAAAGCAGGCATCCAGCGTGGGGAGGTGAGAGGTTCCAAAAGAATGGCATGACAAGGGATGCACAGGTGCTTACAGAACAGGGGACTGTCCTGTCCGGGTGGGTAGAGGGAGAGAGTGTAAGAAAGGAGGCCAGAGCCGGGCTGGGGAGGGCTCCTCAGCATCAGGCTAGGAGGTATATGAGGTGGTGCAAAGAACATGCCCTTCTGTGGCAGACCCACCTCGGTCCAATGTCACACTCACCACTTCCTGTTTCTGACCTTGAACAGGTAACTCAGTTTACACTCAGCAGTGAAAAGAAAGGACCTACTTTTGAGGATTAAATAAGAACAGCACAATTAAAATCCCTAGCCCATTACTGAGAGACTCAAATGATGCTGTTGTTTTTTTTTTTTTTTTTTTTTTTTTTTCTCATTCTCGAAGTTTAGGCTTAATTCTGAAAGAGGTGTCACTGCAGAGACTTTGATCAAGAAAATGAAATGTTCAAATATAGAAAAACTTATATTAACAGGGGAGAGCAGGACAAATTAAAAAGACAGATGGGAGACCTGGAGACCAGGGAAGATACATCTGCAGTAAACTAAGCACGAGGTGGCTGAGCCCAACCTAGGGAAGCGGCAGCGGGAAAGAGAAAAGAGGCACTTCTGGTGATATTGGCAAGGACAACTGGTCAGGCCTTTGTGAGCAATTGGCTCGAAGGAGTGAGAGACAGCAGCCCAAACTGTCTTTGACCTAGTGCCTGAATGCACAGGGATGAGAAACGGGCATTAATTTGGGGGTGAAGGTGGGGAATTTGACTTGATGTATGTTGAGCTTGAAGTCACACCTGGATATCCAGAGAAGCTGCAGTATATGGTCAAAAGAACCAGACGGACCTGGGTTCGAATCCCAGCTCCGCCACTTACTAGCTGTGTGACGGGCTAAGTTTCAGGATCTCTCTGAGCTTTCATTTCCTTACCTGCAAACAAGAGAAAAATGAATACAGGGTTGCTTTAAGAACTGAGGCATACAAAATTTTCTGGCAACAGATAGATGCGCAACAAATTCTAGCTTTTTTTTTTTTTTTTTTAATGTTCATCAGGCAGTTGGGACTGAGCCTCGAGGTTGGCTCAGAGCTAATATCGTAGATTTGGAAAGCAATGGACTAGAGGAAATGGCTGAAGCGTAAGCACAGTTGAGATCAATTACCTTTTGGAGCAAAATGTCCTGTCAAAGACCAACAGGCACTGAAGATGAATTTTAAGTTAGTTGGCGTCTTCTGTTTTCCCATAAGGAGCACAACTCAATTTAGTTGTACAAACATTTATGAGCCAGACACAGTGGAAATGGGGACCCAGAGATGAATAAGATGCAGCTCCTGCCCTGGATGGCTCACGATTTCTTGGAGGGACGGACACATAGAAAAACCAAGCAAAGTGCAATGTGACAAGAGTTATATGAGAGGCATGAAGGGTACACCAAGGAGGGAGTGATTAATTTAGCCTAGAGGAGTTTGAGAGGAAATAGCTGAAGCACTAACTAACATCTCTCCCAAAGTATTAAAATACACATAAAAATTTTTCAAATGAATGAACTATGAATAACAGCATACACTTAATTAGTATTCCAAAGATGATAATTCAAAGACAAAGAACGCTACCAAAAATTTTAACCCCAAATTTCGAGGTCATTCTGGCAAAAGGAGTAGGGGATAATGGATTGCAGCTCTGGAGGCATTGAATTTACATGGGTGGTCTGTGCTGTAGTTAACCAGGGTTGGCCGCTATAATAAAAACATTAACCTGCGTTTCTATGAGTTCATGGGTGTGAAGCTTGGTGTTGACATGTGAGAAGAAAAACGTTTTTTTGTGGTTTTTTTTGTCTCTATGAACTGAGTCTCAAGTAACCACTACACATGGAGGTAGAAAAAAGATTCACAGATTCAGCTAAGTCAAAGCCCTCTTTGGCTTTTCTGATAAGGAAAAGACATCGGAGAGGGGAAGTGACTCATGCAAAGTCACCCAGCTGGGGAGAGCCAGGATGGAGTCCCCGGATTCCTGACTCCCAGTCCAGTACTCTTTCTCCAATACCACCCTGCCTCTTAAATGCACCATTAACTCCAGATCTCCCATCTCGTGCTGCCGCCAGCTACTGTGCGCGCGCGCGCACACACACACACACACACACACTCCTAAATTGACACTCCATGGTGCCACCACCTCTTCTGCATGGAGTAAGGGTTGCTATGCATGTGAGCTTCCCACGTGCAGGATGCGCAGAGCCAGCCGTGAGGTCCGGCCACCGGGAGACCATCATCCAACAGAAAGTACTTCCCAGGGGAGTGCACTGGTGGCTTCCTCAAATGCTCCACAAAATAGCCTCACCTGACATTTCCTGCCAACCAAGGCAGGAGGCTCTGCTAATTTCATTAATAACTTAATGAGATTATTAACCACTAGCCAGCGGGTGCAGATTTGGTCTTTCCTCTTGGTTACGGGAATGCATCCATTTTTCATACAATTATAGACTGAGAGGATCATCACTAGGGCTGCCAATTGTGAGCTTATTAGGAGCAATTTAGACGCAAGATTGGATTTCCTTTCTGCACAGAACCTTTTGTTCAAAGCAAATGAACTGGTGTTCCTCATATTAGTATATTAATAAATGTTGTTCGGGAGGTATATGATCTTTAAGATTGGATCAGTGGCAGGGTAGGAAGAACACTGTGCAGGGAGGCAGGGTGAACCTTCTGGTGCCAGGTTCAAGGAGCCACTCACAACTCTGGGCCTCAGTTTCTCACCGTCTACCATGATATGGCTGGGCCGGGTCAGTGGATCTGAACTAGAGACCCACAAGCTATCCACACCACTTTAAAATAACTAATGGAACCATGTGTAGTACTGATCTAATGCCTCACAGGTTAAGTAAATTTTGACTTCTCTCCTCTTAGGCAGAATTATGTCTTCTCAATGCGTAATACCAGTTAGATCAGCCTGGTCAGATGCTGTCAGTGACATCACGGGCACTTGGAGGCCACTAGAGGAAAACAAAAGGGAGGCAACTGAGAGAATTGATTTCGAAGGTCTGTCTCTGGTCAACTGCTCATTCCTTGAAACTCAGCCTCCATGACCTGTCAGGCTAAATGTACTTCTGGCCCTCCCGCACCCTTCGTTTGGGATTTCAGCTAACTGTGCACACACCTGTCTTCTCCCAGCTAGGCTCTGCCCACCTTAAGGGTGTGGGGTGGATTCGTTGTCACTCTGGTCAGGGGTGTGTTAGAGCCAGCTCACACTGGCTGGCAAGAGCTAATGACCTGCATTTCTTCCTAACTCCAAGTTCAGTGCCTTCACGTTGGTAGCCTGAAACCAGTCATGGTGGGAGTATTTATAACAGGGAAGTCGGCAAACACCGCAAATCAAGGCTTTGTTTCTTCCCAGAGAGCTGCTTGTTAAATAGTTACCAGCACGTCACTGACTACATCCCCAGTGCCTAGTGTTTAGGACGTAATAAGCACATAGTCAAGATTTGATGAATAAATGAATGACCAGAGTCAGCAAGCCTGGGTACTGACAGCTTTCAGGCGGGCCAAGCTCTACCTACGCATAGGGTATAAAGCTGCCCATGTCGCTTGAGTGAGGGGGACACACCAGAACAGGGGTTTTAAACAGTGGCTGTGTGCTAACATCACCTGACACCCAGGGCACAGCACAGTCCTGAATCCCTAGGGTGGGAGCTGGACACCAGCATTTTCTAAATATCCTCGTATGATCTCAAAGTATAGACAAGTTTGAGAACCACTGACCTCGAGACAATTCCTGTACTCATTGTGGCCATCACGACACCCAGCCCCAATGCCCCAGTGACCACAACTGCCCAACACTTTAATTCAGGGACACTGAGAGTCAGGTGAAGCAGGGAAATCTCACTGGTAGATGGGTGGCCACCCCTATAATAAGGGGCTGGCTATAAGGAGGTTCCGCTCCCCACTTGGTACGGCTGCAGTTGTGTGGCTCATGTCCAGAAGATGATTTAGTTAGGTAGCCATTTAAGAAAGAGCATCTCAACTTGTCCAAAAGAGAGCAGCAGCCCCAACCTAAAACAGTTTCCCTTCATGCCACGGCCATGCCTTTCCCTCCATAGCCACAGGGCTGTGATTTTTCTCTCCTTAAAGGGCCAGCGCAAAGGCCACCTCTTCTTTGAAGCCCTCCTTGGTCTCCCTAGCCATCAGCAAGACACACTGTCAAAAGCAAGGGCTTTGGAGTCGAACAAACTCTGAGTTCAAGCTCCAGCTCTGGGGTTAATGGCTGTGAAAACCTGGCAAGCCCTTAGCTTCCCTGAGCCACATGTTCTGTCTGTATAAAATGAGGTTGATTGCACTTACATAAACTGGTACATCAGGGTGTGTTTGGTGTCACTTACGGGAAACTGGAGAGAACTGAACCCTGATATTTCAGACAAGTGTCTGTTCTGCTCCTCAGGGGATATTCATTTTGGTCAAGCCACACCCCTCTCGGATCTTCAGTTTCCTCCTCTGAAAATGATGGAGTCTGATTAGATGCTGTGGATGGGCTTTTTCAGTTCGAAAGGGACTTACTTTCTCTGCCTCTCACTCGGCATTTATCTGACTTCCACAGTGATGGATATTTTTCTTTATACAACCTGTCTCCCCAGCCAGATTAGAGGACCCCGGAAAGTAGTGAACGTGCCTCATTTGTCTGTGTATCTCTAGAGCCCAGCACAGTGCCCTAAACTTAAGACATTTATCACATTAAGTTCCTAACACCTTCGTTCTCTCCTGCTTTGCAAATGTTTCATCAAATGAAGGGGCCAGCTTGAGCCTATTACAGAGCTGTCTGATGTTCCAGCCTCAGGGCTCTGGGCCCCAGCAGACCCGAAGCTGCTGTAGCTATTTGTAAATTGCTCAATACGTGTCAGCTGCCAGCAAGGACCTGTGGATAAGTCTCCCAAATTATAACAAGAGCCGTAGAGTAAATCACCAATGGATCAGCCATGGGATTTGGAGAATATTCTCTTGGACGTCACCTACCTAGAATGATGTATAGTGCCATGGTATCACCTGGACGTGGCCAAAGTAGACCACCGGAAGTCACACCATGCTATGAGGCCAGAGGAATCTCCCAGCCATTCTGTCCCATACCTCCCTGGGTCCCTAAGTCATGAGGTACACTCAGCAATATCTGCTCAGTAATTGCTGCTTTCCTTAAGTGAAGCCAGAGCCAATGTGTTTTTTATTTCTCCTTAAATGAGAATTTGCTAGCGGGCCTGTATTTTTTCTCACCTAATAACAAGTGACAGCAAAGTGTGAAATTAGCTATAACAAGCACCCAGGACTGAGTTTTGCTAACTCTCAAACAAGCTGAGAAATCAGTAGCTGGCCTTCAAGATCCAGTGGCATCCAGTGGTCTTGCTGACCTTGAACTCACTAGAAGGGATTAAGTAATCTCTTGGCTCCAAACACCCACAGATTTTGGAGTGGGAGAACTGATGATTTTATTGAAGTTTTACTGATGCCAACATTGGCCCATTTGATCGAAGTATCCTGAAGGATTGGAGCAATGTAGAAGAAACGGGGCTTCTTATGACAAGATTTCAAATATCGCTCCCTTGAGGGGTTGATCCATATGTGTTTCAACTCTCTATAGAATTTTTCTAGCATTGGAGAAACAAAAGAGATCCTGAGATGTGTCAGAGGAATCCACGCTCCCCTTAAGCAGCCTGCCTACTAGCTATATGGTCTCAGTCCAGGACTGCACCTATGGCCCTGCCCGCTAAGCCCCACGTGACACTAGGCTGTGCCACTCACATAGACACCAATGCCAACGGCTCCTGCTGGGGTTGTGCAGCATGGCAGGGAGATTTCATCGCTCTGAGTCTTAATTTCCTCATTTGGAAAATAGAGACAGTAATGTCTTATTCACAGGACAATTGGGAGGATAATATTGGGCAAGTGTGTAAATCAGGCCATTTTTCTGTCTTCACCACAAAGTCCAATGCTGATGTCTTAACCTTCAAGGCTTGAGACCCAGAGCATGGCAGACTGAGAGTCTCCCCTGCCCTCTCTCACTGCATCCCATCTCCTCTCCACCCCCCGGCACAAACCCTGCTCCTGCTATAATGAACTGCCGCTCTCTTTCCTCTGTGTGTGCGTGTGTGTGCCTTTTTAAAAAAATTTATTTTTTATTTTATTATGTTTAAGCTTCATTGAGGAATAACTGACAAAAATTGTGTATGTTTATAGTGTACAAGGTAATGTTTTGATATATGTGTACCTTGTGAAATGATTATCACAGTCAAGCTAATTAACATATCCATAACCTCACACAGTTACCTTTTGTGTGTATGGTAAGATCTACTCTCTTAACAAATTTCAAGCATACAATACAGTATTAACTATAGCCACCATATCAGATTAGCAGAACTTATTCATCTTACAACTGAAACTTCGTACCTTTTGACTATTATCTTTCCATTGTCCCCACCTCTAGCCCCTGGCAACAACCATTCTATTCTCTATTTCTACGAGTTCAACTTTTTTAGATTTCACATAAAAGTAAGATTATATGGTATTTGTCTTTCTGTGCCTGGCTTATTTCACTTAGTATAATGTCCCCCAGGCTCATCCATGTTGTCTCAAATGGCAAGATTTCTTACTTTTTTAAGGCCAAATAACATTTCATTATACATACACCCCCCCCCCCACATTTTATCCATTCATCCATTGATTGACATTAACTTAGGCTGATTTCATGTCTTGGCTATTGTGCCTAATGCTGTAATGAGCATAAGGGTGCAGGTAGCTCTTCGACATACTGATTTCATTTTTAGGGGGATATATACCCAAAAGTGGTATTGTTGGGTCATATGATAGCTCCATTTTTAATTTTTTTGAAGACTCGCCATATTGTTTTCCATAATGGCTATATCAATTTACATTCCCACCAACAGTGTACAAGAGTTCTCTTTTCTCCACATCCTTGCAAATACCTGTTATTTTCATCTTTTAGATAATATCCATTTGAACAACAATGAAGTGATCTTTCACTGCAGTTTTGATTTGCATTTCCTGCTAATTAATGACATTGAGCATTTATTCATATACCTATTGGTCATTTGTATGTTTTCTTTTGAAAAACACATTCACTTCCTTTGCCTATTTTTAATCAGGTTATTTGTTTTCTCGCTATTAGTTGTGTGAGTTCTTTTATAGTTTGGATATTAACCCCTTATCAGATGTATGGTTTGCAAATATTTTATCCTATTCTATAGGTTGTCTCCTCACTCTGTTGATTGTTTCCTTTGCTGTGCAGAAGCCTTTTAGTTTGATGCAATCCCATTTGTCTATTTTTGCTTTTGTTGCCTTTGCTTTTGGGATCATATAAAAAAAAATCATTGCCCAGACCAACATCCAGAAGCTTTTTTCCTGTATTTTCTTCTAACAGTTTTATAGCTTCTGGTTTTATGTTTAAGTCTTTCATCAATTTCAAGTAGATTTTTGTATATGGTATGAGATAAGGGTCCAATTTCATTCTTCTGAATGTGGATTTTCCCAACACCATTCGTTTTCCCAGAACCATTTATTGAAAAAGCTGTTTTCCCCAATCATGTGTTCTTGGCACCTCTTTCGAAGATCAATCAACTGAAAATGAAGGATTTATTATTTCTAGGCTCTTTAATCTGTCCCATTGGTTTATGTGTCTGTTTTTTATGCCAGTACTGTGCTGTTTGGGTTACTATAGCCTCATAGCATATCTTGAAATAAAGAAGTCTGATTGTTCTAGATTGATTTGGCTAGTCAGGGTTTTTTGTGGTTCCATGTGAATTTTAGGATTGTTTTGTTCTAATTCTGTGAAAAATACCATTGGAATTTTGATAGGGATTGCATTGAATCTGGGCATCACTTTGGATGGTATGGACATTTTAGTAATACTAATTCTTCTAGTCCATGAACATGAGATATATTTCCATTTATTTGTGACTTTTTCAATTTCTTTCATCCATGTTTTATAGTTTTTCGTTTACAGATCTTTCACCTCCTTTGTTAAATTTATTCCATCACTCCTGCGTGTGTCTTTTTGTACGAGTATTACTTTTCATTTCTTAAAACAACTTGTGTCACCATCAACCTTTTCTCCTATGACTCAGTCCCAATCACATCCTTCAAGATTCAGACCCTCTTCTGAAAATAATATCATACCTTCCAGGAAACCTTCTCTAAGTCCTTCAAGATTTTTGGCCTCTATTCTTATTCAGAATTGTCTGTCAATGTCAAACCCACACTTCCATACACTGTTCTGTGATAGGACTCTACAAACCCCATTTCTGCTTTGCCGGCTGGACCATTGTTCAGCTTTTCCAGTAGAGGGAACTAGAGGGCGGCTGCAAGGTGGAGGGGAGAAGAAGAAACTCTCTTCCAGTTTGCTTCCTATAAATATCCTGTCTGCTTCCTCTTCCTGGCAGCATCAGCCCAGTCTTGCTCCTCCACCCCAGCAGTAGTAGCCTGGTTGAGTAACATCAGTTGAATCCAGGTTTCAGGTTTTCCCAACAATTTCAGAACACTTTTCATTGTATTTTCTCAGAAACACCAGCATCAGCTAGTCCTTTCTCAGAAGTCCCAATCCTACAGCTTCTCTCCTCCATTCTCAGAACCACCAGCACCAGCAGGGAAGGAACCCTTCCTCAGAGAGCTTATTTCTGCTCTTTAGGGTTTCTTCCTTGAGCCTCTACATTTTAATAATTCCAACATCTTAATTTTTCTCTCTCAGTCCTAGGGGTGATGGTTGCTTCCCAGCATAGCTATATCTGTGATAACTTATTGTTTTCCCTTTGCCCTTTAAGTTATCTAATAATTCATTATTCCTAATTAATCATTCTTTAGATTGAATTCTCTTCGATAAAAAAAAAAAACCTGATATGGTTTCTCTTTCCTCACTGGACACTGATTGATACCTCCCCGTAAAACCTCTGACTTACATCTAACAAAGGGCATATCAAGCAAACACATGGCTGGTATCTACTATTCATCTCACTAGAGTCTTTCTTCTTCCCTTCCCTAGAGCCAATAGTAAAATCCAGCTCAATGATCACTAGTGAATTTTTGAACAATAACAGAATAAAAAGGAATGAATAATGCCTGTGTAAGTTAACACAGTTTAAAAGCACAATTGTTGGGACTTCTGCTCAGCTTCCCCCGCAGGAATAGTTGTGGGTCAGAGTTTAACCAGAAATGTTCCAATACAAAAGAGAAGCTCACAGTTGAGAAGCTGTGGAATCATATCCCAAGTAGTTCATGAGAAACCCAGTTCATAAAAGAGTGAGCCCTGTAGTCTTGGGATCAAATCCTGGCTCTGTAACTTAATCACTATGAGATTTTTGAGCAAGTCACTTACCTCTTTGACCTCAGCTTTCTCACTTATAAGATATGGATAATAAGACATTTTTCAAAGGATTCTTATGAGGATTAAAATGAAGAAAAAGCATGCAAATGAGCCTACTGTAGTAGATGGCCCAGAGTAGGAGCTAAATATTTATGAGTCACCCCCCTCTGTCTCCCCCACCCATCTCTTGACTGTCGCAGCCTAAAGCATTAGGGAGAATCAGAGAGATTTCATTTGCCAAAGATACCCAGGAGGAAGGGCAGACTGTGATCAGTTTTTATCACCACCATCATCATCATCATCATCACCACCATCCCATAATCATTACCACCATCATCATCATCATCATCATCATCATTGTGTTAAGTGATAACTCCAGCAAGGCTTGGTGCTTTGCCTGTTTTCCTTCATATACTTTTCATACCAATATTTTCCTTTATAGGTGAGAAAACTTTCAGAGGTTAAATTACTGCACAAGGTCCCACAGCTAGTTATTATCAGTGCTATAAATTGAGCCCATGTCTGTCTGGGTCCAAGACCCCTGCTCTTCTCTCCCACTGCCTTCAACTACAGGGAGCAGGAGACAGACCTACCCCATGTCTTCCCACTAAGCAGACGTTGGCCCCAAACTCTGTGTGTTTCTGCATCACTGGCACTTGGCCTGCAGCCCCCCCTGCCCTCCTTTTCCTGCCCACATCCATAGCAACAACATCTCAATGGAGCCAACAAGCAATTGCCCATCTCATGCCTGACCCTGGGGTAGACAGAAAGATGCTGGTGTCTGTGGTCTGAGCACCTGAATGGGCATTTTCCTGAAAGATCTCCTTCCTCCATTCCTTCCTACTCTAATTAACAGTTACAGTGGGACCCTTTGAATGAGACTTTGTGGAGTACTTTTATCTCTCATCCTTCAGCCCTGATGCCCAGTTGGTAGATGGAGAAGGAGTGGAGTGTGGGAGATGGTAGAAAGGAAAGAAATGAAGGCTGCTAGTCTGTACTAGTCATTTTTTGTCACCACCTTTGGAGAGTCAGAGAGGCCCTAGGCAGGTCATAAGATCTCTGGGAATGGGGAACCAGGTTTTTATGGTTTTGCAACTGCCCTCCCCCCACATCACTTAGTGAAGAGCCAAACACATAGTAGACACTGCTGGAAATAGCCCCGGAAATAGCAGTATGCAAGGGGAGTTAAGGTAGTCCTTGTTCTGCCACCAAGTTGCTTCCATCAAGACATACCCTGTCCCCTGTGCTACAGCTCCCTCCTCTGAAGGAGGAGTGGTGTGCAGGTGTAGAATGGACCTGAGCTGTAGGGTCAGAGTGCCTTGACTTTGAATCTAGGCCATGATCTTTTCTGTGATTCTACATGAGATATTTAACCTTTCCCAAGCTCAGTTTCCCCTTCTGTCAAGCAGGAGTAAGAACAATGCCTGCTGTATACAGGTATGATGATTTGCACCAGACTAGGAGAAGGTGTGAGCTTCTTGCTCAAGCTTCGATAAGGGGATTGGGCTAGATGATTTCCAAAGTCCCTTCCAGGCCTGCTTTTCTGGTCACAAGAGCGGCCTCTCGGTCCCCTATGGCATTCAGAGCATTTCTGCCCATGAGAAAGACTCCATACTTTACAGCTAACACTAAGCACGGTAGCTTAAGGGGTGGACAGGGGTAGGAGGTAGAGTTCCCAGGGTCACGTTCTACCATATTCCTACCATGGGTCATGTTCCTGTGACATGCTAGGGTACCACAGGAGATGTCTGCAGGAGGCCACCAAGCACTCATGTCTGTGCATGACGCTGACCCACGAGGTGCTCAGCTCCCTTTCAGGGGATGGGGGTGTGAGCACGATCCCCCTTCACCTTAGCCACAGCCCACTGCCCGTGCTCACCTAAGAGATTTGTCTTCGTGGAAGCTTCCATCATTCATTTACGTGGCCTCGTGATCCCTCCCTCTTTGCCCCTGTGAGGCTCAT
Source organism: Varecia variegata (assembly GCA_028533085.1). NCBI lineage: Eukaryota > Metazoa > Chordata > Mammalia > Primates > Lemuridae > Varecia > Varecia variegata. The sequence goes on from CM052441.1 coordinate 116,552,451, forward strand.
AAAGGGCTTCTCTGCCTCCTGTGCCAGCCTGCTCCAGCCCTCTCCCTGGCCCAGCGCCAGACACGCTGCTGGTGTGGCTCCCTGCATACTGGCCACAGATCACTGGCTGCTTGATTTGTTTCTATTATCTTCAAATTTTTCTGCAGTGAATATGTATTATTTTCATAATTAAAAATTTTTTCTAAGTTAAACTCAAATCTGATCATTTCTCTACTGAACAACCCCTACTCTTCCCCCATTATTTTCAGGGTAATGTTGAGTCTCCTGGGCTTGGGACAGCTGGCCACTTCTGCCTTATCTCCTGAAGTTCCTTCTCGGGAGCTATTGTGTACACATCACATAAAGACGCTTGCTGTCCCCTGAATGCCCATTCTTGCTTATTCCCCACACCTCTGGGCCACCATTCATATGGATCTGCCTGCCTGGAATGCTTTGACCTGGTGCTATCTTGGGGAAATCTCTACTTAGTCTTCAAGATGTTAGCCAAAATGTCATCTCTTCTGGGAAGTCTTCCCTGACCACCCCGCAGGGGCCCGTGCCTGCAGATTAGCAATTGCATACCCCGATGCCGTGGGATCACATGCCTACATCTACTGGAGAAAAGTTCTCCCTTGACTCTGACTGTCTCTTTGTGCCACTCCCCGATCAGATCATGAGATCTTCAAATGCAAGGACCTTCATCTTAGTCATGTTTACATTACTGGTCTTGGAACATGGGGCCCTTCATACATGTCTGCTTTCCACGTGTCCGTACACCATGCCTTGTGTTAACCACCAGGTACATGTGGGTCCTCCCCCGGACCTTACAGTCAAGTGGGAAAGACAGACCGAGAATGAACGAGCCGGCAACTCAATGAAAAATTTAAGTCATAAAACATACTGTAAAGGATGCAATTGGCGCCGTGATAAAAACTAATTGGTAGAAGGGGATTACTTAGGATTCTCCTGAGAGGCCTCTCTGAGGAGATGGCATTTAAGCTGAAATCTTAAGGATTTGAAGGAGCCATCCAGCTGGAGAGCTGGGGAGTTTCCCGGAGGAAGCATCAGCATTGCAAAGGTTCCCAGGATGGGAAGAGCCCAGCGTGCACGCACGAGGCTCTGGCAGAGGCCAGGGTGGCTGCAGCCCAGAAAGCAGGGCCCAGAGCAGGATGAGAGGGGGATGGGGAGGAGGGCAGAGCGTAGATCCATTTCCAGGTGCAATGGCAAGCTGTTGACTTGTAAGCTGGGAAGTAACATGACCGAATTTGAGTTTTAAATGATGACTCTGACCCTCTGACCTTCAGGCTCCTCTCCTGAAAAATGAGGCTCATATCACCTACTTTTTAGGTTTTTCTTAGCTAAGAGCCTTTCTTTTCTTATTTGTTAAAGGTATTTCACTTACTTTTTTAATTTTCATTTTTTATTTATTATTGGTGCATAATCGTTATGCATATTTAAGGGGTACAATGGGATGTTTCGATACATGTATAAATTTTGTAACAATATAATTAGGGTAGGCCTCCAAGCCAAGACTCTAAAGATAAAAAGGAGACAACCCGTGGTCGACTGGGGGCAAATTTAGAGTCCTTGGCGTATCACAGCAACTCAATAAGTTGGGGGAGCGGGGCTGCAGGCTGTTTTTCTTTAGTTGTTTTTGTTTGTTTTGCAAACCGATGTCTGAATAGCTTGAGATGTGATCAAGGTCTATTCTGCCAGGACTGAGCTCTATTTATTGCTGCAGCTAAAAACACCTGACCATTCAGTGGTGATATTTTACAGAGACTAACCGGCTGTCTATAGGAGTGGGCCACCAGCCAGATGCCCCCGTCCTGGTTTGACCTTGCCTTAGGGAAGGGAGATGACGTGGAGAACTGCAGTGTGAAGGGCTTCTTGAAATGATCAAAGCTAAGTACATCGTTTTGGGGAAGGCAATTGAAGCCCAGAGAGTGGAAGGAACAGTCTGAAGTGACAGAGGAATCAGCACTGAAATTGATTTGAGAGCTCAAGTCTTCTAACCTAAGTCTGGAGTTCAAGAAGGGCAACTCCAAGATTGAAGGGTGAGCCCCATTAGGGAGCCTTTGAACTCACCTTCTGCCAAACTCAAGTCTCAGCATCTTCATTGTTGTTAAACTACTTGCCCTGGAGAGATGAATGTGCTTGTGAAGTGAATGAAAATTCACTCTCCTGGCCTGTCTGCCCAGCACACAGCATTGCCTCTCTGCAGAGTGCTCGGAAAGCCGCTGTGTTCTAGGCTGGAAGCGCTGGGATGAGCCACCCACACTTAACTCAAGGTAGTGCTCAAAGGGCTGGAAGACATCACCTGGCATCCAACTTCAGCCTTAACAGGGAAGGGACTCAGCCCAGAGAGGGGAAGTGACTTGCCCTATATCACCTGGAGTGCATGGCCGGGCTAGAGTGAGATTTCAGGTCTCCCAACTCCTGGTCCAATGCTCTCACCAGTACTCTGCGCCACTTCTCAGCTTCAACACTGCTTCCAAACTGCATCCTGCCTCCCTCTAGACCAGTATGGTTTCACATACTGAGGGATGGTTTCACAGCTTCCCCGTCTTTTTCCTCCCCTCCCCTTTTCAGGTGGCTGCCAAAAGCACCTCTCCAAAAGACAGTGCTGATTTGGGGAACTGTCACACTTTTCAATTGCCCAGTGGTAATTCCTAGGTAGGACACATCAAATATCCCAACAAAAGTGTATTGAGCCCGTCTCACATAGGAAGACCCTTCCCCAAACACACATACACACTCCTTGGTTCAGTTTCCAACCACCCTGTTTCTCTGAATTTAAGTTTCTAAATAGGTAAACCATTAATTCTTCCTTTAGCATGGATAGGCTGGGCAAGGTGGGGGGTGTGTGTGTATGTGTTTGTGTGTGTTATGTTCCTCATTTGGCTCCCAGAACAATCAACTAATAATCAGGTATTATGATTCATTCCATTTTACAGATGCGCACATTTAATCATTTACCAGCTACAGTACTTCTCTCACTACGACATGGCAGACACTGTGCTAAGCAGAGTTCCTGCTGTCATGGAGCTGACACAGTATGAGAATGGAGGAACCAAGGACCACGAAGTTGGAGCAACCTGCCCAAGCCTGTTCTGTAGTAAGCCAAGCCCTGAACCAGGTTCTCTTTGTTCAATCTTTACTCTTTCTATGGCACTGAGTGTCATCTTGCTAAGACTGAAGATTGAGGCTGGGACAAAATGATCCCCAAGGAAGGGACTCATTCATCGTCTTTGTCCTCCTGAATCTTAGAGGGATTCTGGGGCAAGACAGCCATCTCTCCTTGCAAATGACTGGCAAGTGGCATCTACAAACCATGCCATGATTAGGCAAAAAGGAGGAAAAATTAGCAAGTTAAATCTGTGTGTGTGTGCACGCACACACATGCACATGTATGTGTGTATATAAGAGAGAAAGAGAGAGAGAGAGAAGTGCCCAGCCACAGCTGGGGCTTAGGGTTTAGGCCCAGGCTGCTTTTCTCATGCTGGGAGAATGGGCCTGAGGAGCCACAACTGTCTAAAAATTTGTTATTGGGACAGGGGCAGGACCTTCCCTCCCTGCACACACACACTTGGTCCCTGCGTAGGAGGCCCCTCCTTCCCATTCTCCCATGCTTTCAGAGTTCCAGAAACCCCCCGGTGCAAAGCTCCAGCACTTTGGTTATTCCTTGCCCAGTGTGAAGACCCCAGCTCTCCCACCCATCCCAAGCATGTGCACAGTTTGCAAAGAACATTCACATTTGTGTTTCAAACATGAAGAGCCTATCAGAGTGGGCAGTGGAGAAGGGTGGAAGGCAGGACTTTTGGGCAGGAAGGACATTTGGCCAGGGCCTCACGTTCAGATTTAGCTTCATATTTAGACTTTTGATTCCCAAATGAGGTTATACAAACAGAAGTTGCCATTTTGGCATGGTTAAGACATGAGTTTGTTAAATACAAACATTCAACACAGTCCACCGTTTTGTAACCCAATTTTACCATTTCTCAGAACAGTAACTCTGAAAATGGGGGTACCATTTGACTTGGAAAGATCCTGAACCTACCCCTGCGAAGTCAAATGAACACAGCCTATCAGCCTCGTTCCACAGATGGGGAAACTGAGGCCCAGAGCTCTAAAGTCAAAATCATATAAAAGAACAACTTTGTCGCATGTGGCTGGCAGTACCAGAGAGGGTCCCCGAGGCTGCGATGTGCGATACAGAAGTCACCAGCCACACAAGCTATCGAGCACTTGCAATGTGGCAGGTCTGAACTGAGAAGGACCATCGGTGTAAAATACATGTCGGCATTCCAAGAGTTGGTATAAAAAGCAAATGTAAAATATCTCTTTAATAACTTTTTATATTTATTACATGTGGAAATGATAACGTTATTTTGGATATACTGGGCTAAATAAAAGACATCATTAAAACTAATTCTACCCCTTCCTTTTAACTTTTTAAAATGTGGCCATTAGAAAATTTTAAATCATGCACGAGGCTCACATTATATTTCTATTAGACTGCGCTGCTCCGAGGGAAGTAAGTACCATTTATCCCAAGCACACGCTGGCATTCCTGCTAAGCGTGTAGAAAGAGCCTCGGGGAGTTTGCATCAGCTGTTGCCCATCTCAACGGCAATGGGTTGGGGTGGGCTAGCGCCTGCAACCCCCCAGCCCTACTTCTGAATCCAAAGACTGAGTGAGGCCAGGGCAGAAATGGGAGGGGTGCATGAGGGGACTCGCGTTTTTGATGAGAAAATCACACCAAATGCAGGCTTGCTCCCTATAAATCACCTTGATTTTTCACCAAATTAGATGACAAAATGAGACTTCCACGCGGAAATGAAATTCCCGCTGTAACGGTGGCATCGACCCACTCCGACTTGCTGTGTGCACGGGGCTTGTCACACATGAGCTTTGATTCGGGGGAGGTTCCAAGTACGTGACCCCTTTCCTGGGCTGGTGGGCAGAGGGGAGTTAGCCCTCAGCTGCCACATAGTGGGGACCCTGGGGACCTGGTCACTCCTCTTAGGCTGGGCATTTCCCAGGGCCCACGGCCAAATGAAAGCAAGTCCCCAGGTGACTTTGGTCCATCTGGGGCTGGCCCTCTAGGTTCAGACTGGGGAACAATTTTCATATAACCCAATAAGTTCTGGGAGAGAAACACACCAGCCCCTGTGGTGCCAGCAAGCTGCAAGGCCTCTGGTGGCCTCTCCTGAAGAGAACTGTACCATGGGCTCCTATCCTGGGGGCTCAAGATGTGCACCGTCCATCTGGACACCAAGGTCCAGCTGATTCTGTCCTCTGCTCTCTGGGACCTTGAGGAGTCCCTCCATGTCTCTGGGCCCGGTTCCTTCTTTTGATCCACTGGGGTGATGTTGGCCTAGATGACGTCTCAGGGTCTTTTCAACTCTGAGACATGCTCTGTGACCTCATTCAGTCACACACAGACACATATAGACACACAGAGAGACTCATACACACACAGAAGCACACAGACATAACCACCCAGACATACATAGAGACACACGCACACAAACACACACACACAGGCCCAGAGACCCCACAGATACACACCCACAGACACACACAACCCATTGCATGCAAGTGGTTGCAAAAACCTGAACAACTGACCAACAAAACACTCCAGGCTCCTCTGATCCACCATGACCCAGGCTTGCAGTAATATCTGGAGACCTCCAGTAAGACCCCTGTCCCCCCACCCACACACACATAGACACAGACACAAACAGGAATACAGCCACACGCAGACACACACACCAGGGCCCCTTCTGTTTCCATGCCCATCGCCTCCCCCTGCCTGCCTCCCCTCCCCAGCCAGCTATGCTCTATTGTTCATGCCCAGGTCACTCCCAGAGGCAAGTGCTACCCTGCCCCCACCTTGCATGTGACTCCACAACAGCACGTGCAGAGTGCCAGCAGCACTGACCCCTCTCCACCCCCACAGCCGTGTGTTTCAGCCTCCCCCTCCCATGGCTTCTTCTCCGTCACCCACAGCAATGTCCGGGTTCCCCCGCATGCTGCGAGTCCTCAGTGCCCTGCCCTCCTCCCCAGCCAGTCTCTCCTCCCCATCCCCGCTGAGCGCCCTGAAGGAGAGGTTAACAGGCACGGCCTCTGCCCGCACTCCTGCTGGCACTCCTCAGCCCTCCGCCTCCCCCGCTCCATGGAAACCTCTCCAGCGGAGTCACCAAGAGCTCTCTAATTGCCAAATCGAATGCACTCCCTTCAGTCCTCACATTACCAGCCTTTTCTGCGGCATCTGACCCCGCAGCCCACTCCCTCTGGCTCCTGTGACCCCCTTCGCCCTGCTCCCCACCCTTCTCGGAGTGCTCTTTCTCAGCCTTCATCAGCTCACCCTTCAGATGCTCTGATGTCCCAAGGTCCCGGCCTCATCCCTCACGCACACCTGAGCCTCGCACCTGCTGTTCCAGGTCGATAGCTGTCCGCACCTCCAGGAGACCAGACTGAACTCACCAGCCCTCCTCTGCTCTGCCACCCTCTTCCCTCTCTCTCCCCTTCTTTCGGTTCTTTACACCACTGTCCCTGCCCGGCCCCCAGCCAGGAGGAGTCTGGAAGTCAGTCCAGATTTCCTTCCCATTTCTTTTAATCCATTGCATTCCAGTGGTCACAAAACCCTGAACACCTCACTGCCAAGACACTCCAGGTTTCACTGACCTGCCATGGCCACCCCACCCACCGTGGGATGTCTGATGCCTCCAGTTGCAAACTGCCACCCCACACTACATTCCCACGACAGCTACCCGTCTGCAGGAGGCAGCCCCAGCGTCTCTGTGCGCCAACCTCCACTCAACTTCCCAGCCTTCCCCGGGGCCACTCCCTCGTACGTACGCAATACCACGGATCTTCCAGACTATTTTTACCCTGACATTTCCATGCAGTTGCACCTCCAGCAATTGGCAGGAGCACTTCCAGAGGCTGCATGGCCTCTCCCGGGTTGTTGGCCCTCTTCAAATATTTAAATATTCAACACCATGTCACCCCTTTAGGGAGCTTTCCCAGCCTTGAGGCAGGGTTAATTGTCCCCTCCTGGTCTCAGAGTGCCCTGTGTACATTTTCAATATAGCCCTCATGTAGTCCAATATTATTCTATATTTGCATTTTTTCACTCCCACTATATTGAGCTCCTTATGGACAGAGACTGATTTATTTATGAGTTCCCAGAGACCCACAATAGTCCCAGTACATAGAAAGTGTTAGACAAATGTTTATTGAATGAATGAATGAATGAATGAATAAATGAATAAATGAGTGAGGCAGACTACTCAGCCCAGGGAAGGAGTTCAGGTCTCACTCAGAGCCCTGCTTTCTTCCTGGGAAGGTCAAGCTCTAGTGTGGGCTCCTGGTGACACCTAGCAACGGTTGCCATGACAACCAAAAGCACCGTTTTTTTTTTTTTTTTTTTTTTTTCCCTCAGGGCAATTCCCCACCCCCCTTCCCCACCTGGCTCTGGAGGAGGCAGCCCTTCAGTGAGTGGGGACAGCCTCACTGAAACAGCTGATCAAGTGGCCTGGCTCAAGCCCCCAGGGTAGGAGTCCTGATGGGGAAGGAGAAAATTGGATTCGATGGAATCAGATGTGCTTGGGAGCTCCAGGCAAAGGGAGGAGGAACACACAGGGCCAACTGGCAGGGGGACCCTGGCGGCAACCAGAGCAAAAGCTTGTCAGGGGGTCTCCATGTCAACACAGAGCTGAGATGAGATGTCCCTGGGGCTGGAGGGAGCCCAGTGCTGGGGGGCGGGAAAGAGTCGGCCTGAGGGATCTAACTAGAACACAGACTGGAGAGCCAGAATGCTCTGCTTTCCAGGCCACCCCCTGCAAGGTCCCCTGCAAGGACCCCTTCTGGGGAGCTTCTACAGCTCCTAACAGTCCCCTGTGCACACTGCCACACTTACAGCAGGGTCAGTAAGGGCCCCAAGGGGAGTGGCTCTGAGGCTGGAGCTCTGAGAGGGTACGTCGATTGTCCAGGCTGCACTGCTAAAGGGGACGGTCAGGACTGAAGAGCCCTCTGGAGGGCCTGGGACAGAAACAAGCCTCCGCACTCTCTCTTCCCCTGGTTTCCTTGTCTGGCCTCCACCCCAGAGGTGAGCTACCACTCTCCCGGCAGGGGGCACCTGCCCTGCAGGTGAGAGGGGCTCTTGCTCTGTCTACCCAGCCAGGTCAGAGGTGTGGGATGCACTGCAGCCAGAGGGAGGGTCAGGCAGGTTCAAAGCAGAGAGAATGCCAGTCTCTCCAGCTAGGAGACTCTGGGACAGCCACCAGCCCAGAGGGAAGAGCCAACTTGGGAAAGGTCATCTCCCCATCCCTTTCTCTTCTCCCAGAGCTGGTCTTGGTCCATTCCTGGCACCCTGTGGCATCTTGATGGAGTCATGAAAAGAATTTCCATTCACTGAGTTCTTACTATGTGCCAGGCACTGTTCTCAGCTCTTTATGTGAATTAACTTATTTCACGGTTTAAGTAACCCCATGAGGTGAGTACTGTTTTGAATCTGCTTTTTACAGATGGGGAAACCAAGGCACAAAGAAGTTAATTTGACCAAGGTGACACACAGCTACCATGTGGCAAAACCCCAGCTGCAAGCCCAGGTGGTATGGCTGGAGCCCACGTTCTAACCGTGATGCCACTCTGCTTCCCTCGTCTGGCAGTGGGTGTCTGGGCTTTGGATTCAGTTTTGGTCTCTACCACCAGAAGCTAGAGACACTGCTGTATCTCTCAGTGGGCAGTACAGAGGGTAAAGAAAGGAAGGGTGCCCTGAACGGGGGCTGCTTTTCCCAGGCTTTGCCTGGCTGCCAGCGTGGGCACAAAGACACCCAGGTACAGGCGCAGCCTGCTCTGCTCTCAAACACCACACCTGGCCGCTGCAGGCCTGAGCCTGCAGCTTCGGGCATGGATGCCCAGGACACCCCGGCTGCCAATCTGGCCCAGACCTCGAGGCCCACTTCTGAGCACTGGGCTCTCAAGCCCCAGCTTCCTTGTCTCTGAAATGGGGGTAACAGTAGCTTCTCACGCTGGTTGTGACATTTAAGGGGACAACGCATACAGAATCCTGGGCACAAACTAGGTAGTCACAATTAGTACTTCCCTTCACCCCATATCCCTCCACCTGGAAAAACACCCCTGCTTTTCATCCAGGTAAATCTGGAGCTGGAATTTGGGGTGATAGGAAGGCTCTGACTTCCCAGGTGTCAAGGTAGAGACTCCAGTTTAGATTTCATTGCAGCCCTGTTCCCTTGTGGTGGCCCCAGGCAGTCCTGCCGAGGCTTGAGTTCGCGGCTGCAGTCACAAAGGGGCAAAGCACCCACAGCCAAGCCCCAGACGGGGAATCCAGGCCAAGGAGCAGGCAGTGTGGTCAGGGCTGGCCAGACCACGCAGGGCTTGTCTAAGCTTCAGGGGGCCCGGGGGCGGGGCTCTGCCGTGGAACGTCCTCTCCCGGACTCTGCCTGCAGGTTGCTACCACCCTCTTCACTGGGATGCACTGGAATTTTCTACAATGAGTCTATATCTCCATAATGTCAAAATCTCATGTTTGGGAGAGATCAGCTATCCCTTTATGACCACAGAGGAGTACATGAATAAGACAATTATAATTCCATACTCCTTTTGTAAGAGATTTTCTTAGTAGGTCTTAGTTTTGGACTTTGTCCACCTCTTAGGCCCCTGTGAAATATTAAGGCTATTAAGTTAAAAACAAAAACAAAAAACATTTTACAGGTTGTGTGATCTTGGGCACATGCTCAGTCTGTCTAAGGCTCCGTTTGTCCTACTGTACAATGGGAAAATGACAACTCACATGACTACTGTGACGTTCAGGAAGAATCATGGCTCTGTAAGTATAGAGGCAGATTGCAATAATGGTCTCAAAACTCTTTTTATACTGGAGTGTTGAAATAACTGTACCTATCAAAATGTAAAATGAACATGCCTTTTGACTCAGAATACGCAAGCAATATCCATGGATACGTAAGCAAAAGTACACTAAGATGTGCTTATGTGTGTATTCAAGACTGGAAACTGCCCACCATGAATCTATCTCTACAGGGAAACATTATGGAATAGGTACCCAAGTGATGGAAGTGTGTTTAAGATAAATAATTAGTGGGGGGAAAAAACCCACCAAAGTGCAAAACAGACTATATAATATAGTTGCTATAAATAAAAAAGGAGATAGTTACAGATATTGATATAGCTATAGATACGCAGACATATGTATATTCTATCTTTACTGGAAGGATCCACAAAAAGCTACTAACAGCATTTAACTTTGAGGAAATGGATTGGGAATCCAGGTGTGGAAGACAACTTTGACTTATGTTTTCTGTCTTCCCCCAGTGTTTGAATATTCGTACCATGTCTATATATTACTATTAAATAAATGGAAAGATGGCTCACAGAGAGAGAAAAATTGCGTTTCTTTCAAATTTACAAAACCTAAGATACTTGCAAGGAAGCTTAACCTTTTGGTTTATCAGAATAAAAGGAAAACCTGAAATGTACCTCCTTGTTTTGGTTATCTATTGATGTGTTGCAAACTACCCCAAAACACAGTGGATTAAACAGCAATGGTTTTATTACAGGCACACCTCATTTTATTGCACTTCACAGACAATGCATTTTTTTTAAAAAATGAAGGTTTGTGGCAACCCTGCATCGAGCAGGCCTATTAATGCCATTTTTCCAATAGCTTGGGTTCACTCACTTCATGTCTCTGTGTCACGTTTTGGTAATTCTTACAGTACTGCAAACTTTTTTATTTTTATTATATCTGTTATGATTATTTGTAATCAGTGATCTTTGATGTCAATATTGTCATTGTTTTGGGGTGCCATGCCATGAACCACGCCCCTATAAGATGGGGAACTTAATCAATCAGTGTTGTGTGTGCTCTGACTGCTCCACCAAATGGCTATTCTCCATCTCTCTCCCTCTCCTTAGACCTCCCTATTCCCTGAGACACAGCAATATTGAAATTATGCCAATGACTAACCCTACAATGGCCTTTAAGTGTTCTAGTAAAAGGAAGGGTTACACGTCTGTCATTTTAAATCAAAAGCTAGAAATGATGAAGCTTAGTGAGGAAGACATGTCAAAAGCTGAGACTGGGTGGAAGGTAGGCCTCTTGCACCAAACCGTTAGCTAAGTTGTGAATACAAAGGAAAAGTTCTTGAAAGAAATTAAAACTACTCCAGTGAACACACAAATGATAAGAAAGTAAAACAGCTTTATTGCAGCTATGCAGAAAGTCTTAGTGGTCTGGACAGAAGATCAAATCACCCACAACATTCCCTTAAGCCAAAGCCTAATCCAGAGCAAGGTCCTAATTCTCACCAGTTCTACGAAGACTGAGAGAGTTGAGGAAGCTGCAGAAGGAAAGTATGAAGCTATGAGAGGTTGGTTCAAGAAGTTTAAGAAGCTGTCTCTATAACATAAAAGTGCAAGGTGATGCAGCAGGTGCTAATGTAGAAGCTGCAGCAACTTATCCAGAAGATCTAGCTAAGGTAATTGATGAAGGTGGCTACACTAAACAATAGATTTTCAGTGTTGACAGAACAGCCTTATACTGGAAGAAGATGCCGCCTGGGACTTTCATAGCTAGGGAGGAATCAATGTTTGGCTTCAAAGCTTCAAAGGACAAGCTGGCTCTTGTATTAGGGGCTAATGTAGCCAGTAACTTTAAAGTGAAGCCAATGCTCATTGACCATTCTGGAAATCCTATTAATAGATCCCTTAATAATTATGCTAAATCTACTCTACCTGTGCTCTATAAATGCCTACAAAGCCAAGATGACAGCACATCTGTTTACAGCATGGTTTACTGAATATTTTAAGCCCATTGTTGAGGGCTACTGCTAAGAATAAAAAAGATTCTTTACAAAATAATACTACTCATTGACAATGCACCTTGTCACCCAAGAGCTTTGATGGAGATGTACAAGGATATTAATGTTGTTTTCATGCCCGCCCACACAACATCCATTCTGCAGTCCATGGATCAAGGAGTAATTTTGACTTTCAAGTCTTATTATTTTAGAAATATACTTTTGTGAGGCTATAGCTGCCATAGATAGTGATTCCTCTGATGGATTTGGGCGAGGTAAATGGAAAAGCTTCCGGAAGGGATTCCCCATTCCAGATGTCTTTAAGAACATTCACGATTCATGGGAGGAGGTCAAAATATCAACATGAACAGACGTTTGGAAGAAGTTGATTCCAACCCTCCTGGGTGACTTTGAGCACTTCAAGACTTCACTGAAGGAAGTCACTCCAGATGTGGAAATAGCACAAGAACTAGCTTTAGAAATGGAGCCTGAAGATGTGACTAAATTGCTGTAATCTCAAGAAAAAATTTTAAGAATGAGGAGTGGCTTCGTATGGATGAGCAAAGAAAGTGGTTTCTGGAGATGGAATCTACCGCTGGTGAAGATGCTGTGAACACTGTTGAAATGACAACAAAGGATTTAGAATATGCTATGAACTTAGCTGATAAAGCAGCAGTAGGGTTTGAGAGGAATGGCTCCAATTCTGAAAGAAGTTCTACTGTGGGTAAAATGCTATCAGACAGCACCACATGCTACAGAGAAATCCTTCATAAAAGGAAGAGCCAATAGATGCAGCAAACTTCATTGTTGTCTTATTTTAAGAAATTCCCACCACCACCCCAACCTTCAACAACCACCAACCTGATCAGAAGCCATCAACATGGAGGCAAGACCCTCCACTTGCAAAAAGTGTATGACTTGCTGAAGATGATCATTAGCATTTTTTAGCAATAGCATATTTTTAAATTAAGATATGTACATGTTTAGACATATGCTGTGGCACACTTAATAGACTATAGTATAGCGTAAGCATAACTTTCATATGCACTGGGAAATCAAAACATTTGTGTGGTTTGTTTTATTGCAATATGAGCTTTATCGTAGTGGTCTGGAACTGAACCTGCAATATCTCTGAGGTGTGCCAGTATTTGTCATGATTTTGTGGGCTGGCTGGGCAGCTCTAGCCTGGGTTTGCTCAAGAGGCTACATTCAGCTGCAGGTTGTCTAGGCCTGGACTCCCCTGGAACAGCTCGGCCTCTCTCTCCATGGTCTTTCATCTCAGACTTCTACATGGTATGGTCTCCAGGTTCCAAGAGGATCAAACAGAAGCTGCAAGGACTCTTGAGGCCTAGACTCCAGGGGCATCATTCCTGCCAAAGCTTTGTTCAAACCAAGCCACCAAGCCAGCCCAGTCTAAGGGATAGGGGAAAAGACCTCATCTCTTGATAGGAAAATTTGAAAAGAATTTGTGGCTATATTTACTGTACCACACTAATGTTAATAGCATCATTTCAGTTCACATGACCAAAGTCATTATTTTTATCAGTGCATTTTGCCCTGTTCTCTAGTATCCAGTGATCTCTGGGCCATAGGACATAGACCTGGCTCAATAAATATGTGTTGGATGGATGGATGGATGGATGGCCTCACTCATGGCAGCCTCTTTAACTGCCTTGACATCCCAGATCTTCAAATGTCATCAACCCCAGTTCAGCCAGCCCTTGAAGGCCACTGCCCCGGATACAAGTTCAGGAGTATGGCTGAGCTGGGCTCTGATGGGGAGGTCATGTGGGTATAGTTTCCACAGAACTCATCACTTCCTGCTCTCCTCCCACCCTAACTGCACAGAATCCCTACTCACTCTCAGGAGCCTCGGGCTCAGTCTACAGAGCATCCCTTGAGAAATCTCGAAGACCATGAGTTCTTAATACTGAGTCTCTTTTGCCTCCTCCCTTCCCTAGGTTTCCCCAGGTCTAGCCGGCCACTTGCCCCTCTCCTTCCTTTCCCTTACCAGGGAAGTCACCTGGCTTAGAAGGGAGCACAGTATGACCTTGGGCAACCCGCCTTCCACCTCTGAGTCTCAGTTTCCTCTCTAATAAAATGAGTGGCATTTAGACCCAACAGCCTCCGTAGAGGGCCAGTGTGACCTCCTCCTATCCAACCACAACAGCTCCAATTTCAATCTCTCCTGTGTTGGAATGTCTTAAAAACAAACAAACAAAAAAAACAGCTTTATTGAGATGCAATTCACATACCGTATCGTTCACCCATTTAAAGTGTACAATTTAATGATCACCATCACCACAATGGTATATCTTTTGCAACAAGAACTCTAGTCTTGAAAAAAAGTAATATTAATACAAATCTGAAACCACCTCATTGGAAAAGGTGGTCTAGGGTGCTCTGTAACTGTGGCGTGTTGGGGGTCTGCATTCTCTGAAGGGTCTGTGCTGGACACAGGCCTGGGGCTGGGACCTGCAGATAAGGGAGGGATGGCGGAGCCCGGGAGAGCCATCGCAGCTGCTCAGCATGCCCTGCAGTGCTGCGGGGCAGCTGGCCTCAGAGTGGCAGTGGCAGCTGCCAGAGGCAGGGTCACATACACACAGAGAGCCTTCTGCTGGAATAACACTGACTGATTAAGCCTCCCTCCCATCTTTCTCCCAGGACCCGCACCTGAAACAGGCTGAAACAAACAAATGCACTGACAGACAGTTATGGAGGAACAGAGTTATCTTGTAGCCAACCGCCTGCCTTTCGCTCAGTCTCGGAGTCCCAGCTCTGGGCTATGAAGAGCCGCGAGGTGGGGAGCGGCGAGGACCCTCCTTGGGCAAGCTCCCCCTAGCCCCCACCATCAGTTGGGGAGCTGGGCTGTGTTGAGCATCTGTGACGGAAGCCCGCACGCTGCTGCAGAACAAAAACCACTGGGTTTGTGCCTGGCTTGCAGCTGGCTGGTTGCGTGCACTTGCCAAGTCATGTAACTTACCTGTGCCTCAGTCTCCTCATATGTAAAACGGGCATGATGATGCATGCCTCAGTTACAGAATAAATATATAAGTGCCTGGCCCACAGTAACACTCAACAACTATAACCACTCCCCGCCGCACACACACACAAACACATACACTCTCTTCTCCCTACTAAGAGCAAGCTCTGTCCTCAGGAGGCTACAGAACATTGGAGAGAACAGGAGGGGGCAGATGTGCGCAGATAAATAGGTAACAAACAACCTCGGGGAGTCAAGGTGATGGACAAAAGGATTGGCGAAGGTCACAAGTCTGGCCGCCTTCGTCATTCCCTCCTTCACTTCTCCCCCCTCCGACCCCCACTGCAACCTTCAGCCCAGCCCTCGCTAGCCAGCCATGTCCTCTAGCACTGCCCCTGCAGGCTCAGTCACATCCAGCCCCAGAACCTGACCTGGCAGCAGGGTAAGGATGCCTTTGTCAAAAGTGAGGAGGTCTATGGCACCGCCATCACCACCACCCCCATCACCATCACCATTACTGCAGAAGGGCCTTCCCCTGCCAAAGATGCCCATGAACCCTACAACCTGTGGATATGTCACATAGCAAAAGATCTTGCAGGTGCAATTGAGGTTTAGACCTTAAAACAGGGAGGGCCTATCCAGGTGGGCCTAATCTAATCACATGAGCTCATAAAAGCAGGGAACTTTCTTTTCTTTTTTGAAATAGGGTCTCACTCTGTCACCCAGGCTGGAGTGCAGTGGTGTGCTCACAGCTCACCGCTGCCTCAAACTCCTGGGCTCAGGTGATCCCCCTGCCTCAGCCTCTAGAGTAGCTGGATTACAGGTGCATGCCACTACACCTGGCTAATATTTTGTAGAGACGGATCTTGCTATGTTGCCCAGGCTGGTCTCAAACTCTTGAACTTAAGCGATGCTCTCACCTTAGCCTTCCAAAGTCCTGGGATTACAGGCATGAACCACTGCACCTAAAAGCTAGGAAATTTCTCCAGCTAGAGTCAGAGAGATGTGGCAGAAGAAGTCAGAGAGATTTGCAGTGTGAGAGGGACTCAGCCTGCCATTGCCAGAGGGGGTGATATGGAAAGCGTGAGAGGGATGCCAGAACCCTCCAGGAGCAAGACCAGCCTCCAGCTGACAGCCGCAAGGAAATGGCGACCTCCGGCCTCCAACTGCAGGGAACTGAATTCGCCGACAATCTGAAGGAGCTTGGAAACAGATTCTTCCCCAAAGGAGGAATGCGGCCCAGCCGGCATCAGGATTTCAGCATTCTGAGACTCTTACACAGGGGCCCACCCAGACTTGTGACCTACAGAAACTGAGATAATAAATGCTTGTTGTTTTAAGTTGCCAAGATAGTGGTGATTTGTTACATAGCAATAGAAAACTAGTATTAATACAATTACCATCACTCTACTATTAATACCACCATCACCTCCAAATTCCTATCACCCAATACCATGACTGTCACTCCCACACAGTACTGTCCCCACACCCTCACCACATATGCACCACATACCCCCACCACCAACA
>CM052441.1:116569291-116622051 GCA_028533085.1 Varecia variegata
CACCCCCACCACCACCATCACCCCACCACCATCACCTCACACCACCATCACCCCCACCACCGCCATCACCCCACCACTATCACCCCCCAACACCATCACCACACCACCATCACCCGGGGCCCTGCACTCCCATGTAAGTACCAGACTCCACCCTCTCCAGGAAATTTTTCCCTATGTGTGACCAGCCTGTCACTCGTCTATGTGATCTTTGCCCTGGATTTGCATCTGGCATCATCTGGCCTGTACCCGTCCTGGACTCTTGCCCACCAGTATCAGGTCCTTCCCAACAACCGAATTCTTGCCAGTTCCTTCTCTGTAGGGCAGGTTCTGGAATCTCTGCCCCCAGGCCTGAGCTGAGTCTTACCCATGATTGGGCAAGTCTTTCGAAAGCCATAGACCCAGTGTCCACCTGAGGGAGGAAACTCTTGCTCCTTGGAATCCCGGGCTGTTGCTGCCATCTCTCTCTCTCCTTTCCTCTGAACTGGATCAGAACCCTGGAGTGTTAGCAGATGGGATCACAGTTGAGTTTGCAACCCCTTAGAGAAGAAATTCACAGCATTAGGTCACTTGGGGACATCTTAAAAATACTGATGCCCAGGGTTAGTCTCCGAAATTCTATCTCAGCTGATCTCGAATGGAGCCAGATGTCAGTATTTTTAAAAGCATTCCAGGTGGTTTTGACGTGCAGCCAGGATTGAGAGCCACTTCATTAGGGCCTTATACCTAAGACTCCTCTCTCCTCTGGTTGGTTTCTGCTGTGCCTGACCCTAGAGTGTTTTTGGCTGATTGCTTTTCCTCACTTGCAGCTCCCAGCACTCTGTTCGGCTTCAGTCAAAACCTTCTGACACCAGACCTGTTCCTTACCGCTGATTCCCCCATCACTGGCTGCTCCCAGGGTAGGTCTTGGACACAAATCTCCTACACTTAGGTACCCCTCCCACGCCACCCACACAACCTGCTCAGGGCCAGCAGTGAGCCCTCGATGAAATATTAAGGAATGAAAAACAGTTATTGCCAAGGGGCCACCCTTGAAGTTCTCTCTACCCCTTAATACCTACCATTTAGTTGCTACCCACTACGTGCCAAGCACTATGCCAGACACTTTAACTATGTAGCCCAAATAGAATCTGGACCCCCATCTGGTCTTTGTGCAATGTTCCATTAAAGAAAACCCAGCCCAACAGCCAACAGAGCATAAAAGCAATTATGATCTTTACTGATCTACTGGCGTGAAGTGAAGAAGTGGTTAATGAACAAGCCACAGCAACCCTCATGAAACACCTTTTACGTTCCTCTTGCCCTCCTAAGTCACACCCCACAGCTCTCCTGGAGCCTGTCTAACCATGCTTCCCATCAGCCCCTCATCCCAAAGTCTACCCCTCACGGAACCCCCTCTTCCTTCCCCTGTCCCTTCCTTTTTGCTTTTCTTTTTCTCTTTCCTAAATAATTCTTTGTCTCTTTGGGATATGAATCCGTGTGATACTTCCTGCAGTTCTCTCTCTCTCATACACACACACACACACACACACACACACAGAGCCCACCCTGCGATTGCAGCAGCTCCTGCACTGAGCTGGTAGACTTTGCCATGATTCCAACATGGCCCCTCCAAAACTCAGGTGTTGCCAATGTAATGATATTAAGAGGTGGGGTCTTTAAGAGGTGCTCAGGTCACAAAGGCTCCTCTCTCCTGAGTGCAATTAAGGTCCTTATAAAGGGGGCTTCATGGAGCACTTAGCTAGCTTGCCCTGCTACCTTCATCATGTGAGGACATAGATTTTTCCCTCCCTAGGGTACAGTAATAAGATACAGAAACAACCCGAGTGCCCGTCAATCCATGAGTGGATTAATCAAATATGGTATATGTATACAATGGAATACTACTCAATCGTAAAAAATGATAGTGATCTAGCATCTCTTATATTTTCCTGGATAGAGCTTGAGCCCATCCTCCAAAGTGAGATATCACAAGAATGGAAGAACAGGCACCACATGTGCTCGCCATCAAATTGGCACTGACTGATCAACACTAAGGTGCTCACACAGTAGTAATATTCTTTGGGGGTAGGGGGTTGGGGGTGGGTAAACTCACAACTAATGGATGCAGTGAGCATTGTAGTGGGGGTAAGGGCACGTCTCAAATCATGGTTGGGATGTGGCAAAGTCATAACAGGTAACCAAAATGTTTATACCCCCATAATTTCCTGAAATAAAAAAAAAAAAAGATACCACCTTGGAAGCAGAGGACGGCCCTCACCAGAAAACCAAACCTGCTGGCACCTTGATCTTGGACTTCTCAGCCTCCCCAGCTGTGATAAAATAAAGTTCTGTTCTTTATAAATTACCCAGTCTCAGGTTATTTTCTTATAGCAGCACAAATGGACTAAGACTCCAAAGACAAGTTCTTTAGTGAGTAAATCCAGGCAGGTGGGGCTAGGGAGGATGGGAGGCTGCAAACTCATTATTTAAGATAATTTATTTATCCCTGTAACATGTAGCTATGATCTCATTCAACCTGAGTAAAGCCCTATGAGGCAGGTGTTACCATCCTCACTCCACAGATAAGGAAACTAGGACAGAGGGAAACTAATCAACTTGCGGAGGCAGGATGGGACCCCAGACCTGTCTTCCACTCAACCTGAAATCAGCCAGCCCCCTCGCAGGGCTTTAGAGAGAGGCCCCTGAGGCCCCGGGCTTAGAACATAAAGAGCTGGAAGCCACAAGGGTGGAAATTCAGCAAGGCTGGGCTGCCCGGCACCTGCCACTCTTTCTCCGACATCCCTGAGGAGCTGCCTGCCAAGACCACCCTTACAGAAACAGCCTCTAACACGTCCCTTCCCAGCAATGGCTGTTAATCTCAGCACTACTTAGCAACTAATGAGGCAGAAAGGGTTAATTCCGGATCCCCAAGGCATGCACCAGGATCTTGGAGAACTCCCCTCTTTATAGTTGAAAATACCTTTTCTCCCTTCCCTTTCTTCCTTTTAGGCAGATCGTGGGCTGGGCGGTGGCCCCAGGGGAAGGGGTTCCTGCAGCATGGCCAGTGTCGACAGCATTAGCAACTCTGGGCTGTTTCCCTTCCATTTGCTTCCCTCCTGGCACCGAAACCTCATTAGAGCTCTGACAGAAGAGAAATAGCTGGAGTGGGGACAGAAACTCTTCGTTTCCCAGAAATTCTGCTCTGAGCTTCCACTGCCTGCTTCCTAGCAGGCTGGACCTGCAGTGACCCCGAGAGACAGCCCCGAAACCCGGGCAGGGTGGTGGATGGGTGCAGCACAGGCCTGAGGTCCACGCAGACCCACCCACGGCCTTTCCATCCTGCGGGAGCAGGAGCGAGATCTCTTGTGAGTGTAGACTCATTCACACCTGGACAGGACAGGGTTTACCTGAGCCCTCTCCTGGAAGCCACAGTCTGCTGAGCAAATGAAGGGTGTAAATGAGGCTGGGGAGTGGGGGAGTGTTTAACCTACTTAAGAGACTCTCTTTTCTCAAGCACTTTAGCACTTTCACTTTGCACAGCTCAGAATGACTTGCTGAGTGCAGAGCTGGCCCAGGCGGGGCCTCCGGTGGGTGGACAGCACTTTCTTCTCACTCCAGTGGGCCCTGCAGTCACGTGGAGAAAGCAACACTGCCCGGGTGGGGGCGGAGGGGGGGACCCAGCAGAGACACGGAGACCCTGCTCTGCTCCAAGTGGATCCCAGGCTAGTGCCTTGTTCCTGCTGGGCCTCGGAATCTTTCTCTAAAAGGAGAGACAGCTGTACAGATGATTCCTGAGATCCATTAGCTGCTCTTGCACACACTCCATTTTTGGCGGCATCATAGAACTTTTAAGAATCTGATTAATTCCATCAACAGTTCCTGAGCACTTGCCATGTGCCAGGACTGTGCTGAGTGTCAGAGACATCTTCACGTGTTAGAAAGTCACATACCCTCTGTCTATGGCCATACCACTCTGAATGTGTCTGATCTTGGAAGCTAATCAGAGTCAGGCCTGGTTAGTACTTAGATGGGAGACAGTCATGTCACAGGCCCTCACTGTACCCGCTGTCCTGAGTGAGGCACCTGTGTGCACACACCCACCAGAACAGGTGTAATTCAGGGAGATCCTGGACCCACTGAGGCCCACCTGAGCATCTCACATGAATGACTCCTGGCTCCCTCCAGCCCTAGCAACTTATGTTATAGGAAAATGCTTTTTTCACCAAATATTCTTTACTTCCCACTGTTAGTTGTAAATAAGACAGCATGAAGCCAATGTGGCAGGAGGCCAGGAGTCAGATTTGAGTTTTAGATCTGAGTTGCTAATCATTTGGCCACGGGGCCTTGGGCCAACCACGTGATCTCTCTGAGCTTCAGTTTCCTTGTCAATAAAATGCGGATAAAAAATGCTGCCCTCATGTATGTCACCAAAATGCTATGAGGGTCAAGTGGGACTACATGTCCAAAAGGGCTTCCAAGACTATAAAAATCAGCATGAATATAAAATAGTGATGGTATCTTTACCAGGATGGAGTGTCTGTCGTAGGAGCTTTCCAACTTTTTCTGACAGGCTTCACATCTTAGCCTCCATTTCTTCATTTGGGAAATGGGTATGGTGGGTTTGGTCTCACAGAACTCAGAGGGTTAGAGATAGTCTGTGCAAAAGTTAGCTTTTGAGGGCTGGGTGCGCAGAAAGGGCTTACAGAAACAGCAACTGATTGCTGCTATCGTGCAGTTTTTGGATTTGGAGTTTTGCAACAACAGTTTGCTGGGATTTTATGCAGACACTGGGGAAGGCGGTCCTCCCCTCTCAGCCACCATCACCCCCTGGACTCCATGTCAAGGTATGTATTCCCAGCGGCAGCTAGAAGGTGCGGCCACTAGCCATGCATGAAGTTAATTTAGCTTCTGTAAATGTCTGGCGGTTTGGGGAGCAGGAGACAGGCTTGGCTTGGCCTGCGTAGACGATCCGTGCTCTGCCTTGGAAATGATGGGGGAGAAACAGCCCTCCCAAACCGAGGAGTTTCATTCCCTCCGCAACCGCACCAGAACCAGGGGAGACTCATTGTTGTCCTGGGTTTGTTTTCATTATATGTTGGAAAGGTTTCCAAAAACAATCATTTTATTGTTATTCTACTCACAGCTAACTCAATAAAAGTAGTTCTTTTAATTAATTTCGTTGTTTCTCATTGTGCTGTTTTTGAACTAAATAAAAATGTTCTTTTTCCTTTTTCCGTGGCTCTTGCAGCCTCCAGCCATTTCTCAGCGTTCTTCAACTCCCCAAATGCCAGAGGTGGGTAGGATCTCAGAAGCCACTTCAGCCAATCCAGCTTATTTTGCAGATGAGAAAACTGAGGACTGGAGAGGGACACTGGTCTATTCAAGGTACACGCTGAGTTAGTGTATGGGTTGGGATTCAAACCCATCTGGGAAAGGTTCAGCCACGCAGTTAACATCTGACAGTTTTTGCGCAGACCGTGTAGAACATATTCTCAAAAAACTACAGTTGGAAAACTGGCTTGATGCTGTTCCCTTTTAATTTAAACAGATACACGTTTACACACACACACACACACACACACACACACACGCACACACACAAGGGGTGATTATTTTTATAGCTGGAGCTATTCTTCCATTTAAAAATGAATAGATGAGTTCCTGGACATTTTGCTGTAAAGCAACCTTCTATTTAGGCAACTCCTTTCTTCCTATTGATTTTCCTCATAAAATCAAAGCAGTAGACTGTTGTAAAAAGAAAATTGGCCTCTGGATTTAACAAAATTACCCAGGAATGTGGCAATCCCTGCTAAATATGTATTTAAGGAGAAAATGAAAGTGTTCCCATGAAATATTAATAAGAACTCTGAAAATATTAGCAATACCTGGTGCTGTAAGTGATAAGGCAAAAATGAGAAAGGGGATGATGTAGTCCAACATCGAAACATATGTGGCATCTTATATTCTGCACCCCCGGCTCCCTACCTTCCTCCCGCTCTCAACGATGCACTTCTTGGAGAACTAGGAATTTGCAAAATTTACTCCCAGCTGCAAATATCTCAACACCTCCAAGTTTCCACCTGAAGGAGTTCTTTGAAGCCTTCTCCATTTTCTCAATCATTTAAATTCACTGACATATCCTTACATTCCACATAACCTTGTCTGGTTACAGGGCCAGGGGTATCGATGCCATCACTGGTCAGGCTTCTTTTAAGAAAGGATGCTGCTACCCTATATCCACTCGGTTGCCACCTCTTGGAAGAAACCTTCCAGATCCCTATATTCAGATGTTATCTTTTCCTCCCTGGACCAACATGAGTACCCTACCTGGAACTCCCCTGGGACCCTAAGGGCCAGCTGTCTATTATTTCAGTTCAGATACTACTTCTTTCATAAATTGCAAGTTCCTTCAGGACTGAGGGCCATGCCTGATTTCTGGGATAATAGAAAAAATATAGGATTTGGAGACTGAAGTCATGAGTTTGGGGCTTAGCTCAGTCATTACCACGCCCACCATTGTCTTGCGATGTCTGTGTGCTTCCTTATCATCTCTCTAGCACACTGCAAGACAGGGATTTCCTCTCCCTCGCACACTGCTGTATCCCTAGGACCTAGAATAGCAGCCCACAGTGGGTATTTATTGATTGGATTCCTAAAAGTAGGTGCAGATTTGGGACACTACATTGTCTCCTAATGTCATATCTTTCCCTTTAGAGTGAGAGTAACAATATGCATTATTTTATATCCATTAGATCATTCAATCTTACAAACAGCCTAGGGAGGTGGGTATTGTTATCATATTTCTCTTATACGGGGAAAGTGAGGTTCGGAGGTGAGTGAGTTTACATAGACTGAAAAGAATGGGGCAGAGTCTAGAACATGGGTCATTGATGCTGAATTTGGTGTTATCTTTCAAAAATGGAAGAGAGAGAGAGAAATGAAAGGAATAAAGCCCTCTGTGTAAACTCCATCACCCTTTGGCATGAGAGGTAGAGATATTTTAGTCTGAGAGAGCTCCCTCACGTGCGAGAATGTACAACCCACTCCGCCGTGGGGGCCAAGCTCTTCTTGCTGCAGATTGAAGAGAATCCCCTGTCCCTTCTTTGCACTTCCTAATATATGCTTCTTGGAGAGATTACATTTTCTGACAAACATATTTTCAGAACCCATATTGTTCTAGGAACTAGACCAGTTGCTGTGGCTGGCGCAAATCTGAGCCCCACACTCAAGGAGCGTATGAACCGGTTAGTGTATGAAGGTATGTTTGAGTCAACCTTGCTTCATACACATGCATTCGCTTCCAGCTATGAATTTACTCTTTTAATGATGCATGGATGCTGTCGCATTTACATACTCCGTTAGGAACACTTTTCCACCAGCGGCCATCCACCATAGCTTCATGGGGGGGAGATGTCTGGAGTCACAGAAATACTGGAAGGAATTTTGGAGCAGATGAGAACTGGCTCCCACAGGTGTTCCTGGAGGCGAGCACGGATCTTCAGTGAATAGATGAAATCTTCTCCCTGCAGGGAAATGGTGTCCTGTTCCTCTCACGGTTACTGCCCTGTCCCCATCACACTCAGACAGCGAGCTCTCTCCTTGGATTGAATCTCTCTGGCTCTGTCTCCTCCCACCCTCCTTGTGTGTCACTCGGCCCTGGCCACTCAGCTCTTGTGGCTGTTCCTCGAACACACCTGGGTTATCTCCTACCCCAGGGACTTTTCACAGGCTCTTTCCTCTGCCTAGAATATTCCTCCCTAGGTAGCCAGGTAGCTCACTCTCTTACCTTCTCAAAGCCTTAAGGTCTATGTTCAAATGAGGTCTTCCCTGACCACACCGCATCCCCCCTAACTTAAAATTTAAACTATTCTTCACTGCGCAGTATTCTCCAACCCTCTACATACTTATTTTCCTCCACACCATGTTTCCCTGTCTTATAAATTATATATTCTATCTGTGCCTCTTTATTGTCCACATTCTAGAAGGGAGGTAGGCTCTATGAAGATAAGGATTTTTGTCTGTTTTCTCTCTTGCTGCCACCCGGTGTCTAGAAAGGTCCCTGGCACACAGTAGAAATTTAATAAATGAATAAATGCATACCCTGAGGAAGTCTCACAATACTAAAACTCACTAAATAAAAATTTTTAAAAAGATCCCTACCACCATCTGAATAGATATAGCTCTTGATAGTTGATGAAGCATATTTGTATCAATAATCTCACTGAATCCCCTTGCTATGGACTGAATTGTATTTCCCCAAAATTCATATGTTGAACCCTAAGCCACAACGTGACTATTGGGAGATAGGATCTTTTGGAGGTGATTCAGGTTTGATTTTTTTTTTTTTTGAAGAATCAATACAGTGATGGAAGGGTAATAATGAAGAATTCAGATCTTCTGTGCAAGGTTACTCTCTCTATCCATTTAAGATCCATAAAAAGGAGCAAACTGAGATCCTTAAGAGGAGTCAAAATAGAGGTCATAAGGATGGAGCCCTGATCTGATGAATCTGTGGCCTTTTAAGTAGAGAAAAAGAGAGAGACCCTTTTCTCTCTGCCATGTGAGGATATGGGGAGAAGGGAGCCAACTGAAAGCCAGGAAACTGAATCAGTGGGCACCTTGATCTTGGACTTGCAGCCTCTAGATCTGTGAGAAACAACCCTGTGTTGTTTAAGCCACCCAGTCTCTGGCATTTTGTCATGGCAGCCTGAGCAGACTGAGATGCTCCCAAAATAGTCCCTGATAGGCAAGTTTGAGCATCCCATTTTTTCAGGAAACAACAGCTAAGGCCCAGAAAAAAATGATGGATTTTCCCTGAATTCACATCGGTAGTAGTAAGTCTGCTCTGATTCCGCTGCATGAGGCTGTCTGACCCATAGCACAATCAGCCCCCAAAGCCTGAACCCCACACCCTTGGCTCTTCCTGTCCTAACCACCTCCCACCACCAGTGTCCACCTACAAAGGGTCTAGAGAAGGAGACAACAATATTTTTCAAACACATCCCCCATGGTGAGAAAGTTGTGAGGCCTTCTAATGAGCAACTGGCTTGCAAGCCCAAGAAAAAGCTCACGTTATAATTGGAGAACAAGGATTCTGTGTACATCTCCCTTGCTCTTCACATTCTATACCTTTCCAGCACCAATTTCAGCTTTTTTTCATCTATCTATCCATCTAATCAATATTTTTGGGTGCCTACTATTCATGTACAAGTTAACACCATTCGTGCAAGTTTTATTCCATCAATGGGCCAGCAAAGAGAGATGGCCCAACTAACATTTATCAAGGGCTACATGTGGGCGGGTACCATGTTGATACCTTGAATTTGTTTTCTTGCTTAACCACTGAGCCATTTTTATACGGTGTCCACCTACCTATTACAGAAGTTGAAACAGGATTAGACAGGACAGGGTGACTTACACAAGGTCATTATGCTATGAGGTGGCAGAGCCATCGTTGTTGGGCTTCTCTGTTGCATGGTGCTGCAGGTGGGAGCCATGAATCTGGAACTGCTTCAAGGGTAACTTCCAGTTTTCTCACCTCCTGCCTCCCCCCAGACCCACCTCTCCCCCTTCCAGCTGGTTCCTGTCATTACTGAAGCAGGCAAGTAAGTTTGAGGGAAAACCCACCTAAAGTAACCATAGCAACAAAACATAACAATCATTAGCACCATTAACCACACATCATGCTACTGCCATAACTGTCCTAGGAGGAAGCTACCACTATCTTCATCATTTTATAGATGACAGAACAGCTATCAGAGAGTTTAAGTAATTTGTGTAGAGTCATACGACCACTCTAAGACAGGACTGAGACTCAAACATCGGTTGTTCCAGGAGGCCACACAGAGACTAATGGGGAGGTGGAAAAGCAGAGACTCACCAAGGACAAACACCAAACGGTTCTACCATATGTGAAGCATGGTGCTATGCTCTGCAGGGGGTTGCAAAAATGAATAAAGAACTTCATGGTGCTTTGTAGAGAAAGAGGAAGACTTTTACAACACAAGCGCTGGCCTGGGGCAACAGGGGAGTGGAGTTCCCAAGGCACCCTTTAGGGTTCCAAGTGCAGCACAACCCCAGTGTGACTACTGGAAATTCTGTCCCAGCCACCCTGGGTCGGAGGCAGGAGAGGCTGGTTGGAGAGCCCAGGACAGCCTCTGTGCACGCAGGCGACAGTCCTGAATCATGGAAAGAGCCTCTCAGCAGAGTCCTCAAATGCACTTCTATTTAATCACTCAAGATGTGTCTTCTTCGAGCACCTAAAAGGCAACATGATCAAAGGAAGACAAGGTCGTGTAATAGAAAGAATGGGAACTTTGGCATCAAACTCATTAGAAGCTCCACCTCCCCTGATTATAAGCTCTCAGACTTCGAGAAAGTGCATGTCTACCTGAGCCTCAGTTCTTCCGCTGTAACAGGGGGACATCAGTTTTCCTCGTAAGGTGCCAGAGAAGCAAATAACATAACAAATGTAGAAATACACAGCACACAGGTGACCCTCATAACACTTGGTGTAAGGTGCTGGGGAGAAAACAAAGAGTTGTAATGCTTCTTATCATATCCTAGGAGGTTTTGATGCATGAGGTGTCCTGCATCTCAGATAAATTATCTGAGATGCAGGACACAGGGACTAGCAGGAGAAAGCAATGTATATTTCAATCTCCTAAGCGATGTTCTGCCTTCGATATTCCTCCCGCTGACTTGGCTCCTGGAGCACCCCTTTTGCAATGCAATTCTGATCATGTCCCTTATGACTAAGGACTTATTCTCCTAGGCATATTCCCAACAGAAATACACCCATATGTTCAGCAAAAGACATGAAAATTTGCTCAACATCATTACTCATTAGAGAATTGTAAGGCAAAATCACAGTGGGATTTCACTGCACACTTAATTATTTAATGGAATGTCTTAAAACAAGAAGACTAACCATACCAGGTTTTGGTAAGTAAGTAGAGCAACTAGAACCCTCATACACTGCTGGCAGGACTATAAAATGATACAACCACTTTGGAATCCAATTTAGCTCTTTCTTAAAAATTTAAACATATACATATTATATGACCCAGGCATTTCACTCTTATAATGACCTAATAAAAATGAAATTATCTGTCTTCCCAAAGACTTGTCTATGAATATTCATAGGAGCTTTATCCATAATAACCCAAAACTGGAAACCCAAACATCCATCAACATGTGAATGATACACAAACTGTGGTATATGTAGACAATAGAATACTACTCAGCAAAAGAAAAAAAAAGACAAACTATTACATGCAAGAAGAGGAATAAATCTCAGCATAATTATGTTGAGTGAAATAATCTAAACTAAAAACAGTACACACTGCATAACTCCATCCATACAACGTTCTAGAAAATGCAAATGAGTATATAGTGAGAAAAAGCCAATCGGTGATTGCCCGGAGACAGAGCTGGGTGTGGGAAGGACAGGAGTGATGAACTGCAAAAAGGTAGAAGGAAACTTTGAGGGGCTATAAATTTGTCCACTATCTTGATTGTTGTGATAGTTTCATCAATAGATGTCAAAACTTATCAAACAGTACACCATAAATATGTATTGTTTATTGGTAATTTCTACCAATTATAACTTCATAAAGCTATTTTAAAAGACATGTATGAGAAATTATTCATAGTAGCTTCAAATTGGAAACAGTATAAATGTCCCTCCACAGTAGGATAAATAAATGTCGATGTGTCCATATGGCAGAATACTACACAGCCATGAAAAATGAACAAACTACAGTTACACACAACATGGATGAGTCTCACACCATAATGCTGAGCAAAATAAGTGAGACACAAAACAATATATATAGTGCTTGATTCCACATATAGAAAGTTTAAAAATATACATGAAAATAAACTCATGGTGGAGAAATTAGTGACTTTTAGGGAAAAGGGAAGGACATGGTGGCAGGGTAGGAGAGGAGGTGCTGGGTGCTGGCGAGGCTGTTGTCCTCCATGCAGGGGATTCATGTACAGCTGCATCCTCTTGCAGTAATGCATTACAACATGGACTTGTGCTTTCTCCATTTTTCTACTTACATATGCTATGCTTTAACAAACACTTTTTTTTTTTTAAGGTTATTACAGCAGTATGTGATAAAGGCAGTGTTGATTGGGGGCTAAATGAATGCCTCCAGTGAGAGTGCAGAAATGGAAGGAGCTGGGGGTGGAGGGGGATGCAGGGGGCAGTAATGGGATGAGGGGAAAGTGGGAAAGAGCCTGAGGCCGTGGAGCCAGGAATCTATACCTAGGCTCTTTCTGGCTTAACAAGAAACTTTTTCATTTCTACAACGCAAAATGATTTCAGATGTATAATTCTAAAACTTTGCATGTGTTTAGTGCTTTCTAATTTATAGTTTGCCAGGTTGTGATCCCCCAAGGATAAGAACTCTGTTAATCCATGCACAAAGTAGGAATTCAGTGAATGTTTATTTGAGTGAATACAGAACACTTTCACCTTCACTAATTCGATTATTTCTCTCAAGAATTCTGTAGATAAGCAGGGTGAGGGTTATTAGTTTCCTTTCACAAAGGAAAAAATCAAGGTTCCCAGGAGTGGAGGCCTGCTGGGGATAGGGGCAAAGGCCTGGGTGCATGTTCAATCCTGGCTTGATGCCTTTGAGCCCTATGACCTTGGTCAGGGCTGGAACCGAGAGCCCAGTCCCCTACCGCCAATTGCAGGCTCCCTCCCCAGCACAGGCAGAGCAGAAATGGGTCAGGCTCTAACTTCCTGATGGAGGGACACACAATGCAAAGTCCTGCCACCACCTGCAGTGGCATTTTCTCTTTGGTCACTGCTGGCCTTCACTATTGCAAAGGCTTGTATCCCCTCCCTGCTGAGGATACACAAAGATGCAATAAGTTATCTTTGTTTTTACTGATACAACAGCGCATACAACATAAAAGTGGGACATACCCTTGAATCACACACACACTCCAAGAAGAAGGCCTGAAGGGACCGCAGCCAGTCCCTTTGGAAGAACTGAGGGCTGTGTTGCCAGAGGATGCCCAGGCAAGAGATAAGTCGTGCTGTCCCTGGTGAGAACCGCTTAGCGTAATTACATCCCCAGAGAATCCAGGATTCCAGATGGGCCCCAGAACATCGTTTACATACTGTATTTTAGGCCAATAACATGTTTCTAATGAAGCAGGAAGGAAGAACAAGAACAAGAATGATAAAATTAAAAAGTCAAATTTTCATCCTTAATCTCCAGGGCTGCAAATAGGATATGGCTGCAGTTCAGAGGCAGAGAAGGGGCAGTGGGGGGAGGACGCCCACTCTGAGAGCTGCTGAGTGTTCCTAAAAAGGTCTACGACAAGGATGAGCCTTAATCCCAATTCCTGCAGCCTGGCCTGCACCTTCTTGGAGTAGGACAGGACTTTTCCGTAAGGAGGAGCCCAGGGAAGAGTCAGAAAAAGGAAATCCTGAATGTGTCTGTTGCCACATCCCTCTTCCACCTGGGGAGTCCCCACAGCATGTGCCCTTTAGTGGACCTCCTTGTCCCAGGTTGAAGGAGTGGTGTCTGGGACGTGAGCCGACTGAGACTTCACATCCCCCTCGGGCTCCTCTGCATCCCCCACCCCCTGGGCACCCCACAGTTCAAATGCCTCTGGGATGCTGTGACTTGGCCTTGTGCTCATTCATTTATGCAGCATCTGCTCTGAGCCACACACTAAGGGTCCAGAGACGAGCAACGCTGCTGCCTCTGCCCTCAGGGAGCTCACAGTCGCCCAGGAAATCGGACAAGGAAAACGATTCTTGGGGTGTGTTGAATGCGTCCACGGAGGGAAGCAGTTAATGAGACTGGGGTGGGGATGAGGGGATGAATGCAGGCGTGGCACCGTTTACACTTGTATTAGAACCTGCGCAGGCCTGTGCCAGGTGCCCTCACAACGTACGATCCTGCTTAGCATCCAAGAAGCCACGCCACTCTCAACCCCCTTCTTAACCAACTCATGCAGCAACGCTCCTGAAGCACATCCTCCCCTCCCAGAGTGAGGCAAGCTAACGTGTCATCCGTGGCCAATGGGAGCCACTCTCAGCTATGCCAGGTAACCAGACAAGTTCTACAGCAGCTTCTTCTATGTGAGCTAACACCCTTAAAAGAAGACAATTAAAGAGGTAGTCTTATTTGAAGCCTAAGACCCCAAATCTCTCCTCTACCTGTGAAGGCTACACCTGGAACTCTGCTGCTGGATTCACCAACTTTCATTCTTTCCCAAGAAGATGAATGGGAAAACTGCAAGACCACTGATGGAGGAGTCAGGAGGTACAGGCTCCAGTTCCACTGCTACTGTCTGTCTGCAAGACTCTGGGCAAGTTACTTCCCCTGTAGGGACTTCTGTTTAGTCTTCTGCAAACGAAGGGATTAAAGAGATTGTTTAATGTTCAGAAGAGGTGAGGGCTTAGGAGCCACCACAAAGTAACACATTAGCAAGGACTAGTATACCAGTGGATGGAAGCAAAACTGGCCTTGGAAGAGAGAAGGGCAGGAAGAGGAGGATTGGAGTAGTTCTTAAACAAACAAGGTCACTGACAATTCCTTATATCCCTATATATGCACACCACTCCTCTCATCAAGAGATGGAATCTGTGTCTCTTTCCCCTGAGTCTAGGCTGTCTTGTGAATTGCTTTAGTCCATAGAACATGGAGGAAGTGTCACTGTGGACAGTTTGGGGTCTAGGGTTTTGGGAACCAGAAAGCTCCCTCTTTAGCTCTCCTGGAGTCCTGCCCCACCATGTTAAGAGGCCCCACCACCCTGCTAGAGAGACCAAATGGGGAGACAGAGATGCCCTTTTAGGACCTGGGTGTTGCAACCATCTCTGTTGAGGCACCAAATATGGGAATGAAACTATGTTGGATTTCCAGCCCCAAATGAGCCTCCAGATGTCTGCAGCCACATGAGTAGGTAACACAGGCAGAAGAACTTCCCAGCTGAGCCCTGCCCAACTTACCAATTCATGAGAAAATAAATGGTTGTTATTTTAAGCCACTAAGTTTTGGAGGGGCTTGTTGTAAAGCAGCAGATAACTGAAGCAGGTGTTACAAATAAATGCCACAGGTGTGCAAGCTTACAAAGGCCGATGGCTGTAGTTAGAGGCTTGGATAATCCTCTTGGTTAAGAGCTTTGGGATGTACACTGACTAGTACCTCAGAAAAACAGATCATTGAAAATCCATTTGTCACAAAGACATTTCATTGTCATGGGATGTGTCATCACAGGAATGAGCCAAGCTGGTTGGCCAAGCCCATGCAGACATCCCTCTGCCACGGCTGGAAGCCAGCTTGGTTCCCAACAGGGATGAGGTGAAATTTCACCCATAAATGCCCAACTCATTTCTATGCCTCCCTCGTCCCCCACCAGTCCCCACCCCAATTCTTACTCAAAGGACCAGAGATGGAAAACCATGGAAACAAATGGCTCTGTGCAGTACTGAATGGGAAACATAGCACTTGGGGCTTAGAAACGCAAAATCTGTTGTGTTGTTAATAACATTTTATGGTTGATTTTGTTGTCGTTGATTGTTGAAGGACAGTAACACAAGATCCAGTGTGTTCTCCGAAGTCTGAGGGACCTGCTTCCCTTACAGAGCTCTGTGCCTGTTAGATTTACTCCAGCTGAACCACACACAGCCTTCGATCCTCCCCAGCTCCCAATATGAATCACAATAGCTACCAATTTTCAAGAATTCTCCATGCCAGCCATTGGGCTACAGAATTTATTTACGATATCTCATTTAGTCCTTACAATAAGCCTTTGAGGATATACTTATTATGTCCATTTTTAAAGATTAGAAAACTGAAGGTCAAATATCTTAATTAATATCTTATATCTAATAAATGGTAGAGCTGATATTTAAACTGAGGTCTGCAAGACCCCAAAGCCCATGCTCTTAACCATTTCTCCAAACTGGATACAGCTCCCAGTTCTGACCAGGATTGGGATCACTTATTCATGCATATATACATGTATGTATTCAACACATACAGTCATTTATTCAACACATACTTCATGTTCCTACTATATGTAGGAACAGAGGATACATTAATGAACAAAACAGACATAGTCTCTACCTTCACGGAGCTTTCAATCTCTAAAACATAGATTCCTACCATGACCTTCACCATAAACCCTCACTTTACAATGTCCTTGAACCCCTTTCCACATCTTAACTGAACCCCTAAGTCCCTCATCCCCATCCCCAGCCATGACTCTCACATTCCATAGCCTGGCCCTGACTTTGATCTTTGCTATTCTTTACACAATCTATTACCTTTCTCCTAAAGGAAGACTATAAAATGATTATAAAAATGGCCCAAATTCCCCCCTCCCCTTCCTGTATTCATGCCCATTGCAATGTGACTTTGTAGCTCCTTCCACCAGAGTTGGAATCTCCCATCCCGTGGATCTGGGCTGTTCTGCTGACTCGTGTTGGCCAATGGGATGCGGCAGAAGTGATGACGCACCAGTTCTGAGCCTGGGGCCTCAACAGGCCTTCAGTGTTTCAGCTCACTCTCTTGTACCTCTGCCTCCACCGTAAAACTGCAGTCACGAGTCAGTCGATATTCTAGGAACTGGCGAAAAAGTTGTAAAAGAAACAAGCATGGTCCCCACTCGGACAAAGTTTATATTCTAGTGAATTGATGAATCATGAATGAGAATCTTGGATTTTCCAGGTCAGAAGGAACCATTATACACCTTCAAATAATGCTTGAGTCTCACACCTTATCTTCCATTAAGAACCCTTCCAAAGACAGTGAACTCACCGTGGGACAATGCAGTAGTTCCAGTTTAAGATGGGTCTCACTTTTAGAAAATTATTTCTTACAGTGAAGCAAAGTCAATCCATTAGGAGTGTCCACACTTTGATTTGTGGATCCTTCTCAGGGCCACCTGCAGCATGTCCAGCTCCATATGTATTCTGAGTTCTCTTTCCTCTAGGATAAATCACCTCAATCCCTTAGCTGTTCCCCATTGTCATGCTTTTGAGATCCCTTGCCATTCTCCTTCCTGGACTTGCTACATTATTTTTCTACATTCTTCTAAAATTTGGTTCACAGAAATAAACTCAAAACTTACGAACTTGTTGCACAAGACATCTTCTCTTGGGGTTTATGATTCCTCAGTTTGAAAATGAAGTTGGACTCAGTAGCTTCCAAGGAGAGACAGCAGCGTGCAATGGAATGAATCCTAGATGTTCAACAAATAGTCTCTCCTTGCTCTGATTTATTTCCAGCAATTCTGTGAGGCTGCCCATCCCCCATCACCTCATAACCCCTCTTTTACCTATAAAGTCTTGCCATTCAGTAAAGGGATCTGAAATCAGAAGACCTAGTCCTGAATCCCAGCTCTGGCACGTAACAGTTAAGTGACCTTGGGCATATTACATGACTGCTCTATCTCGATTTCTTCATCCATAATAGGGACCACCACTCCTCTCCTTCCAGCTCATGAGAATTAAGTGGGCTGTGAGTGAGGGGGCCTGTGTGTGAAAGCACTCTTCCATTAGGACGCTGTGCAGACAAAAGATGACATGTTGGTGCTGTCTTAAAAGTGGGGACTCCAGGCCAGCAGCACAGTGAACACCATTCCATTTATGAGATATATTTACTGATGCACTTGGGGACTCTGCTTTTATGTGAAAATTCAATATGATTTTAATAATTCTAGAGAAGAGACTGGGTGGCTGTAATTGTCCCTCCTCACAGGTGGATCATGTTCTGTGATGCTCTGAGAGAAGAAAGATATTTAGGAAAATGTCATGGTAAATATTTTTGGAGGCAATAGCCTCGGAAAGGGGAAATTTGGGGATGGTAGAATCCTCCTGTGCTAGACTAAGATCTATCAGCTCAAGGTCCTGGCTCCTTCCATTCCAGGACCAGATTTCACTTTCTGTTGCACATCTTGCCCTTCTCCTGCCCACCCTCCACACTGCCCTTGTGTTCCCGCCTCTCCTTGGCCCCCAACTCTGGCATGATCAAGCCCACCTTCCCCACAAGCACCTTGTTGACTCTGTCTTCCCACCTCCCAGTTGGATCCAATGGTCATTATAGTTCACATCTGCATGTCCTAAAACACACAATTCCATCTAAACAAAAGTCCCTTTCTCTGCCTTTATTCATCTGATCAATTCAGCTCATCCTTAAAAACCCTTAGGGGAATCTGGCTTCTCCAGGAGTCCCTGCTGATACCCTCCAGCAAACCACCTCCATGGAGGGAATTAGTCTCTCCTCTGTGTTCACTGTGGACCTAGAAGAGCACCCTGCTTTCCACACACTGAGATTCTCTGTGCACCTGTCTGATTCCTCCTGCACCGTGAGAGCAGAGCTGATAGACCCCAACTATCTCCAGGTCCCCAGCACCGAACACAGCTTGGCACCTGGAAAACGTTTGAAACAGACTGGAAAAAGGTATAAGTATGCCACGTAAGTGAAGATACTGGAATGATTTTGCATAACAATACTATATTCTGATCCCCATCCCAAAACTGGGCACTGAAATTTTTCCATGTGCCTGAGCCCTGGAAGGCAGAGAGTGGGCCTGAAAAGAGAAAGGAGACCACATAACACAGTTCATCTTCTCTCAGGAGACGAGAGTTTATGACTGCCAAGAAAATGTGTAAATTGCAGCACAGATTATTTGTCACCAAATCATGAAAGGGCAGGAAACTGAGCTATTTTTCACAACTTCAAAGGCACGCACAGGTTGGTGCTACTGCAGTGGAAATGCCAGGTCTGTTATATACAGACACAAAGAGGTGGCAACAAGACCTGCTTCTCTGGGGGTGAGGGCTGAGGTGGGCACCCACAAAGCTGATGGGCTGCACAAGATTCTGGAATAACCTCTGCCTGCTTAATCTGAATATCAGAGCCATAGAAGCCAGAGGTCAGGGCCCTGTGGACTTATTCTGTATTGGAGAATTTCTGTTCACTTACGGATTTTAGCCCTCCAAAAACTGATTTCTATTTTTAGTTTTTATTTCATTAAACACAAAAGACCTTTATTGAGTACCTCCTATGCGCTTGGTCAAGGAGAAGCAACTGTGAATACATTGCCCCATCCTCAAGGAGCTTACAGACTAGGTAGGAGCGTATGTCAGTTGTGTTCATAATCACATACATGGGAAAAATGCGGCAGTCACTCTAATACAGAGCCAAAGACGATGAATGAGAAATTGAAGATGCTGTGGGCACTTAAAGGAAGGAGTTGGAAGGATGAGGCCCAAGATGTTGAAGACCAAGGTTTTAGCTCCAATACCCAGCTCCTCCTCACTATTTCCAGGAAAGGGCAGCCTGCAGATGCCCAAAAGCCTGGGTGCCCAGTCGAGAGGAAACGGGCTGTGACCGGGGCTTGCAGATGGGTATTTATTTCCATGAATCAAACCTGCTCTCTCTGCTGCTGACTTGGGGAAAGAAACACTACCAAAGTTGAGATTCCTTATTGTGTGACTTCTTTCCTGCAACTCTTGGGTGTAGGTTGGTTTGTCTGCTAATGCCAAATTCCCAAGAGAAGCAGAGAAGAGAGAGAGATTTTTGCATGATACTACCAACATCACGACTAATCCTTTTCTCAAACAAGCTCATGGCATCAAGCAAACTGGTGACGTGTGACTTCTCTCTAATCCCCTTAGCTCCTCTCCCTGTAGTGAATCCAAATGTTACCAGTGCCAGGGATTGGCAGCCTGGAGCAGTCATGGCGTGGTGCAAAACACACGGGACCTGTTCTCAGAACACTCGGGTGGGGCCTGGCTCTACCACATTTAGCTGTGCATCTCTGGGTTAGTCAAAACCTCCCTCAGCCTGCCTCAATTTCTTCTCCTGTAAAATAGGATCAATGACCTGAGAATCAGAGTAGAAAGTGTAAATGGCATCATCTTATTATTTGTACAGATAAATCAGGATTGACTATCAGTTATTTTCAAATTGTGCTTATCTACTCTCCTTAAGAAGCCTGGTGCCCTCCTGGGTGGGAAGATTCCGGCCTCCTTCACTTCTGGATTACCTAAACCTGACATAATGCCTGGTACTAAATGAGCGTCTAAGTGCATATTTGTTAAATTAGTAAGTGAAAAAAATTCAGGATGTTCCCCTATAAATTAAGGCATCTGTCCTCCCTCTAAGCTGAAAGGTAAAGAAAGGAAATTTAATCTATAGAAATTTTGGTATCCTCAGCATAAATTATAAAATAGTTAGTATTTTCTGAATAGAATATGTATGTGTGTTGACTTTTCCTTCTGGTAGCTGGAAGTCTACATTGTATCTGAAGAGTATCATGCCCTAAAAAAAATTTGGCTTTTGCATATGTGAATATATTTTGTTTAGCACTGGAAAACAGAGATGGGCTAATAGCTCAGATGCCTTGCTCTCATTCTTGGTCTGTTGATTCATTTATTCATCCATCTTTCCATCCACTCACTCATACATTCATTCATCCATTGGCGGCAATTGGTTGCAGAGCACTGTGCAAAACAGCCTCATTACAGGGTGAAAAGTGTTCACAGTACCCTTTCAGCGATAAACCACCACTGATCCTTCCAGACCTTATTGCCCCCAGGCCAAGAAACATTTGAAATCCTACCACTGCCTCCACATATGGCATTTACTACCATTTCTTATCTTCCGTTTTATCATTTCAGGGACCAACATGCTGGGACTTTCCCCCTTAGATTTCATTTCTGTGACCGGGATATATTGCCACCAGAATCTGCCAAAAAGCTCATCTCTGAAAAGACTGTTCATGGCAAGTCTGAGTCCCCATGGAGAATGGCAATGGCTACTTTGGATGGTAGGACATGCAAATTGGACCCCATAAATGGGACACTTATTGCCTCCCCAGCTTCCCTGCAGCCTCTTTCTGTGACTGTTCCCAACACAACTACTCTGTCTTCCTCATCCCTAGGTATTACCTTATGAATCTCATTTTCTATCCTTCATCTCTTTTTCCCTCTCTTTCCCTCTGCCTTCCTCTCCTTTGTCTATTCCAATTTTGTGCTTAGTTCTCACGCAGCCGACGGGCTGGGATGGATAAAAACTCTTCTGCAGTGCTGAGGTTCCCAGATGATAACCAGGCCCTCTGCCCTTTATTCCCCACCCTTCATATTCCAACCACCTCTCAACCCCGGTGAAAACCATTTCCTTCCCATGCTTTATGCTTCCAAATTTCGTTCTCCCCGGGTTGCTGCCTCTCTCGCAGGCTGGTGGCTCCATTGTTATTATGATCATATATTAAGTTTAATGCATCCACAAGGCATTTTACACACTCATAAAAGTCAGGCCCTCTAAGAGCTCCCAATGCTGAAGACAATGGAAATACCCTCCCAGGCCTTAGCGGGTGCATCGCGCCATTATGGCGTCTAAATGTGCAAAGCTGGGCAATGGTTGTTTATTGTTTATGTAACTCTTGATGATAAATATAGCATTTTGAAGAAGATCAAATTATTTCCCAGGTTGTAAGAAGAGCTGAAGTCTCAATTACTTGCATTCAGGCAACATCCCACAGTGTTAGCAATATCAATAATAGGGGACATTTATTGAGTACATACTATATGTCAGACTGTGCATTAAATATTTTACATGCATTATCCCACATAATCTGCCTAGTGATCCTATGCAACAGGTAGTATGTATTTTTGAATAAGTATTTAATAAGAAAAGGAAAATGAGACACAGAGAAGTAAAGTAAGGAGTTCAAGGTCAAACAGCATAGAGGTGGAAAAACCGGGATTATTCAAACCCAGGCTATCTGGTTTCAAAGCCTACCTGCTTAATCATACATGAGTACTGGCATTGGAAGAGGTCTTCCCTTCAGGTCTAGGGAGTTGAAGATGGGTGGACCAGATTAGTGGCTGCTGTTGGTGTGCCCTTCTCTCTACGAAAACCATGACCAGAGTCTTCCTTTCTCAGTCCCTGCCAAGACTCAGGTACCTACAGGACCTCCACCCCCTAGACAGCTTGTCTTTGTTTTACTGACCTAGGAGACAATGGACAACAAGAGCAATGGACTCAGACCAGAACAAATCTCTTTGCGCAGTGGGAGTTGTATGTGCTGCAAACCTGCACAGGAATAGTAAACCATATGCTCTTTCCATGGAATACTAGCTCTGTAAATAATCTTAGGTGTGTTCCAGTCCAGTTTCCTAACAACAGATACCTGGACTAATTAGCCATATTATTTCCATTGTTCTCTCTCTCCTTGCTTCATCAGTAGTGTTTGCAATCCACTCATCCCCTTCCCTTTTTGCTCCTTATTTTCCTCACTCAAGGCAACTATGCTCTACAACATTATTTTGCTTGAGAAACATTGATATCAATGAAGTACTCTTTTGAAGTATGAGGAAACCAAAGCTCAAAGAGGCTGTCATTTGCTCAGAGCCATGAAACCTGTTAATGCAGAGCTTAGATTTGTACTTCCTGGCTCACAGGATAGTGCTCTTTCTATGCAATGAGTGGAAAAATGTGTATACCCTCCCTTCTCAGGTTACATGCAGCACGAGGATTGGCTGCTAAAGCCACGCTGGTGGCATCCACCCGGTACCAGCCTTTATGAAAAGTCTCCCAGCGTTTCAGTTCACACATATACATCTGCCAGATGAACTTCAAAACATGCCAAAATACCTACTGTGTCTTATCTGACATTTGCTCCAACGCTACACCCTCAGCCTCACAGACTTTAAATTTGCTGCTGTCCATGGTGCTAGTCAGAGCAACAGAAAAGGACATGCTTAACCTCAGGGCTCCAGGAGATGAGATAGTTGAAGGACAACACTTACTGATGCATAGTGACTCACAAAACAGAAAATAAGGTGCTGTTCTAGGAATTCAGTATAAAATAGCACCTAAGACAGACATTATACCTGACTTCATAGAGTCTGTCTTCTAGTGAGGAGACAGACAAGCAAGTAACCAAAATGTGTCTGTCGGGAGAGCTTCTTGAAGACCTGAAGGATGAGGAGGAACAATTATGTGAAGACTTGGAGGAGAGAATTCCACCAGAAGAAGTGGCTCACCCGACAGCCCCGCGTTTGGAAAAACCTTGGGATGCTTCAGTATCTGTCAGATAGTACAGTGGGACTGGAGCACAGCAAGAGAGAAGGAGAGAGGAAGCAGATACAAAGTGGCCAGAAGCTAGGTGGTGCAGGACCATATAAATCAACACAGCTCAGGCATTAGTCTATGTGCAATAGGAAGACAGTAAAGAAGTTTAAGCTACAAAGAAACAGGATCTGATTTATATTTTAAAATAACATTTCTTTATGGGAAATGTCAAAAATTTACAAAGTAATCAAAATAGTATAATGACCCCCATGTACCCATCACCCAGATTCAAAAATTATCATTTTGCCATTCCCATATCATCTATAGATCACCCACTACCCACTTTCTCTAGTTTCCCCTTTTTGAGATAAGATATACTTACAATGAAATGTACAAATTTTGGCTTTATTATTTTGACAAATGAAACCCAGATTGTTATCACAGAACACTTTCATCTTCCCAGAAAGTCCCTTCATGTCCCTTCCCCATCAACACCTGCCAACTCCCCACCTCAAGAAACACTGTTCTTTTTATCTTAGATTAGTTTTGCTTATTCTAAAAGCTTATATTTATGAAATCCTGCAGTATTTTATTGTGTCTGGCTTCTTTTGCTCAGCATAATGTTTCTGAGATTCATCCACATTGTGCATATCAGTAGTTTGCCTTTTTCTTTTTTTTTTTTTTTTTTAGCTGATTAGTATTCTATTCCATAAATACACAACATGTTTGTCAATTAACTTGTTGATGGACATTTGGGCTGTTTCCAGTTTTTGGCTATTGTAAATAAACCTGCTATGAATGTTGTACAATTATTTCTGTGGACATATGTTTTTGTTATTCTTGGATAAATACCTAGGAATGGAATTGATTTATACTTTTTAAAACATTGGGAATAGACCTGGGGGGTGGGCATAGAAGGTAGCAAGAAAACCAGGTCAGAGACTATTCCAATAGTTGGGGGGAGAGACTCTGATGGCTTGCATTGGGTGGGAATTGTAGTAAGACTGGAAGGGGACATTTGAAATATGTATTGATGAATATAATCAATACTATTTGCCAGTGAAGTAAATGTGGGAATGAGAGAAATGGAAGAATCAAAGATGACTGCTGGCCGGGCGCGGTGGCTCACGCCTGTAATCCTAGCACTCTGGGAGGCCGAGGTGGGAGGATCGCTCGAGGTCAGGAGTTTGAAAGATGACTGCTAGGTCTCTCACTTGACAAAACTGGGTGTATATTGGGGATCTTTTGCTGCAGTTGAGAAGGTGGGGGAAGAAAAATAATTTAGGAAGCAGCCAAGTATCTCAACTTTCAATGACAGAGGCATGCCAGAGTAGACACTGAGTAGGCATTTGGAGCCTGGGGCTTAGGGAAAAGGCAGACCCATGGTTATCCTGGCATGCAGCTTCTGCCCTGACTAGGTGCCTGCTTCTCCCTAAAAGTATCTCAAGGTCTGGTGGAGGGATGGAAAATGGGTTTTGTTTCATGGACCAACTCTGGAAAATAGATAACAGCTACCTGGAGCTCTGTGCAGAGAAAGAGTCTGAGACCACATTCAGGGCTGGTAGCAGGAAGCAGTGCTGTGATTTAGAGGGAATGTCCCCCAGGGCTGTGGAATAGTAATGCGGTAGAACACAACTCATATTTTTTATACCCCAAAATAGAAATACATGACCAAAACTATCTAAAAAGTGAAGCAGCTGCTCTGGAATGACCAAGCATTGATAATGCAGACCAGAGAACCAAATCGTGCAAATATATACATTGACCCAATATGGATCAATCCATATGTTTTTCTTCTTTATTTCAATTCCTCTACCAAAGTACTTTCTGACTCCTACAGGTCCTCAGTGAATGTCTTTGACCTTTCACTTGATCCTCAAATTGCAAATATCCCAGAATATCCTGAGTTCCTCATTTTCAGCTGTGATTTCCTCCTATCTTGAGGTTAAACAATCCACTTGGGTGAAAACCCACTCCAAAGGATTTTGAACTTTTAAATGCAATGATGAATCATTTAAATACCCTGAGGAACATGTCAGACTGGATTAGACAGATAATCAAGGTGTAATAGTTGGCTTCTTTTTTCATTCCCAATAGAAGCCATGGATAAGTGTTCCCATTATTAATAAAACTATCTATGCACTTATTAATTCATTCAATTAATCATCAGGCTTGTATTGGGCCCCTAATTCATGCCAGGCCCTGTTCTGGGACTTGAGTACAGAGACAAACAAGTCATGGACATCGTGTTCACAAGGTCTCACCGAGAGATGTGTAGATAAATGCAAGGAGAGTTGGTACATTACTGTGTTGATATGCTAAGGCAAATCAGAGAAGACTCCTTGGAGGATGGAAAATCTAAACTCAGTTTTGAAAAAATATTAAATTAAAAGTTTCTCTGGAAGAACTATTGGGAAAGAGTATTCCAAGCAGAGAAGCCAACATGGAACAGTTCTGGACACGGGAGAGAGTCATCGGCAGGTGCAACACCGAGGACAGTGTGCTTGAGGAAACAGGCAGGGCTGAGGCGTAGAGGTGTGCAAGTGCCTGGTGCATGATGGGACTTGAAGTTATTATGGCTGCAATGGGAGCCATTGTTGGAGCTTTAGCAGGGGAGGAACATGATCAGATATGTATTTTAGAAAGATTTGGTGGCAATGCAGTGACCACAGAAGGGGAGGGGATACAACAGAAAGAAAATTGCAGACAGGAGGCAACTGGAGGGGAAACGACAAGGGAAAGAGGGCAAATCATGGGGCCAACGGGGTGATGGATCAGGGCCATGGGTTAGGGTTAGTGTCAGGGCAATAGAAACAGAGGAGAGAGGAAGGTAAAACTCCAGGAGAACGTGAGAGCGCGTGTGTGGCTGGAGAGAGGAACCTCATAATGTGTGGTGCAGGGTACTTTGAAAATGCCTGTGGTAGAACCAAAGTCTCTCTGATTCCAAAGCCAATATTCCTTCCACGTCTCCACACTCCCAGGTAGCTGGACTTTCACTCCCACCCCCTTCTCCAGAAGCCTGACAAACCTCTCCAAAGAGCCCACAGTCCCACGTACGTTTTTACACACACACTCATGCACCTGCGTGCGAGCACACCTCTACCCACCTAAGCGCGGCCAAATCCTACTTATTTTTCTTTAAAGCCTAACTCAACTGTCTCCTTGTCTAAGAAAACTTGTCAGATCCCCTTACCTGAAAATTCAATCTTTCCAAACCCGAAACTCTATAGTTACCTCCCATCTCTTTTACGTTTTACTGTAGATTTGAGGCAGTTCTGTACGGGTCATCTTCTAGCTAGGCTGTGGGCTTCTTGAGGCTGCCTATGTAGATTCCTCTTTGAGTCATCTTCAGAATTCTAATCACACTGAATATCAAAACCACGTAGAATTTACAGCGTGTCACTGCGTGCGACCCCTCACTGGGTCATCACAACTGCCCAGCCAAGTTTATCAGCAGTAGATGACAGCTGCCATATAGATGAAGAAACAGCCTGGGGGGACAGCCCTTGAGTCCAGAGGGGCCTCCTTCCCAGGATTACCCGCCGTGGACTGGACACCAGGGCTTCATGGATGAAGTGAATTATTAAAATAAATCCTTAGCTAACACTGCCATTTCTGTAGCACTAGCTGTTCAATTCAAGATAGACATCAAGCCTTGGGATGCTGTCCTTGAAACTTCTCTTCCTTCTCTTCCCAGGTCAACTGACACTGTGGATCCCAGGGTAATGTGCTAACAGCTCCTCCCACATGTTCAGGGAATAG
Organism: Varecia variegata; assembly: GCA_028533085.1. Lineage (NCBI taxonomy): Eukaryota > Metazoa > Chordata > Mammalia > Primates > Lemuridae > Varecia > Varecia variegata. The sequence goes on from CM052441.1 coordinate 116,596,096, forward strand.
GGATGCAGACACCCCTGCCTCCTTTGTGGGAATGCAGGTAGATGAGGCAGGAGGGGAGCAAAGCAGACCTAGCTGGTTTTCCAGGGACTCCATGTAGTTGCCTCGTGCTCACTGAGCACGGACCATGTGCCAAGTACTGCACTAGGCATGTCATGTGGGTTCTTTTCCAATAATCAGCCAGGTAGGTATTGTGACCCGCATTTCATAGAAGAGGAAAATGGTGCTCAGAGATACAAAAGGACTCACCCAAGTTCATACCACCAGCAAATGGCAGAACCAAGATTCAAACCCTTTCCCGTCTTTTTCCAAAGCCTGCATAGACACTTCCCTCTATGCTATGCTGCCCCCAAAAGCTAAACAGACCTCTGGGGGGTGGTTCTCACAGGCTGCTTTGTGCCCAGGGCAACATGCTCCGCCAGAATGCTGGAATGAAGGAAGGTTTTGCCTACAGTCCTGATCTCTGCATTCTGAGAAAGAAGGAAATAGTCAATGCGAGGCAAACCAGGGGGTGCGAAGAGTTAAAGAATAGAGAGGAAGGGAAGGAAACGAGCAATCAAGATTGAGAATTCTCAAGAGAACTGCTGGTTTGACTCTGAAAGGTGCTTCTCCCAAGGTGCAAAGATGACGTGTACTAAGTCATTAGACACTCTTCCGAGTGCTTTGCATATAAGAAACTCATTTACTCCATCAACACCCTTGAGACAGTACTAAAACCATTCACAACTTTGGATGACAAACCAAGGCACACAGAGGTTATTTTTTTCCCCTGGTCCCCCAAGGGCTGGATTACAAAACTGGTATTTGAGCTCAAGACGCCTGAGTCTAGGTTCCATGCTCTTAACTGAACACGCTGCCCCTAGAATAACTGTGAGTAGGGAAGGCCGGGATCTGGGAGATCCAAATCTCAAATGTGAAGTCAAGATCCCTACCCCCAAAGGACTGAAGAAGATGACAAACCACAGAGACAATGTTGTGACCAATACAGGCAATGGTCCTGAACCACCAAGCAGTTAAGTCATTCATCGGCGTGAAACCCCCCCCCAGGGATCTGCAGAGGCCAGTGCTTCCCAGCCCCACTGCACATTAGAGCCAGCTGGGGAGTCCTTACAAAACGCTGTTGCCTGGGCCTCACGCCAGGCGCACGGACTCAGAACCCCTTGGGGTGGGGCCTCGAACATGCAGCCTGGGCTGGGAACCCCCGATGCAGGCAAGTGTGAAGGAGGCGAGCACTGAATGGAGAGCCAACTCCACCCTGCAGTTGAAATCCTTCCACGGAGTCTGCCAAGATATTGTCACAGAGACCCCTCGGGCTGCAGGCACCTCAAGGCTAGGCACGGTGTCCTCTACAATGGGTAGCACCCATGGCATCTATCACAATAGCACTTGAGTTGTGGAGTCAGGGGCTGGCTGGGACCTCTCTGCCCATGTTTTTGCAGTGTTCTGCAGAATTCTAGGGGCCCATGGAAGGGCCAAAGGAGACTGCCTTGGGGTGCTTCGGGGTGGAGAAGTGAGTCACTGGCGTGGTGAAGTTTCCAGGGAACTTGAAATCAGGGGTCAGCAAGACCACCCAGAAAACAGCCTACATTGTCTTCCACTCCTTGGGACAGATGGGGCTCTGGATTATCGAGCTTGAGCTCTGAGACAAGCCTATGTGTCTAACCTCAAATCCAAGAGAACTAAAGCGACAGCACCAACATTCCAATTTAAAACCCAAAGATGGGACATTGCTGCCCTCAGGCCATTGCCGTAGCTGCCACCTCTTCTTCCCTGGGATGATGTGTGCACATGTCTGTCTCTCGTAAGACTTTAAGAGCCTTCAAGAATAGGAGCTTTGTGTTGTATTTCTTTGTATTTAATGCCACACACCCGCACAGCCAGTATATAGTAGAAAACTAATAAAGGTTTCTTTGGTAGAATAAACACTTGGGCAGTCAATACTTGCTTTCTGAAGTTCTTTGTAGTGACAAGTGTATATACAGAAGCCTGGGCATACACAAGTATGGATTTCAGACAGAAAAAATTGAAAAAAGGAATACAAACAGCCAATAAACATATGAAGAGATTCATATCCTCACTAAAATTTAACAAAGAGCAAATTTAAAAAAAAAACAATGAATTTCTTTTTTTTAACCCATCAGATTGGCAAATGATTTAGATCAGTAATACCCAAGGCGAATGGAAGTGTGGAAAATTGGCAGTCTCAGAGACTGTTAGTGGTAACATAAATTGGAATGGCATTTGTAGTGGGCTAACTGTATGAAAATTGTAAGTATGGATACAATAAATGACCTAATCATTTATTTCTAAAAAATTATCCAAAGGAGTTTATTGGATAAATATATAAAATGCTGCTTATGATTTTAAAAATGGAAATAACCAAATTGTCCTTAAAAATAGGATTGATTAAATAAATTAGGGTACAACCACACAATAGAATAATATGCCACCATTATGAAGGATGAAGTAATCTCCAAATGAACAATGTGGAAAAGTACACATGTATGTTGTTAAATGAAAACCCAGATTACAAAGTAACATGATTAATATGGTCAGGCTTTTTTAGAATATGTATATTTAATACACAATATTTATAGGAATCTCTAGATAGATAGATGATACATGGATAGACAGACAGGTGGATGAATGAAATTATCTTCAAGGACAAACACCTATCCTATTAGTCTAGGTGGTGGGGTTTATCTGAAGACATTCCACTTCTATATTACAAACTTCTCTATTGTTTAATGTCTTTAATAACAATCTGCACGGATTGCTTGCTTCTACTATCCAATAAATCTACAGGTGAACTCTGGCCCGGACGGGGCAGGGATGGAGGAAGCCTCCACCATCCTCTTCCTGAAGGTTCCTTTCTGTGATTCTAAGGTTTCGTGGGCAGGTGCCAAGTCCATGCACCATGGAAGGAAGAAAAAGGGAAGGAAGAGGACGGGGAAGACGAGAGTGAGGGAAAGGGACAAGGGATGAACCATCTGGGTTTGCCTGGACTTAGGGGTTCCCTGAAATACAGGAAAGGATTTTCAGTGCGAATAAGAAAATCCCAGGAAACCTGGGATGAGCTGGTCACCTTAGCAGGAAGAAGAGAGACACCCATCTTTCCCTGGTTTGAGAACCTACTGTATCTTCCAACAACCTACTCTGTAGCGAGCCAACTGGCTGCTAGAAATTGAGAAAGATGGATTCTAATCCCAGCTCTGCCACCAAATAGCTTTGTGACCTTAGGCAAGCCACTAACCCTCTCTGGACCTTAGCTCTTTCCTGTAAAACGAAGGTGTGGGACCAAACGGTCTTGAGAGTCCCTTGAAGTTCTGCCACTCAGCACTGAGGCCTCTGGTGAGGCTCTGATGTTATCCCAATGATGCTTCTGCACGAGAATGTTCACTGTTTCCTGACCTTGGACACTTAGCATTTCAGAAGTAAAGACTATACTCTTCTGTGTACAGGTGCCCCCACCTGGGGCTGGGCCCGGGTGGTGTTGGAGGTTCGGAGTTGGCTGTCTGTCTGGCGGCACTCATGAGAGCGGGTGGTGGCTGTCTTCCGCAACTCAGGCCCCGGACAGTCCAAGTGGGTCCCAGCCTGGCAGGAAGAACTTTAATACTGTTGGAGCCTTTTAGTAAGCAGGTGAAGTGCTTTAAGGAGGAGGGAAAAAAAGCAATGAGCAGCAAACCCATTAGCTGGGCTCCAGCTGGGCCAACCAAAGGCAAATGAAGGTAGACAGTGGGGTGCAGGCAGTATTGGCTCCTACTGGCTCAGGAGGGCGGGTCGCCCCCATCTCTCCAACTCCAATTTCAGTGACGTCACCTCCACAGCTTGGAATCAGCTGTGGTGGGAGTATTTATACTGCAGAAATTGGCAAATGCTAAAAATCGAGGATTTTTTTTTTTTGAGAGATAAATTACCAGGACACATCACCGACTGGATTAGTTCAGGGAAGGAAGAAGCAGCTCCCAGCCTGAGGCTCCTTCTTGAAGATGCAGAAACATCCTCCATCTGAGGCACTGAGCTTGCCCCTTCTTGAGTGGAGCCAAGGGAATCCCTTCATCCAGGGCCAGGCAAAGGTGTCACAAGTCAAGTGAGAGGAGAGGGGAAGAGAGGGAGGAGAAAGAGGGAAGACTAACCATGTGTTAATAGGCCTAAGTAGCGATAAAACATTCACCTCAGTCAGTCATTCGTAGGTCATCTGGGAGGTAGTGGGTTTCCCAACATAGCAGGTATGTAAGCAGAAGCTAGGCAACCACTTTGCAGAATGACGTGAGGACAGAGGGAGGAGGGAGGTTTCAAAAGTAGAAAAAGGAAGGACTTTGGAGTAGGAATTAGTGTAGACATAAAGCCCAACCTGATTATAAACCACCTGCTTGACCTCAGGTAAAATTATTTAATCTCTCTGGGACTCAATGTCCAAAATTTTTCAATGGCAATACAAAAAATTTAACAGGATTTGTACTGGTTAAGCACATGCTCAGCCCACAGCAGGTGTACTGGCTGAGTAGGATGTATGGGTTGAACTACAAAAAAAAGAAATATTAGACACCTATGTACCTTGGACACAGTTTGTTAATTATAAGCTTGACTACTGAGAAAGTTTGCAAAGCAATTTCCACCTTTGACTGAATAAATTCCTCAGTGATGGTCACAACCTCTATCTAAGCTAAGCTGTAGATGAATAAGTTTGACCTTCAACATGACCACAGGGATAAGGCAGTGACCTCTGGAGAGGTGATCTTATAGCCCTTCAGTCTTTACTCCGGCCTGATGGGGACCCAGGACAGCAGAGCTGGGAGCTTCCCTCGAGAGATTATCAGGTTGTGGCTGAGGCAGGTTCTGCTTGAGACCTTTCAAATCTCCATCCATTTAGGTATGTGATTCTCCCTCTCTCTTGAGCCACAGGTAGCTCATGGTACCTTCTAGAAATGCAGAAGAGGTTAAACCACAGGGCTCAGGGAGGTAAGTCAGAAGTCAGAGCTGGGACTCAATGTCTCTGCAGCCACATTGAGGAGGAGCTTCCAAGTCTCTGCCAAGAAAGCAAGAGCTGGAGGGAAACTGCACAGGCCTCCAGAGTCCCATCTGGCCCGGGGCACCTGCTCCTAGGACGGACTGCTGGCCACTCCCTCCCACCCCCAATACACAGGAGAAAAGGCAGCAAGGAGACCCAATATCTCTGGTTGTCATGGACTCACAGTCCACAGACCAAGATAGTCTGTGCTTAGTAAATGCCAGCCTCCTCTGATGCCAATTCCCAGCGCAATCCATTGTACCCACCTTGCTCTACAGGGGCTGTCTTGGGTTGAGGACTCTGACTCCTCGGGGAAGTGTTGGGGACAGCACCGCAGAGGCAGAATATGCCATCCCACTAGAAAGTTGATGATGGATTGACTGAGTTGGGGACTTCTATTCCCACTGCTCCTAGTCTAAAACATGCCCCATGAATTCCACGCCCCATTAATTAACAGATTTCCTAAAACTCCAAGTTCTGAAGCCATAGGCAGATGTGACAAACGTCTCAGAAGCCCAGAAGTCAGTAGGTCCTCTCTTGGCTTCTCAAGTGTGCACAAACCCTTGTTAAACGCACCACCCTGGGAAACGGACCATGATCAGACCAAACATCTCCATATTCCTGGACAGTGCGTAGAACAGGGAGGGGGGATGGGAAGGGGGACGGCAGACAAGGGATACACCCAGGTATTGGGACATATCCAGGAGCTGCAAGAATGCGGACCTAGATTCCCTGATCTGTCACTTGGTCAATACGTGAAGCCCCTTGCCGGGCCTCACCTTCCCTGTATGTAAGTTCTGCGGATTCTGTTTCCATCCCAACCCACCCTCTTCTCTCCCTTTGCTCTGCCACCTCCTGAGACCACTTTACCCGCCCCGTGAGTAACTGACCCTCACCCTCTCACCTTCCGAACTTACACTGATGATCGGGGAAAAGAGGACAAGGATGCTCGTGAAAGAAGAGGAGGAGGAGGGAGGAGTAGAAAATCATCACTTACAGTCTCAGATAAGGACGTTTTCTAACCAGTCAGGGAGAGAACAAGGAGCAGAAAGATTTTGGCTAAGGAGAAAAAAAAGGAAATCTCAGTGGAAGGATGAAGGTGTGACTTTTAAGGGAAAAGAAAATGTCAGGCACGGGCCACTCGGGCAGGGGACAGCTGGCTCAGGGGGAACATGAGACAAAGAGCCGTCACGCCTCGTGCGGAAACGGAGCTGGGGTTCGGGCTGCCTTCCCAGGCGGGCCCTGGCGCTGGGCCAGCGCAGAGTGTGCCGCTCCAGAGCTGGAAGTCAGCCTGGGCACCCTCTGCTCCTCCCAGCGTCACTTCCCTCTCGAGGTGCCAACTGGGTGTCTCTCGTGGGAGCTCCCATCTCCCCACTGCGGCCCAGCTGCTGCAGAAGCCTGCTTGGAAGAAGTGTCATTTGGAGCCCGTTGGGTTATTTTTAAAACTCAATTCAACAACTCCGTGAGGAAGGCCACATTTCCACATTTTAAACAGATAAGGAAACTGAGGCTAAATGAATTTTTAAGGCTGTGGTGTTAAAACTTGGCAAAGGCAGGGTAGAGCTGGCTGCTAGGGTTTTAATAACTTGCATTTATCCCCCTGGTTCTAAAAGCAATATATCTTTATTATTAAAAAATTATACAAACTAATAAAATGACAAAATGAAAGTCACCCATAACCCTCCACCCAGAGAGGAATAAAAATGTTGTGTATTTCCCTCTTGTCTTTTTAATTAATTCCTCTGCATATTTTTCTTTACTTATTCACGAAAGTAAGATCGCATTGTACACACTGCTAGAATCTTTGCTAAAAACTTCACATTCTGTGATGGGCAATTTCTCTCAGGCCATTATTTATTCCTGAGAAACTGATTGTATCTGTTTCATGGAAATATATCATAGTGCTACACCATCTATTTGATCCTTTTTCTATTCTTGGATATTTAGGTTTCTTCCCATTTTGGGGGCTTTATGAATGACTTCAAGGAATGTCCTTTAACTAGAACCTCTGTGCCCTGGCACTAAACTTTGTGATCTTGAAGAGAGAGCAGCGTAGACCTACAGATGCAATGAGAAAAAGGATACATGGAAAACCATTATGACCAGTAATATAATCACAAAACAAAGATCTGGGAGGTGAAAGGAGAAAGTGAGATGAACACAACTCAGTGGGATCCAGCAAGATTCCATTGAGAAAACAACATTTGCTTTGGAATAAGTGTCAGCAAACTTTTTCTATAAAGGGCCACATTGTAAATAGTTCAGACTTTGCAGACCATATGGTCTCTGTCGCAACTCCTCAGTCATTATAGCACGAGAGCAGCCATAGACAATGCAGAAACAAATGGATGTGTCTGGGTTCCAATAAAACTTTATTTATAAAAACAGGAAGTGGGCTAGATTTTGCCCTTAGGCTATAGTTTGCCAACCCCATATTTGAACACCAAAAGTAGAGAAAGATTTTGCTGGGACCTTATCAGAGGGAGAAGGACAGTTCAGCTGGAACTTTGTGAGCTAAAACACAGCAAGAAAGTACAGGGAGTGGGGACAGTTAGCTATTTCGCGGTTGGTTAGTATAGGTTGGGGCCAAGTCATATACCGTCTGAAAGCCAGGCTGTGAAATGCCAAAAGGCAAAGAATACCATTATATGGCAGATAACATATTAATTTTCATATGTATTTTCAAGTATTGGGGACCCATAATACTTCCAGAATGACAAGTATCTCTGAGAACTTATGGGAAGGAATTAGAAGCTAGAAATGCTGATTTTGGCTTCTTCTCTGTTTGCTTTTCTGTTTTCTTGCTTGTCTCCATTAGCAGCTTAGAATTCACCCAATTTCATTCTATCCAGAGGCCAACAGTCATCAGATTAGAAGAAGCAGGGCTGGAGGACTGGTTGCCTCTTGCTGGCATGTGACATCAGCGCCTGTGATGGAGCCAGAGGGGAGCAGCTGGCCACCAGGTGCACGAAGTCAGCAGCTCCCAGGGCTGGAGCACAGGCTTCCTTCTGGGTCTGGCTCCAAATGCATCTCTCCATCTGGACTTTCTGCACATCCAGCCCATACATGGTCTTCAGTTTCTTCTCCTCCCACAAGCCTCATGTCGGTCTGAGACACTGGCTCTCGAAGTTTCATCTCCCAGCACCAGCATCACCTGGGAACTTGTTAGAAATGCAAAATCTCAGGCCTTACCCCAGACCAACTGAATCAGAAACTCTGCAGGGTTGGGACCAACAACCTGTGTTTTAACAAGCCCTCTAGGACAGTGGTCCCCAACATTTTTGGCACCGGGGACTGGTTTCATGGAACACAATTTTTCCATGGACAGGGTAGGTGGGACAGGGGAGGAGTGGTGTTGTGAGCCATGGGGTGTGGCTGTGAATACAGATGAAGCCTCACTGGCGGCAGGTCTGCGTGTCTCCAGCTGATTGAAACTGTGTCACAGGCCCTGACCCCAACTCCCAGGACCTCCCATGGCTCGGACACAGATAATGGAAACAGCCTGCTCCAGATGTCCTAGGTCTGAGTTCCATTTCTTCCACTGAATTGGCTGTGTGGCCTCGGACAAGTCACTGGCCCTTTCTGAGGCTCAGTCTCCCCATCAGTACAAGACCCAATCAGTGGATTTCAAATACTTTCTAAGTTGCAGAAGGCTTGATCTAAGTCAAGTCTTATACTGAACTCCAAGCCGTGGGACAGGTAAGTGCAGCTGCTCTGGTGGATGGGGAGGGCAGGGGAGGAAGTAGAGCGCCGACCACCACTGGCCTGTCCCAACTCCCGGCAGTACACACGCACGGAAAAGGAACTACACAGCCCACCCGATCTAGCCCCGTTACCACGTGCCATCCTGTTTCTCTCCGCCTCCCTCCTCTCCAGCCATGCTGGCCACCTCACTGCTCCCTGCGGTCTCCGCACTGGCTGTCCCTCTGCCCAGAGTCCCCCTCCTTCACGTCTCTCTCATGTGCTGCCTTCTCAGCGAGGCCAAGGGTGCCCACCCTACTTAAAATCACAGCCCCTCCCCCACTAACACTTCTAGTCTCCACCTGCCACCCTACTGTTTTCCTTTTTATCACTTTCTACCTTCCTGTAGACCTTTTGCTGAGCATCCTGGTCATAGCCAGCCTCATTCTGCTGGCAGGCACGCCCCTCGAGGGAGCACACCCCAAGTGCCCATGGCAGCATCTCAGAACCTGGCAGGCCCCCGCACGTATCTGTTGCAATGAAGGACGGAGCTTTGAGGGCTCTCTTTATTTCTAAGCTGTCTCCCTGAACCTAATATGTGCGTCCATTGCCTCGACCCCAGACACTTTGGTGCAGGGCTGGAGCCCTAAGGGCACCAACAGATGCTCATCTCTCTGACTCCCTGAGGCCCACAGCAAAGCCACTTGCTTTCCTGACATCTTCAACCTCCTTGTCCTACAGGCCGGGAGCAAGAGAGGAAGGGTAGGGAGGGGAGGAAGAGAGAGGCAGTGCCACTGCACGGGCCAGCCCTGCAGCCAGGCGTTTGTCACAGGTTGTCTCATTTATCTTCCCAGAACGCCATCGCGAGGCGCGGGTGACACAGAAGGCGCTGAACCCCAGAGAAGTGACGTAAGTGGCCCAAGATGGCCAAGCTCAAAAGGGCCATCGGGATTGCCATCCGGCTCCAGAGCCTCAGTCTCTCCTCTCTCCAGTGTGGAGAGATGCTGAATTTTTCTCGGGAGATGGGAAAATGGCCAGGAACCCGCTGCACGTAGTTCGCTTTCCCTGCCTGGCTCCTCTCCTGCAGCCGCGGGGACCTCCGCCCCAGGCCCTGTCCTGTGATCCCGCCCAGGGGGGCAGCTGTGCTGGCTCCTAGCAATCAGAGTCCTGCCATAACCTGGGGAATGTTTGCCCACATCATACCCTCTCCCGTCGACGCCCGCAGAGGCTGTGAAGCCAGCGACAAGACGTTTTGTCTGGCTAAGCTCTCGGACTGATTGAAAGTCCTCAGAACCGTGTTCCTCCGGAGGCGCCGCTCTTCCTGGAAACGGTTACCATGGAACACAGCGACAACGCAGCCTTCACTGTCAGAACTAATGAAAGTCAGGAGCTATTAGGGGAAGAATTTTTTTTCCTCCCTCCCCCTTGCGCATAATTTCACTCCACAGCGAGGTGTTGCATTTCTGTTGTGTTTGTGAGATATTAATTGCGTTCTCATTGTGATTCCTTGCCCATTGCCCTCACCTCCTTCTGAGCTCCAGCCCTCCAAGCTGGCCTTTTGGAAATAATGAGGCTCAGCGGCCAGAGAGGGTGGCGTCAGGGTCCCAGCCTCCCTCTGGAGTGATCTTCCCTAAGCATGCATCTGATCAGGCCACACGGTCCCCACCGACCCAGAACACCGCACTCAAGGACTGACAGTTGTACTTTGCATCCTCCCTCCGTCCTCCAGGACATCCTGGGCCAGAGTCACAGAGGACCACCTCTCCTCCCTGCTGGCCCCTGCACATCTCTGTGCCTCCCCTGCCTAGCACCTTCGCCTGGAATGTCCCCTGGGCCTCTCCATCTCGACAACTCTCAGCGTCAGCTATGCAGGCCACCTCCTCCGTAAAGCCTTCCATGCCTCCCACAGGCAGACCTGGGGCCCCTGCCTGCTCCCCACATCACACATCTCATCACAGCTCTGTGCAGTGGACCTGCCTTCCTCTCTAGACAGTGAGTTCCTCAAAAGCAGAGGCAGGCTCTGATTCATCCCTGGATTCCTAGAGCCTAGCACTGTGCCTGGCACTCAGTGGCTGCCCCACAATGCCGCTGCTCCCGTCTTCCTACTCCACCTGTTAAGTGGGGGAGGCAGGCACAGCTGAGCCCAAGACGGGGTGGAGGAATGTATCACATATATTATCAGTGGATTGCTGTGTAGACTCTACCCACTCACTACTGCCCAACCCACCACGGAGCACTGAAAAAGAAAAGCCAGGTCTAGGGCCCTAGGAGCTCATTCTGGCTGGTATTTATAGCAAGGTAATTAGCTCCCTTCCCTAGCACCCCTGGAGGAGCTGGGAGACAATCCGAGAGGAGCAATGAGGAAAGCAAAGGGAAGGGATTGCCATAGAAACGTGGGGAGGGGGCTGGGGAGTCAGGGGCAATAATGAGCAGTTGGAGTCCAGAGGAGGGGTGCTGGGACCCCTGAGCTGTCCTAGTCATGGTGCCTCTCACTTGTAAGTGGAGGGGCTCAGTCCTGAGAGAGAGTTCCCAGGGGCAGCCTCTGGGTTCCTCCTCCTGTGGGCAAAGGGGCCCTCCTCCATTCAGCTGTCTGGCCACCCTCTCCTGGAGCTGGCAGACCCTGGCTCTGCAAGGGGTGCCAGGTCATGGAGCAGAAAGTGTCCTCCAAGTTCTCCCCCACTGCACTGCTAAAGCAGCTCACCCTCACCCCATGACTCAGCTTCCAGGGCCGCTGCCTGGGCTGGAGAGGCTGGAGGCAATTGTCCCACCTCGGGACCAGGCGAGGGACTAGGACAGTGGATCGGGCCTCCTTTCCAGCTCGGGGGTCCCAGCACCCCTGGACTCCAACTACTCATTATGTCTCTGTTCCCTCCCTCCCTTCAGCCAGTCGATTCTCCACACTTCCACCACAGTGATACTTCTCAAATGCAATTCTGATCATGTCACTTTCCTGCACAAAATTCTTCAGCAGGTCCCCCTGGTTTGCAGGATAGAAATTCTTACACTTTGCAAAGAATGGAAGCTCCATCACGCGCTGGCTCTCTGGCCACTTCCCACTCTCTTCCCCAGGACCCAGCCCAGGTAATTTTCATCTCAATCACACTAAGTAATGTGTGGTTTTCCAAACACTCAGCTCTCTCTTGCTGCAGGGCCTTTGTCCAAGGCTTCCTGGAATGCCCCCTCCTTCCTCCCTTCCCTTCAAACTCCTCCTCACCTTCTAGGTCTTCCCTGCTCCAGGATCACTTCTTTTTAGGGAAGGCTTCTCAGACTCCCCAGGAAGACCAGATGCCTCACCGACTGCATCCATGGGAGCTTCCGTGAAACTCATCAAGGGAATCTAATGGCCAGTGAGAATCACCGGGCTTCCTGTTAGTCTCCCCAACCACATGTCAAGTCCTTACAGATAGGGCCACGCTTTATTTATTTTTGCCCCCATGTACCTAACACAGGGCTGACTTCCAAATAGGTGATGCATATGTCCTGGGGCTGGGACTGAAGTAAGACAAGCGAGCTACCTAGGTGCAAAATGTGAGGAGATGCTCTCAAGGCTGTGCAAGGTAGCCTGGCATGAATTGCTATAAGGGGCTTCTCACCTCTGCTCTGTTGCTTGTCAGGTTGCAGCAAGGCCTGAGTGGCCAAAATGGCATCAATCATTTGAGAGAGGGAGAGGGGAAGCTGCACTCTTCTGGGAGGCTCTGATCTCTGGCTCCATGCAGAACTGAAAAACATCTCCCACTTCACCAAAATCTCCATGGAAGTCTTCAACTTCGTGTATGTAGGGCAAGATAGAGAAGACTGATCGCTACCTACACACACTGCCACAGACTCCTGAGCTGGTGGAGTCTACACTTGGCTAAAGTGAATGCTACAAATACTGTCTGTGTCTGCCATTGAAAACATTTCTAGCCATAGGCATTGCTATATTCAAGAGCTGGCCACTTAGCTTTCTATAATATGCAAAGACGGTGCATAAAAGGAACCATGAACGGCATCTTGAAAGGAAAAGGAAATACCACTAAGACTATATGTGCCTCCAGGGACACCACGGATGACCGCTCAGGTCGTTCACCACACAACTCCAGGGAGCACCATTCGTACAGGCTGTAATGTCAATTATGCTCCCGGCATTGTGCAATGCAGTGGCTGTGGGCACCGTGGTTCCTCAGCCATATGTGACAGCAGCCCAGCTTTCTTGGCACTAAGCTCAAAACACTCTAAAAACATCCTTATCAACAGCCCCAGTGGATAGAAAAGAGGAACAGAATCAATGCTGGCAAGCTGGCTCCAGAGGCCACAAATGGTCAGCTTCTCTCACTTTCCAAATGGATGATCTTAAGTCAAGTCTTTTTATTATAATATGCTTTTCTGTGAAAGTAAGGCCCCAGGCTAGGCTCCCCAAAGGACATTAGCCTGAGAGGCACCTGCAGAGGGAGGGATGAGCAGCCCCTCTAAAGCCGGCTTGGGGGAAGAGGGTCTTGCCTCATGGGAGGCAGAGACTGCAAAGGTTAACAAGTGCATCAGCCTCTTCAGTTTTCAAAAGGAACTGAATTGCAGCCGTGGAGAGAGTCCTGCCCAATGTCATTGAATGAATTAGCAGCAAAGCAGGGATGTTGCTAAGCCAGGGCTTATTCAAACACACAGTTGCTTTCTTTTAGTGGCATAGTGGGTCTGGCTGCCAGCTTTTATAGGTCTTTATTCAGAATCAGCTGGAAGAACCACATTCTCTTCAGTGCCTGCTCACTGAAGATCCTCCCATCCACAGAGTAAAGACTCCGTCATTCTTAAAAGGGCTCGAGAACATTGCCTCAATTTTCGGTAGCCAGGGAAGGCTTTGCCTACCACCCTCTGCTGGCATCTACCTGAATTGCTGGCATAGAACCCAGGGAGATGCACGCCTTCTGGAGCAAAGCTTATCCAATTGTACTGAAACCCCTCAGGGGCGTGTTAAAATTTTAACTTTCACAGATGCACCCCAGAGCTACTAAACTAGCACCTGGAGTGGGAGGATCTCATTAACAAGCTCCCCATAGGATTCTGGCACACAATAAATTTGGGAACCAATATTCAGACATCATAGTGGGAAGAGGGAACCTAATGGTTATCAAATATTTACTCAAGCACTCTGCTGGGCACTAGATAGGTAAGTAGATAGATAGATAGATATCCCTAGAAATGAATTATAGAAGAGGCAAAAACAGGACATTATCTCTTTACCACACTTAGAAAAGCTTTGCTCCAGAAAGCATCCATCTCCTCTGGGGCTCTATACCAGCAATTTGGGTAGATGCCACCAGAGAGTGCTGGGCAAAGCCTTCCCAGGTACAGGAAATTGAGATAATATTCTTGAGCCCTTGGACCACAGGACAGCATTGAGGGTGGCATCTAGAACTCATTGTCTCAAAATTATTTGCAAAGGGAGGAAATACATCTTTTAACATCCACCTGGGTTTCTACTCTCAGCACTTAAGGCTCCGCCCAGCATTTTATTAATTAATATTTGCTTTACCTCCTTCCACCTAAATTTTACCCCCATTTCTCAAAACTTTTTATCTCTTAACACTCCTGCTACATTCTTGGCTCTGCCACTTACTAGTTAAATGAGCCCTGACACCTTGTTTTATCTCTATAAGCCTCAGTATTCTTATACATAAATTGGGGAGAATATGAATACTTGGGTAGTGCCAAGTATTAGAGATAATCGTAGAAGCTTAATAAATGTTCAGTCCCTTCCCTACTTAACCCCATTCTCAGAATGGCAAGCCCCCTATTTAAGAAGCCCCAGTGACTTTCTGGCCCTCATTTCCTTCTTCATGACCCAAACTCTCCAATTCAGCTCCTCATCGCACTTCATTCATGTCTGACTTTGGGTTTTTGCTGGAGTTGTACCCTCCACCTAGAATGGCCATACATGTTTACCTGCCAACACAAAGCTCACCGCCATGTTTAAAGGCCCTGCTCAAGTCCTTCCTGCTGCTTTAGGGAGGCCTCTCTAAGTTCTGACCAGCAGATCCCACTGTCCCTTCTGCTCCATCTGGCACTATCCCTGCATACTCCACTCCACCTCCTGGAGATGAGAACATTAGAGTCAGAGAGGTAGGTAGTCTCTAGGCATTGGGATTGTAAGTACAATTTTTTTTTGAGACAGGGTCTCCCTCTGTCACCCCAGCTAGAGTGCAGTGGTGTGAGCATAGTTCACTGCAACCTCAAACTCAGCCTCAAGCAATCCTCCTTCCTAGGCTTCCCTAAGTGCTAGGATTACATATGTGAGCCACCATGCCCAGCCCCCAATTTTTTTTAATTGAGGACCAGTCGCAGGCCACCAACTTTTATTTTGTCAGATGATGATATGTTTTTAAACCCTGCCTTCTAATGTCATCATATCACAGAACAATGACATTTTAATACCAACAAAAGTTATAAGGAAAAAAAATATCACACAAAAGCATTGTCCTTTAAATGGAATAAACTCAGCTTCACGAAAGCTCACTGCATTGTTTATCTTTTGCTTCTTTTGCCTTGGACTGATAAACATACTGTCACAGGGCAGTTCCTGAACAAATGCCGGGGAGTCCCCAGTCCAGCTCAATCACCTTTCCCTGCAGGAACATCCCCTCATGGCAAAATACTGACAATCTCCACAATAGCTTCCACTTACTGAGCACTTTCTAGATACCAGGCCCTGTGCTAGAGACTTCCTGCATTGGCTCACTAGATCCTTTCCCACACCCCCTGGAAAAGGGATCATTACTGCTACCACTTTTCAGATGAGCCTTAGAAAAATTAAATAATTGGCTTCGGTCACAAAGATGGTGAAGTGGTTGAGCTGAGCTTATAATACAGGAAAGTTTGACTCTAAAACCTGTGCTCCTTCCTCTACTCAATGCCTTGTCTCTTACAGCAGGGAAGAATTTTTTGAATGCAGGAGTATAAAGGAATATACTTTTCTTTCTCCCCACAGTCCACATTCAGAGTATGCAGACATTCATTGATTGAGCCAATAGTTATGAAGCACCAACGCTGTGCAAGGCACTGTCCTAGGTGCTGAAATGCGGTGGTAACAAGGGCAGGCACCAGTCCGGCTCTCGTGGAGGGTACACCATCACCCGTATGCACATGCCAAACCGTGAGCAGTAATGCAATGCCTCGTTCATAATGCCTTACTCAATTCCAAGGGCTTCTTAAAGACCAAGACTACAGCCAGGTGTGTGCAGATGTTAAAAAGTGCCCTGGGCCTCTCTGGGCTCAGTAATTATCCAGTTCCCTTAAACCACCTGCCTTTGCTATGGAAATTGATGAGCCAAAGGTCTTTTCGGACTAAAAATCCCCTGCACCCCAGCTCCACTTGATTTATTAGAAGAAGGAACTGAATTTAAAAGCGACAGATGCAGTATTGATTCTATAACTTAAAATATGCTTCCCTCACCTCCCTGCTTGGCCCCAGGCCTCCAGTCCCCATTTACCGCAGAGCAGATCACAGCAAATTTCTCTCTTCGATGACTCGTTTCATCCCCTCAGATGCACTCTGATCTTACACCTCTTCAAATCTGCTCTCCCCTTTCTCTGCTTCCCTGTGGCTTCCACCTCCCCTTCTCTCACAGCTCCAAGGCGATCTTCCAGATCACTCTCTGTGTCCGGGTTTCAGAGGGCCCAGCAGTGGTGGCTGCTGTTCCAAGCCATTCATCTCATAACAACCAAGTAGCTCCCAGGTCAGCTCATTCCCAGCCATCCTGGTTCCTGCAGAACAGTGTCCTGAACTCACTAACCTCACGCCTCAGGCCTCTGACCGAAGCTACACATACCACTGGCATACAGATCATATCACAGTCTGACAGAAGCGTCACAACACTGTGCCTGACTGTCATAGCTGGAAGGGTCCTCACCGAGTCTAACAGTGCTTTTCAATGAGGGCACTAGTGACATTTTAGGAAGGACAGCTCCTCTTTTTGTAGAGCTCCCTTGTATGTGGCAAGGAGACTCAGCATCCCTGCCCTTCCTCCTTGAAAATAATTCAAGTGACAAACAAACATGTCCCCACACATTTCCAAATGCCCCCCAGGAAGAGAGAACCAGAGGAGAAGCACAGCACCCATTCTATTAACACATGCAATGACTGATCCAAGGCCGCTGGATGTTAGCTGCAGACCTGGTGTGAGATGGGTGAGAGGCCACAGGGTGTAATGGGAAGGCACTGGGGTAAGAGTCAGGCCTTCTGTCAACCATGCCAGTTGTGGTATAGGGGCTGGGGGAAGAGGAATTGAAAAGGGTAGAGTTGGAACCAATTTTCAACCTTCCCATCAGGAAAAACTTTCACAGCTCTGGAGGAATCTGCATTGTTTCTTTATAGGGTGACTCAAACCAAGAGGGAAAAGGAATATTTAAGGTCTGCTAAGGCACCACCCCCCTTCCAAACCCTGGCAACTTCTGAGTGATGGCTGCTCCCTGCATCCACACTCCTCATTCTGGGATGCACCCCCAGGTGATCAGCCTGAGAGAGCACAGGCTCTCCAAACAGAAGGGGGACTTGGCCACTCAGCCCTAGCCTCTCCCACTGCCATTCCCTATCCATACCTACTTCTGCCTGTGGGCTTTGGGAGGCTCCAGGAGACTGAGATGGAGGAGCTCGTTATGTCCCATCCCTAGAGGCCAAGAAGAAGGAAACCTGCTATATTTTCTTTAAGAAGAAAAGCAGTTGGATGGCACATAAATACTGTACTAGGGCCAGGAGCTCGAGTTGCTCCATTTGCCCGCCCAGTACTTCCCAACCTGGTCCTCAGTTCTCTACACAAAGGAGGGACCTGAATATGACTTCAGGTCCCCCAACTCTAAAATGCTCTGTCCAAGGATGCTCCTCGTGCAATACTGACTCTAGTCCCTGAGGACCAAGGCCTCGTTGGTAATTAGTCATCCAGCCCTCGCCTACACTGTCAACTCAAAAGAGATAAAGTCTTAACCTTTCTGTGCCTGAGTTTATCTTTTCACATAATCCACTGTCTGTAACTTCTGGGAGACCTATGAAACCTTGATAGCCACATCCAGTGGAAAGTAGTTTATGCAAAGAAAGAGGGCCTGGGTGATTCAAACCTGAATGGCCCCCAGGCAATTCCCCGAGGTCCCCGGTAAGTGAGGATCAAGGCTGATGGCCTGTGTAAGGCAAGTCCCTGGGTTTGGGGTTAGTGCCTGCAGACTCCAGTGACAGTAGTTAGGGGATGTCTGGCATCTCCTCATTATGCAGCCAGGGACTGCACTGCGTCACGCACTGAAAGCACAGCACCGTGGGGGCAGTGATGGGGCTCCAGCTCCTCTGGCCACAAGACCACTGTCTCTCTAGAGAGAAAGTTGGTAGACTTATGAGTAGCTTTGGAGGTGAGAAGACCCCTGGCAGCTCTGTTCCACAGCATCCTTCCCACCATGATCTGGGAAAGGCCACTGTAGGGAAGGTAAACAAAGGTGGTGAGATTCCACCACCACCTCTCTTTCTCAGAGGAAAAGCATCCTGAAAAGAAGTAGATGAGGGAAGGAGCGTAACAGACAAGCTCAAGAACATTCACTGGAGCCAGTCCACGGCATGACTGAATCAAAGTGAAAAAGGGTGGAAGCGCTCATTGGAGCCTGTCAATCAACTTCTAAGAGGCAGTTAGCATGGAAGAAAGCGTATGTCTAGTCTTTGGAGTCAGATGACATACAGATCGGAATCCCAGCTCTGTTCCTTATATAAGCTGCATGACCTTGAGTAAGGTATTTATTTGGGCTTGACTTTCCTCATTTGCAGAGACTACAGTAGTGCATATCTTATGTGGATGAAAAGGGGAAAAATTAAGGTTTCTTCTTCTGTACTTCCATGGAGGCAGGAGGTTGGGAGCAACTCAGTGGTACACTATGGTTGTGGCCATGGTGGGGGAGAAAGGGGCATGCCAAGAAGGATCAGCAGGAAGGAAATTCCAGAGATGGTCATGGATCCCAGACACCAGGACCACAGGACCACACCAAGACACCCAAGAAATGATGTCATGCCCTGTGTAGTGAGCAGAAGTATTCAGTCTTTTGGTCCTGGGGCCAGGGTCAGGACCAAGAAGCAACACAGTCGAGGTTTCAGGCAAAGGGTTGGGAGGGTCAGAGTTATCATTGGACAACTGGTGGGCAGAGTGACATTAGCCAGATGCACTGGTTAAAGCAGTGAAAGCACAGCACCATGGGGACAGAGATGGGGCTCCAGCTCCTTTGACCACAAGACCGCTTTCTCTCTAGAGAGAAAGTTGGTGGACTAATGAGTAGCTTTGAGATACCCAGGAGTGCTTAAGTCCCAACCCTATCCCTCACTTGCAATGTCACTGCATTGCCCCCGGGAGGACTGAGTAGGAGGGAGAGGGTGCTGCCCGTCCCAGTAGTCCACCTAGGAGGGCCACCTTGCTTTGCGTCTCCAAGCAAGGCTTTGGAAAGAGATCCAAGTTTGATGCTTAACTCACTAGAGGCAGCAAAAGGAGGGTGGAAAGTAGACCCTCCCTTTCCCAGTCTGCATAATTTGCCTCACTTCAGCTTTTAAAATAAATTTTATTATGTAATACTTGAGACAAATAAAAAGGGTATAAATAATAATACAACCGGCACCCAGACTAGGAAATAAGGCATTGCCAATACCCCTGCAGCTCCGGCATACCTCGTCATGACTGCACCCTTCTACTCTTGCAGAAGTCATCATAATCTGGAATTTAGACATTATCGTTCCCACAACTGATTTTATACTTTTATTACATATTTATCTATCCTATCCCTGAACAACATATAGAATTGTTTTGCAAGTTTTCAAACTTTTTATTAATGGTATCATAAAATAAGCGTATCTGTCTGCAGTTTGCTTTTTTTCACTCAACGCTATGTTTGTGTGATTTATCCATGTTGACACATGCAGCTCTGGTTTATTACTTTTCTCTGCTGTGACTTTTATTATTTGAGAACACCACAATTTATTTATTCATTCCTGTTAATAGATAATAGAAGCTTTATTGTCCCAAAGTTTTTCTCTTGCAAATTGCTGCTGTGAATATTCTTGAGCCTCAGTCCACGCACAAATGAGGAGATGCTGCCATTTATCCCCTCCCTCCTTCACCTTGTTTTCTAGCTCACACCTTCCTTCATGCCCCACACCCAAGCCACTCTGTTTGGACTCCATGCTTACAGTGCTGTTGTCTGATCAGTCCTCCATTTCCTTGGACTGGTTTGGGAATTGTCACCTTGACTTTGCCCTTGGGAGCTCCTCCAGGGACTCTTATTTCTGCCCTCCAGCTTCAGACAGGAAGCAACAGGTTAGTGACACACCCCAAGACCCACAAAGTCCTATGTGACTTGCTCCAGCTGCATCAGCTCCTTCCTGGCTCCTGTCTTACCAGACTATAAGCTCCAAGAGACAAGAATTGGGTCTGACTTACTCCACACTACAGCTCCAGCCCAGGCACAGGACCTGGAACATTGTATGATACACTTTGAATACTTGCTGACTCAATGAATGCACGAATTAATGCTCTATGGGGAAGGAGTACCAGCTAACCAGGATTATTTATATACTTAACTTGCATTTCTCTTTACCTGGATGTCTCCAAGCCCCCACCTATGGGTCCATGGCCATCCCAGTGAATGTCATGTGTTCCTTGGGCCTTCTGCAGACTGAGAGCTGCCTCTCATCCCTTGGTGAGTGATCTCAGAGAGGCAAAGACACCCAGTCTCTACCACAACCACCTGCCATTGGTCAGCCTGAGGCACACCTACTGGTGAACCCCTGGAGCACTCAGCCTGTAGAAGGCAGTGAAGGTGGCCCCCTTTCCCTGCTGAGATCACTTTTCCATGTAGAACATGTGCTACAGTTGAACCATCTGATAGCAGTGCTGTGCTCAGAGCAGATACTGACAGGAGGAAGAAGAACAAACTACAAAGGGCTCTTGAACATGGCAGGAGTAAGGAGAGAAAAATTCTGGAGTGGGGTGGCACTGAGATGCAGACATGGGAGACACGGGGCACTCCGGTTGAGTAGCAGGTCATAGTAGAATAAAGACCACTGAGTGTGGAGAAAGAGGACTTGTGATCAATCCTGCTGCTGCTCCTTACCAACCTGAGACCTTGGTCAGGTCATTTAGCCTCATGTGACAACAGAGTAGTAGTTCACAGTTACTGTGCGTCAACTACAGCCAGCGACCAGAGGCGTTACAAGGCATTTCCCAATTGAATCAGAGCTTCAACTCAGGGTGTGCACATCACAGTCTCCACAGCCAGGCAGGTCGCAAGCAGACACATCTCACCACTGCACTACACTGACTCCTCACTGGACTTACGATCCGATGGGATCCTTACAACATCCGTATTGGATGGCTAAAGATGTTACATGGAGAAACTGAAGCACACAGCCACACGGTTGGTGAGGATGCTGCAATTCAAATCCAGCGTGGCCAGTCTGGGTTCAGCAGCACACGCTCTGGGAGTCACGCCACCATTGCTCAAGATAAGGTGCTTTTGCTCAATCTTGTCAATTATCTCCAAAGTCCACGAGCCCAAGCCCATCGCATTGGAATGTCTCCATTCTTGCTGAGGGCACGTTAGAGGAAATGGTGGTGTCAACGAATTCACATAGTAGTAAATTCATTTCATAAATATTAAACCCCTACTGCATGCAAAGCACTGTTCTAGGATCTACAAATGCAGAGAATGAAAAAACTACAGAGTTCCTGCCTTGGGGATGCTCATGCTAGAGTGTGCAAACTTCCTAGTTCAAGGTAATGATTGCTCTGAGAGATTGAGCAATGATGTGTAATTCATTA
Organism: Varecia variegata; assembly: GCA_028533085.1. Classification (NCBI taxonomy): domain Eukaryota; kingdom Metazoa; phylum Chordata; class Mammalia; order Primates; family Lemuridae; genus Varecia; species Varecia variegata. Next base: position 116,617,588 of record CM052441.1, read on the forward strand.
GGTGCCATGAGGAAATTTTCTGGAGGAAAGCACACCCGCTTATTGAGGGTCCTAGGTGTGGTCTAGGGGATGTGGCCTTGAGCAACTCATAGTTCATGTCCCACTCCTGGGTCCTCGGTCTCTCCATATGTAAAATGGAATATTAAGTGGGATGATCGTTTGGTTGGTCCAGTCCCACTGTTCTCTGGCTCCTATTTCAGGGCTCGTTTGTATCAGTAGGGACCAAACCCTGGGAAGCCATCAGGGGGTTAAAATGTGGCTGGGCACACAGAGCTCTGGAGACCCAGGTGGGCACAGTGGACCAGACTGGCAAGGACCAGGGGAGCTCCTGCTGTCCGTCTCCTCACAGCAAGGCCACTCTTGGCCTTTTGTCAGGCACCTGAGGTTTGAAGCTGGCAGTGGCATCAAAGGCAGGCTGGTGGCTGCATTATAAAAGGGTTGTATTCCCTCTTGTTGATAAATAAATTCTTTTTCTCCTAAACGGCCAAGCTGGTGGGTTTTACTGCAAATGGTTTGCACTCCATGGAGAGCCGGGACTGGCAACACTGCTTCTTTCATCTCTGAAATATTAATTAATTTTCCATGATGCTTTCTTTTAATCACAAAAAAAAAGAGATCGGTGGGAACCAGCCAAAGAAAGCGTTGGGGGGAAAGAAGCAAAGGAAACACAGAGCTTAAAGAGAAGCACAGATAATGGGGGGGAGGCAGTTAGAGACAGGGAGTGGTCTGAGAAAGGCACAGGGGCAAGGTGGGAAAGGCGGCTGAGATTTCAGAAACACCTATTATGTGCTGGGAATGGCACGATACCATAGTCCTTGCCTACATTATTTTAGTCAACCTTGAAACCAGTTTGTATTACTAACCTCATTTTATACATCAGCAAACTGAAGCTCAGGAAAATTAGCTGACTTCCCCAAGGTCAAAATCTAATAAATTGAAAATCCAGCATTTTAACCCTTGTTGTCTGACTCAACGTCTGAACCTCTTTCAACAAAATCCATTCAACTTTCCACAAATATTTATCAAGCAATTATTGTCCCTCGGCCACAGTGCCAGGCCCAGTGCAGTCTCCAGCCCTAACAAACACATGTAAGGGTACTTAACTTAAATTTGGTGGCTCCAGGAAGGCCTCTCAGAGGAGGTGACTTCTCAGCTGTGACTTGAAGGACCTGGAGGAGTTAGCCCAACAAAGGAGGTGGAGAATGGAGGAAGAAAGGTTCTCAGGTGCAACATGAGATAAGAATTATAGGCAAGAGTTCAGGACCCATTAAAGTAACTACACGAAGTCATATGGCTGTTACGTCTTGAGTCAGAGATCATGGTGCATAAGCCACAAAGCAGGGCAGAGGGGATGGGCCAGAGCACACAGGGATTACATGCCATCACAGGTGCCTGGATTTTACCCTGGGGGCAATGGCAAAGCCACGAGAATAATGTCATGATTTTTGTGTTTTGGAAAAATTCCTCTGATGGCAGTGCAGAGAACGGATTTAAAAGGAGGCAGGACTGCTGCAGCTGCCCAGGTGAGAGAACATGGTGGCCTTGGACGGGGTGGCAGTTGTCAAGAAGGAAAGAAATTACTACAGACCTCATGCAAACTCTCTAAACTCATTTTGTCTTGGCAGCTCTCATACAGGATGAGGCTAGTTGAAATGAGAATAATAACGCCCCTCTTAAGTACCCAGAGGAAGAACTTTAGAGAAAAAGACAGTGTGGAAGAAAATGGGATCGACATTTTCTGCTCCTTTCTTATTACACAATCCATAAACGCATACTGAGACCTCAGGATATGCCAAGCAGTCTTTTAGGCTCTATAAGGATATCTTGTACCTCTTTCCCTCCAAAAAGCTTCCAACCTGGTTAGGAAAGGAGGGCATACTTTCTTAAAAAGATCCCTAGGCGTACACATCAGAGAGGTATGGACGAGAAGTGGGGTGCAGAAAGAGTAGGCTGGGTTGGCATAATTAGGGGTGGAGGGGGTGAAAGAAGAGGATTGATTATTTTGTAGGATATGCCGTGTGTGTTGTGGTTTGACAACAGTGTTGTCAAGTAAATCTGTTGAAGTCCTAACCTCCAAGACCCCAGAATGATCTTATATGGAAATAGGGTCATTGTAAATGTAGTTAGTTAAGCTAAGGTGAGGTCAGACTGGAGTAGGATGAGCTCTAATTCAATATGACAGATGTTCTTATGAGAGCGAGAATATGACCATGTGAAGACAAAGCAAAGACTGGAGTCATTCTGCCATAAGCCAGAAACTCCTGGGGCTGCTGGATGCTGAAAAAGACAATGGAGGCTCATTCCCTAGAAGGCTTTGGGGGGAGCACAGCTTTGCCAACATATGGATCTCGGACTTCGAGCCTTCAGCACTGTGAGAGAACAAATTTCTGCTGTTTTAAGCCCCCCAGTTTGTGGCATAGTCATCCCTTGGTATCTGTGCGGGATTGGTTCCAGCACCACCCCGCCACCACCAAAATTTGCTGATACTCAAGTCCCTTACATAAAATGGTTTAGTATTTGAATCTAACCTACACACAACTTCTTGTATACTTTATTTTTAAAGTTTTTATTTTATTTTTTTAATCAACAAATAATAATTATATACATATTCACAGGGTACATAGTGATGTTTCTATGCAAGTAATGTATGGTCATCAGATCAGGGTAATTAATATATCCATAATCTCAAACACTTATCATTTCTTTGTATTGGAAACATTCAATATCCTCCTTCTAACTATTTGAAATTATACAACATATTTTTGCTGACTATAGCTATCAGACAGTGGTGTAGAACACTAGAACTTCTTCCTCCTGTCTAGCTGTAATTTTGTATCCTTTAACAAATGTCTCCTCCTTCCAATACTTAATACAAAGTAAATGCTATGTAAATAGTTGTTACATTGCTTTTTATTTGTTGTTTTTTCACTGTGTCATTGTTAGTTTTTATTGTGGAGTTTTTTTCTCTACTATTTTCCACCCACAGTTGGTTGAACAAAGAAAGTTGCAGACTCCACTCTGTTACAACAGCCCTCAGAAACTAATACACTGTGCATCTCACTTTATCCTCCCCGAAACTGCACAAGGCGGGCATTTTCTGTTCCATTTTACAGATCAGGAATCTGGGTCCCCAGAATGACCGTGTAAGATCTCTCCACTAATACGCCGTGGGCCTGAGCTCAGCCAGCCCCCTACAGAGGTGGTTCTGGAGGTGAATGTCAAAGGATAAATAGGAAACAGAAGTTATTGGATCTGATCATGTACAAAGCGGGGAGCTTTCCTCCGTGATGGCACACATTGCTTTCGTCCCCAAGAGAAATGAATGCTTGCTGGGTGTCAGGCACAGGTTTGGAGCTGAAGCAAAACTGTGGTTGAATTAGACGTGGTTGCCCTTGAGGAATTCTCAGCCCAGCGAGGGAGAAAGATATGTGACCAGACACAATGAGGCGAGCAGCCGATCCCTGTGTGAGCAAAGCACATGGAACCACAGCCCCCGGGCGCCTGCTTATTTCCCTAATGCAGAGACATCTCGGCAGCAGGGCACCTATTGTCGTAACAGCAGCTTGTGGAAAAAGGAGACTTGACCACCTTAAATGAACACATCCTGGGTTCAGACATCAAGATTGTAAATTCCCAACTGAAAAACAACAGTAAAATGTGCGAAAGTGCACACCTTAACCGTAGAATCAGGGGAGTACTACAGCCTTGCCCAGGATGGGAATGGAAGGTTTTCTAAAGGTTGTGGCACTTGAGCTAGATCTGCAGGATGAGGGGGGAATGTGACTCAGGGAGGGCACTGGGTGACACGTTGTTCACAGCTTGGTGATGCTTCTTCCGGAAAAGTCTCCCAGCAAAAGCCAGCTCTGCAAAAGCAGGGACTCAGACTGCTTTGATGGCTGCTCTATTCTCAACACCACAAACAAAACATAGTGGGTGGTCAGTAACTATGTGTAGATATAATAGAATGAACTAGTCCCATTAGGATGAGATTGTATATGAACCACACTAAATGCTCCTGGAAGTTGGGCCTCCCTCATCTGAGAACTCCTTTCTTTTATGAAACCCCCATCCTACACCACCTCCAGGGCTGATTTCTACAACACAGAGGTGGGTAAGGCAAACTCCAAGGGCTCTCAGTCGATGAAGAGGATGGCAAATAAGCGACTCCATAGCTACCATGTGATACACGCTCTGATGGCAAGAACAGGGTGAGGGAGGGCAGGTAAGGTTGGTGGAGGAAGTGACATTAAACTGAGATTTAGAGGACTTTGGAGGATGAGCAGGAGATAAGGCAGAGGGAGGAGGGTGATGCTCTAGAAAGAGCAGCAGCTACGTGCATAAAAGAGCTCATGGCTTTCTGGGGGCTGCAGACAGTTCGGTGTGACTTGGACTGCAGACTGGGAAGTAGCATGCACGGTATGTGTGCAGGCAGGGCGTATGGGGCCAAATCACAGGGGCATGGCT
>CM052441.1:116622551-116685085 GCA_028533085.1 Varecia variegata
AGAGGTGTTATAATAACATGTCAGGGAGGTGTGGATAAGCGACATTATGGAGCCTGGTTTATAATGCAGTTTGTAACAGATGCTAACGTACCGATTATGCATTCCAGCATCATTTATACCCGGCTCTATGGCACGGTAAGGCTCGTCACATCATAATTCTCCAAAGCAGTTGCTATTAATCACTCATTCATTATTAAAACACATTGTATTCACTGCACTTGGCAACTGGAGCAGGACAGGCTCTGTTTATCCAGACCAGTCCTCTCCAAACTTTGTCAACCCCCAGCCCAGAGAATCTTCCAGGCCTCCAGGACAGCTGAGAGCCCTGAAGAGACACCTTGATGCAGATGGGCACATGGAACTCACAAAAGAGATGTATTTCAACAAAGGGGTACCGATTTGTGAGAGGGCTGAGGCCTCCCAGCTACCAAGACCTGTTCTCCTGGTTGACTCCTCTGCCCGCTTCTCTCTTCAACTTGAAATCTCTCCCCTTTAAGTGACTTCTGCTGTGCTCTTTGATGTTCCCAGGTATCTCAGTAGCACCTGGGGAGGCAGGGATGCCCCCACCACCAAGACCACCAAACTTACTTGAACATGAGCAGTTGTAGAGTCTTGTAGTCAAATATAAGGCTATGAGGACAAATCCCTTGTCTTCTAGTACTAGTTGTATGACCTTGGATAAGTACTTGAACTTCTTTGTCCCGCTGTTTTATCAGCTGTACAATAGGGTTGACAATAATAGAACCCACCTCATAGAGCTGCTGTTAGGAATAAATGAATTAATTTTGACAATGCCCTTCTAAGATGCATGAAACACAATTCACATCAGCTCTTGTTATTACTTATTTAAACAATCCTAGAATTTCCTAGGTGTCCCCCCACAGCCTTTTACAGGTGGGGGCATGGAGGGCCATTCATTCATTCCATAAATAGCTGTTAAGCAAACCAAGCATGCAAGGTATTATTTTAAGGACCAGAGACACGTAGACATATAAGACACAGTCCCTCGTTTGAGGAGCCCCCTCACTAGTAACGCAGTGTTGCCAAAACAGTGCTCAGAGCTTTAGAGGTCTGGAAGCCCCTCTGTCTTGCCCCCAAAGTTTCTGCATCTGATTATGTTTTACCATTTACACGGTACTCTTTCCTCTTAACCATTTCACTGAGTGCTCACCTGAAAGGCGAGGACAGAGATTATAATCCCATCTCCCACGATAACAAACACACTGTGCTCCTCTCTTAGCAGCAAGCTAGTGCCCAGGGCCCTGGATGGTTCCTGCACTTTAAATAAAATATGTCAGACTAAAAATGTACAAAGAGTAATTTAATGATTACATAAAATATTTTAAAGGGCTTTGAATCCTTCCTTTTGCACCATCCAATAGCAACCACCAATTTTAAATCTGGTGTTTATGATCTCCATGATTTTTTTTAACATTTACTACACAAGTGTATATTTTAAAACAATATATATTTCTGTATATATGTTTTCAAACTTTATATAAATAATATCATATTGTACATCTCCTGCAGCTTGCTTTTTTAAGGAAAGCACTTCATTGTGGAAAAGTTCAAATGTATGCAAGCAAACAGAGTAGTAGAATGAGCTCCTGTGTACCTATAACCTGGCTCCAACCATCATCTGCAGCCATTCTTGATTCACCTATACTGCCACTAAACCCTACCTCCCATCACTCAATAATTACAGCTTACAATTCTACCTTCAAATAAATTTTACAAACCCTTAAATGCATAAATATTAACTATATGCTTTTTTAAAAAATGGATACATCATGTATCCTTACCCATATCAAGACATAAAACACTCATCTCTACAGAAAATTTCGTTTTTTGCCTCAAGTCCTCTTCCCCTCTCCACCGCCATTGTTTTGGTCTTTTCACCTTAGATTACATGTTCCTGTTCTATAACTTCATGGAGTTAGAATCACACAGCATATAGTCATTTCTGTCCCTTTTAGGGGAGGGGGTCCAGCATTCTACTCTGAGATTCATTCATGTTGTTCCACCTGTCAATAGATGCTTTCTTTTTACAGCTAAGTAGTATTTCATTGTATGAATATAGCACCCTTTGTGTATTCATTCATTCTCCTGTTCATCAACATCAGGCTGTTTCCAGTTTTGGCAATTGTGAATAAAGCTGCTATAAATATTTTTAAATAGTACTTTTTTGTAGACATCTGTTTGCATTTCTCTTGGATTAAGGAGTGGAATTGTTGGGTCAAAGAGTAGGTGAATTTTGGCTTTATAAGAAATTACCATTCTGTTTTCTAAGGTGGTTGTGCTATTTTGCATCCTCCCAGTGATGGATGGACATTTCAGTTGCTCTGTGTCCTCACCCGCCATTGTTGTGAACTGGTATTTCATTGTTGAAGACTTTTGCCTTTTTTTTTAATTGAGTTGCCATTTTATTATCAAGTTGAAAGAGTTCTTTATATATTCTGAATAGAAGCCTTCTGTTAGAAACATGTTTTGGAAATATTTTCTCCAAGTCTGTCTATTCATTTTTTATAATGATATCATTTGTTGACCAGAGCTTTTGCTTGTTTTAATTTTTACAAAGTCTAATTTATCATTTCTTTTTATTTTATTGTCAATGTTTTCTGAGTTTTTTCTTAGAAATTTTCGTCTATCCTGCGAAAATATTCTCCTATTTTCTTTTAAAGCCTTATAATTTTAACTTCTATATTTAGATCTATGATCCATCTCTAATTACATGTTGTGTGGTGTGAGGTCAGAGATTGGGCTTTTTTTTTTTTTTTACACCACAGATTGCCTGTTGTTGCAGCACAATTTTTTGAAAAGTCTTTCCTTTCTCCTTTGAGTTACTTTGCTGTTTTTGTGAAAAATTCATTCACCATAAACACGTGCATCTATTTATGTATTCTCTTGTCTGCTGTATCCATTGAGGTGTCTCTCTTTATGCCAATGTCAAACTGTCTTCATTACTGTAGCTTTGCGCTAAGTCTTGAAGTCAAGTGTTTGAGTCCTCCAGCTTTGTTCATTTTTTCCAAGATAATTTTGACTATTCTAGATCATTTGCATTTCCATATAAATTTGAGAACTATCTTACCTATGTGTATTTTTAAAAAGCTTCATGGAGTTATAATTTGAACCATGTTGGACTATGGATCATTGTGGGAAAGTCTGACATCTTAACAACACTGAATTTTCCAACCCACAAATAGAGTATCTCTCTCCATTTATTTAGGTCTTGTTTAATTTTTCTCCATAAATTTTTTTTAGTTTCCCATATAGATGATTGACATATCTTTTGTTAAATTCATCAAGTATTTTATATTTTTATGATATTGTAAGTAAAATTTTCATTTTATTTTCCCATTGTTTTCTGCCAACATATTGAAATACAATTGATTTTGCTTATGCATCTTGTATCCTGAGATATTGCTAAATTCATTTAAAGAGTTCTAGGAGTTTTCTTTGTTCATTCCTTAGGATTTTCATGTCTGTGAATTTGAATTAATTAAACATTTTGTTTATATAAATTCTTCCTTTTGAGTCTTTCTGCTTTTTACTTTTCTTGCATTATTGAACAGGGTGGAGCCTTCATACAATATTGATTAGAAGACTCAACATTCTGGCCTTTTTTCTGATCTTAGGGGGAGAGCAGGCAGTGCTTCACCATCAAGTGTTCACCACAGGTGCTTTTTAGGTGGGCTTTATCAGACTGAGGGCTCTAGTTTGCTAGAGGATGCGTATTCTAGTTCTCTGAGAATCTTTGTCATGAATGAGTGCTGGACTTTGTTAAATGCCTTTCTTCCATTTGTTAAGATGATCATGTGGTTTTTCTACTTTTATATAGTAATTACACAGATTACATTGATTAATTTTTGAGTGCTGAACCAAACTTGTATTCATGAGATAGAACCTTAATTGGTTATGATATAGTATTCTTCTATTTCTGAAAATTCATTAATATTTTGTTAAGGATTTTTGCATCTATGTTAGTGGGGAATATTTCCTTCTTGTAATGTCTGTTATGATTTGGTATCAAGGTTCAACTCATAAAATGAGTTAAGCCATATTTCTTCTTCCTCTGTTTTCTGGAAGAGTTTGTGTAGGATGGTACTATTAATATTTTTTCCTTGTACGTTTGCTAGAATTTACCTGTGAAACCACTGGGACCTACGGTTTATTTGTTGAAATGTTTCAATTAAAAAATTCAATTACTTTCATAGCTACAGAGCTATTCAGAACTTCTGTATCTTCTTCTGTCAGTTTTAATTTTGGGGGCAGTTGGTCAGTTGAGATTTTCAGGGAATTTTCTCATTTGAATTCTGAATTGTAGAATTTGTTGACATGATGTTTATCATAATATTTCCTTTTTACCCTTTTAAAGTCTGTAGAATTCATAGTGATATTCACTCCTTAATTCCTATTATGATATTATTAATAATTTATAGTTTTCTCTCTTTTTTTAGTTTAGCTAGGAGTTTATAAAACTTATTAATCTTTTCAAAAAACAATTTTTGGCTGTCTTGCTTTTCTGTTTTTAATTTTTTTGGAATTTCTACTCCCTATTATTTCCTTTCATCTACTTACTTTCTGTTTAATTTGCTTTTTTTTCTTTCTGCCCTTTATGATGGAAACTTAGACCATAATTTTACACCTTTCTTCCCAATGTAAATATTTAAACCTGACATTTATTTTTTCCTCTAAGCAGTGGATTAGCTTCATCCCTCATCTATGTGAATTTAATTAATGATTACAAAAATTAATAATAACAGTTATAAAAATAAAGTACAAAGAACACTAAAATATTCTTTGCTAATACTGTTTGTTAATATTTCTTGACATTTTCTTGAGTTCTCTCTCTCTCACTTTCTCTTTCTCACTGTACATGTATGTGTGTGTTTTCTGAAACATTTGAGAGTAATTTACATATATTTGGGCTTTCAACACTAAATACTTCAGTGTGTATTCTAGGAGTAGGAATGCTTCATTACATAACTACTTCAATTATCAAATTCATACATTTGCATTTATGCTATATATTGACCTAGCATACCACCTATATTCTAATTTTGTCAGTTTACCTAATAATGCCCCCTGTCACATCTTTGTCTGCTGTAGTACGGGGTCCTGTCTAGTTGTCAAGTTTCTTTAGCCTTAGGTAATCTAAGAATGTTTCCACAGTCTTTTCTTGTCTTTTGTAACAATAACATTTTTGAAGAATACAGCCCTCCTACCATTTAATAGAAAGTTACCATTTTGGGTTGTCTAATGTTACCTTGTGATTAGATTCAGGTCATACAGTGTCTTAGGATCTGGAAATATACAGTGTCTACCTTTCCTCATTGGTAATGTTAATTCAATCATTTGACCAAGGTGTTGCCAATTTTTTCAGTATAGAGTTCGTTATTGATTTTTTTCTCTTTTCAACTAATAATCAGTGTATGGGAGGGCACTTAAAAATTATGCAGCTATCTTTCTCTCATCAAAATCCTTCTCCCTAGATTTAGTACCCATTGATGATTCTTGCTTAACTCATTTTTACCATGATGGTTGGAAAATGATGACTTCCAAACTCCAGCACTCCCTCCATATGGTTGGCCCTACATCCTAATGTGAGCAAGACGCCTCCCTTCTCCTGTGTGCATGTATGCATGTATGTATGTATGCATGTATCTATCTATCTTTTTATCTGGTTATATTTCTCTCTAACCTATGTATAAGCTATATCTACCTAATCTATCTATTATGGGTATTGATTCACGAATTCCTATTTTCCCATGGCTTATCATTTATTACGGTCCTTGATTATTTTGGTGTTCAAATTATCTCACATTTGTTCAGTTGGAACTCCTTAAAGCTGGCTCCTGTGTCCTTGTGTCATCCTCTCAGCATTTTTTTAAAAAGCACTTTCTTATTTTCTTGAATAGCAAAATAATCCAGGCTCCTCTTTGACCTACCCAGCTCCAGCCCTGGAACAAACCATTTCTCTGAGAAGCCCTAGTTCCTTTTGGTGAGAAATGGTAGTAAAGACAAAAATATAGGTGCTAGTTATACTTATTATTCCTGAAATGTATTTACTTCTTGGCCCTTTCAGCAAACAGAGTTAGGAAATACCTGCGTGTGTGTATACATGTATACACATAAATATACATATGCACAAACCTACATATGCATACACACATACACACACAAGCATGTTCGCTTAAACATGCACACACATATTTAGAAATATCTCCAATTCCAATCCCCCTCCATAGGATTCTTTAGTGAATTCCCCCATTCCATACTGCATGTTTGTATCCTTTTAAAATGAGAACCCTGGCCCCTAAACACACTTATTTTTTGTTCAATTCTATAATACATATAAAATAGATTCAGAATTGCTTCTCTCAAACACTATGATAAGCAAACCCACTAAAAAGAGTTTCATGTGTATTTTCAACTCTCCCCCCACACAACTCCACTCTGCTCAAAATAAAAGGTAGTCACCTATTGTGTTCATAAGGAACTTGAAATAGGTCTTTCTTTATTCTCTTCAGGCTAGATATGGTATTAATTTGAAATATAATTAGGTTCATTTGTCAGTTTGCTTTCAGTTTCCAGTTCTCTATCCTTTATATTTTTTACTTTAATTTAACTTTTTAAGTCATATTGACATTTTATTATTAGCACGTATCCAAAAGTCAAACATCTGAAAAGATATAATTAGAAAAACATCACTCCTTCTCCTACCTTTCCACCCCATCTCCCACCCCCAAAACATAATTTGTAGGTATCCAATTTCACTGTTGTTTAGTTTATTCTTCCCATGTTTCTTTTCATAATGACAAGCAGAAATGTGTATGTTTTCTTACCCTTTTTCTTACATATAGGCTCACTTGCATTTTGCTTTTTTCACTTAAAAATATCTCTTTGAAATCACTCTATTTTGGTTCACAAAGATCTTCCTTATTCATTCTCAACAACTGCATAATACTCCATTGAGTGAATGAGCTGTAGTTTACTCAACCAATCTTCTCTGCTTGAACTTTTAGAGTTTCTAATTCTTTGCAATTTCAAATAACGCTACAATAAATATCCTGCCCATGCGTATTTTTATATAGCTGGAGGTACTGCTAAAAGTACCTCCCACAAATTGTGATATATTGAATTGTCTTTATCATTTAGCTTTAAACATTTTATAATTTTTCCTTGTGATTTCTTATTTGACCCATAGATTATTTAGAGATGTATAGTTTAATATCCATTTATTTGTATTGATTTCAAATTATCAGATAACATACTCTATACGATTCCAAACTTTTAAAATGTATTAAGACTTGTTTATGGCATTTATGTTACATGGCGTATCTTGGCAAATATTCATGTGCACTTGAAGAGATTGTGCATTCTGCAGTTATTGGGTTTAGTGTTCTATAAGTGTCAATAAGGTGAAGGCAGTTTGTTGTATCATTTGTATGTTCTATATCGTTGCTGATTCTTTGTGTAGTTGTTTTATCAGTGACTAAGAGGAGTGTTAGTATCTTCAACTGCAATTGTGGATATGTCTATTTATCCCTTTAGTTCTGTTACTTTTTTTCATTATATTTTGAAACTCTGTTGTTAAGTGCATACCCATTTATAATTATTATGTCTTCCTGACTTCTTGACCCTTACTTATTAAAATATGCTCTCGTTCTTATCTCTAATACTCCTTATCTTGAAATCTATTTTGTCTGCTGTTATTTAAGCCCCTATATCTTGCTTATGGTTAGTGTTTGTATGGAATATTTTCCCCATCCTGTTTACTTTCAACCTATTTTGCCTACTTACAACCTATTAATATATGTCAACCTATTAAAGTGGGTTTCTTGTGGACAACATGTAGTTGAGTCCTCTGTATTTATCCTTTCTGACAACCTCTGCAGCTTGCTTTTTTGTTTTCTATCCAACTCTTTGTTTTTCAAGAATTACCCATGTTGACAATATGTATAGCTCTAGTTCATTCATTTTCACTGCTCTGTAATATACCATGGTAAGACTATACAAAAATCTATTTTTGTATTCTGCTGCTGGTTGCCATTTAGATTGTTTATAACTTTTCATCTGTACAAACAATGCCAAAATATACAGTCCTGTGCATGACTCCCATGTACATGTATGTTCCAGGACAGAGTTACATGTAAAATTTCTAGATTTTAGGATAGGAGAATCATCTATCTTTACCAGATAACTACACACTTATGACTACAAAAAAAGTAGTTGTGCCAATTTACGCTTTCAATCAAGAGCGAATGAGAATTCCTGTTGATCGACATCCTTTCCAACACTTGCTAATGTTATACGCACACAAACACATGCACACCACATGTGCCATCTGATAGGTTTCAAATGGAAGCTCACTGTTGTATAAATCTGCATCTTTTCATGTGTGCATTGGCTATTAAGCCTTCCTTCTCAGGGACTTGCTTATTCACATACTCTACTCTAATTTTTTAAATAGAGAAATGAAAACGTGGACAAATAAAGTGCCTTGCCCAAGATCACAGAGTCGTCCTGGATTAGACATGAGTTCAGGTACTATAACACCGAAAAGAATTTTTCAATCTATCTATCCTGATAGTGTATGGATTTTATGACTAAGTAAATGTATTAATTCACGGGGCGGGGGGGGTGTGAGATGGGTAGGATAGTATGTTTTAAATTCACATTTTGACTTAAGGTTTTCAGATCCAGTCTTGGATAAATACAACATCCAAGGAAAATCATCTACATGGTACTCCTTCCGTCCAATCTTTTTTTTTAGTAGAATCAAAATAAAATGAAAGGAAATCAAGAACAACCTTGAAGAGATGTCCTAAGAAGATAGTCCCCAATCTTACCTGTCTTATAGGGTTTATAGGCTGAACAAATGGATGTGGGCATCAAGTCCACCCTTGAAACCACTTCTTTCTCTCTCTCTAAGGCACTGCCCAGACTAGGATAGGGACCCAGGGCACTGGGTCAGTTCATATCCAGGAACAACTCAGGGAAGACTGCATTCTCCAGTTGCCCTGGGAAACACAGCCCCTCCTAGCCTGTGGTTCAGCTGCCCAGGTTGCCCCGACCCCCTTCTCCCTCCAGCCCCATTGCTGCCTCTGCCTCAGGATTGCTCATTAGCCTGGGATTAGCAGCTGTGTCAGCAGCAGGCAGGACAGAGCCCTGCTGCCCTGGGCTGTAGCTGCAGAGAGCTGGCTGAGGAGGGAGGGCACAGCTGCCCGAGTGCCAGGCATATGTCAAATCCAATTTGGGAGAGGATCTTGTTAAGCCTCCTTATCAGATGACAAGTCCTCCTTTAAAAAAAAAAAAAAAAAAACCATCGGTTAGGAAGGTATTGCAACATCTACCAGGCACCCAGGCTCAGGTCAGATAATGTTTCCTGTTGAGAATAGATTCTTTATATCCCATCAATCACTGGGCTCAAGGGGACTTGATTAGTCAGATACGGCTCAAGTATAGGCCTTGCTGGCCGCTAATCAGTCTCTGCCCTTCAAAACCTTTGTGACTCATTTCTGTGACCATATAGCCCAGCATCCTCACAAGGAAAGAGCACAGGTCTGATTTTTATTCCCATCCTGCTACCCTTTCAGAATTATGGGCACCAAAAACAATAAAACAGACTGTGATTTTGTGGCAAAATAGTATTTTCATATATTGCTGGTGACAGCATAAGTTGTTCTAACACTTTTGGAAAGTGTAGGTACCTTTGCAGTAGGTATCAAAATTCACAAAAGTATATGCACTCTGACATTCTACTTATGGGTTTTCCAAAAGGGAGAGTAAGGCTAAAAATTTATTACATATCTATCCTGAGCTGCTGCTAATTCTGCATGTCAAGACTTTGATGCACATTCCTGTTCCCATTTTCTAGATGAGGAAGTCAGAACAATGGCTAAATGGCTTTTCTGATGCTGCAGATATTTATAAGGGAGAACCCGCATTCAAACCCAGTCTGTCTGATTCCTATCCCCTGTTTCTTCCCCTACAAAACACTGCCTTGGGAGAAGGATTTTTATGTATGAACATCTTCACTGCAGCATTATTCATGATAGCAAAAAGCAAAAAAAGCAAAATGACTCATAATTGGATAACATTCTGGTAAATCATGGGAAATTAACCCAAGAGATTATTTTGCCACCTTATAAATGAAAACTTTAAAGATTATTTAGTGGTATCAGGAAAGCCACATCATATAACATTAAGAGAAAAGAATACAAAAGTCTTTCTATGTAACGATTATAACTATCTTAAAATGCATATCCATATGGAAAAACGCTCCTGGGAACATGGAAAATAAAAGAGCTTTTTAAAAAGGCATTCGTAATTAAAGGTAATTTCCCAAAATAATCATTATTGTTATGAGGTTGTATTTGAAGGAAGGCACCAATTTCTGGTGGAAAGAATAATATATTCAGAATAGAAAAAAACAAAATTTGAATGCTGGCTCTTCCATATTCCAAATTTGTGAAACTGAACAACTTACATATGATCTCTGAGCCTCAGTCTTTTGCATTCATAAGATGGTGATAACAGTATTAATCTCGTGGGGTCACAGTGCAAGTTAAATAAGTTAAAACACTGACAAACACTGAGCCCCTCACAATAAATGTGTTAACGTCCCCCAAAAATCATCCCTGATAAATTCATTAACTAAATAAGTAAAATGATGGTCCTTCTCAAGCTTCCACCGTCTCCCAGCTTTTCTGTAGACCATCCGGTGCAAGAGAAGCCAAAGAGGAAGCAGAACTTCAGCCCCTAACGCAGGCACGTCCACAGGGCAGCCAAGGGCAGTGGGTAAAATAAGAGAAATTCACTCCCTGACCATGTCATTCTCAGCTCAAACCAGCCGCAGAGCTGATGCTTCACCAACACAGAATGCATTCTACATTAATCCCTGGGCTCCATAGTGAAGCCAGCATGTGAAACGAACCCTTCCCTGGTCCTCTGGGCATTTGCAAGATAAGACCTCATGACAGGCTGGGCTGCGATGCTCCCTGAAGCCTCTTAGGATGAACGTCCTCACTCTCTAAGACATCGTAACCTCGTGTCTGTGGGATGTTGTGGGATGACTGCCCGGGCTTCAGTATTGCTAAGAGTATAGGACACATGCAACAGGACGGGACCTATTAATGTTGCTACATAGTCTTATGGCTGGGCAGCTTGTCCTCTCCAGGCTTGAGGCTGCTCTCTGTCGTGTCCCAATTTTCCAAATCAATAGGGTCCAATAGAGGGTCAAGTAGACTGGGGAATTAGAGGGAGTGGAAGGCATCAGACACGAAATACCCTCACCAGGGACTAAGTGAGCATAATGGTTTCTAGTGACCATTGGTACCCTGACCACAGCATCTTGGCTGTTCAATCTTCAAACGGGCTCTGTGCAACTGGCCCTGAGTGACAGTGACTGGTGATCCCTCATCTGGAGTGAGCAGTCTGCCCCCCTCTCCTCCAAGGAGAGGAGCTCTCTGCTTCCAGCCATGACCTGAAGAGAGGGTTGAACGGAACATGGAGGAATGGGGTGGAGAGAGAATATTACTGAGATTTACTTATTATCAATTATTTATCAAGAATAAAATGAGCTTGCTGATTTGGTACTTACCACCTGCCAGGAAGATACAGTTATCCCCATCATTCAAAAGATGAGGAACGTGAGGCTCCAGATTTGCATTTAGTCATCCATCGTCTATTTGTTGAGCACTCACTAGAGTCTAGGAGCTCTGCCCTCTGAGGACATGTGACAGATAATCACAACATGGAATTTCTCATTCAGCTGCAAAGCATGTTCATGAGGCTCCTCAGAACACACCATTCCCTCAGACAGATGCTCTCAGATCAAGAAGAAATTGCTAGTGCAGTTATCCAAGCTGGCTGGTCCTTCTTGCCTAGAGTAAGTTGAGTGAAACAAACCTGGCCAGGATTAGGGGACGTGTTTTAAATGGCTGCACGTTAAGCAGTACCTTAGAACAGCTCTTGGCTTGTAGCAAAGGAGGCGCACCTGGTATTCACAAGTTGGGAAAAAACCGTGTTCTGCCCAGCTCTAAAGCCAGACAGGGGGCTCCAGGGAGGGCAGTGATGGTGAGAGAGAGGCCCCTGTGCAGGGTTAGCCCTTCTTCCCACCAAACAGGAAGAGCACAGGATTTGGAGTAAGAGGAAGAAAGAAAACATCTGGATTGAACCTAACTTTGTCACTTGCTTGCTGTGTGTTTTTGGCAACTTTCCTAACTTCTAAAATGCTCATCTGCAGAAAGGATTTTTTGGGGGAAGAGCTAAAAATGAGTCAGGTGTGCACTATACCTAGCCCAGCACCTGGGACCTAGCAGCATTCTTTTCCCCGGAATAATGTTTCTGTGTTGGGGACAGTAAGGGTTGAGTGGCATCCTGAGGAGCAGGTGACAGGCTCAGCCTGTGATGCAAAGACTGCAGGGATGGACACAGCCAACGCCATTGCCCAGAGCTCCTGCCAGGAGTGGCTGAGAGCAGCAGGCAAGAGGAGGAGGACACAAGGTTAGGACGCAAGCCGTGAAGACGAAACCCAGCCATCACCAGGACATGTGGGTATGTTGTCCAGCTCTGATCTTACAGCCCAGGGCTGTGTCTAATGAGCACCCTGGGATTACTGTCTTGTAGAACTGGGCACCTAAGAGATTTCAAGGAACCACTTGGACAGAGAACCAACTTTCCCTCTGCTGCTCATTTCCGTAATCAGTCGCCTTGCGGGTCAGCAGGTTAATTTGAGCCAAATCCATTCTGCTTTCGATTCAGCCTTCTTCTCATTTAGTTCTCTTGGGGCGTGAAAAGCAACTGCTAGCTTGGTTGCCCCATTGCACACCCTATGTTGCTAGTGGGTGGCACAGTCATGCCTTGTATTAGCCATCACCTTTTCAATAATTAGAGCATGCAGTATCCTGCCTTAGGTATTTTGGATGGTACAAGAGAGATGACTGTACCCATCTTTAGGGAGCTTTGGAATCTGAACTGCAGTATACTAAGACTTGTCTTTTCCAATTATCCATTTATTACTGGAATTTCCTTAATGCCGCCCACAAGGAGCACCTATTCAACCCTGCCTGGGCTCTTCCTGTGTGACTGGAAGCTGCCTACTACCTAAAGAAATCATTGCATGTAGATTCAAGTCCTGAGTAGCAGGGACAGTGGATTCTCTATGGATGCTGAATATATGAAGGCCGTTCACTGAGGGCTTAAATTGTTTTTCATTTATTTGTTAATCTACTTGTTAGCAATCTTTCCCTCCTTAACTTCTATTCTTATCTAGGTTGGAGCTGCTCAAATATTTGCAAGTCTCTCCAAGCTGAACATTTTCAATTCCTCCGAATGGTCCTCATACGGCTTTGCTCCTAGCCCGTGTCCTATCCTGGTTTCCCTCATCTGGACAACGTTTCTTGCAGAATGTGGCATCTAGAGTTTAACAAGCTGAAAACATAATATTTCGGCTGTAACTTGGACCAATATTTCCCTTACTCAGGTATCTGTGGTTTTATCAGCATAGCTCAAACAGTGCATATAGCCACATCCATCAAAATGTGTGTCAAACACATAGAACAATTTTGACAGGAGATAACAGGGAGAAGGCTGATGGGATTCAATCCATATGGGTGTTGAAGCCCCAGAACTGGAGACACAAACCCAGGGAAGGGCAGGAAGAAGGGGAA
Source organism: Varecia variegata (assembly GCA_028533085.1). NCBI lineage: Eukaryota > Metazoa > Chordata > Mammalia > Primates > Lemuridae > Varecia > Varecia variegata. The sequence goes on from CM052441.1 coordinate 116,636,228, forward strand.
AGTATATGTTTCCAGACGTGGAACAGCGTGAGATGGGACCCAAACCACTGGTGGAAGAGTGTTGAGAGTGCAGATAACTCTAGGCAAAGCCACAGAGAAAACTGTTTGACATTCAGGTGCCTGGGCTCTCTTTCCTGGGCCCCTTCTCCGTTCTCATTCAGCAGATGAGGTGGAAAACTGACCAACCTTCGAGACACATTGACCTGAGTTTGCATCCTCGTTGTACCAGGCTCTGTAATGCCACACGAACAAGGCTTTCTCTCTCTGAGCTTCTGTTTTACTGTCTGCATAACAAGAACAAGGATGCCTCCCTCCCCAGGTGGCTACGATGACTAAGGAAGGTAACAGACAGGACCTAGAACGGTGCGGGGAAATCTCCCAGTACTGGTTTTTGCAGTCCTGGATCTACGTCTCCATCCTTGTTAGAAAATCCTGCTTTGGGCAAAGGCCTTACGTCAGTGATTTGCACCTCGGTGTGGGCCAGTAAGGCGGTGTGATTCCTGCTTGGAGTAAGTCTGCTAAGGTGTTAAAGAAATCTTACGTTCTAGTCAGGGGGCGGCAGTGATGCTGGTGGTGGCATTTTCTTCTATTTGCTTTCAGGAAGGCTCTGAAATAGCTGCTGCCCCCTCTCGCTCTCCCTAGACCACCTGTCTTCTCCCTAGGGGTGGAACTTGAAAGATGCCACCCACAAGCTCTTGATTCTTGTTAGCATTTCTTATCTATAGGGCAGCATTTTCCACGGCATGATTCTGTTAAGAAATGGGAACCTCTTGGCAGAAACAAGAATTCCTGACTTATTTAGCCAATGTCAAGGGATTTCAATATCTTTTGCAAGTATGGGGGGGTGTGTGTATGTGTACCAGGTGTATGCAATGTGAACCAGCCATTCTTGTCAATGTGTGCATAGAAATAAGTATGTGTAGTGTGTAGCATGTACTGTGTGTCTGTGTGTGTGGTGTATGCACATGGTATGTTCTGAAAGAGAACATGCATCAGGAACTCTGTACCATGGGTTTGTGTGTATGGGGAATGTACACACACACATGATGCTACATGTGTGTATCCAGTATCATGTGTGTGTGCACGTTCTCCATATACATTGATTCATTCCTTTAAGTCATCAATCTGCCAGAGTTTCTTATCTACATATTCAACAATCCTTTATTTAACATGTATTATGGACTGTACCATACTAGGGTGAAGGAGAGAAAGATGAATAAGGTCTTGTCTCTGGATTATAGAACATCCAGTTTGTGTAAGCCAGATGCATCAGTGAGTGCAGCCAGAGCACAGCAGGAGCGGCAAGCATTCAGAGAACTCATAGAGGAAGTGGTTGGGGTTTTGACAGATGAATAGGAGTTTTCCCGAGGTTGAAGTGGAAGCAGAGAGAACAGCATGTGAAAGACTGAGAGTCATGGATGGGCACACAATTTGGGGGGAAACTTCAGTACCTGCAGCACAGATGGAGCTAATGGGATGTGGTGGTATAAGAGGAAATCTAGGGAAGTTGGGTGCAGGTTAGGAAGGGCCTGAGTTAAGGAGCTTAGTTAAAGAGAACTGACTGCAATCATCTGACAAACGATGCTAAAGTCCTAGATGCAGACTGTAGCCGCAGAGGTGGAGAGGAGAAAGCTGAATTCAAGATACGTTTCTCAGATACAATTGGCAGGGCTGGTGATGGATTATGGGGGGGCAGAGCCCTGAAGAGGAGGGAGGGGTTCAGGATGACTCTGAGGTTTCTGTTTTGGAAGATCCACTGGATAGTGTCATCATTAACCACGATTGAGAACAAAGGAGGAGGAGCGGGTTCCAGGGGAGGTTAGATAAATAACAGCAAGGGGCAAATTTCCCATCAGCTTCAAGGACATTATATTGTCGGGGCCTCAGAATGAAAATCAGCTCAGCCATATCCTTGAATGACATCCTCTTAGCCAGGATCTTAGAGAGTTCCTGTGAGGCTTTCTGGGCTCTACCTTTGGCTGTGGGCTGCGGGTCCCTTGTATTATCCCTGGGAGTCATGGTGGTTAAGCGTAGTGGTTAAGAGCATATACTCTTGGCCCAGGCAGCTCTGGGTTCAAATCTTACCCTGCCACTAACAGGGGAAGTTTACTTATTCTCTCTAAGTCTCAGTTTTCCTATCTATAAAGTGGGTATAATAATAGTAACCACCCCATAGGGTTACCAGGAGATTGCATGAGTTAATGTATATAAGAGGCTCAGAACAGTGTCATGCACATAGTAAGAACTCACGAAGGAACACTGTTACTGTTAGTACTATGCTTTTTCTTTTTCTTTTCTTTTTCTGTCTTTTCTTTTGTGTGTATGTGGTGGGGGGTGCGGGGGACACTTGAGCAGACAAGGAGACAAAGACCAATCTCCTACAATTCCCTACACCTGGGCTTCTTTTAGAAGATCCCATTAAGGTCGACACAATGCTGACATATAGACCAGGCTCCTCACACTGTCAGCAGAATGTGCATCTGGTCGTTTTCCTGGGTGTGGGAGGGATTTGCGACGGTTGCTTATCGGTCTCTGATCAGGCCCCCTGCCCTGGAGTGAAAGCTGGGCAGGGTCAGGAAACAGAGCAAGAGCATCTGATCCAGATGCTCAGGCCTCTTGGCCACGGTGCCCTGGCCAGCTGAGCCTCTCCTCCCCCTCACACAGGAGGTGACTGTGTCCTCACATCTCTGTAGGTCTCCAGTGAGATGTCCGGACTGTTTGGCTTCAACCTAGGGGATGGGCACTCCAGGGCTGTGCTGTCCAGGACTCCAGTTCCGGAGCAGCCTAAGGTGACCGTGAGCACCAACAGGAGTCAGTCTTGCCCTGGCTGTGTCCACCGTGCAGCCAGCCAGGTGGTCTCCCATGGGGACTGTATCAGGCAGACACTGTTCTCACCTGTTCCACAGTCTCCGTGCTGAGGGCCAGAGGAGGTGTGGCAGGAGAGATGCTCAGCTTGGGATCAGGAAAAGGCTCATCCCATCAGCTGCCTCCATCCTCTTCCCTGGCCTTGGCCCCACAGTGGAGCTTACAGAATCCCTTCTGGGCTAGTATGACAAAGGAAGCAAGTTTTAATGCACGCTTTGAAGAAAAGGAGAAGAGTAATAATGGAGACAGTAGAAGGGTCATTGTCTTTGGAGTCAGATGACATTGAGTTGAGTCCCATCTCTGCTGCTTATTATGTGAGCTCCACGTGCTGCTAACCCCCCTGAGCCTCTGTTCCCTCATCTGAAATGGGAGTCACAAGGTGTCCTGTACAGAGCAGTATTGGATCAAGTCAGACGATGTAAATAAAATAAAAAACTGCTTTGTTAACCTGATTTTTGTATCAAAATACATGCAGTTTGACTTTTTAAAGGTATCATGGTCCAGGCTCATGCTTAGAGAATCACTCTCCTAATCTCTCATTCTGTGTACCTGTGCAGCCAGCCTCCCGACCCCAGCTCTGCGTGCCTACACGTGACTCGCCCTGCAGAGCCCAGCTCTGAAGTCAATTCCTCTATGAGCTCCCCTGCACACCCTCATACACTCACACACACAGACTCGCACACTCTCACACACACACTCATACACACTCACACTGCTGGAAGAAAGTGCCGCGCCATAAATTCCAACAGCAATTTGCAGCTCATTTTTCCATATTTTCTACTCTGTGTTACAAGGGGTTGTGGACTATAAGCTCCTGTCCAGCCACAAGTCCCGTCATGACTGTAAGCTCCCTGAGGCCAGGATCTGTGGATGGTTATCCTGAAGTCCCCACGGTGCCTGACATGGAGTGAGCACTGAGAAATATCCGATGGATGGACAAATTGGTGTTCCGTGCCTTGGTGGCCAGAATCCATCATTCCACCTTTTATCCTCTCTTCTCCAGGTACCCCTCAGAACAGGACGCAGCCTCACTTCTGCCTCCCACGATTTCCCGTGCATTCCTGCCCTCAGAACAATCACAGTTTTCATCATGGGTTTCTTGAGGTCCTTTCTGACGATAATTATAAGGGAAATGGATAACGGAGTCACAGGAATATGCAGTATCCAACTACCTACCAGCAGTGCTATGAGAGCTATTAACCCAACACATCCCAAAACGAACTCCTCCATCTTTCAGCCTCTGCGTCAGTCATGTGCCACCTGCTCCTCCTTCTTTTTCCCCAGTTCAGTGGGAATTTGATGTATACAGTATCGTGTGTGTGTGTGTGTGTGTGTGTGTGTGTTTGTGTGTGTGACTCTGTTAGATGAGCTATGGGACTTAGAGTCGATGCTGGATTGGTTAAGACTTTGGGAGATGTTGGGATATGGTGAATGCATTTTCCATGTTAGGAAGGACACGCATTGTGGGGTGGTGACAGTTATATGTTGAACTGTATCCCTCCAAAAGATATGCTGGAGTTCTAAACCCCAGTACCTCAGAATGTGACTTTATTTAGAAATAGGGTCATTGCAGATGTAACTAGTTCAGACAAGTTCATAGTGGAGTAGGGTAGGACCTTAATTCAATAGGACTGGTGTCCTCATAAGGAGAGGAGAAATATACAGGAAGAAGCAGCCATGTGATAAGAGAGGCAGAGATTGGAAGTGATAGGTCTATAAGCCAAGGAGTGCCAAGGATTCCCATCACCATCAGAAGCTGAAAGAGGCAAGGAAGGCTTCCCCCACAGGTTAAAGAAGGGGCATGGCCTGGCCCTAGAACTATGAGACGATAAATGTCTGCTGTTTTAGGGCACCGAGTATGTGGTACTCCGTGATGGCAGTGCTACGGAATGAATACACCCACCAGCCTTCCAGCCACTTGGGAGTAGCTTGACCTCCGCTCCTTGTCAGCCCCACGGCCAGTAACGCCCCTCCCTCCCGTCTCTCCAATCTGCCTCTCTGTCCTGCTCCCACTGTCACACCTTAGCTCAGTCATTCCCCTCTTCTCACCTGGACCATTACAAAGGCCTTCAGGTAAGCGTCCCTGCTACACACTGGAGTACCCCCAATCTGTCACCACACCGGTGCTGCAACCTGACCATGTTGTTCCCCCGACCAAGACCTTGTGACATTGTGACGGCTCCTCTGCACCTTCAGGACGTTGACAAGAGCCTAAGCTGCTTTGCTGAGCTCAAGACCCTTCACGATGAAGGTGGCAACCATCACCCTGGAGCCACCTCCTGCCCCACACTCCCACGCACCCTTCGTCCCGAGCCCACTGAGACCTTCCAACATCAAATGGTGTCGTCCATCCAAGGGACTCTACATACTGCTGCCTTACACCTTACTCCTCTTGTGCGCACAACCAACTTTCACTCTTCCTTCAAAATTAGCTCAGCTATTTCCTCCTTTAGGAGCCTTCTCTGAACCTGCCCTCTCCCTTCTCTGCACTGTCAGAGGGGTCCCCTCGGCCACAGTACCTTTGTCCCACTATGCTGAGTGTCTTTGCTGCAGGAGCCGTCTCTGTTGCTTGTAGGACCAAAGTCAACGTGGTCACAGAGCAGGTGCCCAACAAATCATTGTCATTTTCTTTTATTTTGTCTCTTTTGTTTATTTTACTTATGTCTTTTAATACTCGTGTGTATTATTTGGGGCCAGGCAATGTGCTAAGAACTTGCACACATCATTTCTTGTCCTCTTCCCAGCCAGCCTTATCAGTCGAGTGTCACTATCGCCCTGGCATTCCTAAGAAGGCAGAGTCTCGGGGAGACGGAGTAAGTGCCCGGCACACGCAGCTGGAGCCTGGCAGGGGAAAGGATCCAGTGCAGGCGTCCAAACGCCTCCCCGCTACCAGCATGAGTGAAAGGACCAGCCAGGGAACATCGAAGTCTCACAATTAAAAGTTATTCCCTGCGGATCATTGGAATGCAAGTGGAGACCTCCCCAGGTCCATTTGCCACTTCGATATCGACTTGTTTCTTGTCTAGGGGGAGACGGGGAGAGAGAATCTTTCTCCCGTGGTCCTCATCTGTCACGCCCAGCTGTGTCTGTGTCAGGGGAGGAGTGGCAGGAGCACCGGTGTCACCAACACTAGCAGAGGCAAATGAGGAGCTGTTTTATCTCCTCGGCACAGAACGTGAAACCGTAGCCAGGGCTGCACTCTGAGCTCTATTTACGGTGTGTGGTGGTGAACGGTGAACACGGCCCCAGCTGGGAGGTGCCCTGCCCCGTTCCCCCCACCCCACACCTTGTTGGAGGCAGAGATGAATTAAAAACACAAGCTGCTCGGAGAGAGATAAATCAATTTTCATCAGAGCAGCACGCCTGACACCTCCCTGACAAATCAATATCTTTCTCCATAATGGAGTCACTAAAGCTGCAACCGAGTCATCGGGAACACACAAAGCAGCCTCATAAAGAATACGGCAAAGTAATAGAATATCCAAATCTGAATTTCAATTATCCACCTTCAAGGGCGCACTAGTATCTTCGGTGGGGAAGTCCATCAAAGATTCATGGAGCCAGGCTTCACTGCGCCCCGTCAACAGTCCTGTGGACATCCGGGGTTCCAGTCCCTCCAAGTTGTCAGAAGGCAAGTCTCTCTCTGCCTGTGAGAAGAATCTGGAATCCCCTAGAACGTGGCCCTCACCAAGGGTGATAGCAAGCTCTGAGCAGACGAGCCAGCCTGTTAACAGCCTCCCTGCTGGCCTGGAACTGCGCAGAGGGTTTAGACTTGCCTGGATCCTAGGCAGGCCCAGCGGCCCTGCAACCTATGGAGCTGCTGGCTCAAGCAGAGCTGGCACCATCACCCCGAAACCCAGCAGGACACACCCAGCCCGGCAGGAGGAAGGATCTTCAGCCCCGCTGGCAACGCCGTGTACTGCTTCCCCCTTACCTGCTGCCCTCCCTCCGTTGACCACCAGAGAGTGGGAGGCACCTGGCTCCTGGGAATGGCAACCAGCTCCATGCAGGTGTCTCTCGCTCAGCAGTGGGGGTGCCCTGGGAGCCACCTTGGTCAGGCACATACCATCTCTGAGTCACCACGACAGTGACAATGACCGCATAGGTCGTGTATTGGCCAAGAGCCCGGAGTCAACAAACAGGCAGTCTGGGTCCGAATCCTGCAGCTGTCACTGATGACCTGAGTGGTCTTGCCAGCCTCAGCTTCCCTATCTATGAAATGGAACAATGGTATCCCACCCTTATGGAAGGCTTGACCTGGGCCAGGGATCATTCGAAGCTTTTAAAAAATAGGAAGTCATTTAATCTTCATAACCACCCGGTGAAGTTGGCATTATTTTTCTCACCATTTTATAGAGGAGAAAGTCGAGGCAGAGAGAGGTTACGTAAAAGAAATAGCACAGGAAAGCGCTTAGCGCAAGGCCTGGCAGCCTGTAAAGGCTCCGTGGATATTGTCACCTGCCATTACTGTCCTGTTTCATACACTTTCTAGGCCACGTAAAGGCTGCTTCATGCTCCTGAGCATCACCGATCTGTACAATAGCATTTTTAAAATTCAAAATATAATACTGCAAAATAATCCCTCCATTCCATACTCTTTAGTACTTCTAGGGAGATCATTCTAAACACGAATATGGTGATACCACTTCCTTATTTATATTTCTTCAGGAAATTCTTCTTGCCTTTTTGATAAAGTCCAAACCTCTTAACTGTGTGGCCCCAAATCCCCTTAATCTGACTGGTTTTCCCGCCCAGCCCCAGGTCCTGTTGCAGTCGGCTCAGGCTGCTAGCACGGAAGACCGCAGGCCAGGTGGCTTAAGCCACAAACATTTATTTCTCGCAGGTCCAAAGGCCGGGTCAACCATGGCCGGGCTCTTGGTGGGGCCTCTTCCTGGTCTCTTCCTGGTTTGTACATGGCTGCTCCTCTTGCTGTATTTCGCATGAAGAGAGAGAGAGAGCTCCGGCCACTCTTCCTGTAAGGACACCAATCCCATCAACGGGGCTCCACCCTCATGAGCTCATCTAAACCTAGTTACCTTCCAAAGGCCCCACCTCCTAATACCATCGCACTGGGGATTAGGGTTTCAATTTGGGGGAGTCATCAACTTCCAGTCCATGACAATCTCCAATGTTCTTCATGTCACAGTTTACAGGAATACCTCCTGTTCACCCACACTTTGGGACTCTATGTATGTTGTCACCTCTGCTTGTAATGCCTTTCCTTCCCTTTTCTGGAAAACATCTTCCCTTCCTATAGGAGTCATCTCCTCCAGGAAGCCCTCCCTGCACCCTGGGGCAGACTTGTGCCTTCCTCCTCCATGCCCTCAGTGAGCCTCGAGTGGCCGCAGCACGACACTGCTGACACGCTGCCCACCGTCTGGTCGGCCAGGGTCTGCTGGAGGGCCAGGCCTGTCATCAGTCCACCCCAGGTCCCCAGCACAGGCCCTGGCACACGCTGTGTGTGTGAGCTTGTGGTTTACATTGTTCTTATTTTGAATTACTGTGGGTGGGGATGATGAGCCATCACAATCTTGTCCTTGGTCAGAAGACAACTGAAGGTCTTAATGCAGTCTTGGGACAATGCCAATTCCACAGAACCCACTCTCGCTAGTTTAATCAGAAAAGTAATTTATTAGAGGATGTTAGGTAGCTCACGGCATCTCCAGTGGACCAGAGAACTATCTTGGAGGAAAACAGCCCGAAACGATGCTCCAGTTCCAGTGCTGGGCTACCCCGTGGGGGCTCTGTCCCTGCCATCTCTGGGCCGGGGCTCTTCAACTCCTCTCAGTGTGTTTTAATAAATGAGTCATGGTGATCTGTAGGGACAATGATTCCTGTCTTGTAAAGGAGGTAAGTGAGACGATTGCACGAATTGTTCATAGCCCAGCATGACTATGTTCTCATGCCTAGGTGTCGCCACGATGCCACAGCCACCCAAAGGGCAGCCAGATGGCAGAAGGTGACCGTGTGACACAGGCAGTCATGCCCCTATCCACGTTGCCTATCTTGACCCCACAGCTGTCCCCTGTGTCTCAGCCTCCACTGGAGTGGAGTGGAGCCATGGACTGAGTTTTCTGCTCAGTGGAGTGTGAATGCAGGAGAAGCGGGTCGTCTCTGGGCTGGCGCGTCCAAGAGCTGGTGTGTCTCCTCCCCTCGTCTCCGGGCTAGACGCAGAGGACCCGGCGGAGATGGAGGACTCGAGGCCCTAGGGGAAGGCGGAGCCACTAGGCAGAAAGAGCTGCGGCCCTGGGCCGTCATGAGGAGGGCTTCCCTCCAAAGCCCTGGTGGGTCTACAGCGTGAGCAAGAAATGGAGTTTATTGTGATTAAAAAGGTTAAGCCAGTGAGATGTAGGCATCATCTGTCATAGTCGTTAGCCCACCCCGTAGCCTCCACCTAACACTAAGGGGCCACAGCTGAGAGTGGGTGTCCCATAGCCTGGGCGGCAAGCAGGGAATGAATGAGGCGCCCCAGAGGTGACACCCATGCCCACTTCTCCCAACCCACCCCGCTTCCCTTCCCTGCACGGGGATGCTTAGCCCCAGCCCTGCCTGGCAACCTCAAGGAGAACACAGTGAGACGTTTCCTCTGCTCCATTTTTCACTCCACCTCTCCAGGGACTTGACCGATCCCATTACCTGTCAACCACCGAGACCTGGCTACCGGGACACAGCTACCAACTACAGGTCAGGGACACCATCGTCTGCGCCTCAAAGCACAGGAGAGGTTTTCTGACTCTGAACTAGGATGCAAAGCAGACACAGGCACGAGACGGAGGCGGACCGGACCGCACGTCCTTCTCACACCTTAACGGGCACACAAATCACCTGGGACTCTTACTACAATGCAGATTCTGTCCCTGTAGACCTGAGTGGGGCCTGAGATTCTGCAAGTGTAACCGGTGCCAAGACGCTGCTGTTTCTGCTGGTGCGTGGACCACATGTTGAGCAGCCAGTGCACCTCCCTGGAAAGCACCCACCCCCGACCGGGAGCACACGACAATTCCCAGATTATTCCACCCTCCAGCGGAGGCTGAGGAGGGCCACATACAAGAGATGGGACACCGGCCTCTGCACCCCAGTGAGCCTTTGCATTCATCGGAACCCGCAGCTGCAGGTCACGGACCCAACTCAAATAAGCCGAAGGAAAAATGGGTTATTTTCTGTCGTAACTAAGAAGGTTCCTGCGATGAAGGGCCAAGAGGCCGAAGGAAGAGGAATGAGAATCAAGGCTTCTCGAACCAGAAACAAGGACTTAGTGTCACAGGACCCGGCTCTGTGTCCGTGTCTCCCTCTCTCCCTGTCCCACTGACTCTGGCTCTGACTCTCGTGTCTGCGATCTCTCCTTAGCTTCATTCGGAACTCTGTAAAGCAAAAAGCAAAATGGTTTTTGGGGTTCCCCTCCAACTAGAACATTCTAGAATTTGTTCTGAGCCCGTGAAATGCCAGGCCCCAGCCAGTGTGGGTACCACGGCCACAGTTTCTGTTTTGTGGGGGATGCACCCCCTTTCTGTCCCCCTTTCCAAACCCGTCACGTGGGAATCAATTGTGCCCAACAACTAAGCAGCCGGAATCAAGAGGGAAGGCGCGGGGTGCAGGGGCCCCTCTGCTCAGCCTGGATGCCTTCCTTCCCCTTCAGCGGGGCCAGCTGGGCCTCAGCTCCCCTGCCCTTCCTGCACCAGGACGGGGGCCAACAGCTCCAAGGAGGAGTCAGATGCCATCTGAGTCCTCTGCAGGGAGGCGGGGCTGTCCCGTTCAAGGAAAGAGACCTGAAGAAGTGGAGGGGACACGGTACAAAACATAGACTTAGGGATCCACAGGCTGGAAATGTGGCCAGAAGCCAACCTGGCCTTCTCTGTGCTGAGCGTCCCAGGTGTTGGGCAAAGGAGGCTGGATCCATGGGTCAGCTCTGCCCTATTCTAGCTGTGTGACCGTGGAGAAGTTACATAGCCTCTCTGATCCTCCAAACTCTTCATTTGTAAAAAGGGGATTGTGATAGCTCCCACCTCACAGAGTTGTGAGAATTGAATGAGTGAATGCACAGGGTATGGAAAGCACCCTGACAGGCCAGGAGAGAGAACTATGATGATAACACATTCCCAGGGCCACACACAGTGCCTGACACCTGGGCAATCGTAACAGATGTCTGAGGGTAGGAGAAGGACAGGAGAGAAAGAAGAAGGAAAGAAGGAGGTAGAAGATAAGAAGAGGGGAAGGATATGGAGGTACAGAGGCTCAGACCATGGATGTGAATAACACACACATCTGAATCTGGGTTTATTGGGGGGGGGAAGTCACATGGTCTGATCAAAGTGGACCATGTGAGTCCACTGTACCCACGTCCTCATCCCTACTGAGAAGTGCCTTGGTGAACTCCCAGGGACTCCAGGCACAGGGAGCGCCCTAGGGCCTGGCACCAGCGAGTGAAGCTGTTCCCTGAGGGAGCCAAGGAAACCCACAGCCTCCCTGTCCCCACTGTGCTTGTGGAGGGCCACCTGCCACATGTCAACTGCCTTCCCCTGCAAACCACACTTCTGCAATGTGATAGGAGAGGAGGGGCCTGTTTATGTCACTGCACAGCCTCAAGCAAGTCACTTAACATCTCACAGCCTCAATTTCCTTATCTTTGAAATGAGAGGGAAACAGTCCCTGCCCTGCCTGCCTCACATTTATGGGAGTAGTTCTAGCGCTAGAACTCTGCGCTGGATAAACAAGTTATTATTTTATGGCCTCCAGCACTGTCTTTGGACCAAGCATTTCTTGATGCACTATTACAGCATGCAAAAACATCCGAGCTGGCTTCCTTCCCCTTTCTACAGGGAGTCTGGGGTTGGGGAAGTGAGGCCGTGTCAGTAGAGAGAGTGATCTAGGTCGAACTCACTTCCAGCTACACATCAGAACCTCCTGGAGAGCTTTAAAAAATGCCAGATGTCCTGGCCCCACGGCCAGAAATTCTGATTTAATTGGTCTGTGGTGAGGGTCTTGGCTAGTTGTGTTTTTGTTTTATTTTTTTTATTGACAAGTGGTTCCTAATGTTGAGAACTCCTGGGCTCCCCTTCAAAGCCAACATGAATACACTGAAGGAAGAGAACCACCTACAGATCAGCGTGCGGAGTGGTGCACAACCCCTCCCTCCAAGTTCAAGGGCTTATGAACTCCGAGAATAAAAAATGTATGAGTCTAGTTTTTAATAGCTTGCATTTATTAAACACATATTACATGTCAAGCACTATGCTGAGCATGTGATATCCTTTATCCCATTTAATCCTCGCAACAGCCGTCGGGGTGGGGACTAAGATCACCCCATTTACAGACGTGGAAAGGGGCAGGGACGACTGCTCCTGGTGGAGCCAGCACCCACGCCCAGCTCTGCCTGCCTCCCAGGCCAAGCTCCGCACTCCTACAGGACAGCTGGCTTTGGGACCCACTCTTGGGGTATTATAAGATTTTGGCCTCTCCATGATTTGAAGCAGGGCATCCTCTTTCCGGTTTCTTTTTCTGTAAAATATAAGAATTCTGGGAAATCGCTGGGCAGGATCGGCTTCGGGAATCCTGGTAGGACATGACTACATTTGATATACACAGGTATGTAGCAGGCGAGGTACATGTTCCACTGTCCTAAACGGTCCCGTATACCTGGGACTGATAACTGCCAGCAGTATCCTCACAGGTTCTTGGCTAAGAATGAGCATCACTGCACATTTCCTCCCTCCTGGAGACTTCCGGGGGCCTGTCTACCTCATCGAAGGTGATGCAAAGTCTTGCAATGAAGAAATAATAGTTTTATTTCGCCAAGATGTTTCTCAAGCTTCCTTGGCCACAAGAAGCCTTTTATACTGGAATACCTAAAACAGGGCATACTAGTTCCTGCCAAAGCTATGTCCAATCTTCTTGCACCCCCAGATCAAAGCTTCCTGAACATCTAGCAGATGGGGCACCCTATCATCAGTGAACCAAGTGCAGAATGAAAGCTGAAGCTAGATGTCACCTTCCAGACACACCATCTCCTGCCTCTTGGTGGGGGGTGGGGGGTCTGAGGAGCTGGGAGGGCTGCACCTGGCAGGAGGCTGGCCCAGTGGAGCAGGAAGCAACTGTCATCCAACAGCCTGGTGGGCCCAGCTACGGGACCATGAAGACACCATGGGAACTCACGCCTTGTTTTAAGGGTGGCTCTGCACCCTCTGGGCTAACTGTGGGGTTGAGGGGTTAATTCATTTGCACATTGTGAAAGGACCACATCAGAGACATGAGGAAAGGTAGAGCCTCTCACATACTTTCCAAGGTAGGGTCATCAGGGCACAGTCACTGCCCCCATGACTTCACCCAGTGGAGCTCCGTTACATCCTCACCCTGAGCAGGCTCTGAAGATAATGCAGAGGAGTTAGAGCCCACCACTGCCTTCTAGGGGCTCATGGCTTATGGGTAAATGCAACAGTTATGACACTGGATAGTTTTCCTGGGGGGCGGATGGGCAAGGGCTCCAAGGAGCCTGGAGAACGGAGAGCCTAGATCTGCCTCTTCCTGATGCAACACACATTTACTCGGCATCATGTAGGCCCTAGGTGCTGTCTGGGCACTGAAAGAAATAGACAAGAAAGACGTAGTCCCCATCCAAAGACGAAGATGTCTTTGGTCTCTGAGATGCTTCCATGTCAATGTCCTTCCCCAAGCAGAGTAAAATATTTCCTCCTCTAAACTTTGAGACTCCCCTCCACGATGCTTCTCACACCATAATGAATTTGCTGGGATGCTTGTTTTCCCATCTGGGCTGCAGGCTCCCCAGGGGCTAGGCCCTGCCTTACTGATGTTCGCATAACCCGTGCGTCCCTTAGCAACTGCCTAGAAGATAGCAGATGCTCAACAAATGCCTCTTGAAAGGAAGAGATGGGTGTCAGGGGAGGAGACGTTTATAAATGAAGATATTATAAGGCCACTCCGATGCGTGCCCTTAGAGAGGTAAAAAGTGCCAAGGCATTCAAGGAGGGAGAACAGGTATTTAAGGCGTGAGTAGGGGAAGTAGGGAGAGATCGAGAAAGCCTTCCGGGAACAACCTGCATTGGAACTGGACATTAGCAGAGGAGTAGACTTTCAGCAAATGCATGCTGAAGGAGGGAAAGGGATGAGCTCTGAGCACGCACAGTACGAGCAAACTGAGGATCAGCGAGGAGAGAGCACCTTCAGGGAAGAGTGAACCGCACGTGTGAGCAGAGGTAGGCTTTGTGCACGAAGAACTGGAAAGTGAAACTGGACGAGCAGGCTGTGGGGACAGTAGGGAGGCACTCACTGGTCAGGGCAAGCAGTGACAGAGCAAGAGCTGTTTCTTGGGACAGCACCATTGGCCTTGGCAGTCATGGGGATGGGATGGAGCCGATTAGAAACCTCCACTCTGAGCCGGCGCTGTATTCCAGCTGCATAAAGGTCTCTGCCCCCAGCTCAGCCAGGGAGGCTCCAGGGCTGAGCCACCTCCCTCCGGGACCTGAGTGCAGCCAGCCCTGCCTGGACATCCCACCGGACCTTGGGGGAAGCCAGCCTGTGGTCCCCTGACAGCAGGGGTGGTGGTCAGCAGGAACCACTGGCCGGTGGCATCTTCCTGAGCTGGAATTCTGTCCCCGATGCCCTAGAGATGTTTCACACTCTCCCACAAAAGTGAGGGCGAGTATTTCAGTCTGGGCTCTGTGTATCTTTCCTTTCATCCCACCCAGACTCGGGGTCTGCTGGGCAGGGCTGTGGCCGAGGGCCACTGCCCAAACAGCACCAGGAAGGGAAGAGCCCTGGAAGGTCTGGCAATGCGGAACTGGGCACTTGCTAGTCAGAGTGCTGGCCACTGCCCAGTTCCCTTGGGCTGGTCCTCCACTCTTCTCTGGGCACATTTAGGAATTCTGGCTCTCTTGGTGGTGGTGTTAGGAGGGGATTTCCGGAAATTTTGTGATAATTATAGGTGTTGTCTTGGAATTTGCAGTACCCGACCCCACATCTTAGAAGCCTGGTCTTGTGGGTAGGCTCCGATGTGACCCCTCGGGGCCTTGCCCCCTCCTTCACTGTGAGGTGAGCTACGTGAAGGGAGAAGAGAACCACCACATGTTCATTACTTACTGTTAATATGTGCCAGACCCTGTGCTGGGCACCCATTGTCTGATTTAATTAAATGTTCATACTCATTCTATGATAAATATATATGGGATAGGATATATGCATATATATAATTGATGGATTGATTGATTTCACATTTTAGAGGCAATGAAAGGATATGAACTCAGGTGTCCCTGCCAACAAAGGTCTTGCTTTTTCTTGGTTACTTTCTATTTTTCTCTTTTGTGGTGCATGGGAAGGGGAGAGTTTCTCTGGGTAGGTGGCTCTGTTGGGCTGGCAGCGGGGCATCGGTGTCCCTGGCTCTGGGCTGTGGGATGGAAGCCCAGGAGGCCGACACCTACGTGCATGGCCACAGGCCAGGACACCAAAGGTGCCGGCAAGCCTGGTGCCCACCTGACTTGGGGATCCTTTGTAGGGTGTGGCACCAGCAGGTGAAGCTATTCTCGTGTGAGGCAGCCAAGGAAGTGTCATTGTGCCTGCCGAGGGACACCTGTTGTGTGCCAAGTACTTTCTCCTGCAAACCACACTTACGTCTAAGCTCAACTCTCCGACACAAGAGTTTTCATCCTACTTTACAGATAAATCAAAGGTTCACAACTGGGGGCAATTTTGCCCCTCAGTAGACACGGGGCATTATCTGGAGACATTTTGGTAGTCAACACCTCGTCATGGGGAACTACCAGCCAGAGACGCTGCTAAACGTAATCATCATGCACAGGACAGCCCCCATCACAAAGAATTATCTGGCCCCAAATGTCAATCATTCCAAGGTTGAAAAGCCCTGAGAAAAGGAAACTGATTCTCAGAGATATTGACAAGGTCACACAGCTCATGAGTGTTAAAATCAGCTTCCAGGCACCAATTCTCTGATGCTGAAGCCAGCACCCCCTCTTTATACCGTAATGGGGAGAACAAGCCCAGCAAAGGCCAAGGAAAGTGAAGGATGAACAAGCCTACACTCTTTTCAGCATGCGGAGAGACAGGAGCAGCCTGTGCCCTGCTGCAATGCCTTCTTGAAGTCTGAAATGCCCCAACAGAAAATGCTTCCTAGTATGATGTTGTAGTTGGCATCAGAGGTTTAGGAGTAAATAATGATTTATTTTGGTTTGGAATTTTATAAGTTGTCACTTGCCTCTGTGACCACTCTCCCACCCCCAGGCAAACATCCATCTCTAAGTACTAATTGCCTAGGTGAATGCCCCAAAGTCTCCAGAGAGGGGCCACATCAACCTCTCACCAGAACTGGACAGCCACCTTAACCAGGTCCACAGGGGCAAGTTAGACGGCCCATGCCTGTCCTCAAAGAGAAAGAATATAGGCCAAGTGCCTGGCACGGAGTAAACGTGCAATGAGGGAAAGAGAGAGACAGGAAGAGGAATGTGAGCACAGCCAAGTGGAGATGAGGCTAGAAACGCCAGCACAGCCTGGGCCACAAGTGCCACTGCCCACGGCCGGGGATGAGACATGGAGAAGTTCTAGGTCAACATGTGATCTGGCCATTTTCTCAAGGCTAGTTTTCACCCTAATACCCCAGGAGCTAAGCCTCTGTTCATGCCAGGGTCAAGATGAATCAGGTCTGACCTCAGGCAGGAAGCCCCTCATAGGACCACTCTAATCCAACCATTCCAAGAGAGGGCAGCTGAAAGCCAAACCCCCTCTCACTCTGAACCCCAGGACCCCCACCCCCCACTAGGCAGCACCTCCCAGGGCCCCCAGTCCCTACCCCTCACTCTGCCAGAAAAGAATAACACCCTGGACTTTGGACTCCGGATCTGCTGAACAGCTATGGCCAACCACAGGCCACCGCTAGGAGACTGGTAACTGCAGAGTGAAGGTTGAGATCCCACAGATAGGCTTGTCGGAGCTCCAAAGCCAAATAGGATGCTTTGCCCGAAACGGAGGCTCTTCCTGCTGGGGAAGTTGGAAAGCCCTTGATTCGTATTTCCAAAACAGAACCTCGCAACTCCTCTGAGTTCTGGCCAGCAAAACCTCAGCCAGTTCTAACCTCCCCGGCCTAAGCCAAAAACCATGTTTGTCTTCTAGCCGTGACCAAGTGGTCCCAGACAGACCTGCCCGCTGGCAGCCGGGCCACTGAAAGCAGGAGCATGGCAGGCACAGCAGATGCGCTAGAGGGAGCAGGTGGCTGGGGACAGAGCCTACGGCTAGCATCTCTGTGGGAGACCAGTCAGCAAAGCCAGCGCTGGGTTTGCCTTCCAACTCTGCAGACCGCTGGTTCTCTTGCTAATCGTTCTCAACCCTGGCTGAGTGTTGGAATTAACTTAGTGAGCTTTTAACATTCTGATGCCCAGACTTCAACTCAGACATCTCTAGCGTGAGACCCAGACATCTGTATTTTTTAAAGCACTCCGGGTGATTCCAATGTGCAGTCAAGGTTGACAATCACAGACTTAAATCTTCCCTTTATGCCTCAGTTAATTCTTTGAGCACAGGATAATGAATTTTTTTACCACCTGAAGTATTGTTTACATTCTACAGTTAGTAATTCACATCAAGGACTTGAACTTCACAAAGATCTGATTAAAAGGTAAAAGTTTTAAGTAATGATATTAACAGTAAAACAATCCAATGGAAATCATACTTTTGTAACATCTTTCATATCTAAACCATCTCAACCAGGATGCTGCCAATCATTATTCTAAAAAAAACAAAAAAAGTAAAATGTGACCACGTCCTGTTATCTCCCAAGAACTCTCAATAGCTCCCCATTGCCTATAATACTCAAACATCTTGGATTCCTTCAGCCTGTCTCTAGCCTACTCTTGTAGCATTGTCTCCCAAACATACATTCTGCACATCTTGTGCCCACCTGTCTTGTAACTTCACTGGCACATTTCCCTGGCCCTGGGATGTCCTCACCTGCTCTTTTCACTGGTTAAAATTCTACTCCTCTTGAAGGCCAAGCTAAAATGCCACCTCCTCCATGAAATCATTCCAATGCTCCCAGACAGAATGATTCACTCTCTCTTCTGCACTACCCACCCCCCATGCACACTATGGACAATTCTCTTATGACAGTTCTAGTTAAAATTATGTATTTATATATCTGCACCCCTCTAAAAATATGAGACTCCACTGAGGACATGGGACATGCCTTATCCATCCTGGACAAAACAGGCAAAGTGAGTAAATGAATGAATGAATGGACAGCAGGCTGAACTACCTGCATTTTGTAGGTATGTGCTTGGTCTTCTACAATGGACCTTTGCCAACACATGCTGTTGATTGTGAGATGTTTTCCCAGCAAACAGACTGAATTCTATTTTCCCAGGAAGGTAGCTTTAACTCCATCAACTGAAATCATCATTTCCCATGCTCCATGCTAATTCTCTGGGCTCATTAGCATGCCAGATAATTAGCACCCCTGTGGAGGCAAGGCAGAGAGAGCAGGCAGTGTGGAGGAAATATTGTTTGTAGACTATCAGGCAGGTGATGCAGGTAAGGGACAGAGCCATGATGCCAAGGGCTCCCGGGGACAGCCGTGCTTGTGCCCACTGAGTGCCTCTCCCCTCTGTGAGCTCCACTCCCTTCCCTCCTGTCTTAGTCTGTTCAGGCTACTATAACAAAACACCATAAACTGGGTAACAATGGAAATGTATTTCTCACCGCTCTGGAGGCTGGGAAGCCCAAGATCAAAGCACCAGCAGATTTGGTGTCTACAGAGGGCCCATGTCCTGATCCACAGAGGGCATCTTTTAGCTGTGTCTTCTTGTGTTGGAGGGCACAAGGGGTCTCTCTCAGGCTTCTTTGTAAGGGCACTAATCCCATTCAAATTTGGGGGGGACACAAAGCTTCAGACCCCCTTTGCACCCAGAAGTCCCTCCCTCCAGGCTCAACACCAGTGAGCTGTTGAATTATCCAGTCATCCAGGGAAATACAGGCTGGGGCAGGAGAATGGGACACTGCCCCACGTGCCCCGTGGCCTTCTGTCCCCTCCGTCCCCAGCAGAAGCTCTTCTGCATGCACTGCCTAGAAAGGCAGAGCCGGGGGAGTGAACGAGGTGGTGACCCATGAGACCTCGGCAATTTCCTTCAGCTTCTGTGCCTCGGTCCTCACATACAAGATGAGAGGAGTGAGACACACATACGGCATGCTTTAACCACTGCCTGGCACATAGCAAATGCTCAGTAAACCTTTCCTTCTCACCGTTTATCCAGGTGGTTTAATTATATGGAACCCACATGAGAAATTTTCTTTTGCTGCCCCACCTCGTCCACGCCCACTGAGGGGGGCCCTGCTGAATGAACTCCCTGGAGACCCACGCTAGGCAGCACGACCCCTGCGCACCTACTCAGGGAGGATGCCGGGGAAGTGCGAAGATTCAAAGGGGCAGGCTAAGGAATTAGGGTCCCTACAGTTGACACTTCATGACCTGCCTGACGCCGTGCAGTCCATGTCATCACAGCTCTGCTCCACCAAACCTAGTGCCTGTTGCCTCTGCGCCAGCCCTAGCAGGTTCTGGACTGGGGAGAACCGTGTCTGAGAGACAACCATCCGCACCTTGGGCTATCACGGGATCCGGAAGGAATCTGTCGTTGCCTTGACTACAGCTGAGTGGAGGCCCACCAACCTTCCCTCTCCCCTTCCACCCACAATCATTCTCCAGCCACTGTCAGCATTCTCTGCTGAAAACCTTATCCCTAGTCCATCTGAGAACTCATCATGCCCTCAAAGCCCAGCCTGACAATTATTACACCGACTCTATCCTCTGAGAACTGGTAATTAAAGGACAGGAGTAAGCATCTATCCTTCCTTCATAGAAGGAACGGTAGTTGATCTCCCTTTGATGAGGGAAAGCTCTTCTTTACAATAGAATGTCAGCCAATAAATGAGGAAAGAATGAATTGGGAAATCACTATTTTGCAACCTCTAATGAAATTGTTAACTCAGGTTCAAATATTAGAGCAAACAGAATATTTGTAGGGTGTGATAATATCATCCAACAGATGATGGGAGATGGTTTGAAGATTGAGAGATGACGCAATGGAGTGACCTAGCCATTACTATCTTAACCAAATGATCAAAACTAGCATCTCTAGTGAGAGATCCGATCCAGTATCTCTAGGGAAAGAGAAGCTGGGTTTGGACCTGAATCTCATCCCATTTTTAAACCTAACTTCCACTTTACCAGAGATACAGGGGAGGGTGGAGCAGGTTAAGTGACACCACAAGCAAATAATCAGACAGATTCATAATGTGGGATCATCGTACAGGACAACCGTCTGTTTTCTTTCAAAACTCGGTATTAAAAGTAGTGTGAATAGCAGCATTATTCATAATTGCCAAAAAGTGGAAATGACTCAAATGTCCACCAAGTGATGAATGGATAAATAAAACACGGTATATGATGAATGAATAAATAAAATGTAGTATATCCATTGAGTGGAATATTATTTGATAACAAAAGGAAATAAAGTATCAATAGTGCTACTACATGGATGAGCCTTGAAAACATGCTAAATGAAGGAAGTCTGTCACCAAAGACCACACATTGTACTATTTCATTTGTATGAAATATCCAGAATAGGCAAATCTACACAGCAAAAAATAAATTAATGACTCCCTGGGGCTAGACAGCTGGGTTTGGTGGAAGTTGGAGGAAGAGGATGATCGCTAATGGGTACAGGATTTCCTTTTGGGCTAATGAAAATGCTGTAAAATTCAGATCTCTGTGAATGCACTTAATACCACTGAATTGTATACTTTGTACAGGTGAATTGTATGGCATGAGAATTGTTATCTTGAAAAAGTGGCTTAAAAAACTGTGTGTGAGATATTGTGGGTAAGCTTTTTGATTAAAAGAGGCAGAATAATCAAATTCAACACATGAATCTTGATTATTTCGCCCAAGGATTCTGGATTTTAAAAGTTAAAAGGCTGTAAAACGTTTTGGGGACAATTGAGGAAATTTGAATGTGAATAGAAGGTGGCCAGGCCGCGGCCAGAACACACACAAGGAGGGCACTGCGGTGGCCCTCTGCAGGCAGCCAAGGATGCCCCCGAGAGGGGGGTGTCCAAGCAAAGCAGGAGCCCAGTGGGACAGCGAGACTGGCTCCATTCAAGAGAACTGAGCGAGTACATAAATAACTTGAGGATAATGGGACACAGGTTTCCTGCTGCTAGACAAGGGAGGGGACAATACGGAAAGAGGAGAAGCTAGAATGAACCCTGTGGTGTTAGACTGGAATCAACTGGAGGTATCTGTGCAAACTTGTAAATTAGGGATGTAGATGGAAGTGCGTATGTAAATACCCCAGCTCTGTCCACGGAGCAGGCCTGGGAGCAGATATTGGTTCTAAACAGCACCCCCTACTAACAGGAACCAGGGTTTGCTGAAGAAATGGCTGATTACAGGACTGAGGAAGGAAAAGAATAAGATGAACCTGGAAGATCTATGGGAGGGCGAGAAAGAAAACATTTTCAAAGAACGCAGGAAAGTGTCAAAAGGACATAGAAGTCAACTGGGAGGAGTTCCCAAATGTGGGAAAATTTGAGTTTCAAAATAAATAATGATATTAACAGAGTATAACTCATTGGGTAAAATAGAAGTCTATGAGTCTACACTGATATAAATAGATGAATAAAAAGGGAGAAGAGAAAGGTCTTCTGGATTTTAGAAAGCTGACTAATATATGTAGACGGATTGATGGGATTAAAAACCACCATTTGGCAAGGATCATTGTAATAATTCAGGCAAGAAAAATCAATGGATGATAAAACCAGAGGGTAAGAGAGGGATGAGAAATTAAATTTTACATAGTCTCAAAGTATCTCCCCAGAGAACACCTCTTCATCAAGTGATAAAAATTAATACTACCAGTGTCAGGACAAATAGAAATTACATGCCTCTCATAGGATGCAACAAGAATTCTGCATGAGTTCTGTGAAATTTTACTCCAAAATTCATAATCTGGGTCTAATCAAGAGGAAACATGGAGCAAACCCAAACTGGAGATCATCCTGCAACATGCCTGGCCTTGAATTATAAAAAATTTCAAGGATGTGAAAATCAAGGTGAAACTGAGAAACCGTGTCAGGGCAAGGACAAAAATGAAGGCAAACTTGACAACTGGTGTGAGGCGTGACCCTGAATGGATTCCTTTAGCCATAAAGGACATAACTAGACCCCATTGAAACTTCTGGGTGAACGATCCACAGGCATTCTTTGTACTAGTTTTGCAACAGTTACATGTTTACAATTGTTTCAAAATTTTTAAAAAGGAAAGATAAAAAGAAAAAATTATAGCTATTACCTCCTTTGAGATTTTCAGAGCCTACCCTATGTTTCCTCTGGATCTTGTACAAACTTATTATTTACTGTAAAATAATCTATTTGTTTACTGCTCAGATTCCCTACTGGACTGTGAGTCCCTTGGATGCCTGGACCAGGAATCATTCTTTTCCATTTTCTTAAGCCTAGCGTGATGCCCAGAACACGAGAAACATTCAGTAGATGTTTGTTGAATCAATGTGCTGGGCACCTCCTAGCTCCCGAGAATGTTGGTAAATTCTTTCAGATATTAAACTGAAATATGGCTCTCTGCAAACTGGAGACCATCTGTCTGCCCTGCAGTGATGGGCTGTGTGTCCTGGAACAACGTCCTGTACGTCAGGGGCACGTTGCCTGAGATTACAGGCTCCACGCAGCAGCATTCTTGCCTCCTTGCTGGGGAGAGAACAGTGGCCCCTGTTTGTTTAATCTCAGCCCATTGTGGCAGCCTTGACTGCACAGAGCTCACCTGTGATTCATGTGAATGTCACTCGAGCTCCCAGAGGTTTGCAGCCATAATTCAACACTTGTTAATAGCCACTTAAAATGTCCCTGAAATAGCTCACAGGCCCAGGGGATAGAAGGTATTCTGCTAGGAAATCATTCCAAGGAAGCAGTCTTGGCCCAAACTTCAGAAGACACTATTCCTTCCACTGCCTTCTAGCACTCCAGGAAATAAGGGATGTGCATCTCTCAGGTGAAGGCAGGAACCTCTCCGCATCACAGTGACATGCTCGGGGCCCTGCCAGATTGCTCATGCTCCAGAGACAGGCCCCTCAACCTCCACATCCACTGAGGGAGGAGAAAACACAAGGGAACACAGTCCAGAGGACCCAACAGAAAACCCCTGGTGCAGAAAACAAAAAGAAAGAGACAGAAAAACACAGCGTCGGATTAGAAGTCAAAACCTGTGTGTGTGTGTGGCTGGGGATGGCAGGAGAGGGAGGAGTGAGAAGAAATTCACAAAGGTTGAGGCCTACTGTGCTACACAGTTTACAAATTATTTAATTCTCCCAAAACCTAATTAAATAACTTGCTCAAGGTCATCCAAGTTGTATATGATTGTAGTCCATAATCACCGGGTCACCCAAGTAGCATATGAATTAATAGCATCACTCCGGGGCCTCAGCTCTCACCCACTGCCGCAGGCAAACCTGTCAGCTACAGTACACCCGGGCTGGACATTGACAATCAAGTCACTGATTCAGAGGCAGAAGGTGAAGCTCTCAATGCCAAGCCCCGGCCACCTGGCTCCTAAACACATCTGTTTCTCACTGAGTTATCATTTCTGTCACCCAGAGTCACATTTAAAACGGGGAAGTGGGGTTGGAAAGAGCTAGTGGGGCAGAATCACATGCATATCCAGAGAGTGATGCTCATTTCCTAACGTAGCACCCCAGGGCCCCCCAGTCGGCAACTTGGAGAAACGGCAAGTGTTACCCTGTCAAGAAGAGACTTCTCCGGCTTCTCTACTTTTCGGAAGCAAGTGCCGTGGAGCTGTGGAATTGCTTGGCACTCCACCTGCACACTCCCAAGCAAAGAGCCAGGCTCAGAGAGAACAAAGGATGGGTGCAGGCTTGCAGAGCTGGAAGGTCAGGAGTACCCCAGGCATATGCTCAGCTCCCAGAGAGGGGGTGCTTGTGATATGCAGACATGACTACAGGATCCAAAGCCTGTCTTCCCCTTTAAAAGGGAAAGTTTAATTCACAAAGTTGATGTGCAGTGTCCCGGCTGTGCTCCCATTGATACCAGCTGTCCCCATGATGCACGACATCAGCCCAGAAACCACCTGCATGTTCATGAGAAGAAAAGGTCTGGGCTGGGCCATCTCTCGGAACCAGAGTCTTCTGACTGCATCTGTGCTGCTCATTCTCCTGTAAGGCTGGGGTTGTAAGTGGAAGGTCTTGTTCTGGAAAGCTGGAATATTGTCTTGCAGCCCCAAACCCCTCACTGGGCCTTTTGCCACACAGAGCTGGGGCTGCCTTTGCCTCCTCTGTTTATATGCATGAGGGCAGGGGAGGCAGGTAAGAAGAGTGAGAGGCTGCCTGGACAGCTGAGCTCAACAGCATCAAGCCACAGCTTCCCCACGACTGAGCTCTCCAGCTCTTCTTCGGCTCCAGCAGCTGCCGGGCTCCTGCTTCCAAGGGGGAGGATACTGATACACTGAAGGACCTTGGCCCCAAATTCCACCCCTTTTAACCTAAGACCCGAAGACTTGCTGATGAATGGCCTGACTTCGCCTGCACAAAAAAAGCATGATGTCTTTACAGAAAACCCTCAAAGGGGATCAGAAGGCATGAACTCTAAACCCCAGCGGTGCTACTTTCTTGCTGAGTGACCTTGTACTACTCACTAAACCTCTCTGAGCCTTACCTATGTTCACTGCGAAACAGATATATTGGTACATGCTGTGGCTTGGGGATAGTTTGTCCCCACCGAAGTCATATTGAGGCTTGGTCCCCAAGGTGGCGGTGTTGGCAGGTGATCCCTTCAGGGAGTGATTAGGTCGTTAAAATGGATTAATGTCTTTCTTTTGAGACTGGGTTACTTCTTGTGGCAATGGATTAGTTCCCTCAAGAGCAGGTTGTTCTAAAGCTAGGTTGCCTCTCGTGTTTTGCCCTTTTTGCATGCACCCGGTTCCTCTTCCATTTCTCTGCCTTGTTTTGACACAGCAGAGGCCCTGACCAGACCTTTTCCTTTGATGAACATGCAGGATGACAGACAGGCCTAAGTCACTTAGCTAGCAATTGGTGGGAGTGGGATTTGAACCAGGTAGTCTGGTTCCATATTCTAAATGCTTTCTAAGATGCTCTTTGATCCTTACAATAACTCTGAAAGTGGGAAATGTACTGCTTTAGTGCATTTTGTGTTGCTATAACAGAATCCCTGAGGCTGGACAATTTATTAAAAAAAAAAAAAAAGAGGAAGAAGTTTATTCAGCTCATAGTTCTGCAGGCTGGGAAGTTCAAGACTGGGCGGCCACATCTGGCAGCTTCTGGAAGGGCTGGAGTACCACAGGCACATGCCCAGCTCCAAGAGATGGGATTTCTGGGCTGATGTCATGCATCCTGGGGGCAGTGGGTTTCAGCGGGAGCACAGCCACTATGCACCAACTTCGTGAATTAAACTTTCCCTTTTAAGGGGAAGATGGGCTTTGGATCCTATAGCCATGTCTGTATATCACAAGCACCCCGTCTCTGGGATAAATTTATTGGTCCAATAGCATCTTAGAAAGCATTTAAGATATGGAACCAGAATATCTGGCTCAAACCCCACTCCCACCAATTACTAACTAAGTGACTATAGGCCTGTCCAGTCCTTTAACTCTCTAAGTCTCAATTTTTTCCATACCAAAAAAACCCAGAGCTACAAATATTCCATATCTTACAGGGCTGTCGTGAAGACTGAATGAGGTGTTCCATGTAAAGTGCTTAGAACAGTGCCTGGGATACAATATGTGCTCATAAATGTTAGCAATTATTAACAGGTTTTGTAAGCTACACCGTGCGGAGCAAATGGAAGGAACTATATTTTTGACAGAGTCTGGGTGTCTGCAGTAGCTATGCCCAACTGTAATAGGAGGAGCTGGGTCTCTGGCTTGATCACAGCCTCATTCCCCACACTTCCTTGGGACTTTCAGATGCTACACTGTCAATACAGATTTCCAAAAAATCCTTTTGCCCCTGGATCCCCTGTCACTATGTTTTATCAACAGCTCATCTTAGTATTATAATAATAAAAGTAACAACAGCAACAAAATAACTGACATTCTACACCTGGGTAGTGCTGAAGCTAAAAATTTTACTTATGTTATTTCATTCAATTGCTGCAAACAATCTTATGAAGTATCAGTATTACTATTATTTAATAGATGAGGACATTGCAGCCTGGAGGGGTTAAGTAACTTGCACAAGGTCATGCAAAACTGGAGCCCACACCTGTCCAGCACTAAATTCCATAATTGTACCACGAGGCTAAAATACCTCATTATTATCTCAGGTGCCAGAGCTCCTTCATCCTTCCAACACTTGCCAAGCTCCCCTAGCCAGGATGTCACTTTGTTCTCTGTCATCGGCACTCCTGGGCAGGGCATTTTCCCTGCTGGGTTAGCCTCCTTCCAAAGTCCTATAGCTGAATCTATCTCTGGTTCCACCAACCCCAGGGTTATCTCTAGTCCCTGGACCTGCCAGTCTTTCCAGCCCTCCACATGGAACCAGGCATGCTCAACTACCACCCCAGATTTGCTCTCTAGAGTTCTGGCTAGAGAACTACCACCCCAGATTTGCTCTCTAGGGTTCTGGCTCTCTGGGGATCTGGCTCCCAGAATTTATATCAAATTCCTCTGGGAACTGCCTTTCGAGGAGCCGTGCACACCTAGGTCATTTGGCAGTCCCTCCAATCCCGGGCCACCACCCGCCACACACTTCCTGCACTCTCTCTGGATGAACGGAAACATTCACTCTTTTGTCTCTAGAGATTCTCATGTGGCACCATTCCCGTTGCCGGCTTCTGAAACACTCGGCTTCAAGACTACACAGTATTGGGAAACGCGGTGGTTCTGCAGTCTGGATGTGCTGGCTTGCATCTGTTATCAGTTCTCTCCAATGCCGTCCGTCAGTGGCCCTCGCTTCTGACCTCAACTATCCATTCAGGAAGGCAATAAATCAAAGAATCTCAGGCTTGCCAGTAACTTTAGAGGTCATTCAACCCAACCCTTTACCTAACTTCGATCCACATCTGCAGCGCTGCCAATAAGGGACGGCTTGGCCCAGAACAGGGCCAAGACAATTCCCAACTCCAAGGCAATTCCTTCCAATCCACTGACGTCCACCTCTCTGAACTCCTACCCGTCCGTGGGTGCTAACTCTGCCCCCTGGCCTCACCCAGAGAAGGCCACATCCCTCTTCTCTGTGACTGCCATCTCAGAATTTGAAGACAGCACTCACACTGAAGCTAATCGACACATAGGTCAGGTTCCCTAGCGAAGCCTGAGAAGGTGTGCCTTGTACAGGTGATTTATTGAGGGAGTGCTCTCAGGAAAGGCCTGGAAGGCAGGGAAGCAGGCAGGGTAGGGTGGGGGAAATGCTAAATGGGGATGTGGTTTCAGAAGAAGTCTAGCTCAGCCTGAGCCCATGGGAAGCACTGGAGTGTAGACTGCACCACGCTATGCTCCATCTTGAGGCAAGATGGCCGGCGCCTTGGACGCCTCTGTCAGTGGGTCCCCAGCTACGGGCTGCCCCCAGGTGGTGGGGACGTGCATAGCTTCCCAGATATCTCCCAGACAGGAAGTCAACTAAGGGCAACTTCCTGCAAGGGGGGCAGATGTGAGCTGTTAGGTGCTCTACCAACAACAGCCGTAAAGTGGATCTGGGTAGACCAACAGCATCTTCCACAGATGCCCTCACTTATTCATACATGTAAAACCCAGACTGCATCACCACTCACAGCTGCAGGACCACTCCTGGACAGGGTTTTGAGAGCAGGATTCTGTGACTCCCTTCCCCCACTGCAGCCACTCAGTGTCTCTGGGTGTTTTTGTTTCCACCGTACATGTCTATCTAAATAAAATTAATTCAACAAGCAAATAAATGGATCTGGTTGAAAAAGAACATCAACTCCCTCCCCCAACCCCCAACATAAGTTAAAGTTTTACTTTCAGCCAACAAATGTGCAATCAGAAAATAAATTTTGATTATGGTCTATTGCATTAGAGTTGGACAGGTTGGCAAGTCCTTGGAAACCACCTAGTTCAACCCCCTCATTTCACAGATGGGGAAACTGAGGTCCACAGAGGCCAATTACCTTGCCCAAGGTAGTACAACTCAATCGACAGAGGTCAATAAATTCAGGCAAATATGTTCCTTCCCTGTTACATCATTAATTTCTTCTGAGCATAAATTTCAGTGGCCACTGAGGTAATCAATAAAAAATGTACCTAAATCATGAGAAAATAAGTATGGGAGATGGAAAGGTGCTTTATCATCCACAGAATGACACTTTGGGGAATGCTGTTCCCAAATAAAGCCCAACTTGATAAACAAGCTTCTATCAAATTTATCAAATAATAAACATGCTGCATCTCTGAGTGTTGGAGGCAGCCACTTTCTCCAACACTCTGAGTGTTGGAGGCAGGAACCACTACGCCCAGTCTGTACAGGTGGATTTTAAGTCAGACGCATGGGAGAAATGTAATTTATGGAATTGCAAACTGGCCAGAGTGATGTAGGCCATTGGTTTCAGGTTGTAATAGATCTTGTAATAGATCATGGGTCAAATGGCTCTGCTGGTCAAGTTTCATATTTTAACACAGCTCCAGACAACATAAACACTCAGACAAAAAAGAGAAAGCACACAGAAAACTTGCAGGTATCTCTAGACTCAGGTGGCATGTTTTTAGTCTGATGAAGGGGACAGATACTTGGTATTTTGAAACATGAGCTGCTCTACAGAGCACCACCTCTATCAGCAAACTTAGTGCTAAATGCTACCAAATCAGGGGTTGAGGGACTTTTTTTTAGTGGGAATCACATTTCAGCTCTTACTATAGAAATCAGCAGCAAAGTGGGATTCATTTTACAGAAAGTTTTCTAGAACTCATCTCTTCATTAAGGGAAGGACTTTCTGTAGAGAGGAAAAGAGAACCATTATTGAGAGGGAGAAAGGGACAAGTTCCCAGTCGATAGTTCCCAGGTGTCCTTCTTTCCTAAGCAATTCTGGAGGTCTAAGAACTCCCAGGGAAGGAGGCACAGACATGGATTCACCCAATGGGCAACTGGGCATCTGCTCAAAAGCTGTGCAGTAGCTTCAGTTTTTCTTTGCAAGTAGATGGTGTGAGCCATCAAAATCATCATTTCCCACTCATTGTCTTACCCCTTCACCACATCAGAAGGAATTCCATACACCCCTGAAAGCTTTACTTCCAGAGATTGCACAACCTAAGGTTTTACAAACTAGATGATCCCAACCAGAGGTTGGCACCATGGAAAACTACTTGCCCAGTTTGGCAAAGGCTGCCTCTGCCAGGGCATGTCAAAGGCTCACAAGACTGCAGAGCATCTTAAGGATATGAGAAATCATCTCATTTGCATTAATTGCAATTTAGACCATTTTTACATCAGCCTAGAGACTTCACAGATGGGGGAGAGTCAGGGTCTACACCAGTGTGCTGAGGCTTGCAGTGTGGATGGTCACGCGAGGAGACCAGAGTTGACCCAGGGTTGGGCCTCAGTCAGGATGTCTGGCTTGGTGTAAGAAACACATCTGGTGCATCCTAGCAAACGTCCAAAAAACAGTAGAATCAAGATGGCATCAGATAAACGCACAACTGTGCCATCAATAAGGTGCCGTCAAAGGAGAGTGACTGGTGCTCAGTTGTGAGCCTAAAATCAAGGCATCTCCTAACACCCTGGAGACCACCCAGGGGACCCAAGAAGAAGGGAGCAAGCTGACATTGACTGGGTGTGTACACGGCACTAGATGTACAGAAGGTGAGAGCCCAGGCCTGGTAACACACACACAGACACACACACACACACACACACACACATTACATAGCTGACTGGGGCTGCTCCCCAAATGCCAAAGTAATACATATGATTCTATCCGGGGTGCTATTATGGGCAATCTTTCTTCCTTCTTTATTATTTCCTACACTCTCCAAGTTTTCCCCAATGAGCACGGATTGCTTCTACAATCAGAAAGCATGTTATTAAAATAACGACAATCTATGCAGGTAGGATCCCAGGTACTTATGCTGAAAAGGGGAAGCCAAAAAACAGCTATTTCACCTTATATCAGCTAGACTTGCCTTACATTCTAAAACTTCAAGCCCACTTAACCCAAACTCTGAAGACACAGTTTGAGGGCTATGTGCTAAGAAGTCGTAGGTGCTGAGAATAGAAGGGTGAGTGAAGACATCGGGTCTTATAAGGAGGAGGAGAAGACATGAAGTATCGCTGGTTAGCAAAGAGGTATCACCCTGCCCTGTTAGAGCAGCCTTGGTCACAAAGACAAAAGATAAGCAGTGCTGGCGAGCATGTGCAGAAAGGAGAGCCCTTGTACACCGCTGATGGGGATGTAAATGAGCACAACCATTGTGAAAAGCAGCGTGGAGGTTCCTCACAATAGTGAGAGTAGAACTACCATAAGATCCAGCAATCCCACCACTGGGTATATATCCAAAGGAAATGAAATCATGCAGAAGAGCTACCTACACTCCCGTGTTTACTGCAGCACTATTCACAGTAGTCAAGATACGGAATCCACCTAGGTGTCCGACAGATGAATGGATAATGACAATGCAACACACACACACACACACACACACACACACACACACACACAATAAATACTCTTCAGTCTTACAAAAGAAGGAAATCCCATCATTTGCAACAACATATAATAGATGAACCTGAAGGACATCATGCTAAATGAAATAAGCCAGGCATAGAAAGATAAGTACGGAATAATCTCACTTAGATATGTGGAATCTAAAAAAGTCAAACTCATAGACACAGAGAGGAAAATGGTGATTACCAGAGGCTGGGGGGCAAGGGGATTGGGAAGATTTTGGTCAAAGGACACAGAGATATATTGTACATCATGGTGACTGCAGTTAATAACAATGTATTATATATCTGAAAATGCTAGGAGAGTAGATTTTAAGTGTTCTCACCACACACACACATCCCCCCAAAAAGATAAGTATGTGAGGTAATGCATATGTTAAACAGCTTGATTTAGCTTTTCCACAATGTATACCTGTATCAAAATATCATGTTAGACAGCATACATATATGTAATTCTTGCTTATAAATTAAACAATTTAAAAATTATCAATAGTTTAAAAACTCAAGCATTAAACTGAATCATCTCTAAGGTTCCCTTTGGCCCAAACACTTCATGATTTTAATGCAAAAAAAGCATCATGACTTTTGTAAGAGGAGTAATCTGAAATGCTGTTTGGAAGACAGAAGAGGAAAAGATTAATTTAGATTATGGTAACAGGGAGGGGATGGGCAATGGTTTCCCAGAGAAGGCTACAGTGATCAGAGAGCTGGATTTTGAAAGATGAGTAGGATTTAAATAGATAGACAGGGAGAGAGGGGTAACGAGGTAGGGTAGGAAAGGCCCATGAGCAAAGGGTTCTGGGTCCATTAAGGACATAGCAAATAACTATTCAGTCAACAAACCATGGCTGGGTATTTACTGTGGGCAGGTCCTATATTTGGCATGATGTATGCAGAGTCTGTGTTTAATGAGACTAGATTCCTGCACTCAGCCAGCCCCTAATCTAGAAGGGGGTGGGGATGGCCTGGAGCTCTGCAATGGCAAAGATCTAGTCTATTGTCCCCCTGCTGCACAGTTGGTGCTGTATTTGATCCACAAAGGAATGACCCTGCGTGAACAACTATGACACAGTGATAAAAGCTGTGCACATACTGCACAGGGCCCCCACTCCTATCAGGGGCTGGGGCAGGGCAAGCTTCCTGGAGGTGAGTACGGGAGTGTGAGATGGAATGTGGAAGCCCAGACAGGAGGGGATGTTAGGCAGAGGAACTTATATAAAGGAAGCATGGCGAAAAGTGAGAGCTTAACTATGATGAGAATTGAGAATCCCACAAACACAGCAGTTGCCTGTGCTAACACTGTTGCTGAAGTCACAGCAGGGAACAGTGGGAAGAGCACTGGACTGGGAGCCGAGTGAGCTAGACTCTAGCTCGGCTCTGTCGTGAGTTTCTGTGGACACTAGGCAAAGTGGGGGCCCATCCTGTGCTAGGCACCTGCCACGCACTAG
The DNA here is from genome assembly GCA_028533085.1 of Varecia variegata. Taxonomy (NCBI): domain Eukaryota; kingdom Metazoa; phylum Chordata; class Mammalia; order Primates; family Lemuridae; genus Varecia; species Varecia variegata. The sequence continues at coordinate 116,668,264 of CM052441.1, forward strand.
GTCTTCCATACGTCACCTCACTGAGTCGGCACGACAGCTCTGAGTGGTAGGTATCATGGTTCCTATTTTAGAGATAGGGAAACTGAGGTTACGAAACTTGTCTACAATTATACAGCAAATCAGATCTCTCTCTAAAACCCACATTCTGCACATACATGTTCCCCACGTACTAGGAAGTAATTAGACTCCATGAGCTAAGGACACATCAGTTCTTGTGCAAGATCATCCTAAACCTTCCCCTCCACCATCTGTAATGTGATGATGTCAGTTAATAAGATCCACACGGTGCCTCTAACAAGATATCTTAGCAGAGACATCTTTCTTCTGGTAAGAAGAGAAAGAAATGCCTTTCTTAAGAAATCTCAAATTTAAAGTACAAACACACACAACTATCGAAATCAGGTTAAACATCCAAACTGAAGTGTCAGTTGCATTCCCAGACTGGGAGACAGATGAACCCCAAGGTGATGAGCAGAGAAACAACATGAAACAGTCATGTGCTAGTCACACGCAGCGGGGTTGCTACCTCCCAGCAAAAGTTAGTCATTGAACGCAACTGTGACCTCCATTCTGAGAAACCCCATCTCAGTGAGGTTGGGCTTTATTTAACCTGCTGCTTTAAACAGAGAAAGCAGCAGCCACCGCTCCCTCCCTGGTTGCATCCTTGATAGCTTTACTCATCAAGTCCGACTCCTGCAAACAGGGCGAGGAGGCTGGACGGCAACAGCGCTTCTGCTGACACTGATACTAACTCACCTCACATCTGTATAGCTGCAACAGTGTACAAAAGGACTTTCACATACATTGTGTCACGGGTTTCAACCTCCCAACAACCCTGTATGCTAGAAAGTCGCATGTTACTATTGCACAGTATTTGAGCAAATTGAGGCCTACAGGGGATGCATGATGCAGCCCAGGGAATGTGGAAGAAAATGATGTGGCTGGCTGCACACTTATGTCTTCCTACTCTTACCCTTGAACCCAGATCATCCGACATCATGGCCAGAGATACAACCCCTGTCCAACTCCCCCTTCTCCCTTCCTTCCAGGAAAGAATCAAAGCCCTCTTCTGCTTTCCCAGGAAGAAAAACTGTACATTTTTGTGAGGTCAGATCATCCCAGGTGGGGGATAAGAGTGTACTTGCATGAACATGGAGCACACCTGTTTACATGACAGTAGGCATTCCACGCCTGGCTTCCTGGAGACTCTTAGTCTTCATAAACAGCCTTTTCTCACTCCGCTAGAATCATGGCTCATTCACTAATTAAAGGGTATTACGCACTTCATTGCACACCAGCTAAGAACTTGGAATAAGGAAGCTTATGCTAAAAAACATTAGCCCTGGAGATGCCGCTAGGTATGCTCTATAGAAACAGAAATACAGAAAAAAGCCATCCACTTGTGACATCCCCTCCCCCATACTCAACTTCTCTAATCAGCCACAGCCCTTAGAGAAAGAAGCCACCCAGCATAGTACAACCTCAGGCAGAGCCTCATAAATAAGCCAGTTGGAGAGGGATGTGCAGCAGAGAGAATGAATGAGAGGGAATGCCGGTGGCTGGCTTCTCCAGCAACCACCTGCCCAGGCTCTCTGCTCCCTGCTGGTGTGGGAGCCCAGGAATAAATGTACCTACATCCCAGGCCGAAAGGGAGAGGGAGACAAATGGTGAGTCTGGATGATTACTCCTCACTGCAAGGTCTCAAACAAACTTGGCATCGTGACTCCTCCAGCAGAGGCTCAGCATTGCTCAGTGTGACCAATTAGGTACAAAGACCAGCCTCCCCTCTGGGGCCTCCCTGGACTTTCCTAGAGTGGGTCCCCTTTCTGACACTCCCTGAGCAACTTGCAGAGCAGCCCTGCGGCTCACCTCCGTTTCAGTACTTGGGAAAGTCATGCATAGAGGGTCAGTCTAATGCTCAAATAGATCAGTCTTGAACTTGGTGAGTATAGTAGACAATGACATGCCACTTACTGGGTCATAAACCTTATCCAGAGGCAATGTCCCTATTTGGGAGGCATCCTAGAGAGGTCAAAAGCTCAGGTAAGGCTTTAAGTCCTGACCTTTGGCCTCTTGGGCCTCCAGCAACCCAAATGATGGGCCAAGTATAAAACAGCAGCCCAGGTTCAAAACACCTTTACTTTTAAATGGAACTTGGACATGAACTCAGAGGAAGCCACCAGTTGGACACACCATAATGAGGATGCTAGAGAAGTCAGTCCCAGGTCTGCTACCCATTACAGTGTCACCCTCTCTCTGTTGTCTGTGTGTTCCATGCATGTTCAGGCAGACAGAGGAACAGCTGAGTGCACCCCCAAGCTGCATGGTGCAGTGGCGAGGCTGAGCGCGGCCGGGCGCTAGGAAGCCCAGGTGGAATACAGTGATGGTTTCAGCCTCCAAGAAGGAGGCATTTTCCCCATCTCTTCCCAAGCCACCTAAGTCATCATTCGTGTGTGACATGGTTTAGGATCCTGTTTGCTCCATTTAGAAGGGCTTCCAATACTGCCGGTGCCTTCCCCCGGCTCAGTCTGGCTTGCTCTTTAGCACACACTACTGCTGATTTTGCTGTGCTCTTCCTCACGATGTTTAAAAGGGATGATACAAAACAGCTCCCCCAAGAAACAGAGCTCTAGCACACAGGCTGCAAGAGGCAATGCCCCCGGCACTCTGGGCTTTTCCAGAATCAGAGACAGCCAGCAGCAATCACAGAGGCTGCAGGCAGAGACTGCTTGTAGATTTAAAAGAACCTCAGAGCAAGAGGCTGGTGAATCTGAGAGGGGGTGGGGAATGGATGCACCACGGGAAAGGTAAGGAATGTCTTAATTAGGCAGAGGTCCCCAGACGAGTGCTGATGTCACAGCCCTGTCCCTTCGCAACTGCTGCACCTGCCATCCCGAACTTGGAATTGCATTTTGGCTCAAGGCTCTGAGACTCAAAAGCTCTCAATTCTCCCTACAGCAACTATGGGAGCAGCAGGCACACTGGACTTCTGGGGGGTCCCACGGCCCCTGATGCCCCGGACTTTCCTGGCAGCAAGGAAGAGTCGCAGCTGTCTCACCTGTCTGTTATGCCGAGTTATGCTGAGCAGCCCACTAATTGGGCAGAGAACCCTGGCAGCAACGGCTCTCCTCCCATCCTTCCCTCTCTGCCCCTCCAGCCAGCTCCTTCCTGAATGTGAGCCTCACCCCCCTCTGCTTTTCCTCTTTACTCTGCTCCACACTCCTCCTCCGGGCTTTCCAATCCCACAGCTGTGCGCCCCCTCCCCACACCACTCCTCCTGCATCCACGTCGTTAAGCAATTACACAGAGAGAAAACTGAGCCTTTGAGTTTCAAGCTAAAGCTCCCAGACTCGGCAGCCAGGACTGCCTCACCCTCGCAGGCATCTATCTCACTGATGATCCTGCACACGCGCCTTCACCCAGACCCTCCTCTCTACCCGAGCACTCTGGACATCTCTTTGCTCCAACCTGTCAGCAGCTCAGATGGAGCCCTGGGGTCCCCGGCCTCTCCTCTCCCCATGGAGCTCAGAATCCACCCAGGAAAAGGAAGCAAAGAGACTTCCACACCTTTGCAGCATCCCCTGCTCCAGCCAGCTCCCAAAGCTGCTGGAGCCATGCAGGCTGCCTGGGGCCCCACACCCCCTTCTCTGACGGCTTTAGCTCCAGCCCAGCCCACAGGATGCAGTGCCTGATGCCACTTCCGAGCAGAAAGAGACACAGGGAGAGAGAGAGAGAGAGAATGCCACCTCGTCAATGACAAGCTGTTCCAATCACACAGCTCGGACACCAAAACGCCCCAGACAACGGACAACCCAGGCCTCCTCCCTCTGGCTGGGAGGAAGCCAACTAGGCACGTCTGGGGAAGTGAGCCCCCACGGCAAGCCCCCCACTCGCCCTCCGTATCTGAGCTGACAACAGTGCTCCAAGTGTGGCAGGCAGCCTTTGCCACCCCCAGCTCCCACAACTCTGGCCAACTACCCTCTTGGCCTGCAGCTGAGCTCCTGTTCTCTCTCCTGTTCCAAAGCACAAGGAGACCCCAAACCAAGCAGGAGACCACCAGCGCATCACCTCTCCAGAGGACCAAACACAAGAGTGAGCTGAAAACCAAGTACTCACGGTGGTGAAGTCTTGGTGGCCGCACTCCTGCCCTTTGAACTTGCAGTAGAGCATCATATCCTTGAGGTCGTGGCCCACCCGGTGCAGGAACTCCAGCATGCTGAACTGCTTGGGCTTGTAGTGTTTGAAGTTGGCCTTCTGCCTCAGGGCCTCCAGCACCGTGGGGTCGGCCAGATGTGGCTCTGGGATCTGCAGGTTGACGTCCAGCAAGGCCAGCAGCTCCCCGGCGTGGTACAGGTCATTGGTGGTGAGCCTGGAGAAGCGGAAGCCGTTGAGGTTGCAGAGGGTCACAGCCGGGAAGACCAGGCTTTGGGCCACCACCTCATCCACTTTGGTGACGTGCTGGTAGGAGAAGTAGTAGGACACCCTCTCGGAGCTCTCCACCAGCAGCAGGCCCAGGGAGCCCACGAAGGCCACTGCCCAGAGCACACGCCGGAGGGTCAGCGGCCCGTACACGAAGATGTGTCGGATGCCATGGAGGGTGGAGGTGTTGGCGAAGATCTGGATGCTAGAAGGCTGCAGGCTGCCCTCGCTGGGGCTCTCCTTGAGGTCCATCGGGACCCTGTGCAGTTCCGCAACTGGCTTCAGGTTAATCAAATTTCAGAGAAGAGTTCTCAGTCCTCCGGCTCTGCTTAAACCTTGGCGTTCAAGGGAGAGAACGCCAGACGAGCATGAGGCCAGACGCCGGGAGTTTATCCCGAGAGCCCAGCCGCACGCTGACACGGGTGAGTGTTTATATAAAACCCATTCAAACTCTAGCTCCTGATTTTTTCCAGGCGATAAGGAGGGCTGGTTTTATTTAGGGAGACACCAAGGTGATGTGGAAGAGATGTGGGTGGGAAGGGAGGGCTTAGCCAATGGAAATAAAGTCCTCCCCCCTACACACGCCACTAGAGACAAGATTAAAAGCGAGAGCGAGGGAGAAAATGCTTAAAACAAGTCGCCGAGCAGCTCGGAGCCTGTTAACCAGTGCATCATGCCCCGTGTTAACCACCCCTGGGGACGCCGGGCGGGCTCGCTGATGCACTGCGGTCGCACGGCCCTGCGAGCCGCCGCCGCCGCCGCCGCCGCCGCCGCTCCGCTGCTCTCCTTGCGGGTTTGGACTCCGGATGCCGTTCCTCGCCGCCGGCCGCCGTCCCTCCGCCCCTCCTCCTCCTCCAGGCCCCCAGTTTGGGGCAGAATTCCAAATGCCGGCGGCCGCGGCTAGCGCCCCGGAGAGGAGGCAGCGCTGCCGCCGCGAGGCGAGGATCGGCCTCCGAGACAGGGCGGGGACGCAAGCGGGGGTCACCCGGGGGCTCTGTGCTCCCCGCCTCCCGGGAGGAAAGGGACCCCCGGGGCGCCCAGCCTGCCCGCCCCCCTCGGCCCCGCCCCCACCGGGCTGCTGTGCGGGGAAGGGCGGGGCGGGAGAGAAGGGGCTGGCAGGGGCTGGGGACCTGGAGAAAGTTTCTTTTTAGCCTTTTTTGGAGGGAGACAGCGGGGGCTTCTCCCTCCAGGTGGACGACCAGCCCCCAACCCCCACCATGGCAGGAAGGCCCTTGCTAAACTCCCACGAGCCAGGTGTGAGGGTGGGGGCAGCATTCCTCTGCCTCAAAGGGGACCCCCAGGTCAGACGCAGCCTGGGGTCTCCAGAGGGGAGAATGCTGGAAATGGGGGAGGAAGAGAGCAGAGCGCCTCTGCTGCAGGCAGGGAGGGGACATTGGGGAGCAGCGGGGAGCCCCTCCTGCGAGACAGAAAAGCCAGGTTGCCCCTTGGAGTCCCCAGAGAAAGAGCAACAAGTAGCCCCCACCCCCACATAGCTACTAGGAGATTCTGCATCTGAAAAATAAAGGCAAGTGGGATTCCAGGCAGGGCAGGCTGCAGACCATTCCATTTGGGCAGAGAGTGTGTGTGTGTGTGTGTGTGTGTGTATTCTGGCCCTGGATTTACCAGATGGAAGCACAGCTGGAACTATAGGTGGAAGCCAAAGAATTAGGCTTTCAACCACCTACCTCCTTTTTCCTGAAAATTCCCTGGAAGTCAGCCCCTGCTGGCAGGTGGGTGTGGCTTGCCTCTTGCCCCATGCCAGGGCTCCAATGGCTGGAACCTATTGAATCAACGATGCTAAATCTCCATCAGGAGGAAAGGAACAAAAAGTTTCAGTGGCCAACCCAAGCCGCACTGCCAAGCTGGGGCAGAGCCACATGGAGACGCCTTGATGAGCCAACCTCACATCTCCCAGGGCATGCCAGGCTTCAATAATGCTCCTTGGAAGAGGGTTGGAAAGAAGGAATCCCAGAGCAGCATGTCCCTCTAGGTTTAGATCTACTCTGAAATATTTTTCTATCCCGTCTGGCCTCCTGCTAAACCAGATCCACTGAGAGTAGTGTGCAGATGCACTCTGAGGCAACCTGTGGCATTAAATCAGTGGTTTATTGATCCTGGTAGCTCGAATAGTAGAAACATCACAAGTAGGCACAAATGGCAAAGGCTGATCGACCTCACACATCTGCTAGCCCGGAGGCCCCAGATCCCTGCCTGCAGGGCTGCTTAGATGAGACTCAGGTTTTTGATGCAGAGGGACCAAAATTAACTAAGGGTCTACCATGTGTCAGGAGCTGTGTGAGGGTGTCATATCATCTCACTTATCCCTCTCAACCTTCTTGACCGGTCTGTGTTCTTGTTATTACCCCTATTGTACGGATGAGGAAACTGGCGCTCACAAAAGTAAAGTGCTATGTCCAAGTTACACAGCTAGTGGTGTCGGAGCTGGGACCTGAACTCAGGCATGGTTGCCTCCAAAATGCAGGTCGAAAAAGCAGATCCAAAACACTGTTTCCCAAATTTAGGAAGGGAGCAAGCATTTCTATGCCTCATTCCCCATTACACACACACACACACACACACACACACACAAAAGCAGCTCTGCACCTTCTCTCCACCAAGCCACATCCCTGTTGTCTATTTTTTCACAGCTCAAGGCCCCCTCTTACGGGAAGACCTCCCAGATTAATCTGACAAATCTTTGGCTCATCCACCTGTTTAATAAGTGCGTTGACCTCGAGCTCTGTACCAGGCACTGTGTTGGTTTTTCGGAGACAAAGGTGAAGGGAATACATGTCCTGCCTTTGTTAACTCAAGGTTCAGTGGGATGGAGGCAGAGAGAGAAGCATGCACAGCAGTCCCTGCACCTCTGCACGGACAGCCAGAGAAGCAGCATGGTCGTGGTTCCTAGTATTCACTGTGCTCCATTCCTGCCGTGTTCCTTCCACCCTCCTCCCCACCAGCTGAGATCTGTTTTGCCCCATGAAGCCTCTTCGTTTCACAGAATCACATTTTTCTCTTAGTTCACCTCCCAGACATGTTTTCTCACATGTGCAGAGATGGAGCTCAGGGTTGTTCTAATTGCCTTTCCCCCATGTAAATTTGCTCACTGCTTGCCCACCTCCCACCTCTGCGTTGGTTTGTTTTGAGGATTAAAAACAACATGGAAGCATCATGGGGTAGAGTCACCCAGACCTGAGTTCGCATCTGTCATGTGCTGTGTCTCTTACTGCTCTGAGCCCTTGAGGGAAATTAGTAAACTTCTCGGGACTTCAGTTTGCCCACCTCCAAAATGGTGGGGTTCATAATGCCCAACTCATAGAGCTGCTGTGCAAATGACATGAGATACAGATTATAAAGTGTCTGCTATGATTTAGACACTTAGCAATTGACACTTTGTCTTGATGACTACTCAGAGAATGTTCTTTTTTGATGTTGGTGTGCTCTTCCAGGTGATCAGGGAACCATTGAAAGCTCTGGAAGATGTCACCTTATGCCCAAAAGTGTTACCATCCCCTCCCATAGGCTAGTGTCAAGCACACTCCTCACTCTGCTCTGCTTCCTGTCCACGGCCTTAAGGTCCTCTCAAGGTCTTCTGAAGTGTGTCTTGACTAAATCTTTTCCAAATGGGCTAGGCACTTTTGGGTGAGGTGGGGAGACCAGAAAAGAATGGCCCTAATGGTGAATTTCATTACTGGGCACTTGGCTCTGTGCTTGACATTTGACAGGACGTTATCAGTAACCCTCAGAGCAGGCTACTACCAAGCCCATTTGACAGATGAGAAAACTGAGTGCAGAGTGGAGAGCTACTTTGCCCAAGGTTCCACAGCTAAAAAGTGGCAGAGCTGATAGTCAGACCCAGGCATGTCTGGATCCAGAGGACATGGTCCACAACCTGACTACAAACATTTCAACAAGGTCTCAATAGCACAGACCATTATGGCATCCATTTTGAACATGAAACATCTGAGTTATAGAATATTCTCTAAGAAATACTGCCGTACCATTTTGTAGCATATATAGCAATTCAACCTGGTGATTAATAAAATGTTTCTACATAGCTCTTCTTAAGGGCCCTCTTTAATTGGTAAGACTCATTTGCAATTAGCAGTATGGCTTACATAAAAATATTAGATATTCCACGGTCCTTAAAAATGCTTTTGTGTTATGCAGTTGATTAAACATTCCCCTCTTCAATCAGATTTACGATACCTATTTGCTTAGCACTGGGGGTATGTGTAGGGGGTATCGGAGATTGGGTTTAGAGTGGGTCTATTCAGCCCGGATTTTTAGGCACTGCCCTAATTATGTATCATTATGGTCTTTTGGGTGAAGTGTATGACTGAACATTAAAGAATTTTCCAGATAAACTTATTTGCAGATCAGGCAATTTAACCACCTATTGGACCACATGGCCAGATTTTTGCTGTGATAGATTTATTTGCTTATGAGTAAATCAATGAGCTGAGGAACCAATTCACTGTCTATGACACTGAGGCTGCAGCTCTGAGATGAAGAGGGGGATCCTCTTCCAGCTCCAGTGACCTGGGGCCTGCCCTGAGCCTCACTGCTGCGGAAAGTCAAGAGTTCAGAGTGCAGCTTCCTGCCTCTGCAAGCAGCAACAGGCAGGAGAGATATGGAAGCTGAGATCTAAGATAAGCTCAGCTCAAATGCTAATTTGCTGCTTAGCATGTGACAGGTGCATGCCACACCACCACCCCCTAATTAGGAGAAAAAATAAAAAAGAAGGACTAACATTCTAATATACAGATGACATTGTTATTTCAAACTCAGTGGCCTCCATAAACAACGGTTCCTCCTGGCTCATCATTACCATAAATGGGGGGTTAAAGATCAACTACTGTAAAACCAAAGCACTTTTCTGCTGTTGCTTAGTTTTGAAAAAGACACTTCATACAACAGCTATTCCTATTTCGTTACCTCGGTAAACACTTAGCGAATAATTTGTCATGAAGGATATGCCAGGGAGGGGCCTGAAACAAAGCCAGACATTTCGTGGGCACTTGACTGAGATTCCATCTAGAGTTGCTATTTTTCTTTCCAGGAGAAAACTGCAGAAGCCAGTCCACCCTCAGCGGACCTCTGGGGCTCAACTGCCAGTTGCTCTGAACCCTGAAGTGGACTCAACTTGCTGTGTGGCTTCAGGAAAGCGTGCAACATCTCTGCGACATCAACATCAACGCTTCCTCATCTGTGCTAAGTCGTTCCTGAGGCCTCCTCCTGCTGCTGCAATTTGACAGGAGCCTTGACCAAATCATAAATGCCCGGTTAATGGGATAAAAATGAGTTAGAATCTGGGATTCTGGTCATTAACCCCATGTCACCATCTGCTGGAGCAGTTTGATGGCAGGGCCAGGTGAATTCTAATCACCGGACACTTGTTAAACATGGAGATTCCTGCTCTATTCCCCCTTCCCCCACCCCCTACTGACTCAGCTTCTCTAGGGGTGGGGCCTAGGAAGGCTGTTTTCCTCAATGGGTTTATGGAGGGCAGCTCAAAGACCCCACCCAGGACCAGACATGCCCCCAGCCTCATCAGGAGCTCTTCCTATTCGTCAGCCATGCCAGGTTGGTTTGTGGAGTTTTGCACTTGCCTTTCCCTCTGCCTGGAAGGAGTTCCCCGACAGCTGGCTTCTTCTATGTCACCTCCCCTGAGAGTCCTTGGCTGGCCTACCTGTCCCCACCTCCATCCCACTCACTGCCCTATTACATGTTGCCTTTTCTTTTTGGTACTAATCATTTTCTGCAATTTGTCTCTTCTCCTTGTGACATATATATGGCTCTTACTGGAATGGAAGCCCCCACCCTCGGGGCAGAGACCCTGCCTGGCTGGTTGGAGGCTCTATCCCCAGCCTGAGCCAGAGGAGAGATGCTCAGTAGTACAAGAATTAATGAATAAATGAACGCATGAATGAATTCACTCATCTCTAATGCTGAGGCTGTCTCTCTGAGATGCAAGAGTGGAGACCCTCATCTGGCCCTGGGGAACCTGGGGCCTGCCCTGAGTCTGGTTCCTGAGGAAGGTGAGGAGCACCTGCTGCCTCTCAACCCTGTCCCATTGTCACCCCAGCACCAAGGAAGCCCTAACAGGAGCCAGGGTCAGTGCAGGGGCAGCAGGGGTCTGTGCTCCTAGAGAATCTCAGCTGAGGCTGCTTGACTGGCAAACACTGGCTTTGGGGCTGATGACTCAGTATCCCTTAGCTTCATAGTCTACGGAAACACAAGTGCAGGTGAAAATTCAGGTAAGGTCCGAATGGAGGGCTGCTTATCTACCCTATTAAAGAGTTATTTTTTCTTCACATCTTCTTTGAATGGCCAGCTGATCTTGGCACTTCCCATACTGGCTTTTCCCCACTTTCCTAATCTGATAGGGTAAGGATGTCATAAAGCATTATTATAACCTAAATAGTAGGTGTTTTGATAAATGCTTGCTGGTGTGAAGTAAGAAATACAATCCACAAGAGGAACTCCAAACAGTTCCTTACCCTCAATGCACTTTTTCATAAGCAAAAATTAGTTTATAATGAGCCCTCACCCTTTAGTATGGAATCAGTAGCTTTTAACGTTCTCTTAGTTTGTTTGCTTTGATGAGACCTATAGTTCCTTAGTCATGGAAGGGCTGACTCCCTTCCTCTAGGCTCAGAGGAGGCTTCTGGATCATGCCTGACCACAGCCATTTTATCCCAAAGGGCCTTTCAGCCAGTACCTCTGTTTAAAGACACAGACGTCTCCTCTTCCTTAAACAAAGCAGACCTGCCTCAAATCTCCCCCGCGGCTGTAAGAAGTTACCCAGGACCAGGAGACCCTGATTTCGGATTTTACTTCATGTCATTTCCCCTGCTCAAGGATGTGAAAGTCCACCCCACCGACCCCTGTCCTGTCCACCCTCTGTTGGATGTTTTCTTTCTCTAAATCATCTTTTATTTTTGTCTATATGCATCCTCCTTTGTCTACTTCTACCCCTCTTTCCCCAGGGAAAGAAGTAGAAGAAAGAAACCGGCTCTGTTTGTTTTCACTCTGTCACTCAATCTCTGGAGCCAAATGCTCAGAGTCCCTGAAGCCCACCGTCACACAGGGGCTTTCAACAAGAACTTTATTAGCACTGCCTTGGCCACAGGTGAGCTGGTGCTCTACAGAAAACAGGCAGGGAGGAACGGTCCTGAGGAAGTTGGTCCTTGCCTGGCTGCTGAGTGGAACTTCCTCTCCCCCTTGTGTTCTACACGTGTGGTTACAGCTGCTTTTGCTGTTGAGGGACCTCTGGTTGGCCGTGGTGACATTTTAGCATACTTTGATCACCGTGCTTAACAACCAACCTCCTTCACTCGTGACCCCCCGCCTTCTTCTAGCCGTGCCTCCCACCTGCTCCCCTCTCTATCTCTCTGCTCTTTAAAAAAGTGCTGTACAGATCACAGTGTACTTCCTTTGTGCATTCCTATTTGCATTTGATGACTTTTCTGTATCTCCTGTACAAGTAGTTGTGTATTCATTTTAATTCAGTTTATTTGTTCCCTAGCTCTTCATAAAACAAAATGGAATAAGAATAATAAAATAGAAATAAGAAAGAGAAAAACAGGATTTAGGGGAAAAAGGAGACATGCATCTATGTTTGTAATCATGTTCATCTTTTTCCATGCATTGATATGCATTCTGTCACAAACTCATTACACGTATCCTAACGTGTAGGCTCTGCATGGGGATGGCGTCTACATACTACCTATCTAGGGGTAGGCACTATGGCAGGATGTACAAAACAGAAAAAACAGAGTCTTATCATCTCATGGGGGAGACACTAATAATGTCTTAAATCAGTCCCACTTAATGTGAGACTCTTCAGCAGGCACGAACCTATTTGATTTCCGTAAGCAAAGGAGGGGCCACTGTTTCCATGTCATGAAAGAGGAAACTGAGGTTCAGAGGGTGGAAGATCTTGATGAGATAATACATGGAACTTGGGCTCAAATCCTGGTTTTCTGACTCAAAATTTCACATTCTTTCCATTCTGCCATTATTCTAATCAAGCTTCTCCGCAGACAACTCACAGAGACACACACATGAAGCAGCGTGGTGATGCCACACACTGGTCATGGCAAGAAGATTTGGCTTTGGGGAAGAGGAATTCCAGAGGGCTAGAGAGCAGAGAGAGCATCAGGGAAGGGCTGGAATGGAACGGGAGCCTCCAGGAAGCTACAGGACTTGGTCAGATGGTGCCAACAGGTAGGTCCTTTCAGCCCCCAAGTGTCCTTGCCATTGAAAGGGCCAAAAACAAGTTACCGGAGGCCAGGTTTCAAGAGCTTATTGTTGAAGGCATGAGAATGAGGTAAATGTCTTTCCCTCTCTCTGTGTATGCAAGTATAAATACTGTGTATACATATGTATATGAGTCCCTTTTTTCTCTGTCTGATTATGCATGCAATTTAGCAAAGATTTATTTCCTAATTTTGGTCTTCACACTTTGCTAAAGCAATGTGGGAGGACACCAATAAGTAAGGGACGTCACCTCATTGCCCCCAGAGATTCCTGAGGGCAGGCAGGGCAAGGTGTCTGTGCATAATGCAGAGAGAGCACTGGGTTGGAAAGATGACATTGGAATGTCACACTCAGTTTTCTGTACAAATTAGATCTCCATAGAGGGAAGGACATCAACGTGTATTGGGAGCCAGCATCTCATTCAGTCCTGTGCCGTTATTCTGCCCATTTCACAGACAAGGAGACTAAGGCTTCAAGAGGGTAAGTCAATTGCCCACACTGCCACTCTTGATGTGGGAACCAGCTTCAGAGAAGAGTCCGGGTCACTGAAGCAGGCTGCTGCTCAGGTGCCTTGTGAGGCTATGGAGGGCTGAGTTTAAATCCTGGACCCAGCCCACACCAGCTCTGATAATCGAAGCATGCTGTTGAACTTGCCTATACTCTGCTTTGCTCATCTGTAAAATGGGGACAGCAACAGTGTCCACCTCACAGAGCTGATGGGAGCATCTTATGAGCTAAAATGTGTAAAGCACTAATAAGTGTCTAATAAAATCTTGGTAACTATAAGATGCCATTATTAATACCATTGTTATAATTGCTACTATTGTCTAAAGGAGACCCAGGTGACATGGAGCAATATCTTTTGGATTTGTGATCTTGAATCAGGGTATGAGCATGAGTGTCAACATGCAGTGTCATTTAAGTATTCATGAGCCAGTGTTCATCTAGGTCTCATGGGATGAGGAAGGGACTCTTGCCAATGAGTTCAGAGTCTTGTTCCCTGAGATGGGTAGGGAAACTTTGCTATAGTCATTTACACCTTCCTAAGCATCTCTCATGTATCAAGCTCTCTGCTAACTTGTGAGGATATAATACTTATAAGATGTTTCCATGAGCTCTGGTCCAGCTTCTACCAGGATTTAGCTGGACCTCTGTTTTCTCCTAAGACAAGCACAGAAGCCAGATGACTCTTGTGGTCCCTTGTAGACCTAGTCCTTGGTGGTTCTGTGAACAGTCACTCTCCCAAGTTCTGTCTGGGAGAAAAGTCAGCAGTCTTCCCAGGTCGGGAGATCCCAAGACTCCCAATCCTTCATTCTAAGTATGTTCCTTCCTCTGTGAGGGCTGGGCGCATGGACATCTCCAGCCAGGGCCAGGTGGTCTTGGAGGACAAGCTCCTTACCCCAGTCACTCATCAGTGCCTCCTACAAGAGCCCCACCCTCTTTCCTGAACAATTGACTATATTGTCAATTGTTCATCTATATATCTCTACAAGCCCTGCAGCCAAACTGCCAACCACTTCTAAAGCAGCTATTGATTTTACTGACCATAATGGAGGCTGCTCTGTGTGTAGTCACAGCACTAAACATCAGGAAACATTCAAAGAGGAATCAGGCTAAGGCCTTTCATCCATGGAGCTGGCAGATGGATGAGCCAGACCGACGCGCACACACTCAGCATGAGGGAATAGGTCTGCGGTGGGGCTGGCGTGTGCAGGGGACCGAGAGTGGACTGGGAATGGAATCAGCACCCAGGTTCCAATCCCAGTGCTGTAGCTGACATTAAGGCATTCCATCATTCTCTCCAGACATAGCCAACTTTATTCCTCAAGGTAGACATTTATTAAGTGCCAATAACTGTGCCAAGAATTTATATGCATTTATATTAGTTAATAGGAGTTTCTCAACCTAAGCACTGTTGACATTTTGGGCTGGATGATTCTATGCTGAGAGGAGCTACACTGCAGGATATTTAGCAGCATCCCTGGCCTCTACCCACTAGATGCCATCAGCACCCCCAGTACCCAGTTGTGACAACCAAAACTGTTTCCAGACATTGTCAAATGTCCCCTGGGGGCAAAATCGCCCTCCGTTGAGCACCACTGAGTGAATCCTAACATAGACCAGCAATGTGGGTACAATTATCATCTCCATTTACAGCTGTTTGCTCTCTAAACTGAGGCACAGTGAGATTAACTCATGTGTCCAAGGTCATAGAGTTAGGAAGAGCTGGGAGCAGGGTCAATCTGTTTCCACAGCCCACACGCTTACCGTCCTCCTGCGATGCCTATCTCTGCCTGTATGGTGGGACTCGGTACTGTTCAATAAGCCCATGCAAAGGCGGGCCATTTCTAATGACAGTCCCTTCCGTTTACACTGCACTCACAACCTTACCTACCATAAGCCATACCACAGCCCTTCAGTGCAGCTCTTGCGCCCATTTTATAAGAGAGCACACTGAGACTTGGATTAACAGGGTGGGATTGCCCCAAGTCACAGAGGAGAGAAGCCACCAGAGGCTGGACTTGGGCCCACATCTTCTAATTCTATATTCTCCAATACTCAGAGTTGAGTTAATGCTGATGAAACTATGGGAGGCTGGCAGGCGACTTAATAAAAAAAAAGAATGCAAACCCAGGATGATGGATATATTTAGGGGATAAACTATTATGTGATAGCATAAAAATAGATCAAGGGAAAGCACATGAAAACGCAAGCCTGACTGTGTGAGAGACAGAGAAGGTGCATGGAGAGCACTGGGTGCATTTAATTAACTTTGCTGGGAAAATATTCCGAGGCTGCCACCTGAAACCAAAACATTCAAGGGCTTCACTTAAAGTCACAACACATGCAGTCCTATCAGGAGGAGTTATCCTCCTATAAAGCTTGACATCCTTGAATAAAACAATGTCAATACTCAAATGCTTTGATGGGCAATCCCAATTCTCACATGTATACAGGGTAAGCAGGCACACATTTGATAGTGGAATGTTGCACTCAGTTCTCTGTACAGATTGGATCTCCATGGAGGGAAGGACATCAATATGTATTGGGAGCCAACATCTCATTCAGTCCTGTGCCGTTATTCTGCCCATTTCGCAGACAAGGAGACTAAGGCTTCAAGAAGGTAAGTCAATTGCCCACACTGCCACTTTTGGTGCTGGGAACCAGCTTCAGGGAAGGGTCCGGGTCACTGAAGCAGGCTGGTGCTCAGGTGCCTCGTGAGGCCATGGACTGCTGAGTTTAAATCCTGGACCCAGCCCACACCAGCTCTGTTAATCTAAACATGCTGTTGAACTTGCCTACACTCTGCTTTGCTCATCTGTGAAATGGGCACAGTAACAGTGTCCACCTCACAGAGCTGATGGGAGCATCTGATGAGCTAAAATGTGGAAAGTGCTAATAAGTATCTAATAAAAGCTTGGTAACTACAAGATGCCATTATTAATACCATTGTTATAATTGCTACTATTGTCTAAAGGAGACCCAGGTGACATGGAGCAACATCTTGTGGATTTATGATCTTGAATCAGGGTTTGAGCCTGAGTGTCAACAAGTAGTGGCATTTAAATATTCATGATCCATGGTCCGTCTAGGTCCCAGGGGACAGGAGAGGACCCTCACAATTGATTTCAGTTCCTTGTCCCCGAGATGGGTGGGGAAACTCTGCTAAGGTCATTTGCACCTTGCTACGCATTGCCTGACGGTCCTCCCTACCGGTCCTCCCTACCACAGCAGTGCTGGGGTCCCGCGATCCCCTCCCTTGTTGGGGGCCAGAGCATAAGAAATTTACATTTTAAACCTTATGTCTTAGGCCGGGCGCGGTGGCTCACGCCTGTAATCCTAGCACTCTGGGAGGCCGAGGCGGGCGGATCGCTCGAGGTCAGGAGTTCGAGTCCAGCCTGAGCAAGAGCGAGACCCTGTCTCTACTAAAAATAGAATGAAATTATCTGGCCAACTAAAATATATATAGAAAAAAAAATTAGCCGGGCATGGTGGCGCATGCCTGTAGTCCCAGCTACTCGGGAGGCTGAGGCAGTAGGATCGCTTAAGCCCAGGAGTTTGAGGTTGCTGTGAGCTACGCTGACGCCACGGCACTCACTCTAGCCCGGGCAACAAAGCGAGACTCTGTCTCAAAAAA
>CM052441.1:116685585-116707132 GCA_028533085.1 Varecia variegata
AAAAAAAAAAAAATAAAAAAATAAAATAAAATAAACCTTATGTCTTCATAAGCCCAGAAAAAGCCTGTTACCTCATGAAAGAATCTTATTTTGCTTTCAGAAGCAGCATTTATCAAGGGCTCACTGGGCTTCAGCTGTTTTCATATTCATTTTATTCTGAAATGCAACTGCCCTGCAGACCTTGTGATCCTCATCTGGTAAGTGAGGCACCGGAGGAACATGGAAGTAAATTCATTTGTTTATGGTTTTGGTGGAATCTTGAGCATTAGGACCTGGTAGGGGGGTGTTTCTGCTCTCAGAAATTTGCACATCAAAACCTCCCCTAAGGGATTTCATAGGTGGAGAAGGTTTGAGGGGCTTGTTTGTCTGAACAGAAAATGGGAGAAACACGGGGAAGAATTATTTTCATCCCCGTCTCAGAGTAAAATCTAAAGTCCTTCCGATGCCCTGCACCTGCAACAACCCAACATCTCAGATATTTCTTTTACTACTTTTTTCTCTCACATATTATCTGCCTCCCCATCTGGAATAGGAGCCCCCAGAAGACAAGGACGTGGAACTGTCTTATCCATGCCAGTTTCCCAGCACCCCAAACAGATCCCAGCACATGGTAGAAGCTCAGTCAGTATTTGTCAAATTAATGAATGAGCCTTAAAACAAACTGTTGCACTTCCTGATTTTCCAAAGGTGTTCCTGAATCTTGGAGTCTTCTGTATATACAGGGATATACAACCAGGAATGGAAAAATTTCTTTAAAAAGTAACAAAGGCAGGCCTAGCCAACAGTGTCTAAATGCCTTGTTGCAACACATTTTTTTTTCCTCTCTCAAAACAGGAGAATTGGCCCACTAACTATAAGCTCTTTGAGGACAGGGAACATGTCTTTTTGAGCATTATACCCTCAAAGAGTAGCAGGCATCTTGATACATCAGAGGGGCTCAAAAGTAAAGAAAGAAAAAGATGGCCTCAAAGAAACCAGGCTTCAGCACATATTTATCCTTTTATTCAAATACTCACTGATTTACTCCCATGTGCCAGGCTCTTGAGTACAATGCGCACAAGGCAATCAGGGTCCCCACCCTCCCGGGGGTTGGTCTAACTAGTGCTTCTGCACAAATGAGCTTCCGACAGTCACATAGTCTCTGATATTGCAAGATGAACCATAGGGCCTTAAGAAAGAAAACTGAACAATTGCATTCTTTGTGTTTCTTGCCAGAATGGACCAGAAACTACTAGCAATTATGTTGAAGCCATTACTGCAAAGCCAATTTGCTTCTAGAGTCACAGTTGCACTCTAGGAACTCGAGTTACACTCCAGAGAGATCATTAGTTGCTGTAGACACCTTATTGAGGGCAGCAGTGTCATTTCCAGTCTGGGATGCCCTCAGTCAAGTGTGATAGCAGAAAATGGGGGTCAAAATAATTAACCTCACGTGATGTAGGCAGGACTCCTTGCAAAATCACCCAGATGCACTTAATGTTTCTTTCAGTTGAATGATCTCAATGCATCAGTTTTAGCAAAAGTTTTCTCTTTTCCTCTCTTCTTTTCCCACCCACTGACTTTTTTTTTTTGACTCTCAATCCATATATCTTTGACTTACTTTTCTTTATTCCCTTCTCCCTTCCCATCCCCAATAGCGAATGGTCGTAACTCATGGGACCCACAGGTATTGCTGGTGATGGCTTTGCTAGGACTCTCAGTACCATAATCCTCTCACCAGATCATAACTCTCAGGATAAAACCAGAATTTGTTCCTTTGTAAAAGCTTTCCTTGATTTGGTTTCATATGAATCACTTTCACCAGTCCCGAGACTCTGTTAACCACAGTCACATCCAAATCATCTGTTTTACCATCCAGTGCCTGAAGCTGCCGCAGACATCCCTGCAGCATCCCATCTGGCCAAAGAGATGACAGAGTAGGGCCAGCGTTGGTTCGGGAATCAGCCCTGGGTTCAAATACTGTTTCTGCCATTTGCTGCTGGAGATGGGCCCTGGAATGGCTCATCTGTAGAACGAGGATAACAATGTTTACTGGGTTGTGAAAAATAAATTGGGTAAATATGTGATGTTTCTATCAGAGTGTGGGTTTCAATGAGCCTTCATTCCATTCCCTCATCCATTGTCTTCATTGGACAAACATGTACTGAAATCCAATTCTATGCAAAATCATGTGCATTATGTGAGCTTCATAACTGGTATGAGCTATTTCACCAATTGGAGGTATAATTATAGTCACCTATTTTTGTTGTTATTAAATCAATCACTCAAGCCATTTCCACTAATCAGCATGAAGTCCAGAATCTCCCTCTTTCTTGATGTTATTTTATTTTGTTATGAATGTCATGCCAAAAATCATTAACCCGCCATTCTGCTTTAATCTGCCATTTTGCTTCTGTAAACCTGCTTGCTCCTGCTTGCTACCCCAACACAGCAATTCCTGAGTACAACACCCATGTTTGCGTAAACAAGATAAGGCCCAGAGCCCAAACTGCCCAGGGCATGGTACACCTAAGATAGGAAAATGACCACTCGGAACGAGACCAATCAAGAGCAGGAACGATGGCCTGGAACTGGAACAATCGGGAGCCCACCCGATCAGCAACTTTTAAAGAAGCCAATGAACTAAGGGGGGAAGGGGGTGGTGTGCCCAGCGTGTCGTGTGGAGCCAGCGTGTTGTGTGAAACCTGCAGCAGGTGTAGTGTGAAACCTGCAAAAGAGTATAAAAGCTTAATTTTACTCCAGGGCGGGGTCCTAGTTCGTGGAGAGGCCACTGCTTTGGTGCTCTAGGACTTGGACCCTAGCTCTAGCTAGTAAATAAACTCCTTTGCCATTTGCAGCCTCGGTGACTCCGCCTCTCTGTTCCTGGCGCCGAGGGAAACCGGCTCTAACAATTTTTCCTGTGTTCATTTCCACTACTTATCCAAGAACTCCAGGGCTTCGTCTGCACCCCCTGCCTTTGAATACCAATCAGTGCTGTCTCCTCCGAAGGCAAGTGCAATGCTCCCACTTACCACCAGAGGCACTGTTGAAGAATGATGCCCTGCAGGTCCAGAGACACCTGCCCACCATAGCCACGGCCGCGCTGGTGCTGGCTTCATCATTGCACAGGCCACCATGGGGAGCCAAGCTTAGAAGCCAAGGTTACAGTTCCCTTAGCTCACAAGCACACATGCTCAACTGTTGTCACTAAGGTCTGTACACCGTATCAGGGGAACCAGGTGCTGAGACTTCCAGACTCATTCATCCACTGAGCTTCAATCAGGTCTCCCTGACCAGTCTACTTGACCCCTTCTGTCCAGCTGTCCAGCCCGTGAACCTTACGTCCAGCCCATCCAGCCACCACTCTCCACCCTGCTGATTTCCCTCGTCACATATCTGTAGGATCAGGGTTACCATCTTGTCTCCTTTCCGCCTTGTGGGTCTACAGGATCCCTTTGCAGATTGGTCCATACCTTTCCAGGCTCCTGCACAACAAAGGGAGACAGCCGCTGCAACTTCCCAGAAATCCTCCAACAGTGTCCACCTGCCCAACAGTATATTCATAAAGTCCTGCTTACCGCCTTCTCTCAGGAAAATGGGTGGCTCCCATGAAAGACGGTTTGGTCCACGGTTGTTGCAATGTTGTCCTTCACAGAGAAGGGCTACAGGTTTATTCCCCTAAACACTTGCAGTTGTATCTGGTGGGATGCTCAGTCTTAGTTATTAAAAATACAATACAAAACAAACAAAACACTGCCCTGGAGAAGTTTGTCATCCAGGCAAGAAGTCAAGTAACTCCCAGACCAGTCTGGGCGTGATAGAACTGCGCTGTTTGATTCATTCTTGTTCCGTCAGGAATGCCTTGAAGGAGACGAAGACATCCTAGGTACTGAGAGCCATGAGAAGAAGATGACCACGGAGGCATATGAAAGGAACAGCGACCTTGAGCAGCCAAAGATTATTCTAAGTACCTAACCTGTTGTCCCCACCCTGCCACCACACCAGCATGGCTCTTCATAGAGTCTTAGGAGGCCTGAGGTTGGTGAGTGACCTAGGCTGCAGACAGGTGGGAGAAGAGCCAATTTCAAAATCTATCTCCCTTTTCCACCCCCTACACATTGTTTGTGAGTAAATGCAGAATTTAGGAAGTGAAATGACCACTATTAAGGACAAACATCCCTTCTAGTTAATTCCCCTTGAAAATACAAGGCCCGAGGCACTTCAGTCATAAACTGTGTTGTCTGCCTTTGCTTTCTTTCCAGGGAAGGGAAGCCAAGATGCAGCCACAGTGAGCAAACTCCGGATGCAGGGGAATGCAAGGGGCAGGGGTTTGCAGACTTTGAGTAAATAAAGCGAATGAGGTTGAGCAACAGCTGAAATATGAGGAAATTGCTTCCAGTGGTTTAGAGCCTTGACTTGACTCATAATTTAACCTTGAATATAGTTTTCAAAAATCATTAAATCCCCAAAGTCTTCCTCTCTAGCAGTGATTAGCCATGATGCAGGAAGTTAATATATTTATCTGTAAGAAGGCATGTAATGCATGAAAAATCTATTCATCCTGCACTCACTTAGTGAGCACTTACTGACTGCTCCCTTGGTTACAGGCACTTGGCTGAGCACCGAGAGAATGAACAATGAGCATACACAGCCTCCCCCAACCCCCAGGGAACTTGCAATCTAACGACAGGAGGGGACAAGGCATCAGCATTTATGGAATACTGCCTCGCACACGCCGGGCATGGTATCAGGAGTTTTTGCACCCATTAACCTTTGCGAAAACCACGTAGTTTTCCTAGTTTTATATATCAGTAAACTGAGGCTCAGAGAGGTTAGATAATTAACCCAAGGCCACTTGGTTGAAGTCGGAAAACTCAGAACTCAAACTACGATCTAATTCCAAACTCTGTGCACTTCTTAGCACTTTCTCCAAGGGCAGAGCCAAACAGGAATAGAGATTGTTCCACTCCCTTCTGTACCGAGCTCTGTTTTCCTGGTCTGCCCATCTGTGTAACAAAATGCCAATGCAAATGTTAGTCAGGCCTGAGCAAGTCACAGTTCTCTTCCTAATGATGCGAAAAGAGTTTTATTTTAATTCAGAATTATATTAAGACAACCAAAAGGATGGGATGAGAAAGTGAGAACCCCTTCTAAAGGATAATGGTAAGGACAGAAGGTGCTAATGAGAGCAATAATTATTATAGTGCAATCTGGGTATATAGAGTACCAAGCACATGCTGTGAGTGAGACATGAACAGCTTTCAATCCTCACAAAACAACCCTACGGGGTAGATACAGTATCATGTTCACTTTACAGATAAGGAAACTGAGGCACAGAAAAGTTAAGGAATTTGCTCAAAGTTACACAGCAAGTGGTGAAGCTGAGATCTGATGCCAGGGTCTGAGCTATTAGAATGAGAGGTAGGTGTAGATAGATAGGTAGTTAGATAGACAGACAATAATCTGAGGCACACAGGACCTCAGGGACCAGGAGAGGAAGAGGAGACCCAGGACGTGGCTGCAGTGGAGCTCTAAGCCTGGCACTCCGGCAACGTAGAGGCAGCGTGGTCCCTGTGGTGACGTTCTGCCAAGATTGACCCTGGCCCTTCCCCCACGGAATACGCTGGCCGCCCGTGGTCATCTCTAAACATTTGTCCTTTATCTAGGAACACGTGGAACTGCTGGATGCCCTTGGTGACCCTCTACCCCGACCCTAGGTATCCAGTCTGTGCCAGAGAAGAAAGCAGTGTCTGTGCTGGGCTCTCAGACTCACTTTCTGCACGTGCGTTACTGAACGAGACCCTGGTGGGGCTGCCCCCTTATTAGTTCTTAGCACATTTCTCCAGGGAGGTGGGAGTGGGTGGGGAAGAGCAAAACGTCCATGTTACAGGATTTTCTTTCTCTCCGGGATAAGTGCAGACTAACCTGGATGGTTGATAGCAGATGCTCTGAAGCCAAACTCGGGCTTGCCTCGCTTCCTAACCCACGTCATCCAACCCTGTAAATCCTTACAATGCTGGCTCGCCACCCATGGTAAAGTAGCTAACACTATATGCACTACTAATGTCCAAATCTGGATGGTTTTGAAATGTGAAGGGGGCACTGTTAACAGTGATGCTGGGGAAATAGGCACAGAGTGAGTCTATCCTAGACACACCCGGATATAAGGTCACCCTACTTCTATAGGACAGCCGACATGACAGGCACGTAATGTATGTGTGCTGCACATGCATTGACCTCTTTAATCTTCACGGCAGCCCTGTGAAGCAGTCACTATCATCATCTCCATTTTACTGATGAAGAAACTGAAAGTCAAGATCACATAGCCAGAAAGCAGACGTTGTTCTTAGTCTCTAGGCTGTATTTTCCTCTGCTGCCCCCAATCACCCAGCCCCCAGCAAAGAAAGGTATGGCTTTTCCCTGACGCTGGCACTAAGCTTATCTTCTGCCAGAGGCTTGGGGCAGAAGTTCAAGGGAGAAGAAGACGGGCAGAGAGGAGGGGGGACCTAAGGGTAGACAAGGCTACCGTGGACGCTGGGCCCCAGGAGCTTTCGACTGCAGATCTCTAGTCACATTCTGCATCTCTGTGACTCAGGATTGGCATCCAGAGCCTTGAGGTCACAGAATGAATAGTGGCCCTTACATTCCTGCATCTGCTGCTAGGGCTCACCCTGTGAAAATCCAGGTGAGAATAAAATGGGAAGATGTACACTTCTCAGCCTCTGTGCCTGCCTACCCCATCCGACTGCCTTCCATATCTCCATGAGCAGTGGTCCAGCGACACCCGGGAAGCTTCCCAGTTGCCATGGAAATGGCAAGGATGCATCTATAGGAAGTAAGAATGGAAGAAGCTGATTGTGCAGCTTCCTCAGGTAACTAACTCCAGAACAAGTTCTCCAATCACCTTTTGCATCCACAATCGAAGATTTCTCTGGGTTACAGGAGCAACCCCGAGGCTTTCAGTATCCTCAGCATAGCCAGCGGGGCCGGCTACACAGAGCAAATCAGTCCCCCTCTTCCACCTCGATCCTTTTGTGAGACAGTAACTCCGAAACACCTGGTGAAACTGGAACAAGAACAAGAAAGGTTTTTCTTCAGTGATTACACAAAGCCATTTGCTGTCTGTCGCAAATTCACGCTGGTGCACCCACGGACAGCGCGTGGAGAGAGAGTCCACGGGGGGCTTGGCCCCGTCAGCTTCCCAGAGACCTACAGAGCAGGCGTGGTGGGGACCAGCACCCAGGTAAACCAACGTCATTCCACCCATGGACGGATGGTCGTGTGTAGCCGGGCGGACACATCCCATTTCTACCCAGACCTGTGAACCTCATAGAGGATGGAGGCTCTGAAGACTCCTTGACAAGGGGGTAAAGGAAGGTCTGGAGAAGAGGAGCACAGAGAGAGCAGAACGTGGGAAATGACAGGGACAGATGGAAAGGGGAGTCGCAGTGAAGGGGGTGGGAGGACAGGTCACAGGAAGACCAGGCATCGGAAGGCCTGGCCAGCCCTGGGTCCCCCATTCCCTGTGTCCTGGAACAACCTGCCCCCTTTCTCAGACCTCAGTTCTTGCCTCTGCAGAGACCTCCTCTGTTCTGACACTGAGTGTCTTTGGAGACAGAGCGGCAAGGCACAGGAAGCTGAAGAAGCCTCAGAGGTATCGGAAATGCCCACAGGGCCGCAGGGGCTTGGGGTCTGAAAGACACACTGCGGGGACACTTTTCCCACTATTTCCTAAAGACCAGACATGCCTCTCTGGATACTATGCGCCAATCCCAACCTCCCTTATTATACATTGAAACTGTTTGCCTAACTGTCCAACTCTTAATTAGGTGTGTAATTGGGGACCCAGAGACGATGTATAAATGAGCAAACAGTCCCGAAACTTCATTTCTGTTATTGCTTCCAACTTCCTCCCACAGAACTGAACTAGCCAAACTGAATTTTTCGCTCTACAATCATTTCCTGTGCCGCCTGGTTTTCTAATCCAAATGTTGGAGGGGCAGTAGCTGGGGCCTTATTTAAACCACCACCTGGAAAACCATCCTTGTCCCCTACACCTCAGCAGGATACAGGTACGGGTAAGGAACAAACACACACTCAGACATACAAGTGATTCCTGTGTGAGTTTCGACTTTGAATGTCATTTACGCATTGAGTGTAGAGTTTGATGTTGTCCCTTCATCTGTTTCTGTTATAACTGCAAGAAGCCAAGGGTTCTGGCTTCTCAACACGGTATGGAACCCAAGCCCTTACCCCCACTGGTGATTGGTAGCCTCATTTTACAGAGACAAGAGAAGGGACTTGCCCGGGATCACACAAGCGTATCTCAGCTGCAAGTATTTTAATGCAGGTTTGACTCCCAAACCTATGCTCTCTAGCAGGCTGGTTCCAGGTTTGCAGGTCCCCATGGTTGGGTAGGAGAGGGCAGCGGGGGTGTGGGGAGGGAGTGGGAACACGGGTCAGGAATAAAAATATACCAGAGAAAGAGATGTTGCTTATTCTATTTGGAGATATTTCCTTAGGTCTTCTTTCCTTTCTTGGCTGAGGGCATGCATTATTTATCCCTCACACACAGAATTTTTGCAGTCATAATAAAGGGCAGAGGGGAAGTTATCTAAATCCTCAGCTCTATCCAGGTGCACGTACAGGGACAGAGTGAGTCTAATGGAATCCATTTGGGAACAAATAGAGACATGGGCCTCAGTGTCTTGTTTCCTTCTTCCTTTCTTCTTTCCTGCTTTCCTTTTTTTTTTTTTTTTTTCTCCCTATAAGAAAACATTTTGCAGGCAAGTTCGTACCTCTCCGGGACTGATTGCCCTCCCTCCCTCCCTGAGATAACTTCTGTGCTCATTTCCTGCATAAGTCAGGGAACCTGGGTTGAGCTATGTCACCCTGACACTTTGGGGTGTAAGCTTTCCTGTTTCTGGTTTTGGAAGTCCCTCGGATAGCTTCACATTTCTCTTTTGAAATCCTTAAACCTATTCACTTTAATTAAAACGATAAATATGTGCTCTGTAGCATTTGGAGGGAGTGACTTTGGGGATATTAAGGCATAAAAGCAAACAGATGGGATGCTGCAGTTCCAGGGAAGATGGAACCCCCAGGCTGATAGTTGCCAGTGCTGTGATGTGCTGCTATCCACAACCAGCAGGGACGTTCCTGCCACTGGGTACCGACCTTTTTGTCCTCCTCCTGTGACAATCCCTGACCTGATTTTCAGTCATGTTCAGCCACAGTGAGCTGTCAAGCTGGTCTGTCTGCATTAGAGCCAGGAGACCTGCTGCTTTTACAAAAGATCCCTGAATGTGTAGCTATTTAGTTTTTTTCCCAGTACCTGAAGGAAATGATACTACTGGCTCGGTAGAAGGGATTCTACTGCCATTTCCAGCACCACACGAAAAAACAACCAAAAAGATAAAAGTATTGTTTTAATTGGCGAAGCAAATAAACTACCGAAAGTCTCCAAACAACAAATTATTAATTATATTTACCAAATACTGTCTGGGTGGAGATGAGAGGACCTGGTAGAAGACCACACAGACTGCCTCAAATCTCTGGTAGGGTGAGGATTTCCCCAGGGTCACTATCCTTGTCTTAAAGTTCATACCCAGGAATGATCTGAGTAGAATGGCCATATCTGGGCTCTATGAGCTACAGGAAAGATGTACAGACACTGTAGAAAACAAATTTATGCAGAACAGAGAAACAGAAGAGTTTCAGGATCAATGACTACAATAAATACTTCCAGACAATGAACAAATGACAATATGGCATTAAAATAAAACATAAGGTTGCACGATATTGAAGGACAGTAAAGTTGGAGAACCACCCGACTTTAAGATACACTATCAAGCTACAGTAATTAAGACAGTGTGGTATTGGCAAAGGAACAGACAAATAGATCAATGGAACAGAACAGAGAGCCCAGAAATAGACCTATGAAAATACAGCTAACTGATCTTTAACGGTGGAGCAAAGGCAATCCAATGGAGAAAAGAGTCTTTTCAATGAATGGTTATGGAACAACAGGACATCCTCATGCAAAGAAAAAAACAGAGAATCTAGACAGAACTTACCCCTCACAAAATTTAACTCAAAATGGATCACAGACATAAATGTAAGATGCAAAAGTCCTAGAAGATAACATAGGAGAAAATTTAGATGACCTGGGGTTTGGTGATGACTTTTTAGATACACCATCAAGGGCATGACCCAGGAAAGGAAAGAATTGATAAGATGGACTTTATTCAACTTAAAACTTTTCCTTTTTTCTTTTATTCGAGAGAATAAAAAGACAAACCACATACTGGGAGAAAATATTTGCAAAAGGCATATCTATTTCATAAAGACCTGTTATCAAAAATAGACAAAGAACTCTTAAAACTCAACCATAAAAAAACAAAACCTGATTAAAAAATGGGCCAAAGACCTTAACCGACACCTCATCAAAGATATATGGATGGCAAATGATTATATGAAAATATGCCCCACGTCATATGCCCTGAGAAGAATGCAAATAAAAACAATGTGATACACTACACACTTGTCAGAATGGCCAAACTCCAAAACACAGACAACACCAAGTGCTGACAAGAATGTGGACCAACAGGAACTCCCATTCATTACTGGTGGGAATGCAAAATGGTACAGCCACTTTGGAATACAGTTTGGTGGTTTTGTAAAAAACTACATATACCCTTCTTACACCATCCCGCAATTGCATTCCTTGGTGTTTACCCAAAGGAGTTGAAAACCTGTGTCCACATAAAAACCTGCACACATATGTTGATAGTAGCTTTATTCATAATTGACAAAACTTGGAAGCAACCAACCTGTCTTTTAGTCAGCGAACAGATAAATCAACTATGGTACATCAGACAATGAAACATCATTCAGCACTTAAAAGAAATAAGCTATCGAGCCATGAAAAGACATGAAGGAAATTTAAATGCGTATTGCTAAGAGAAAGAAACCAATCTGAAAAGGCTACATACTGTATGATTCCAACTGTATGACATTCTGGGCATGCGTTCTGTGGAGACAGTAAAAAGATCACTAGTTTTCAGGGATTAGTGGGGAGAGAGGGACAAATAGGACGAATGGGCAGAGCACAGAAGGTTTTTAGAGTGGTAAAGCTATTCTGTCTGATACTATAATGGTGGATACATGTCATCATGCATTTGCCCAGACCCATAAACGTACACCACCAAGAATGAGCCCTCAGGTAAAACATGGGCTTCGGGTGACAAGGACGTGTCAATGTAGGTTCAGCAGTTGTCACAAGTGTACCCCTCTGGTGGGGGGTGGTGTTGATAATGAGGGAGGTGGCGCATGCGTGGGGCATGGGGTATATGGGAAATCTCTTTACTTTCCATTCAATTTTGCTGTGAAATCAAACTGTTCTAAAAAAATAAAGTGTATTAATAAACAATAATGTTAGTAGAGTGGAAGAGCAGAGGGAAAGACAAGGAGAAGAAGGAGATGAAGAAGGAAGTCTGGATTTAGGGATAGACAGCACACTTCAGTTGACTCTCTTCTTTGTGCCGGGCACTGTGCCAGACACCTTAAGTATACGTATTATTTAACCTCATTCTCCCCATACTGCAAGATAAAGATTATTATCTCTATTTTATGTACAATCAAGTGGAAGTTACAGAGGTTAGATCATTCTAACAAGGTCGAACAGCTAATATTAGACATTCTCACTCAGATGTTCTGATGGCAAAGCCCCGTCTCCCTCAATTACGTCATTGTCATCATCATCATCACCATTCTCAACAGCATCTTCATCTTCATCACCACTGACAGGCAGTGAGCTCTCAGATGTGTCGTCGCTGTTAATGTGCAATCGTTTCATTTAATTTTTACAACAACTCCATTCTGCAGCCAAGCAAACTGGTGCTCAGGAAAACCTACATAACATCTCCCAGATCACACATCTGGTGAGTGGCAGAGCCCAGAGCTATCTGATTTCCTTACTTTTATCCATGTCGATCTACTGTTTCTCCCTGTTTCCAGATAGAGCCCGTGGTTCCATTTACTGGCTAACTAATCATTTTTCCTCTCTTGGATGTAGCCTCCTCATCTACAAAATGAGCAGTTTGTACTAAATGATTTAAGATTCCTTTCCAATCTAATCTGACAAACTAATCTAATTTCAGAGCCGCCGCATGGAAGGGAATGTTTTTGGTTTGGGTTTGTATTTCTGAAATAACCTGTATTCTCTCTTCCCGGGAGACCAGCAGTAAATATACAGATGGATAGGGCGCAAAAGAACCTACAAATCCTGCAAAATGAAATCATGTGGCAAGAATGTGGTTATTCTGGGGAAGAGAACAAAGCAGCATTTTGCTGTACCTTTTCACACAGCTGCCAGTCAAAGGTACACCCTGGCATACTTTCAGAATAGCTGCTCTATTCAGCCCAGTGACTCAGAGTGAACAATTCAGGGCTTAGCACATGACATCCCATAGCCTGTAGCCACACTTCCAGGATGCCCTCCCCCACCTGCGTGTGCCAAGCCGATCACCAAGTCACATTGTTTTCACCTCACCTCTGGAATAGCTTCCAATCACCACCCCTGTCCCCAGTGCCTTTGCACAGGCTCTCATCTCTCTTAGCAGGTCTTTAGTAACAACCTGAAAGAAAAGAAGTCATTTTATCAAAAAGGCACCTGCACTCAAATGTTTATCGCAGTACAATTCACAATTGCAAAGATGTGAAATCAACCTAAGTGCCCATCAATTTATAGGTAGATAAAGAAAATGTGCTATATATATATATATATATATGTGTGTGTGTGTATGTGTATACACACACACACACATACATACCATGGAGAACTGCTCAGCTATAGAAAAGAATGAAATAATGTCTTTTGCAGCAACTTCGATGGAACTAGAGACCATTATGCTAAGTGCAGTATCTCAGGAATGGAAAAGCAAACACCACATGTACTCTGTAATAATTGGGAGCTAAACAATGGGCACACATGGGCACAAAGAGATGTAAGGGACACTGGAAACCAAGTAGGGGGGAGGGGGGAGCGAGTGAGGGGTAAAATCTTACCTATCAGGTACAATGAACACTATTCTGGTGAATAAAAGCCCCAAATTTAAGCACTGCACTAAAAGCCCCAAATTTAAGCATTATACAAGGTATCCATGTGCAAAAACTTTTGTATCCCCTTAACAGTGTGAAAAAATAAATTAATAATAAAATAAATGCACTCCAATAGAAATATATACAAAGTATAAAAGCATACATTCTACAAAGTAAGAGACAAAAATGTCTAACAAAGTCATAAAATTCTTTCATCTCAGTAGTGAAGTACTGATAAAGACAATAATGGGATATCATTTTTCATATATCAATTGCATTTTTTATGATACCATCCAATGTTGGTGAGGATGAGGTAAAATAATGAGACTATTGATTAGTACTTCCTTTCTGAAAGGTAATTTGGCATATATATGAAAAGCCATAAAATGCCTATACCAGTTGGCCTGATAATTCCACTTCTGGGATTTATCCCTAAGGAAATAATCAGAGATGCAAAGAGTCATGTAAAAGAAGATACATTGCAGTGCTGTTTACGGTGATAAAAAAAGAGTTGAGATGAACTAAATGTGCAATAAGAGGGTAAGTTAAATGACCATGGGAGGTGAAAATATGCAGCCAACTACATTTAAGGACAAACAAAAAATGTCAGGGGTCTGGAAGAGGCCACCAGAACTTCCTGCAAACTTTTGGCGGGGGTCTGGATCACACCCACCTTTGCCATTGGGGGCATTTCAGTGGGAAAGTTGAGAAGCCTTTCTTGTCATGGCGATCTGCCAACCCTTGGGGACTCTACCATGGAAGGCTTACCATGTCAATGAATGTTCATCTAAAATAAGAATTTTAAAATTAAGTTCCATGATGCTCTGGAGTTCTTGGGAAGTGTCTGAGGGGGCAGGGGGCAGGGGGCAGGATGGGGGAGAAGATGAAGGTCAGATGAAGGGCAGTTCCCATGAAAAGGAGATCCATTGCCAAAAATAAGATAAAAGAAAATCATGACCTGTAATGTCATTCTTATTTCTGCTTGATTTCTTTTCAAAATGAAAATAGTTTTGTTGTTGTATACTTGTCAAAGTAACAGCTCTATGTTTTTCAAGATTTAAATTATCCAAAAATGTAGAAATAAAACTTCGAAAATTGCTCCTTAATCTCATTACTCTTTAGTCCTGGGGGAGTTGTTTATGTGCAGAATGTTCCATTTGCAAAGTTTACAAGGATATTCAATCTGTTAAAGATACACATTTTAGAAAAGAAAAGAAAATTCTCCATGCACTTTAAGTTTGACTTGTAAGTCTTTTTTTTCTATTATAATAATAAGCTTAATAAGATAACACAAATAGTAAATTGTCAAGAATCATGCTGTGAAAGGCCAAGTGACATGTGAAGTGGTCTGTGTTCGGGAAAAAGGACAGGACATACTGCACGCACAGTGTCATTTTGATACACACATACACTCCAAAATGACTAAAGAACAATGAGATTAATGGGTGACTTTCAAAGTTTTATTTCTGTATTTTTGGATAACTTAAATCTTGAAAAACGTACAGCTGTTACTTTGACAAGTCTACAACAACAAAATGTTTTCATTTTGAAAAGAAATTAAGCAGAAATAAGAATGATGTTACAGGTCATGATTTCCTTTATTTATTTTATTTTTGGTAATGGAATTCCTTTTCCAGTGATATCTTACATGGGAACTGAGTATTTGAACAGATAAAGGGAGCTCTGTTGAGTAAGAACAGAGGCAGACCTCAACTGCCTACAGTTCTTCCTGCCCTTCCTCTGACCTTCATCCTCTCCCCCACCCTGCCCCCAACCCCTGAGACACTTCCCAAGAACTCCAGAGCATCATGGAACTTAATTCTAAAATCCTTACTAGATGAACATTCATTGGCATGGTAAGCTTTCCATGGTAGAATCCATAAGTGTTAAAAATGTATTATAAAATAATTTGTAAGATAAGATCCTCTGTTTTGCAACTTCCCCTGTATTATATAATTATATATATACCCAAATAAACACATACACACTGAAAGATATTAAAAAGAAATACACCAGAGTGTAAAATCTTGTTATAGCAGAACCATGGCTGTCTTTTAGTTTTATATTTTTGCTCATCTGTATTTTCTAATTTTCCAAGAAGGAACAGGTATTGCTTTTATAATAAGAAAGAAAATGCATTTTTAAAGGTGAACAGGAGTTGAGAGAATGATTTATTTGAGATACGGTCTAGTGTTATTTTTCTGCCAATAAGAGATCCAGGTGACATTTGAGAATTCTGATTTTACGTCTAATTACTTTTTTTTTTAAAAAAGCAGCAGTACTTTATTCAGGCATATTTTACATGCAGTAAAATTCTCAAATCCTGAGTGTGCAGCTGGATGCATTTTAGCACATATATATTTCAGAGAATGTGATTACTTTTTGTTGTTGTTGTTCCTCTCTTTAACTTTTATATCTGATTCGGGATGATGCTTTTTAAAAGCTAGCTTTATTGAGGTGTAACTGATTTGCAATAAACAATATATATTTAAAGCATACACTTTGATCAGTTTTAACATGGAAAGGAGGGTCAGTTATTCCTGGGTTTCCATCCTGGATGTGGAACTTTCTTGACCTTAGATAAATTATTGAAGCTCTGCGAAACTCACTTTTCTCACCTATGGCTAATATACTTTCCTTGTAGAATTGTTGGGAGGACTAAATAAATCATGCATGCAACTCTGCAGCCCGGCCTCTGCCATGCACCAGCACCAGATAAATAATGGCTGTTGTCGTGAGTCCCATCTTTTTCCGAGTAGGGAACCTGGGACTCAATGAGGTTAGAAACTTGCTTAACGTCCCACTGCTGGGCTGAGGAAGCATGACCTGACTCTTCATGTTGGAGACTTCTGAACGTGCCTTCTCCGGAGGGCCCCCCCAAATGGTGTGAGCATGGTGCTGCGTGGCCACAATATGGAGAACCAGCGCCTCTCCAGCCCTCCTGTTCCCTTGCTTGTAACTCTGGCTTCACAATGAGTGACGGCAACCATTGCACCAGGCTGCCTCAGGCAAGTTGCCGATTCAGCAACCTCAGTTTCCTCCACTGTTAAAGGAAGCAATTAGATCAAGGATGGTACTCTCTGGAGAGTACTGGGGCATCACATGACATAACAGTTAGCATCAATTTTTAAAGCTCTGCAAATGTGAAACAATTATTCAATAGTAAGCTCTTTGCAAGAAAAAGGGTGTTGGAATTTTATGGCACGAAGAAATTTGAGAATCATCTTGTGCTAGATTTCTAGTCTCTCTGGTGACTAGTAATTAGTAGTTACTAGCAGTCATGCTTTGCTAGTAACAGGACACCTCCCATATGTGGAGGGCCCACTGAGTGCACTGCTAGGCAGTTTGTCAGATATCACTGCACCTACTCTTCACCACTACTGGCTAGGTAGACATTATCAACCCCACTTTACGGATGAGAAGACAAAACCCCAGAGTTTAAGTTAATTGTTCAAAGTCACATAGCTGAGAACCTTCTCAGTCCATCACTTGCCCTTTTATAATAGTATTTCTCAAATTCTTTCAGAAAAGAAAGAAGAAACACTTCCTAGCTCATTTCATGAGTCCAGCAAGACCTTGATACCAAAGCCTGTCAAGAGCACTACAAGCAATGAAAATTATGGGCCAATATTACCCATGAACATAGACACAAAAATTCTCACTGAGTGTGATAGTTAAGTCTATAATCTTAGCACTCCAGGAGGCTGAGGCAGGAGGATAGCTTGAGCCCAGGAGTTTGAGACCAGACTGGGCAACATAGCAAGATCCTGTCTCTACCAAAAAAAAAAAAAAATCCCCCAAATAAAAGCAAATTAAAACCAGCAATATATAAAAATGATAATATATTGCAACCAAGTGAAGTTTATCCTAGAAATGCAAGGATGTTTTTAAATGTTTCAACATTTAAAAGTAAATTAATATAATTCCCCACATGAACCAAAAAAAGTAGAAAAATCATGTGATGATCATCTCAAAATATACTGAAAAAATCATTTAATGAATTCAAAACCAATCCATGATTGAAAAACAAATGTATCAGTAAAGAAAGAATAAAAGAGCAGGTTCTCAATCTGATAAAAGGTGATAACAATTGAAAACTTGTGCAGGTAACAAAATACATAATAGTAATATAGTAAATACTTTCCATCAAAGACTGGTACCAAAGCAAAGATAGCTGCTCTAACTACTTTTATATTTCATTGGCTATCCTAGCTAGCAAAATAAGATGAGATAAAGAAATAAAAGATATACAGATTGTAAAGGAAGAAATAAAGTTGTCTTTGTTCACAGATAACATAATCTCTAATGTATAAAATCCTAAGGAATCTATAAAAATACTACAACTAATATGTGAATTTAGCAAGGACTCAGGATACAAGATCAATATACAAAAATCAATTGTAATTCTGTATACTAATGACAAATTAAACAAATAATAAATTAAATAAAAGGAATACCATTTCAAATAGCATCTGAAGGCATAAAATACTTAGAGATAAATTTTACAAAATATGTGCTAGACATCTACACTGAAAACTATAAGAGACTATAAGGAAATATTAAAGAAAACCAAAATAAATGGAAAGCTATGCCATGTTCATGGAATAGAAGGTTGAACACCATTTCTGTCAAAACATATCTATAAGTTCAAAGCAATACAGTAAAATTTCAGCTGACCTTTTTATAGAAACTGATAAGCCATATAATTTACCTGAAAATGCAAAGGACCTATGATTGTCAAAATAATTATGAAAAAAGAATGAAGTTAGATACTTTCGATATGATTCAGGATTTACTATAAAATTACAGAAATCAAGACAGTGTGGCATTGGCATAATCAATTATAACAATGAAATAAAACAGAGTCTAGAAATAGACCCATAAATAAATGGTTAGTTGACCTTACGGAAGGTAATTCAATGGACAAATATAGTCTTTGCAAGGAATGGTGCTGGCTTAATGGATACAAATAAAAAAAAAAGCCTCACATCCTACCTTACATCATATGCAAAAACCAATTCAAGATGGACCATCAAGTAAAAATTTAAATTAATATTACAGTCATGTGCCGCATGACTACATTTTGGTCAATGACAGACTGCATATACATACCACAGTGGTGTCATAAGGTGATCCCATAAGATTATAATACTGTATTTATTTTTACTGTATCTTTTCTGTTCAGATATTTTTAGATGCACAAATATCATTACTATTGTGTTATATTTGTGTTATAATTGCCTACAGCATTCAGTACGGTAACATGCTGTACTGGTTTGTAGCCTAGGAGCAGTCAGCGATGCCATATGGCCATCCGGGTTTGTGTAAGTAGACTCTATGGTGTTTGCACAGTGACAGTATCACTTAACAATGCATTTCTCAGCATGTAGCCCCACTGTTAAGCGACAAACAATTGTATAGAGTTTTTGAAAAGAAAACATAGAAGAGTATCTTTGCAACTTTGGAGTAAGCAAAGATTTCTTGAAGAGGACAAAAAAGCACTAACAAGAAGAAAGGAAGGAAAGAAGGGAGAGAGAAAGAAGAAAAAAGATACTGCTAAATTGAACTTCAACAAATTTGAAGACTTTTGCTCCTTAGAAGACATCATTAAGAAACTAAAAAGGCATGTCACGTAATGCACAAAATGCATATATCTGAAAAATAACATATCCAAAATATAAAAGGAACTCTTCCAAGTCAATAATAAAAATGGCCAAATGACTTTAATAGTTATTTCTGAAAAAGACAAATAAGCATTCAATAGGCACCTGGACAAATTTTTAGCATTGCTAATCATCAAAGCATTGCAAATTCAAACCACAATGTGATGTAACTTCATCAAACCACAATGTGATGTAACTTTTAGCTATTCTATAATGCATTATAGAATAGCTAAAAGTTCAAAGCAAGTGAAAACTATCATGCCCTGGTGAGCATGTGGACAACTGGAATTCCCGTACCAGGGGTGTAAAATGGTGTAACTACTTTGGAAATTAGTTTGCCAATCTCTTATACAGTTAAACATGCATTTATCCTATGACCTATCAACTTCACTTCTAGAAATTTACTCAAGACAAATAAAAACCAAAGACTTGTACACAAAATTTCTGCAGTTTTTTGCACCATAGTATGAAACTGGAAACAGCCATCTATCAACAATTAACAATTTAACTATTAAAGAAACAAACTGCCCATATGCACAAAAGCATGGATAAATCTCAAAAACACTTTGTTGTGCCAACAAGCCAAACACAACAGATAATATACTGTACAATTCCATTTATATAGAGTTCTTGAAAAGGCAAAACTGAACTTTGGCAACAGAAATCAGACCAGGGATTGCCCAGGGTAGGAGGTGGTGAAGATCAACTACCAAGCACCACAAGAAAGCTTTCTGGGGAAATAGGAATGTCCTATATTTTGGATGGGGCAGTGGTTTTAGGTGTATATACATTTGTCAAAGTGTATCAAAATATACATTTAAGATGCATGCACTGTATTGTATGTAAATACAATGTATGCTAAGAAAGGTTCTTTAAAAATATTATAATAAAGTTTCCCACATATTTCTTAGGTCTATTAATGGATGAGCATGGCTTATCTATAACAGACTGCTTCTGTCTCCTTTATCTTTTCTTTTTTTTCAAATAAAACATTTTCAATTTATTGTAATCAAATTAAAACTATGCAATATACTTAACTATGGATAACCTGTAAATGCAATTTTGTATCTGTGTCTTTTCCATCTAAACTTATATCACGCTCTCCTTATTATCCATTATTTTTTCAAAAATATTATTCTGATGCTTGCACAATATTCCATTCTGTAAATATAAAATAACTTATGCAAATATTGACCTTGTTGAATATATAGACTGCTTCCAATTCTAGTTAAGAAAAATAACATGGTATATAAATATCCTTGTACACACGTTTGCATCTTTGATTATTTCATTGGTATAAACCCCTAGAAACAGAATTACTAGTTCAAAAGTTATGAAGTTAACATGTTTAAGGATTGCAATACATTATCTTTTTATTGCAGTTCATACAACATCCCGCACTTGGTACCTGCTCCACAGGTAGGGTGGGAGGGAAGGTAGGGTGGGAGAGTAAAAGCCCCTGTTGGAGGAGCAGGGAGGAACAGGAGCAGGCAAACCGGCTCGCCTGTCGCAAACCGCTTCCACCATAAGGTGGCAGCAGAGAGCACCGAGCGATGTCATACCTGCTCGTTCCAGCAGGTGGCAGCAGACCCACACAGACCTCAGCGTTGAAGACAGTCGCATTTTCTCCGTGCACCTGTTTCCCTCACTTGCTACTATCTCGCCCCAGCCACTCTGCCAGGCAGAAAAGGGAGACTTAAATGGAAGAGATTGGGAACGCACCCACGATGCCCGTATAGGACAAGCACTGTTCACCAGGCTAAATAAACCAGATCTCATTTCCCTCTCATCCCTTTATCATAGGCATGATTTTCTTTATTTTAAAGGCTCAGAGAGGGAGATTATGTCCCCAAATCATGGAGCTAGAAGTGGTAGAGAAGGGGTTGGAATCTGATTTTTCTTTCCACATAACACTGACCAAACCTACAGGTCAAAATGGTCACACAGAGAATGTTTATTGGTGTTCGTGGGAGCAGCATTCTAACGGCTCATGTGCCTGACCCATTTCATCTTCACACCCAGGTGAGGTAGGAGTGGTTGCTACCCCCGTTTTAAAGGTAGGTAGTGACACCAAGGTGCTGAGAGACTAATGAATTTGCAAAGGCCACATCATTAATAAAAGCTAAATCTGCCATTGGAGTTTCAGGGTCTGACCCTGAACCTTGACCCTTAACTGAAGACCTATTTGCTAAGTGATGGCTTTGACAAGCCTTGCAGGAGAGGTGACAGTGGCTATTGGCTAAAGAGGGAGCCAATGCATTTCTCCCATCTCCACCCAAACTCCCACGGGTGGCAAAGAATAGTTTCTCCCTTCTCTGTGTCCCCCTAGGGACCCAGGGGAATTCGGAGATTTACTGTCATCCTCACCTGGTGTCTCCAGCCCTTAGGAGTCTTCTAAGACCCATGACTATCCATCCATCTAGCCATCCAGCCTTTATTGAGTACCAACTGAATGCCAAACATTAATTATGGAAATAGTGCCGGCTCTCAAAGAGCTCTCATACTGGGGGAAAGATCACGTGCAAAAGCAAAACCACAGAGAAACAGTTCTGCAGGTGACTAATTACTGTATGGGTGACAAAGAATTTCTGCCTAGTCAGGGAGAACTTCCTTCCACTGAGCCTTGCAGAGTGAGTAAGGCTTAAAGAGATGGAGGAAGAGGTCCGGATCCAGTCTTGGCCGGAGTGGCTTTAGTGAGAATAGGGAGGTCCGCAGGAGGAGATGGAGGCTCTTGGGGGGAATGGATGGAAACAAGTCTGGAGGGGTCAACTGGGGGCACATTGTGGAGGGTCCTGAAGGCCCGG
>CM052441.1:116707632-116767197 GCA_028533085.1 Varecia variegata
AGAAGGGTCTTTATGGAGACGATGACATTTGAAATGGATAAGATGTCCACACACAGAAGGAGATGGCCATGCAGGTGGAGGTTACAGAAGGAGCAAAAGCCTGCAGGTAGGACAGCATGTGGCAGGAGGAAATTGCAAATACTCCAACGTGCAGGAACCCACTGACACATGACATGAAGAGCCATAAGTGTCCAGGTGAGCAGCTTGTACTTCATCCCATTGGCCATGGGGAGCCACTGCAGGTTTTTGAGCTAGAGAGTGCACGATCAAGGTAGATCAGCTGAGCCGGCCTTCTATGGTTATATAATGCACATGGGTCTCATGATTTCCATGTCTTCACAACTCGGCCCTCTGTAGCTGTACAGCCACATCTCTCTGCAGCCACCCCCTCACTCCTGTCCCTCTCCCTGCACCCCACACTCCAGATTTACCTGTCGACTGCTCGGAATGCCCCTGTGTGCCTTGTTGTCCTTACACGAGCCCCTACCCCCACGTAGCACGCCCCCCTCCCCACTTCAGCCCACAGGAGACCCCTGCTTAACAAACATTCTCCCGAGGGGGCTCTCAGATGCTGCTGGAAGGCTCCCAGCCAGCCCTCCTCTGTGTCCTCAATATAGAGCGTCTCCCCCTGTCCTCACACTGGATGGCTCTTCCTTGTTTATCTGTGAGTTGAGGGGAAGTGGCTGGAGGTCAGGAAGTGCCTCTCATTAGTAACTGCCTTCCCTGGGGCTAACTGAGCACCTAGAACAGAGGAAGCTATTGAGGAATGTTGAGGATTGAAAAAATAGAAATAGCAAATATCTGGGCCGGGTGTTTGACATAGGGGATCTTATTTAATTCTTACCACGCACCCTTGAGACATGTGTTAAGATCTCCCTTTGGAGTGGATATGCACGTGGGCAGCTTTGTGCAATCACTGGCTCGCAGAACTGGGATTCAAACATCCAGATCCAAGCCCTTCTGCCTTGTCATGTCCCAGAGGCAGCGTCTACATGCTTGGATGGAACAGCATGGGGTTAGACAAGCCACACACAGGCCACTTCCTCTCACTCACCTTTCTTTACTTCTCACTCAGCCAGGACAGTCCCCACTCACTCTCTCAAGATCCTTATCTGCTCCCGAGCTCGGTGAAGTTCCTAGCACCACCCAGCACTCCAGCACGACAGCGAATACCACTGTCGTGGAGAGGTGTGGAAAGGAGTTTTCCATGTGGTCATTAGGTGTGAGTAGCTGTCCTTTGTCTCTGTGACTCCCACCTCCTCACCATGGCCTGGAAAACCCCAAGAGGTCTAATAAAAGCTCCCGGCACTGCCGCATGGGGCACAGGAGAGCTCTCAGTTCTGCCAGACTCATCAAGGCTTCTCCAGGAGGGCCCGAGCCAGACCCCCCGAGATGAAGCTCATCGCCACGGCCCTGGTGTGCCTGCTGTTGGCCGGGATGTGGCCACGACACGTGGACAGCAAGAGCAGTGAGTGTAGCAGGCATTCCTCTGCTTCTTCCTGGGGAGGGTGGAGACGCAGGTGGGTGCTCCGGTGTTGGAGTGGGCTCGCCCTGGACTCACGGCTCTATCTCTCCCGAAGCGGAGCAATGGAGGGCTCGGATGGGCTGGGACAGAGGGCCGGTAGGACAGCCATGAGTCAGAACTGAGCTTCCTCACCCAGGCCCTGCAGAATGGTGGGGGGTACCTATGAGGTTATTTCGGTCCAGCTGGGGGGCCCGAGGTCCAGAGGACAGACTGTGTCTTGCCTCCCCGGGGTGACAGATAACCAAGCAGAGTCTGAAGGCAGGACCAGGGCCCTACTAGTTGGCTACCTTTGGGCAAGTCACTTTGTCTTTCAAACTCTGGTTTCTCCATCAGTAAAACAGAGTTGATAACACACATTTTTGTCGTTATGAAAACTGAGGTCGAGGAAGGTAGAAATATTTGTCTAAGTTCACCCACGTTCTCCCTGGCGGTTGGGAGAATACTGACCTGGGAACAGACTTGAAAGCGGGGTGTGGATTGTAGAGCTGGGCGGGAGGAGCCTGGATTGGAACGCAGGTGTCCTGGGGTGCAGTGAGGGGTGGGAACGTGCAGGGTGGCGGGGGTGGGGGGCTTGGGGAAAGCTGAGGACCCGGGAGGAGGGGATTTGAGAGATCCAGGAGAGCAGCGGTCCCCAACATTTTGCCACCAGGGACCAGTTTCATGGAAGACAATTCTTCCACGGACGGTGGTGGTGGGGAGGCAAGGGGGCCCGAGGTGGGGAGGCGGGACTCAGGCAGCGATGCACGACCCTGTTTTCCTAACAGGCCGTGGACTGGCACTGGGCCGCGGCCCAGGGGTTGGGGACCACAGGAGTAGGGGAGCCAGCTAGTTCAGTTTGGACTCCTTGAACAGTTCCTAACCTGGCCCCAGGTCTGTGGGCCGTAGACTACCGTGTCCTGTGTGCGTCAGACTGACCAGGCTCCCCGGGTGTGGGTCCCGAGCCCTCGGACTCAAATATCGGGGCAGAACCGTGTGCTTGTGGTGGAATTTCAGAACTGGACAAGCCTTTAGAAATAGGGTCCCAAAAGTCTTATTTTACAGTTGGGCAGTCTGGGACCAGGGTGAGGGCTCGTCTCCACCAAGGCCATCCCACTGACCTGTGGGCAGCTCAAGTCTGAACCCCAGTGGTTGGCTCTTCACCTCACCTGGAACTAGGTGGCCAGTGAGATGGGGCTGTGCCAGGGCCCCTCAGATGTGGTCCCAAAGCCTGGGCCTGTCTTGGGAAGGGCTTTTTTTTTTTTTTTTCTTTTTTAAAGTTATGCTACGGGCGAGAAGTTGAGAAATGGCTGCAAACTGTCTCATGTGTTCTCTTCCAGTGCACGTGTCCTCCTCCAACTGCTGCTTCTCCTTCGTGGAGAGAAGGATTCCCCTGAGGTTAATCCAGTGCCACAGGCAAACCAGCTCCACCTGCCCCTATAATGCCGTCATGTGAGTGATCACCTGCTCAATCCCTCCCCTAGACGCCAGAACCCCGCCGGCCTGCAGTCAGAACAGCAGACGCTAGATGGCGACGTTGCACCAGAATAAGCTTTCTAAACCGCGCCCGCAAGGCCGCCAACACCTGGGTGCAAGGTGCACTTGGGCGCTAGGGGGAGCGCGGAGCCTCCTAGCAGGTGCCAGGGAGGGCGCACCTGGGCTCCCGCAGTGACTTGTGTTTCTTGGAACTCCAAGTGGCCAAGTATTACACCCCAGTGTTATATGCTCAGAGGAGGGAATTGCTTAACAAGAGCACCAGGCATTATTGTGTAGTGGAAGTAGCAAGGGAGTCCTGATTAGTTCCTGCGTCTGGATTTGCTAATATATAATCTTGAGTGATCTTGGACGGGTACTTCCCGTGTAACCCATTATCTGTGTACCCCTCTGTATTCCTGCCTCACAGGGTCTTTATGATCTTAACTGGTGCTTACACATACCGCTCAGTATTTTAAGGTGCTTTCATTTATTTTATCTCTGCTGAGTTTCTTGGGGCGCACATTTTTGTTATCATGAAAACTGAGGTCCCAGAAGGTAGAAAGATTTATCTAAGTTCATCCAGAGAGTAAGAGGCAGAGCTGGTCTGTAGACTGGACGATAGCCAAGTTTAGGAAGTGGGCAGATCAGAAAAGAAAACAGACAGACAGACACACACACACACACACACACGCACACACAATGAGTCCGAAGCAATGAGTGAGGTCCCAGATGGACGCAGACACAGTCATGCTGGAGCGGTGAGCTGCTCTAGGGTGGGAATTTTTCATCATGAGAATGTTTGCAGGGTCTTTAGCCCCAGCCTGGCACGCTGAACTGTGATCTCCAGGAGGGGCCAGGAGGCTCAGTTAATAAGCTCCTGTTGCTCTGGATGCTCCTTGTGGATGCTGAGCAGCAGCTTCTACAGAGGGGAGCCTGAGGCCCAGAGAGAGGCGCTAAGGGGCACCTAGCGGCAAGGAAGTAGAGCCGGGACTTGTGGGTGGCTCAGGTGGCTTAGCCCTCTCCTGTGTTCTCTGTCCACAGATTCCTGCTGAAGGGAGGCAGGCAGAGCTGTGCCTTGAAGACACTCGGATGGGTCCGGGCTCACCTTCACGGCCTGAAACCCTGCCTGCCGTAGGAAACGAGCTGGGCTCTGAGACCACGTGGCTTCCCTTGTCCCTGAAACTGCCGACCCGACACCGTTCCTTCTGCCCCACTTTGGCTAGGGTGTGGGGTGTCTGCTCAGTCTTGATAAGCTGTGTTGTTGCACTTTATATATTAAAATTCCAGGATCATCATCTCCTGTTTCTCTGTGTTTCTTGGACCCCACAGGGATTTCAGGGTGAAAACTTGATTGGCACTGAGGGCCAGGGGCTGGAGGGTGGGGGCAGGGGGCCCATGTTGGCCCTGGTGCCGAGGGACTGGCTGCCAACAGGAGTCAATAAATGACCCTGTTTCTCAGCAACTGTCTGTGTCCTGGGGGGGAAGCTTAGACTCGGGCTGTAGTGCAGGTTTGGCAGCTGCAGGAGACAGAGTTGGCAGCAAGCTGGGGCTCGGGGTGGGGGCCACATTTGGGTGCAGGACCCTCTCCCTCCCTGCCCTGTCCAGAAGGTTCCAGGGGTCCTGTCATCCCAAAGTCACAGCTGTCCTAGATGGAAGGGATCTTGGGAGGTCACCTGCCTCTAAGATGTTGCTAACCCCATTTTATAGATGAAGTCACTGAGGACTAGAGAGGGACACAGGAAGTCAGCAGCAGCTCTGGCGTGAGAGCCCAGGGCTCCTGACTCCCAGGACTGAACTCTTCCTGTGTCCCAAGTGACCAGGCTTACTGCCTGCTGTGGTGCGGCCCAGGACCTTCTCCCCACCAGATCCGGGGGTGTGCCCTGCACAGCTGCTAGCAGTGCCCTTCTCTCCTTGGGGACGGTCCTGGGGGGGGGGTCCAGGCACGGGTGGGTCCTAGGTCTGATACAGATGCCAACCCAGCTTGTCTGAGGAGTGGGCAGTCTCAGGGCTGATAGGACATATAGGAAGAGGAGGCCCTGTCCTTTGAAAAGGGACAGTCACAAGCTTCAATGTGGGATTTGAGGAAGAACAGCCAGGGAGGGAAGTGAATTCTGGGTCTCAGGATTGGCAATCCTTTACAGGCCAGCTCGGTGGTTTTAGGGGAGACGGTCTCGTGCCCTGTGTCTCAGGGCTTCTCCCTCTTTCCCCAGCATTCAACATGGCACACGTCTGGCCCCATCTTCTCACTCTGCCTCCTCCCTCCACCCCTGGCTCAGGTGGCTCAGGTGCCCTGCTTTAGGCCATTCCCTCTGCCCGGACCGTTGCAGTAGGCTGTTCTCGGTCCTCCCTTCCCAGCCCCGTCCCTCCCACAGCCACAGGCTACTCTTCCTGGCACTGCCCCCTGCTCCTGTTGGCTTGAAAACCTTCTACCTTCCTCCTGCCTTCAGAACTGAATTGAAAGTCCCCACCCTGATATTCTAATTCCTCTATAACCCAATCTCAACCTTCCTTTCTAACAGTCTCTAACTTTTACATTCTGGAACCCAAACTCTGATGGTATGGGGATATTCCCTCTGGGCCTTCTACCCCCCCTTTCCACTTTGCACTTCCCCTAGAAGAATCTTTGCTGTGACCACCCCATCCTCCAAGGTCAGTTCTGCCCAAGTGTGATCTTCCCAACAAGCCTGAAGCTAACTAGGACTCGGTTGTCTCGTTTCTCTCTGGGGGTTCAGGTGCACATAAAAGCTGTACTACTCCCTCCAGGCTGGGGGAGGCACTGGGGCAGGGGGACCAGTTAGGAGGCATTTGCAATAGAGCTAGATCGGGGCAGGGGTAGCCTTTGGGGACGAGTGGGTTTTTAAGGAGAGAAATGAACTGAATATGAGACTGATGAATTGTGAGTCAGGGGAGGCCATGATGGGACCAGAACCATCTTGCTGGAATAGCCCTGGCTGGTGAGGCAGCTCCCCCCCCAACCCCAACATTCAGATGAACCTAGACGGGCCACAGAGCCAGGGCCTCTGCACACCTGCACTCCGCTACCAGGCTCCGACATCCCCCCGCACCTTGGAGCACCCCCTGGAGTTACCCCTGAAGAAAACACCACTGTTAGAGATTTTAAATAAGATGTATTTTCTGCAAAAATTCAGCAGTCCTACTGTTGCATTCATCTTTCCATAATAACATATTTAGCAACTGCTCCCATTCACAAGGCACTCTCCTCCCCGAGTGACAGTGTCCCTTCACACCCAGGGTTCCTGCAGCGCACTCTCAACCCCTGGGGGCAGGAGAGAAACCCACTGCCTGCTGCGCACA
This sequence comes from Varecia variegata, assembly GCA_028533085.1. NCBI lineage: Eukaryota > Metazoa > Chordata > Mammalia > Primates > Lemuridae > Varecia > Varecia variegata. The sequence continues at coordinate 116,713,925 of CM052441.1, forward strand.
GCGGATGGGACTGGGGGTTACAGACAGGGTCCACCTTGCTCAAGGCCTTGCTTTAGAAAAAGATCATCCATATTCAAAATAAACCAGCAACAATTCAAATACTAGCAAATATTACTTAAGACATAGTACATTTGCTTCACAAAACAGAAAGCATCCTGTTTGGAAATTACAATAACATTATTCCAGAGTCTAGGTGGGGAGGCAAGAGAAGAACTGAACAGTCATTTCTCATACTCTGGCCCGGTCTTAGTGTGCGTGGCTGAGCTCAAACCTTCAGAGTGTGGGTTTTTGTTCCAGGTGTTTCATATAACTCTGGACCCAATTCTCCTTCGTGTCGGCACAGACCTCCTTGTTCAGTTTGGTTCTGAAGCTGTGGGGGAAGGAGAGTTGGCGCAGTTAGATGGAATCCTTTGAGGGTTTTACCCAGACGATGACTCACTGGGCTATAAACCCACCTGGCCCACCTGCTGCAGGTGAAGGGTTGCCCTGGGATGGGAGGAAGGAGGTGCATGGAAAAAGGGGACCTGGGGAGGCAGCTGCTGCTCTTGCTGTGATCCTGGCATCCACTAAAGAGTGTGGGCTGGTGCCCATTCAGGGAGCAGGGCGTGGGGAGCCACCAGCCCTTGTCCTAATGGGCGGGTTTGCATCACTCAGTCTGGTTGGATCTTATCCTCTGAGTGTGAGATCCCAGGTCAGCCTGGCATCTGTCTTCTGGGGCAGAGCTTTGGACTGGGGAATGTCGGGGTGGGGAGGGGTGCGGTGAGCAAGGTTTTTCTACCCACATGACAGCTTTCTGTTGACACTGGTTGTTGGTGACGTAATAGCTCTTCAGCCTCTGCAAAGGGATCTTCCTACTGCTGAACGTGAAGCAGCAAGTGGTGGGGGCATTGAGTGCATCTAGAAGTCAAGTCACAAAGAAAAAGCCTTTGAGGATGTGCTAGCCTTTTGTCATCTTGAACGCAGCAGGAAGTGTCCGTAGGGGAAGGCAAAGCAAAGCAGAGAGGTAGAAGTAGATCTTGCCCACCCCCAAGTCCGGTGCTCCTGCCCTAGGCCCCGAGGTGGGGCTGGACCTGTGCCGTGTGGCTCAGGATCTCAGACTCTCAAACTCCCAGCTGCACGGCGGCGATGCGTCACTGCCGTCTGGAGGAGGCCAGGGACACGGACAGTGGACAGGTCGCGGGTGTAGCCCCGGATCTATAGAGTTTGGGATGATCAGCTGGGCTCAAAGGCCCTGGATTTGGAGGCGGCAGTTTAGGTTTCCCTCTTGCTCTGGGATGACCTGGAGGTGGGTGGGCAGGTCCCTCCTGTCCCCAAGCTGGACTTCAGCTTTCTGTCTTTAAAATTAGATGTTAAACTGAAGCTCTGAGGAGCCTGGCTGCTCCGATGGCTTAGAAGTAGGGCACTTTGGTCTAGGGCTTCCTGGGAGACAGACACAGAAGGAAAGGGAGGCAGAGAAGGAGGGAGACTGGGCTTACCTGGCTGAGCGAGGCCCTGGGGGCTGAAGGCAGTGGCCAGGAGCAGCAGGCCCAGCAGCGCTGCAGAGATCTTCATGCTGGAGGTCGAGGGGCAGCTTCAGCTTCTGGGTCGGTCTCAGCCTCTGCTCCTCTGGCGGCTCCACCTGCCTTTTATAGGGAGCAGAGAGGGCTGGAGCTGTCAGAGGACCTTTGCCTGGGCAAGGTCATGGTCAAGTCACGATGAATGAAGTCCTGAATCTGCTGAGCTGCAGCTGGGCACCAAGGACTTTTCTAGGAACTGCAAGAGGGAAGGAAGCCGTGGGCTGCAGCAGCACAGGCGCGGGCTCTGTTTCCTTCTGGCTGCCAGGGCCGTGGGGAGCAGGAGAGGAAGCAGGGAGCGCAGATGTGCCGGGCATGCAGCATAGGCAGCTCTCCGAGCAGCTGTTCTGTGCACACTTTCTCCAACACGAAACAGAAAACAATGGAAAATAACTCCTGTAGAGGAAGAGCGCTGTGCTAAGGGCCGTGAGCGTGTTATGTACTCGGTCCTGGGGAGGTACATCCCATTATTATCGTGCTCATTTCACAGATGAGGAAACGGAGGTGCAGAGAGATTGAATGACTTGCCCAGTGTTTCACGGGGCGTGAGTGGGGAAGCTGGGAGAGAAAGCTGGTCTGTTTCCATTGAAGCACCAAGGCGGTTTCAAATTTTCATTTAGCTGTCAAGTTTCATTTTCCAAGCCAAGTTTTATGTGGAAGCCCGATACCTGAGACGGACCAAGTCAGGTTCGGACGACAGGGCTCCCTGCATCACACGCTCAGGCCCAGAGGGACATGGTTTGCAAACCTCCGATTTTTCCAGGCCCCTTGTTTGCAGGAAGGACCACTGGGCTTCTAGAACTGTTGATGGGGTGTCGACAGCACAGAGCAAAGCAGGGGGCTCTTGGCTCCTGTTCCTGGCCCCCTCCAGTGAGCTGGGGCCGTGGAAGTGCTGCAGGCGGCAGGGTGGGGAGGGCTGACCAAGCATCCCCTCTCCCTCACCCCCGACCCCACGACACTGCTCACTGCTGTTCCTTGCTGGAGTGCTGTTGCCTCTGCTCTCCACTCCAGCACAACAAGCCCAGGGGAAGCAAAGGGCAGGAAACGAAGAGCTCAGCTTAGAGAAATAGAAAACAATATAGACGATCAAGGATTGGTGAACCCCAAAGTTGGCTCTTTACCAAGCCTAGAATGAAGCTCAAACTCTCTTGGACTGACCATGAAATAAAAAAAAAAAAAAGTCCAAATGGCCAATAGCAGAAATAAAAATAAAAAGATGATGTCACCACAGGGCCTGCAGATACCAAAAACAAAAACAAACAAACAAAAACCCCTAAGAACCTATGCCCAAAAATTTAATTTAGAGGAAATGGATGAATTTCCCAAAAATCTAACTTAGCAGATTGCAAGAAGAAATGAAAAATGAAAAGGCAATGCTAAAACTGTAAAGAAATGGAATCAGTAATTGAAAATATTCCCACAAAACTTCCTCCGGGCCCAGAGGGTTTTGACAGCTAATTACTCCAAGAATTCAAGGAAATGATAATTCATTCCAGTCTTACGCAGTCTCTTCCAGAGAATAGCAAAAGAGTACACAGTGTTCAATTTATTTTATATGTCTTACATAACTTTGAGGCAAAAATTTGTCAAGACCTATATGAGAAAAGGTTATAACCTTGTCGCATCGGACACACATTTCATTCTTTTCCATTCTATTCTCTGCCCTGGGAAGCCAGTCTGGGTGGGTTGTAACAGTGGAACCGCTGGCCTGCTGGCTTCAGGTTGGGTTTGGACACTCGGGAGCCCCTGAGGACACTGGAGGGGGGAGAAGAGTTAAGTTGAGGTGCTTTTTCTTCTGCTATCACCCCATAGCTCAGTCTGGATACGTCCTTCAACCAGTGGTTTTAACTTCTTTAGAAGTGGCCTGTCCATGACTCTACCCAGGTTTGGGGAACCACCCTGTCCTTCCTCTTCAAATCTAGCGGGTAACCATGCTCTTACTAGCCTCAGAGAACCGAAGTACGCCTGTGGTTTCTCTACACCCACTCACAGCTTCGTAAATGGTTTCTTTATTAAACTCTTCTCAAATTCTTCCAATTTAAGTATTTTTTTCTTGCTGGGACCCTAAGTGACATAGGATTTGATACCCAGAAGTGGCCCCAGGAAATAAACCTTCCAGATTGGATTTGGGGATTGGGTTGCTCCTATGTTTTAGGGTGACTGTGGAAAGAAACACAGGAATGGCATCTGTTGACATCATGATGACTTAAATTGTCACCAGGAGCACTGACAAGCCCTCACGATGGTCCTAATGGACAGGCAAGAACCACGGAGCTATGCCATGTCCCACTGTCATCGTTGGTCTACAGAGAATAGCCACCATGAGTGCTTGAGGATGCTGCCCTCCTCCCCGGACCTCATCAAAGCATTTCTCAATGCCTGATTAGGCGAGTGTCCCCCTGGGCTTCCTGGGAGTGCAGTTGTGGGGGTGGTGGCTGAGCAGTTTGCACAGAACAGACCCATTGCAACAGACCTGCTTCCCCGAGCCTTCCGCCATCCCAGGGATGTTCTGGCATTTCAGCTTCATCACCTGCAGACTTGTTTGTAAGTATAGAGCTCAATTAGCCAGTCTAGCTGACCGTTGACATCACTCCCAGGTGCTTGTGCCCGCACATTATATCCTGCATTTGGCTGGTTGAGCCCTAAATGTTAGTCTCTTTAGTTTAACACCTTTAACATCCACTTCCATGCTACACCCCAAACTTTCCTGGAAATTGAGCAGGTGAGGGGACATTCAGATCCTCCCAGCCGTAAAAACCCCCTCGGCCTTTCTTCTGCTTCAGGACTTAAAATTACACAGGAGCCTGGGTTCTGGAGTCAGTCAGACATGGGTTCAAGTCCTATACCGTCATTTACTGGTTATGCAACTTGGAGCAAACTGCTTACCTCTCTGAGCCTCTAAGAGGAAAGAGACTGCTAATCACCACCTCATGTGATGTTGGGAGATGCAATATGATAACGCATGGAAAATGCTTGGCACAGTGGCAATAATTTGCATTTCTGACAAGTTCTCAGGTGATACTGATGCTGTTTTTCTGGGATGACCCTTGGAGAACCACTGCTGTCGTGGAACTGGATTTGCTGGTCCCACTGGGAGTAACGGGGTCCAGGGATGGCAGAAGCTGGGTGTTGGTGCTTATTAAACACCAGAGACAAGGTGGGCACAGTTACCCCAAGAAACCACAGGGCTAGAGAGGTAATCAGGGCACTTTGATTGGCAGGGATCTGCGGCAATGATTACAGAATTTCTAGAAATGAATTAGACGAGATGCTTATTAAAGTGCTGCTTGACTTTAGGCAGAAAATTCTAGTGGGCAGAAACACAGTATGAGCCCCTGTAGAACTCATGTCTCTTACCCAATTGTCAGGTCTAGGCCAGTTCATCGACTTGGAGCCCCTTGATGGATGGGGAGACCGGGTCTCTTTGAGGAAAGGCTCGGCAAAGCTGAGTTGCTAGATTAAATACAGGACACTTAGTTAAATCTGAATTTCAAATAAACAGGGAGTGATTTTTCAGTATAGATATGCCCCTTGCAATATTTTTGCTAAATGTGGCAACCCGTAGGTCTTAGACTGTAAATCTTCCCTCATGCCTTCCCCGGAGGAACTGCTGCCATAAACCAGGGTGACACTGCACCGGCGAAAGAAATACTGAGACCTTCTGGGATCCTTGGATGATGATGCTGAATGGATGGTATTCCGTGGAGACCTGAACATCCACCCCGGTTCGTCAGAGTGGGAGTTTATGAAGGCCCTATATCAGGTATGCAGTTATGTCTAGAGCAGAAGTTCAGCTAGCTGTTTTCCAACCCAATAATCTTTATATAACAGAAGTCTCTGAAATCTAGAGACTCCTGTGAGTTTAGAATCATTATGTTGCTGTAGAATCTTAGCTCTCAAGCATCCTGCAATCTGTCTACATAGCACTGCGCAACCTTGGTGCCTACCATCTTAGATAGTAAGGTCGTAGCATTGGCTAGTTTATGCAATTTTGTGGTTTTCAGAGGTTTGTTTACCTACTAAAGTCTATTCTCAAGGAGTAACTTATTGGGAAGTCCTGATGTATAACAGATTAAAACTGCTCCTAAGCAGAGCTGGGGCACCCGGTACCTATGCTTCTCCCTGTTCATCTCATCTCACTCTTTAAGGCTGTAAGGAGTATCGCGAGGGTGCAGTCTTTCCATTTTATAGAACACATGTCTGCCTGCTGGAGGGGCTATGAGAAAGGATAGGGAGTTAGCACTAATCAGCATTCTCAGCCCCCAAGACTGGGTCGCTCCAGACAAAGGCAATCCTGCAGAGGAACAAGAGACTGTTACTGGGAAGTGGGGGAAGAAAAAGCGTTGCAAGATCACTTCCTTACTTCTTGCTTCATACCACTTTCACTCCTGTCTCTGTCCTTGCTTCTAATATCCCATCCACTGAAATATTCTTCTTTCCATTTCATCCAAACAGGTAGCACCTGAGACTTTGTTTAAATCATGTGTTGCCCATGAAGGCTTCCCAGGCTACACAGACTTCATAGGGGACCAAACCTGACTCTGAAAATGAAGAGTTGGTGACCTTTCCGGGCAAAGCCTTACTACGTCTACTTTAGGAAACCCAGTCCTCTTTCTGGCATTTTCTGGACCAGCTCAGGTCAAAAATAAGCACTTACCAATGATCCGAGGGATCTAAGAGGCCACAGGGGCGTTCCTCTTTGGGAGGGCTATCATATATGCCCTTTTTCTTGCAAACCAGACAGGAATGAGCAAGTGTTGTTCCAGGCAAATTGAGGTGTACCGTCTCCCTGTCCAGGGGGACTTGGCATCTTAACAGTTGTTGCATCACCAATTTTAGTGTTTACAATTTCTAGCCTCTTCTTTTTTTTTTTTGAAGCAATATCTTATATCATTTTTAAATTTTTTAATTATTATGTGTACATTATAGTTGTATATCTTTATAGGGTACATGTGAAGTTTTGATGCATGCATGCCATGTGAATTAATCAAAACAGAGAAATTGGGGTATCCATCAACTCAGGCATTTAGCATTTCTTTGTGTTTATCGGAACATTCCAATTCCACTCTTTTAGTTAAAGTATACCCTAACTTATTGTTGATTATAGTCGATTTGTTGTACTATCAAATATTGTTCATTCTATCTAACTAACTATTTTTTGCACTCATTAACCATCCCCTCTTTATCCCTCACTGCCCGCTACCCTTCCCAGCCTCTGGTAACTGTCCTACCCTCTGTCTCCATGAGATCAATTGTTTTTCATATTTAGTTCCCACATGAGTGAGAACATGTGAGATTGGTCTTTCTGTGCTTGGCTTATTTCACTTAACATAATATCCTCCAGTTCCACCCACGTTGTTGCAAATGGCAGGATTTCATTCTTTTTGTGGCTATATAGCATTCCACTGTGCATATGAACCACCATTTCTTTATCCACTCATCTGTTGATGGACACTTAGGCAGATTCTTTATCTTGGCTATTGTGTATAGTGCTCTGTACGGTTTTGGTATCAGAATGATACAGGCCTCATAGAACGAGTTTGGGAGTATTCCCTCCTCCTCAATTTTTTGGAATAGTTTAAGTAAGATTGGTGTTAGTTATTCTTTGAGTGCTTGGTAGAATTCAGCAGTGAAGCCATCGTCAGGTCCTGGGCTTTTCTTTGATGGGAGACTTTTTATTACTGCTTCTATCTTGGGCGTTCACTTGTTATTGGTTTAATGAGGTTTTGGATTTCTTCCTGGTTCAATCTTGGCAGGATGTATGTGTCTAGGAATTTATCCACTTCTTCTAGGTGTTCCAATTTGTTGGTGTACTGTTGCTCAGAGTAGTCTCTGATGATCCTTTGGGTTTCTGCAGTATCCGCTGTAATGTCTCCTTTTTCATCTCTGGTTTTATTTATTTGGGTCCTCTCTTTTTTTTTCTTAGTTTGGATAAAGGTGTGTCTACTTTGCTTATCTTTTCCAAAAAAAAAAAAACTTTCCATTTCATTGATCTTTTGTAGTTTTTTTGTTTAAATTTCATTTATTTCTGCCCTGATCTTTATCATTTCTTTTCTTCTACTAATTTTGGGTTTGGTTTGCTCTTGTTTCTCTAGTTCTTCAAGATGCATCATTAGGTTGAGTTTTTCTACTTTTTTGATGTAGGCAATTATTGTATAAACTTTCCTTTTAATACTGCTTTTTCTATATCCCATAGGTTTTGATATGTTGTGCTTTCATGTTCATTTGTTTTGAGAATTTTTAAAATTTCTTTCTTAATCTCTTCATTGACCCACAGGTCATTTGGGAGCATACTGTTTAATTTCCATGTGTTTGTGTAATACATTTTCCAATGTTCCTCTTGTTGATTTCTAGCTTTATTCCATTGTGGTCAGAGAAAATACTTGGTATGATTTCATACAATTTCTAGCTTCCGCTGCCCTTTCGTTCTGGGGAACTTCCAGGGTGATTGCCTGGAGCTGCTCTTTCCCAGGACCAAATGGAAAATGCCGACAGGAACAACCTTGTATTTGGCCCACACTGGTACTGAGAATGAGCAAAGAAACGGAAGCTTTTCTGTTAGGGCAGCATTTTGCAGAAACATTTTTATATTTTTAAAAATAACATATGATGACTTAGAATACTTGGGAAATCTGTCTTAAAATGCATAAAAACATTATAAACCAATTTTCACACTCAGCATCGAGACAGAAACCCAGGGAAACATTTCTTTGTTCTTTTTTTATTTTTCATGTGATAATATTAGGGGTTTTACTAGATACAGACAATTAGTCTCGATTTGTTAGTTGATGCTAAGCCAAAACTTTGCCAAAAGTCATTTTATATCTTTCAGTAACTTCATTTGTTAATGGGTAGATAGTCTTCTGTTATAGGGAAGCATGATAACTTACTAGACCATACCGTGCTACTGGGCATCTGATCTATTTTACTGGGATTCTAAATGAAGCTATGGCACACATAAGAAATCTCTATCAGCATCACTGTTTACTTCATAGACATGGAAGTGGGCTTGCGAGATCAATAGTGTAAATAGTTTCAGGCTATTAAAACAATTTTCAGATTTATTTTAATTTATTTATGTATTACACATACAATAAAATTCACAAATCTTACAAGTATGGCTTGATTAACTTTTTAACCTGTGTATGCAACATGTAACCACCACTGGCATCAGGACTGACCCTGGCAGTTCTCTTGTGTTCTTTCCTAACCAATGCTCTATCTTCTAGAAGTAATCACTATTTTGACTTCTGTCAATATTGATTGCCTGATCTTGAAGTTTATATAAATGGAATCCCATGGCATGCAATCTTTGGTGTCCAAAGTCTTGTGCTCAATGTAATATTAAAAATATATATATATGCCGGTAATTTGTTATGTTTATTTCCAGGTAATATTGCATTTTATGAATATACCACAGTTTGTTTATCCATTCCCCTAGACCCTTGGGATGCTTTCAGTTTTGAGCTATTATGAATAGAGTTGGCTACGAACATTCTTGTTCAAGTGTTTTTGTGCATACATGGACTCATTTGTCTTAAATATTTACTTAAGAGTAGAATTACTGAGTCATTGGATAAGCATATTTCATTTTATGACAAACTGCTAAACAGTTTCCAAAACTTTCCAGCAATGTATAAGGTCTTCATTTGCTCTACTCTACATTCCCACCAATATTTGGTATTATTAATCTTTTGTATTTTAGCCATTTTGGTGGGTTTGTAGCAGTATTTTATTTTGCATTCAATTGCATTTTCCTGATTACTTGTGATATTAAACTACTTTTTATATGCTTACTGGTTGTTTGGATATTTTCTTATGAAGTGTAAAATGGCTGTTCACAGTTTTTGAGCCTATTTTTAATTGGGTTGTTTTTCTTTTTTTTTATTAATTTGTAAGAATTCTTTATATAGTCTGGATTAAGGTATTTTTATATGTGATATGATTTATTTTTTCTTAGTCTTTAGCTCGTTTTTTAACTTTCTTAAAAGTATCTTCTGATAAATAGTTATTTTCAATTTTGATAAAGTCTAATTTATACATAGTTTTTCTTTTATGGTTATATGTTCTATGTTTTGTTTAAAAAAACATTTTCCACCCCAGGTTATCAAGGTATTCTTTTATGTTTTCTCCTAGGTGTTTTCTAGCTTTAGCTTCATATTTATGTCTATGATCCATCTTAGATTATTTTTTGTCTATAGTTTGAGGTAGGGAAGAGGTTATTTTTTCCATACAGATATCTGGTTGCTTTAGCATCATTTATTTGGAAGACTTTTTATTTCTGCGTTACATTGGCCACTTTCTCAAAAGTCAAATAAATGTGTGTGTGTGTGTGTGTGTGTGTGTGTGTGTGTGTGTAGCGATGATTAATTTTATGTGTCAACTTGACCAGGCCATGGGGTGCCCAGATATTTGGTCAACCATTATTCTGGGTGTTTCTATGAGGGTGTTTTTAGATGAGATTAACATCTAAGTCGGTAGACCGAGTGAAGCAGATGGTGATCCCTAATGTGGAGGGGGCTCATCCAACCAGTTAAAGGCTTTAATTGAACAAAAAGACTGACCCTCCTCTGAGTAAGAGAGAATTCTTTTGCCTGCTTCCCTCGGACTGGGACATCAGTTTTTTTCCTGCCTTTGAACTGGAACTGAACACTGGCTCTTCCTAGGTCTCCAGCCTGCTGTCCTTTGGACCAGAGGTACACTGTCAGCTCTCATGGTTCTCTGGGCTTTGGATGTGGACTGGAGCTGTGCCATTGGTTCTCCCGGGTCTCCAGCTTGCTGACTCACCCTGTAGCTTTTGGGACAAGTCAGCCTCTATAATTGTATGAGCCAATTCCTTAAAATAAATCCATCTCTCTCTCTCTCTCTCTCCCCTCTTCCCCCCACCACACACATTTGGTTCTTTTTCTTGGAAGAAGTTTAACAAATACAGATCTATCTATCTATCTAGTCTATGTATAGTTAGATACACATATGTATTTCTGAACTCTCTACTTTGTTCTATTGATCTGTTTGTGTATCCTTATGCAAATATTACACTATTCTAATTATTGTTGCCTTATAGTAAGTCTTAAAATCTGGTAGTGTGCATCCTTCAACTTAGCTCTTTTTCAAGATTGTTTTGGCTATTCTAGGTCCTTTATATGTTCATATAAATTTCTACATAAAAAATGAATGTGGGGATTTAATTGGGGTTGCATTGACTCTTCATACTAAATTGACATCTTAACATTATTCAGTCCTCTACTCTGTAAATGTGGTCTATAGCACTCCATTTATTTAGGTTCTTCTTTATTGTCCCTTAGGCATGTGCTGTATTTTTCAGCAGAGAGTTCTTACACATATTCCGTTCATTTTATTCTTGCATATTTTACATTTTTGATGATACAATAGATGAAATTTTAAAGATTTAATTTTCCAATTTTTTTGTCATTAATGTATAGGAATTCAGCTAATTTTGGTAAATTAGTTTATATTCCTGGGATCTTGAGAAATTCATTTATTAGTTCTAATAGTTTTCATAGAATTCCTTATGTTTTCTGTGTATATATAATCATGCCATCTGTGTATGACATTTTAAGCTCTTTCTTTTTAATCTTTATGTCCCTATTTCTTTTTTCTTATCTTATTGCCATGACTAGAACCTTAAGAACAATGTTGAAAAGAAATGGGGGATACTGGACATTCTTGCCTTGTTCCTGAGCATTTATGATAGTCTTAGTCACTTCCTGAAGATCTGTGTTCCCATTGGGATAATTTCCTTTAAGCCTTTAGATTTTTCTCATAGTGAAATATTGCTATTCTGGTAACAAATTGAATCAGCTTTCGTTTTTTCTGAAAACGTCATTAGATTAGAACAACACTATGAACAAAAGTTACCTAGTTGAAATATCTGTACCCAATGACTTCAGAACATACATTTTTTCAAATACACATAAAACATTTGTCAAATTGACTCTATGCTGGACCACAAAGCAAGTCTTAACAAATACGAAAGATTTGAAAACATATAGAATGTGCCCTTTAACCACCATGGAATTAAATTAACACCAATAACAAAATTATTACTTCTTTTAATACCTCAACGTTTAAAAATTTAGCCATGTTCATCTGCATAACCCATAGATTAAAGAAGAATTCACAACAGAAATTAGAATATATTTTGAAATAAATTATGATAAAATGTGTCATATTAAAATTTATGGGATACAGCAAAAGCTGTATTTAAAAGACTCATGAAATTAAATCCTTGTATTAAAAAGAAAAGCTTAAAATCAGCAATCTGAGTCTTCATCTCCTTTCCCTCCTGCAGCGGCTCTGAAGAGCCCTCTCCCTCTGCTGTCTAGCACACACCCGTCCTTCAAGACCAGTCGTGTTGGACACTCCCCTTCGATGAAAAGCCCCGAGTGCACCTGAACTAGTCGACACCAAGTTTCCTCTTATATCTGGGTTCACTCCTGAGGTATTACGTTGGGTTTGAGAATGAATTAGATGGAGAAAACCTGGGGTTATGGAGAAAAGTTTGAAGTCTGTTGCGAGAAATCAGGAGAGAGGCTTTGGGCAAAGCTAGGTATGTAAGAAAGGGGAAGAGAGGTCTCAGTGAATACGGGCTGGTGATGTTAGGGACTAGAGCCAAAGAGGTGGAACATCCTGTCTGGGTCCTGCCAAGCTCTCCCCAAACCTTGTATCGAGGCTAGCCCAGCCAAAAAGCATTCCTGGAGGATGGCTCTGTATGCCCCAAACTGCCACCCACTGCTGCCATTTTCTCCCTCCCAGCTAAATGTTACCCCATGAAAAATAAGACTAAGTGGTTTAAAATTATGTGTATTTTTTTCTTTGAAAATTACATAGTCATATACTATAACATTAAGTTCAACAACAGCAGTACAGAGCACACATTTGACTTGACGGAGCACTGATTCCCTGAGAATACAGAGGTGTTTCACCCAGACGATCCGTGCAAGGACCTCATGATACTACAGGCAGGAAGGAAGGAGAACAATGACATTTTGCCATGAACTTACTTGAGCTCACAGAAAAAAAAAAAATACACACATACACATCACCAGGATTTTGTATTTTACATTCACTAGGATTTATGGCAGATAAAGTCAAAATATCACTATCTTAAATATTATTAAATATTACTTAAGAAATATTGTGCATTAAATTATTGAACAAAGTGCCTCTGTTTGGAAATTAAAATAAAATAATGTAGCACTGCATCTGGGGAAGGTTGGGGGAAAATAAATAAGGTTTTCTTCAGGCTCGATCTCTCAGTCCAGGTGTGAAGAAGGTTCAAGGCTTCCGGGTTTGGGACTTTTGGTCCAGACGCTTCATGGAATCCTGGACCCACCTCTCCTTGGGGTTGGCACAGAACTCCTTGCCCAGTTTGGTCTTGAAGCTGTGGGGAGAGGGGCACAGTGAGATGGAGCTCCTCGAGGACCCTACCCAGGGGGTAGCAGGTAGCCCCTAGACTGGATCAGCTCTTGCTCCCTGGGTGCAGGCCCTGGGGCCAGGAGAGGAGGGAGGTCAAGGCTGGTAGGAAGAGGCCTCGGGAGGAAGCTCTGCTCCTGCTGTCCAGGTGAAGCCCTCCAGGCTCTGGCTGAAGGTATGGGGACAATCTCACTGAGCATCTGGAAGGGGAGCCGGGAGTGATTATGGACTCCTTCTCGTGGGCTCAGTTTCTCTTTGAGGTAAAGGAGCCCTTTGGGTCAATGGTACATCCTCATCTGACTCATTTGGATAGGAGTCCTCTCTCCCTTGTCCCTCAGAACTTTTGCCTGGGGAGGGTGATGCCAGGATCATCCACTCACATCACAGCTTCCCGGGGACACTTGATGTTGGTGACTGTGGTGTAGCTCTCCAGCCTCTGGATGGAGATTTTCCTGCTGACCATACTGAAGCAGCAGGTGATGGGAATGGAAACGGAATCTGAAAGAAATTTTGCAAAGAACACGACAGTTAGGGTACACTGTAAATGTGCATTTGCAAGAGGAGGAGGAGAAGGTAGGAGAAGACCTAGGTATCACCATCCTGAGTTCACCGCCTGAGTCCGGATCCCAGAGATTAAACATTACCTGGGCATCAGTTCGCTCTGTTGAAGTGTGGGGCCCCTCATAGTTGACTGGGTATGGAAACATCCTGAGTGACGAGGCTAATGCTTGTCTACTAACCCCAAACTTCAGACACTGGGAAAATAAGTTCTAAGACCTTGCTTCCCAGCTGTTTTTCTCCATGAGATTCAGAGCCAACCTATGTCATGTGCTGAGATTCCTCTGGGGCCTTATCCTCCTGACACTGCCACTATTCTGGAAGCTACACTGGACCATAACCAAAACTTAAAACTTCAAGCAGTAGTTCCTTCCTCTCCACTACTGCCTGCAATGGCCTTCACGTGCACAACGAGGTGTCCTCCACCTCCAAGAACGGTGGCTGCAGTGGTTGTCCTGTGTCTCTGCCCAAAGCTGGGGTCAGGAAGGCTCGTGGGGCCTGGCCTCAGTGGCCTGGGCCCTTGGTTCTGGCTCTGGCCCTGACTAACTGTGACATAATGGCTCTTCCTAACCCCTCTCTTGGTCTCCCTTTCTCCACCTGTAAAATGCAGACTATGCAGCAAGTCTGGGATGGCTCGCGCTGGGATGGGATGCGAGTACTGTGGTAGTTACGGTGTTAGCCCTTAGGGAGGGAGGGCCCTTACCTGGCTGAGCGAGGCCCTGGGGGCTGAAGGCGGCTGCTGCCAGCAGCAGGCCCAGGAGCGCCGTGGAGATCTTCATCCTGGAGGGCGAGGGGCGAGCTTCAGCCTGAGAGTGGGAGGTTTCTGGGTCTGGGTGGGTCTCAGTCCCTCTGCTCCACTGGTGGCTCTGCCTGCCTTTTATAGGGAGCAGAGAGGCTGGGCGGGGTCACAGTCGAGAAAGGATGAAATAAGACCCTGAATGTGCTGAGTAAGCACCAGATCCTGGGGTGATTTCCAGATAACAAGAGAAGGAAGCGGTGCAATCTCTATCTTTCGCTCAGACTTCTTGGAGTAAAAGCAGAAGGAAATGTGGTTGTGTTCAACAAAGTGTAGGAAGTGACCTCACCGGACTATTAAGAGCTTTGATTTCTTTGAAATGGAAAATGGAAAAATGGTTTGTAGGAAAGGAAAAAAGGAAGCTGAGGTCACAGTGGAGTGAAGAGATCCTAGGGCCTGCCCCTCTGCGGGGGCCAGGAGGCCGGGATGGCTAAGTTAGTTCCTGAGGCTTTGCCTGTGCTTGTTTCATCACACTCAGGTCACTGCAGTTCTCAACGAGACGGGCTCCTTTATAACACCAGACAGGCAGCTCCTCGGGAACCTTGAAAGAATGATGGAATCCAGGCATCCTCAAGCCTTAATGCCCTGGAATCTTAGCGTCGTGGAGCATGAACCAGACAGCACATCTCTTGTAGTGCAGTGGTTCCCAAACATTTTGTGTACACACCAAAGTTTCTTTCCACGTGCAATCATATGGAGAGAAGCCCAATATTTCATGCAGATTGAGGTGGACCAGATCTGTTTGCAAAAGGCCTCCCAGCTCCCTTTGTTCACACGCAGTGACAGCTGGGGCAGGAAGGGAAGGAGCCAGTTCTGCCCACCACCAGTCACGTCTGCTCCCCTCCCCTCACGCAGCCATCACTGCAGGATCACATGGAAGTTCTCCTGCTCCGAGAATCCCCTGCCTTCTTCTTGTCATCCTTTGTCCTCCCCCCGGATCTCTGGCTACCACTGATCTCTTGACTGTCTCTCTATTTCGTCTTTTCCCGAATGTTGTATACGTAATTGGAATCATATAATATTGTGGCTTTTTCAGACTGGCTTCTCTCACCAAGCAATATGCGTTTGAGGTTCTTCCATGTCTTTTGGTGGTTTGATAGCTCATTTCTTGCTTTCTTTTTTTTTTTTATTAATTTATTATTTTTTGTTATTGTGAAATACATGTAATATAAAGTTTACCATCGTAATCATTTTTAAGTGTACAGTTGAGTGGCATTAAGTACATCCACATTGTTGTGTAACCAACCTCCATAACTCATTTCATCTTGTAAACTGAAACTTTATGCAAATTAAACTCCATTTCCCCTTCTCCCCCATCCTCCAGCAACCACCTACTACTGTCTGTCTCTATGATTTTGACTACTCTAACTACCTTGTGTAAGTGATCATTCAGTGTTTGTCTTTTGTGACTGGCTTATTTCACTTAACATACTATCCTCCTCAGGGTTCAACCATGTTGCAGCATAGGTCAGCATTTCCTTTCCTTTTAAGGCTGAATAATATCTCATTGTATATATATCTATATCTATATATATGTATATATATCTATATATATGTATATATATATCTATATATGTATATATCACATTTTACTTATCTATTCATTTGTTGATGGACCCTTGGGTAGCTTTCATGGTTTAGCTATTGTAAACAATGCTGCTATGAACATGAGTATACAAATACCTCTTCAAGACTTGCTTTCCATCTTTTGAGTGTATATCCAGAAATGGAATTGCTGTATCATATGGTAATTCTATTTTTTATTTTTTGAGGAACTGCCATAATGTTTTCTACAGTGGCTATACCATTTTACATTCCCACCAACAGTTCATAAGAGTTCCAATCTCTCCACATTCTCACCAACACTTGTTATTTTTTGTCTTTTGGGCAGTTGCCATTCTGATGGATATGAAATGGTACTTCACTGTAGTTTTGGTTTTCATTTCTCTAATGATTAGTGATGTTGAACTCATCAATATGTTAGTTATTTGTACATTATCTTTGGAGAAATGTCTATTCAACTCTTTTGCCCATTTTTGAATTGGGTTAGTTTTTATTTTTGTTGTCGTTGAGTTTTAGGAGTTCTCTATATATTCTGGATATCAATCACTTATCAGATATATGATTTGCAAATATTTTCTGCCATTCTCTGGGCTGCCTTTTTATTCTATTGATATTGTCTTTTGATGCACAAATTTTTAACATTTTCATGAAGTCCAATTTGTCTATTTTTTCTTTTGTCGTCTGTGCCTTTTGTGTCACATCCAAGAATCACTGCCAAATCCAAAGTCATGAAGCTTTTGCCCTGTGTTTTGTCTTAAGAGCTTTATAGTTTTAGATCTTACATTTAAGTTTTTGATCCACTTGGAATTAATTTTTGTATATGGTGTTAGGAAAGAGTCCAGTTTCATTCTTCTGTATGTAGCTGTCCACTTTTCCCCACACCATTTGATGAAAAGACAATCGAACAGTCTGGGCACTCTTGTCAAAATTTTCTTGGCCATATATGTGAGAGTTTATTTCTGGGCTCTATTCTATCCCATTGGTCTATATGTCTGTTTTTATGCCAGTAACACACTGTTTTGATTATTGTACCTTTGTAGTAAGTTTTCAAATCAGAAAGAAAACAGCTTTGTTCTTTTTCAAGATTGTTTGGGTTATTGGGATTCTCTGATATTCTATCTGAATTTTAGGATGGACTTTTCCATTTCTGCAAAAAATATCATTGGGATTTTGTTAGATATTTGAATATGTAGATTATTTTGGGTGGTATTGACATCTTAACAATATTAAGTCTCTCATGCATGAACATGGAACATGTTTCCATTTAGTGATGTCTTTAATTTCTTTCAGCAATGTTTTATAGTTTTCCTTGTATACTTTTTTCACCTCTTTGGCTCATGCTGACAATGTTGACTCTTCCTACCCATAAACATGGAATATCTCTTTATTTGTTTAGATCTTATTTAATCTATCATCAAAGTTTTGTAGTGCACCTCATATATGTTATACATGTTTTCTTAGATTAATTCCAAAGTACTCCATTTTTTGGTACTCATGTAAGTAGTATTATGTTATTAATATCAAATTCCAATTGTTCATTGTTAATATATAGGAATGTTATTGAATTTTACATATTATATTAACCTTGTATCCTGCAACTTTGCTATAATTTCCTATTAGCTGCAGGATTTTTTTGTTGGTGGTGTTTTGTGACTTTCTACATAGACAATCATGTCTTCTGAAAACAAAGATAGTCTTATTTCTTTCTTTCCAATCTGTACACCTTTTTATTATCTTGTCTCATTACATTAGCTAGGACTTCCAGTAGTATGCTGAATCTAAATGCTGAGAAGAAACATCCTTGCCTTGTTCTCAATCTTAAGAGAAAAACATCTAGTTTCCCATCATGAAATATGATGTTAGCTGCTGGTCTTTTGTAGATATTCTCTATTAAGTTAAGAAAGTGTTCCTCTATTCCTAGTTTGCTAAGAATAAATCATGAATGAGTGCTGAATTTTGTCAAATGCTTTTTTTGCATCCATTGATATAATCATAAAATTTTTTCTTCTTTAGCTTGTCCATGTGATAGATCACATTAATCAATTTTTGAATGTTGAACCAGCCTGGCATGCCTGGAATAAATCCCACTTGGTTGTGGTGTATACTTCTTTGTATACATTGTTAGATTCTATTTGCTAATATTTTGTTGAGAATTTTTGCATCTATGTTCATGAGTTTGGTCTGTAGTTTTCTGTTGGTCTGTAGTTTTCTTTTGCTGTAATGTCTTTATCTGGCTTTGGTGTTAGGGTTATGCTGGACTCATGGAATGAATTAGGAAGGGGTCTCTCTGCTTCCATCTTCTGGAACAAATTATAGAGAATAGATGTCATTTGTTGCTTAAATGTCTGACAGAATTCACAAGTGAAACCATCTGAGCAGGCCTGGTGCTCTCTGTTTTGAAGTTTATTAATTATTTATACAATTGTAAATATAGATTTATTCAGACTAACTATTTCTCCTTGTGTGAGCATTAGTAGAGTGTGTCATTCAAGGAATTGGTTTATTTTTTCCAAGTTATCAAAAAGGTGGGCATGGAGTTCTTCATAATATTAGTTTATTTTCCCTTTAATATCCATGGAATCAGTAGTAATGGCCCCTCTTTCATTTATTATAATAGTAATTTGTGTCTTATGTCTTTATCTTTTTTCTTGGTTGTCTTAGCTAGAAATCTGTCCACTTTATTGCTCTTTTCTTATTGCTCAAAGAAGTAGCATTGGTTTCATTGATTTTTCTCTACTGTTTTCCTATTTTCAATTTCATTGATTTCTGCCCTAATTTTTGTTTCTTTTCTTCTGCCTGCTTTAGGTTTATATTGCTCTTCTTTTTCTAGTTTTCTAGGGTGGAAGCTTAGATTATTAATTTTAGATCTTTCTTCTTTTTCAATATTTGCATTCAATGTTGTAAATTTCCTTCTAAGTGCTGCTTTTATTGTAACCACCAAATTTGGAAGTTGTATTTTTATTTAGTTCACAATATTTTAAAATTTCTCTTGAGGATTCTCCTTTGACTCATGTGTTATTTAGAAATATGTCGTTTAATCTCCAAGTATATTATCTTTTTGTTATTGATTTGTAGTTTAATTCCATTGTGGTCTGAGAGCATACTTTGTATGATTTCTGTTCTTTGAAACTTGTTTATGTCCAAGAATGTGGTATATCTTGGTGAATGTTCCATGTGAGCTTGGGAAAATGTGTATGTTGTTTTTGTTGGATAAAATATTTTATAAATGTCAAATAGATCTAGATGACTGATGGTGCTGTTCAGTTCATCTATATCCTTACAGATTTTCCTACTGGGTCTGTCCATTATGAACAGAAATATGTTGAAATCTTCAACTATAATAGTGGATTTGGTATCTGTCATTAATTTTGGAACATTCTCAGCCATTAGTGCCTCAAGTATTTCTTCTGTTCCTTTCTCCTTTCTTCTCTTTCTGGTACTCCCATTAGGCATATGTTTTACCTTTGTAATTATCCCATAGTTCTTGAATATTCCACTCCATTTATTTTATTTTATTTTCCCTCTGCATTTCAATTTGTTAAGTTTCTATTGACATATCTTCAAGCTCACTGATTCTTTCCTTGGTTGTGTCCATTCTGCTGGTGAGCCCATAAAAGGCATTATTTATTTCTGTGACAGTGTTTTTGAGTTCTGGCATTTCCTTTTAGTTCTTTATGAAAATTTCCATCTGGCTGCTTACATTACACATCTGTTTTTACATGTTTACTTTTTCTATTAGAATCCTTGTGGTGTTAATCAAGTTACTTTAAATTCTCAGTCTCGTGATTCCAAAACCTTCACCATATCTTAATCTAGTTCTGTTGCCTGCTTTTGCCTTCAGGATGTGGATTCTTTTCTTGCTTTTTAGCACGTCTTGTAATTTTCTGTTGAAAGCCAGGCATCACATATTGGGTAATAGGAACTGAGGCAAATAGGTCTTTAGTGTCAGGGTTTATATTTATCTGGCTAAGAGTCAGGCTGTGTTTATTGTTTGCTATAGCTATAGGTGTCTGAGGCATCAGTTTCCTCTAGTGTCCTTATTTTTGTCTCCCCACTGTCTTTGGGTTTCTCTAGAAACTCCTTATTAAATAGAATCTGAGCCTTACAGTTCTTTCAGTGGTAATCCTGTTATGATATACCTGTTACACCTGTTAATGTGGTGGCACAGCGTGGGGGAGGAGCAGAATTCTGTAATCCTGGGATTAGGTCTCAGTCTTTTACTGTGCCTGTGCCCCTGGGCTGTGACCTGCACACGTGCATTTCAAACTCTTTTTCAATAAGGCTAGAGGGGCTGGAGTTGGATATTCCCTTCCCCATATAGGTTATGTTGACCTGAAAGAAATAAGTGAGGCAAAATTAATAGACAGAGTTTATTTGGGCCATGTTTGGGGACTGCAGCATGGGACACACTCCAAGTTGCCTTGGAGAGTGTTCCAGAGAAAAAAAGAAAGGCTCAAGTTTTTAAAGGAAAAACAATGAAACAATAGAAGTGGGGGGTGATGCCAGGAATTCTCAGTGGTTTACAGAAATAACATTAGTTAGTGGTTGGCTATACATTGTTGAACCATAGGGTGTATAGCATTTTATGGCTGCTTGCCACCAGTTAGTCCCATGCCTGCATAGCAAGCAGTTTCAAGAGGTAATCATTTAGCTCAAGGGGAAATGACTCAACTGCTGTTCTGCTGTTTCATTCCAATGAGTTCCAGGTCTTCTTTGGACCTGATAATTGAAAGAGGCTCATATTCCTCCGATAAAAAAGCTTCTCCTCTTCTCCTCCTCATTCTCCTCCTCCTCTTCCTTTTCTTTCTTCTATTCCTCCTCCTCCTCCTCCTCCTCCTCCTCCTCCTCCTCCTCCTCCTCCTCCTTTCTTTTCTTTTCTCACAGTTTAGGCTCTGGTAAAATAGTCTCCCTTATAGACAGTGGGGTGCACAATGCTCTGGGCATTTTTCAACATGTCTACATCTCCTCTGAGTGCATTTTTAAGTGGTTACTTCCCCCTGCTCCTGCTGGAAGCATGAGGGACTATTTCTCTGATCTTTACTGTAAGAACCTGGTGTAGCTCCTGGAAGTAAAACTCATGAAAATGCAGAGGCCTCCTAAGACTGGGCCCCCAGGAATTTTTAGCTCTCAAACAAGTCCACGTTCAGGCTCCAGCACTTTGTTGATAACGGTTTAAGTTTTCTTAACAGTTCCTGGCTCCATTGGCTTCTCCTGGTAAACCGTGGTTCTCAGTAACTGCAGTTTGGGGGCAGCAGTTTGCCCTGTGACCTCAATTCTACGATTCAACTAAGGAGAGTTGTTGATTCTCAGTTTGTTCAGCATTTTCCTTTTTCTGAAAGCAGGAGTGCTGACTTCCAAGCTCTTTCCATATCAAAGAAGAAACTAGAAGTCACTGAGCATCTTTTCATATGTTTATTTGCCATTTGTATGTCTTCTTTGGTGAGGTGTCTGTTCAGATTTTTTATCCATTTTTAAACTTTGGTGGTTTTTTTTGTTTTTTGTGTTTTTACTGCTGACTTTAAGAGTTCTTTGTATATTTTGGCTACAAGTTCTTTATCAGATACATCCATTGCAAATATTTTTTCCCTATCTATGGCTTGTTCTTTTACCAGTGTCTTTCACAGTGTAGAAGTTTTTAACTTTAATAAAGTTCAATTTATCAATTTTTTCTTTCCTGGATATTGCTTTTTGCATTATATCTTAAATCTCATTACCAAACCCAAGGCTAAATACTGCCTTTTCAATTAACGTGTCTAGACTTCTCATAAGGCATTAAATATTCTCCAATTATCTTGAACTTTAAAGGCTCCATAGCAGTTCATATATAACAGTGCAGCGTAATTAATTTAAGCATTTCTCTAAAGTTGGGAATTATACAGTTTTCATTCTTTGCAATTATAAACAATACTTAATAAAAGCTGATATACCATTATTATTAACATCTCCATTTAATTCCATAGCAAAGAAATTAATAAATCAAAATATGTGGCTATTACTAAGGCTCTTAATTAAATTATCACATTGCTCAAAAATTTGCACCTTCACTGAAATATTAGTCTATTATTCTTAAAAACACTTGAAAACTGTGAAGAAGAAGACATTTATCTTGTTAAAAAGCAAAAGTAACTTACGGTGATAGAGGTTAGAATAGTGGTTTCTTTGCAGGTATTGACATTGTGAGGGAGCCAGGAATGTTTTACATTTTGATCAGAGTGGTGGTTAAATGGTTGTCTATATACGCAAAATTCATGAAACTGTACGCTTAAAATGTCTGCACTTTACTATATATAAGTTATACTTCAATATAAAGTAAATAAAAGAAAAAAATTATTTACATTTTAATTTATTTGCTTTTTAAAAGTACATGTTAATTACTTTTCCCCCCCCTGTGATTAGTATGTTCTTGTTCTTAAATCAGGGGCTTTTAACTTTTTTAAAATTCAGAATAGATTTTTAAAATACTTACCTCATGCAGTTTTCATTTATTACAAATACTGGATGAACTTTTAATAGCAAGGAATCTATAGAATGTGGAACAGATGAGTGTCCCTAGGATTTCCTCTGGCCAGAAAGGAATTTTGGCTGCTCCGGGCTGGCAGCTTTGCCCCCGTTTTGGGGACGGTTCTGTGCCAGATGCATTGTGTAGCACCAAGCTCTGTGTGGGCTCAAGTTTGTGTACGTTTGTCATTCAGAATAAAGTCCTTGTCTGACAACATACCCTCAGGACTTTCTTTGTCAGTTTCTCCTCTGTGCTGACTTCATGTGAAAAGTACATTCGTACGCAGACAACAGAAATAGTTGTGAAAATAATGGCTTTGGGGAATCAAAAAGAGCTAGTGAAAATGAAGGGAATTTAGTGTGAAGCAACTGGGTCTAGTCCCGATTTAAGCAATAACTAGCCACTCAATTGCCCAAAGTGACCACGTACAAGTCGTCTTGACTTTGAGATTCACTAGCCTCATCTATAAAGCGTGGAGTTTTGACAAGTTCAGTGATGGCAGATAGTTTTCAGTCATGCATCAGCTTTATGGATTGGTGGTGGAGGACCAGAAAGTTTTGTTGTGAAAACAAAGCAAAGCAGTGAGGCATTGTCTTGGGTTTTTAAAATATAATGCTGGGATTGATTAGTGATGTCTGCTATGGGCCCAGCAATAGGGAGTGGGGCTGCCTATGTGACATAGTTGCTACTCCAGGATTAAATAATACTTAAGTTCTTCTCTAACTTGATTCGTCTACGATTGTCTGCAAAGGATCAAGTCAGAAGCAGAGAGGCTAGGATGCTAGGAATTAGCAGAGGAGTGCTCCCTGCTGTCAGCCCTAAGAGAGGCGGAATAGCATGGTGGTTAAAAGTCTGGATTTGGATACTGGGAACACTGGTTAATATCTGTGTCAGAGAAGGTACAGATTATTTAACTTCTTTATATTCAAATTTCTTACTATTCTTTAATTTTCTTGTGTAGAAATGGGGTTTATGATGAATACCAAATTATCTGACACCAAAAACGTGTTTGGAAGAGCAAGTGGCACATGGCAAGTGGTCACTAAGCTAAGGTGGGTGGAGTGCCCAGAACGTAAGTGGACAAAGATGGGTTGTAGGGATGAACCTCGGGGAATGCTTGTGCTGTAGATGAAGAAAGAAAAAAATGTCTCCCAGAGACAGGGGACACATGGGGTCCTGGGATCCTGCCACAAACCAGAAGAGTAGAATGTCCTGGGAACTCAGAGGGAATGGGAATCAGATCGCAGTGTTGACAGATGCCAAGGGCACCAAGACTCTAGTTCCATAGGGAGTTTGGAGATGTCAGTTGACAAGCCACTTTGATTATGCAATTTCCCTGTCTTGTTTTGTTTTTGAAACGAGTTTGAGAAATCCCTACATAAAAAGTTAAAACGAAACTTGAAAACATGCAAGTTCCACAGCTGTTCTGTCCAGTGGTCTATCTGTGTTGTTCAGAGAAGTGGTCATTCCATCTTTTCTCTTTCTTTCCTCCTTGGTGGCTTCCCAGTGAGCAATTTTCTAAAGCAGATTTGACAACTGTCTCAAATAGGACACATATGACAAATGTCTATGGCTCGGTGGCTAATGAAGCAGAGCTTGAGATCAGAAGCAAATATCTGTGATGAAAGGCAGAAAACAGACACCCCGCAGGGAACCAGACTTTCTGATTCTCATCTAGTTCCCAAGGAATATGACTAAGTGGGAGAGCTTCCTGGGAATCAGGATTTCTGCTTTCATGTGTCAGCTCTGACCCAAGTGTTCTTCATGATCACAATATTACAGGATGTGTTGGAAGAAGCACTTGCATTTAATTTAATTGATTCAACCCTTTCCCTAGACAAACGAGAGAAAGAATTACAGAGGTGAAATGATTTGTCATAGGTTGTACAGCTACTTCATGACAAGCCAGGACTGGCAAGTGGGAATGTCACAACAAAAGCCGCCATGCAGCTCTGATTCCAGGGTAAGAACCAGGCGGAGAATTATAGTGAGTTTCCCAGGAACCTCAGAGACCCTCTGCTGTTCTAGTTTCCAGATCTGGCTGTGACATCAGGATGCCCTGGGCACTTGCTAATAACATGGAAGGGAGGCCTTAACCCACCCCAAAATACAGAGTCAGAATCTTTAACTATGGCAGGTGAAAGAGACTCTTGTCCTCCCTCTTAAATGCCTCTGCCTGAATGACACATGTCACTTCTGCTTACCTTTTTTTAAATCAAAATGGAGCATGTGGCTCGTCCGTTTTCAAGATGACATGGAAGTACAGTCCTGCTGTGTGCACAGAAGAATAAGAACTGGAAATAGCAGTAGCTGTCTCTAAGCACTACCACAAGTTCACATTATCCGTATCAGTTTAGCAACTGTTACATGTCGAAAGAAGTGACTGGACCGTGTAACATTACTAGACTAAACAATTGCTAATGCTTCCCATTCAAATAGTCCATTCATTTAAAAAATATTTTTTAATTTTAACTTGGGGCAAAGTGGTGGATCCAGATGGCTTCATAATGTGTAGTGAACTCCATAGCATTCTAAAGAAAACATACAAAGAAACCCACAAGTGATTTTTATCTAAATGTCAAAGAATGGTGTGATGATTGCCATATCAAGTGACCCACATCAACTCAGAAAAGTGGGAAATCATTATAAAGCCCTCAGTGCACACAGGTGTTAGTCGGTACTTAGGGTGATATTTTTACTTCATTATTTGTTAAGATCACAATTAAGCTTATGAAAGCTAATAAGCCTCTAGGTTAGTATCTGGTAAGCATCGCAAAGAGGTCATTGGACAATTAATTGTTACACGTCACATACAAAATAGTTTTGTTTATATCGCTGTTTTAAAAAAAAAAGGGAGACGCGATAGTCTACTTGATTTATTACTATATATTATACTCCATAACATTCTCAGCTAAACATGTTGCATTATTTTTGTGTCAAAATTAGCAGTTCATTATTATTCTACATTTTTAAAGATAAGAAAGTATAATATTAAGTCAACTGCAGAGTCTTTCGGCCAGTGTAATAAACACTAACGTGTTTTGTATAACGCGAACTATTTAAAAAACAGAAGACATCTCTTTCCAGGCACCAGCCAGCATTGGCGTTAGTGATGGACAGCCACAAGGTGGCGCCTTCTCCCAAGGGCACCCCACGTTCTCCAGCAGCCTCTGTGTTGAGTCTTCCCACTCCAGAGGTGTTCAATAAGAAATTGTTATTGCAATTTACAGCTCCCAAGTAGCTCAATTTTAGCTTTGTGGTTTTGATTCAATTACTTTTCTCATTCCAGTCTCTGAGATTGCTCTAATCATACATAATCGAAGGAGAGAAAGTCTTTTTTTTTTTTTTTTTTTTTTTTGCTGACCTGGGGCTGCTGCAATCCATGGAAACACTGTGCTTCTTCGAGAATCTGCACCCCCAAAGTCAGGAGGTTTCTGTTTCATTGGTGGAGGGTACTATACTTCCTTCACTTATCTGAAGCATTTTGAGGATTTGCTATATTTCTAAGAACGTCTTCCGAAATGTTTCTGAGATCCTAATTCTGGCATTTTCCCCAACAGAGAATAAGATACCTGAAGTACTTTTGATGACTTTTAAATGATTGCATGTTCTTGTAGAAACCATAAAATATATTTTTGCCAAAAGAAACGGACAAAATTTATTTGCATTTAGGGTGACCAACTCATCCTGACTTGGCCTGGATTTTCTTTTAGCACTGAAAGTCCAGTGTTCCAGGAAACCTCTTAGTTCTGGGCCAATTGGGACAGCTGGTCACTCTATGTGTGTTTTAAACACTAAGGTTGAACCTCGATTCTATAATTGTGTATTTTCTCCCTTCTCTCTTCATCTCACTCTGTGTATGCATATGTATATGTACACATACATGTATGTACATAGATGTGTGTATATGATATATAAGAATATACACATATACATATATACATATATATAAATACACATACATATGAAAATAACGCACATGATTATGTTTACAGCTTTTTCCACTTAACATGGGTGACGCACTCTTCCAAGTCATTAAATATTCTTCAATTGCTTGAATGTTAATGGCATCATACTATTTCATTATATAAATATCCCATAATTAAAGCGTTTCATTACAGTTGGACATATATTATTCATGTTTTCATTTTAAGAATAATTTGAACCAACATTATGATGAAAAATTCCAGTTTAAAAATGTTCATTCACACCTTTATTTCTGTAGCTGTGGAATTAATACATCACAATATATGAAATGTGAAGCTTTAACATATATCACCAAATTGCTTCCTGGAAAGTTTTTACTCTGGACAACATCTATTATTTGTGGTAGGCAGAATAATGGGTCTCTAAAAGTCTACTCCCTAAGCCCTGGAACCTGTGAATCTGTTACCTTCCATGACAAAGGGGTCTTTATGGATGTGATGAAGGGTACAGATCTTGATATGGGAATAGCAGCCTAGACTAGCCAGGTGGGCCCAATCTAACAACACGAGTTCTTAAAAGCAGAGACTCTTTGCTGCTGCATCAGAGAGAGGAGATGGAAGAAGAGATTCAAAGTGTGAGAGGGACTTGACCCGCTGTTTCTGGCTTTGAAGATGCAGGAGGGAGCTATGAGCCATGGAACACAGAGGCTTCTAGAAGCTGGGAAAGGCCCTTGACCGACAGCCATCAAGAAAACGGGTATCTCAGTCCAATAACCCAAAGGGAATGAATTCTGCCAACAAAAAATGGGTCCTTCCCTAGAACCTCTAGGAAGCAACGTAGTCCTAACAACACTTTGGTTTTGGTCTGAGACTCATGTTTGACTTCTAATCTTCAGAAGTGTAAGATAAACGTATGTTGTTTAAATTTGTGGTAATTTGTTACAACAGTAATAGAAAATGAATACATTATTATTTTAAAATTTATGACCCTTTGTTAATAGAAATATTATTTTGTGCATAGGGAAAACAAACCTATAGTGGTAGAATTGAGACTAGATGTTCCCTCTGGTGGGTATTGACTGGCAGGGGGCATGAGGGAGGTTTGTAGCATTTGGAAATCTACAAATGAGCTGGGTGGTAGTTCCTGGGGTGTACGTATGTAAAATTGATTCAACTTTATTGTAGGAAAGTATTACCTCAATTAAAAAGTAAGTAGAAAAAGAAAAACATTCCAGTATCAGCTTGTTTACATTTTTATTTATTGGTTGGTATTTTTATGTACATGTTCAATGGTTTATGCTTTTATTTTGTGAATTCTCTGACAGTCTCCTTGGCTTAGGAGTTCAGTTATTTTTCTTATTTATTTATAAGAAACTTTAGAACTTCTACCTCACGTACATTCCATTTAAAAATAAAAACACTATGTCACCTCTTCACAACACAGAAGTGGCAGAACTTGAAACATATCCCTGACCTCAGGATTTCCTTTTGCAAGAGGGAACTTAAGCCCTTAAAAAAAAACTTTTGGGACTGTCCCATGCCAATTGCATCACATAACACTGATGCACAGAGTCAAGTTTTACTTAGAAATTAAGTTTGCATAAACCCCCAGTCCACATGCAAGGCTAGTGTCCTGCAGAATAGCCTCAGGAAGTTTTCATCCTCCAGCAATGGGGCTTGATGCAAAGGTGCATCCAGAGGTAAGAGCTAGAAATAGGAGTCAAAGTCAGTTATGTGGAAGCAAAGTGGGTTAGTGGCAATGCAGGGGATTGATATCCAGTGTCGGGCCCAAGCCCAGCCTGCCTGCCAAGTACCCATCTGTCCTAACTAGATACTATTAGATCCACTGCTTTGTGTGCAAAATGTGGGGATGTGCAAGACCAAGGGTGGCGAACAGGTGTTAATGCGAGTATCAGCTTGGGAGGTTTATTGGAAGATATAGTGAGTGAGGCCTCATATGGGCTATGAGAAATAGGGACCTGATTCTTTACTGATATCCTCCATGGGCACAGGGTTAGGGATGAGCCCAGCTCTGGAACATGCTGGCCATATCTGGGCCAGGAGATATCTATGCTTCTTTCCAGTTTATTCTCCCAGGATTGATTATTATCTTGAAACAGGTCTATTCTGAGACCTGGACGTTTAGGGCAAAGAGTTCTTGGTTGCCTGGCTCTAGGACAGGCAGGGTAACGGTTAAGATGATGGACTTTTGCAGCCAGACTGCAAGGATGTGGATGCTCGGGAAGCTTTCAATGCTTATTGCTGCTCCCTGTCCCACAATTTCCCTAGCAGGGAAATGGGTGTGAGTTAAACTAGTTGACACAGGGAAAGGTCATTGAACAGTGAGTTGATAGCATATGGTAAGTATTTAATAAGTTGGCTGTTATGGATATTGATAATGAGGAGAATGTAGTGATCAGAGGATGCTGGGCAGAGACCCAGGATGTGGACTATTGGACAGAAAGGCTCCCTTAACTATCTTCTTGCTTCTTGATGAAGACATGGTAGAAGTGGACCTTTAGCAATGCCTGTGCTATAGATGAGGAAATAAAAATCATTGCCTAGAAACAGGGGGGCATGAGGTCTGGGATCCTCACATGAACCAGAGGTGCAGAACATTCTGGGCCCCAGAAGGAATGGCAGAAAGAGCCCAGGTATGACAGACACCAAGAGCACCGTGCCCAAGTTCTGCAGGGAAATCAAAGATTGCAGTCAGAAAGTCCCTTTGATTTTGCAATTTCCCTTCCTTTGGTTTTGGGAAATTTAATCTGGATTTGAGAAACCTTAGTGTTGAAAGCTGAAATGAAACTTTGGGCTGCCAAGCTTCTTTAGATGTTTGGTCCCGCAGCCTGGGTGCATCCTCCAAACAGGAAGCCACTCTGCTTTCTCTCTCTCTCCTCCTTGGTGGCTTCCTGGTTAGCACTTACCTAAAGCAGACACAACAATTTGCTTGTAGCTTAGGGGGTGGTGGATGACAAGACCGTGGTCTAGACACTAAGTTGGTAGTGGACAGGTATAAATGAGCATTGGAAAAGAAATGAGTTTCCTGCAATGGAAGCTGTTCTCTGTCTTAAGTGATCCTCAGGGAGTGTTAGCAGGGCCAGGTAGAAGAATGTCCTGGGAGTCACAGGTTCTGGCTACATTCTTCAGCTTTGGCTCTCATCTATTTCAGAGATCATAAAAATCACAGAGATAGTGGAAAGAGACATGAAACGGAGAGATGAAGGCTTTGCAGCAGGCCATGCAGCTGGTCTATGGCGTGTCAGGACTGGAGAGTGAGTGGAAGCCGACATGGGACTTGGGCAGGTCATTCATTGCAGAGGCCGCCCTTCAGGTTCAGGACAGTGGGGACAGAACTCAAACATGAGAGCACAAAGGACCCTCGGAGAACATCCAGTGTTCTAGTCCTAGACTGGGCTGTAGCTTAGGATCCCCAGGAAAACTGGTTACAAACTTGATGAGGTTTCCCAC
Organism: Varecia variegata; assembly: GCA_028533085.1. Lineage (NCBI taxonomy): Eukaryota > Metazoa > Chordata > Mammalia > Primates > Lemuridae > Varecia > Varecia variegata. The sequence goes on from CM052441.1 coordinate 116,743,727, forward strand.
AACCCAACGTCCTGACTCAGAATCTTGGGATGAGGCCAGGAAATCTGTGTTTACAGAAGCAGCCCTAGCGATTTTGACTCACAGCCAGTTTGGAAATGATCAATCTGGTGCAAAAGCTGAGCTGAGTCCCCCAGAAGGAAAACGGTTTGCACAGGCTCACCTGAGAGTGCAGTGCGGAGGCACAGCCTAAGGGAAGAGTTGAGGCTGCAGTCTCAACACTGTGCAACGCTTTCGTGTTTGGCCCATGGGCTCTGCTGGGAGCTCTATCAGAGGTCCCAACATCTCCCGTGCTTGAGTTCACAGACAGGTTCATGCTACTGGAGTTGGAGGACGAACAGGCTGAAGACTTCTTTAACATAAAGAGATACGGCATTCACCATTCCCCACCTTCTGCCCAAGCCTGCCTCATGCTAGAGGGTCTTCCGAGCATTAGTGCGTATGGTGACATCTTAGTCATTTTTATTCCAATGCACCGTGTGCTTCCACACTTGGTTGGCATTTTAGGCTTCACTCCTGCTTGGTGTTTGGAGACGAGATCTTGGTGGCGGGAGAAGAGATACACAGGACTACTGAATCTGTGTATGATGAATGACGTTGTCTGGTTGCTAATTGCTTCCAGGGCTTTGGGTGCATCTGGGCAGGGAAGCTTTGATAAAAAATCTGTCTACGCAGGCAGTGGATTCATTATAACTCAGGTTTCTGGCTGGTACATGAGGGCAGATTTGAAATACTTTCCCTTCCAACTCTATCCTGGCCAGTGCACAGAATGATACTTACCAAGATAAATGACTCCTTGAGAGGGGGAAACGTGAGATCATCTGTTAGATTCTGTCATTTCCTGCCTATAACACAGAACTATCCTCATTTAACAGAGAATTTCCCTCTGAGGCCCAGGAGGAGAACCGGATCTGCTCAATGCCCAGGGAGTCAGTGCCACTTATGGAATCAGCACCAGCGTCTCCTGCTTCCCCGGCTGGGACGTTTCCAATGCCCCATGCTTCTGAGTGCATTGCTGTCTACAGAAGCCACTCTCTCCCCAAGCCTGGCAGGCATGGGCTCTGCTAGTTGGTCTTTACTCTTGGTGAAGAGGCTGGTTTCCATACAAGTGGGTCCCCTTTTGGAAAAAGGAGCTAGCCAAGGTCATGTTCTGCAGTGGAATCTTAGGGGGCATCCAGGAAGAGGGGACCCTGTCTTTTTAAATGCATGTTCCCAGACCTCTGTACTTGGGGCTTAGAGGGATAGTGAGAGAGGGAAGGAAACTCAGAGCTCAGGGTGGGCCTGCCCCTAAATGCCACCTTGGGGTATTCTGAGAGCTGGTTCTAGGCCCTGGGTTCTTGGCCATCCCACTTTGTCCTCTTAACTGAAGGTCTTCAGTAAGTCCCAGCTTATCCCATTCTTCCTATGAGCTGCCACCTCTCCTCCCCCCTCGCCATCCCTTCCTGCCTGGATCATTGTGGAGACCTGCTCGCGGGTCCTCCCTTCCACTTCCCATCCTGACTCCGCCACCAGCTCTCTCTGCTTCAAGCACAGCTCTGCTCAGGCTGCCTCCCTGCCTTGCTAGCCCAAACACCTTCAGTGTTTTCCAGTGACCTTCAGAATGGAACCCAAGCAGTCCATCTTGACATTGAAGAGCCTCCAAAATGCTGCTCCAAAGTTGCATTCTAAAATGTCTAAGCATTTCTCCTATTCCCGGAGCAAATTCCAGCCAGACAAGATTTCTGCCTCTTGTTCACTCTTCTTCTGTCCACCCTAAACCAGCTCAGTCAAACCCTCACCTCTGACGTCTCTCCAGCCTTTGAGATAGGTCTTGCCTGTGCCTCTTCCTCACTGGAAAGTGCAACCTGACCACTAGGTCCATTGCCACCTGTTCCTCCTCTGAGGTCTGGGTTCATAGACGATCGGTGTTTCTCTGGGTTGAGGACAGATCAGACAGGAATGACCAGAGGTAGAGAGGACATTTCACAGACTTGCATCAGACTGGGTGGGAGATGTCTCCTGGTAGGAGTAGGGGAGTGGGCAAGAGAGGAGAGCGGGTGGTGGGCAGAAGAGGCTGTGGGCTGATGCTGGACAAGAGACTGAAGTCCTTGGGTCCCAGGAGGCTGATGTTGGGCACTGGAACTCCAGTGCCAGAGAGGTCCTGTCTGTCTTGAGTATGCATAGAGACCAGCCAAGTCCAAAGACTGTCACTAGAATCCTTGCCCTTATGCTTCCTAAAACCATGCTCCCACCCCAAACCCCACCCTTCCAGCTTCATCATGCCCCCCCAAAAAATATAACTGCCAGATTTCATAAGCAAAGTGTATTATTGAAAACCCCAGACCATATAATAATCAGGAATGGGTCTGTGCCCATAGCTGGTGTCCTAGATAGAGCCCAGAGACTGCCTTTGGTGGCCTTGACTCCCAGTTCTCTCTTATACCAGTCTGGTCCTTCTTGAAACAGGTTTCCCATTTCTAAAATGCAGGGTTTGCAGTGACATTCTGAGGACCGTCATTGCTCTGACTGTCCTGGTCAGCACTGCTCTGGGAAGGAGCAGGCTTCCTGGCTGAGCAAGCCCTGGGGAGCTCACCGCGGCCGCCAGAGCAGCAGACACAGCAGCCCTGTGGACCCCTTCACTCTGGAGGGCAAGAGTCAGAGGCTTCTGGGTTTTTCTCTCCTCCTCTCTCCTCCTCTGGTTGCTTTGCCTGATTTTTGGAGACTCAGGATCTATTATTTTATAGGAGGTGAAGAGTTAGGGAGGTGAGAGGGAATTCCTTGGCAGGGTCATGGTCAAGACCAGAAACCTACAGAGTAGGCTCTGGGTCCTGGAGAGGTTTCCAGGAAGTGAAAAGGAGAAGACGTGGGCTGGGACGGGGCACAATTTCCATTCATTGCTGAGGCTCTGGGGGTGGGTAGGACAGCAGGGTGCAGTTGTGCCCAGTCTAAAAACAGAAAATGCTCTGAGTCGGATCATTTCCTGCGCTCCACTTCCTCTGTGCTAAAATGCCTTCTGAAGAAAAGGGAAGAAGAAAGGAAATTGGGCCACCAGGGAGATGAGTAGATCTAAAATTTCTCCTATCCCCGCCTCTGGCAGCATCCTCATCATGGGCTCAAACTGTGGCTGGGATTCCAACCAGAGATTAGTGAAACCTCCACATTTCTAAACTTTGCTATCTCCTTTATGACCCAGTGTGGTATTAAATTAGAACTTTGGCTGAATGAAGGACTCCAGGAATCCTGTAGCGGTTTTTTTGTTTGTTGGTTTTTTGTTTTGAGACTGAGTTTCACTCTGTCACCCTGGATGGAGTGCAGCTGTGTCAGCCTAGCTCACAGCAACCTCAAACTCCTGGGTTCAAGCGATCTTCCTGCCTCAGCCTCCCAGGTAGCTGGGATCACAGGCACCCGCTACCATGCCTGGCTAATTTTTTCTATTTTCAGTAGAAGCGGGATCTCGTTCTTGCTCAGGCTGGTCTCGAACTCCTGAGCTCAAGCAATCCTCCCACCTCGGCCTCCCAGAGTGCTGGGATTACAGGTGTGAGCCACCGCGCCCAGCCAGGAATCCTGCAGTTGTGACGCACTTGGATCTGAGCATCAGAGGATGTCAGAGCTGGGCAGCACGTGAAGATCGGGGAGTGCTGTGGTTTTCCAACCTTGGTTTAGCTGTCAAAGTCTTTCCCCGAGTGAAATCATAGGGGGGTTTCCAGTAGATCGCCAGGGCGAGTGCAACGGTCTCTGAGATGGAGAACGGGAGGCTCCCACCCCTCACACCCAGGGAGCAGCACAGTGTGAGCAGGGCTGATCCCATAAAGGCCCCTCCCTGCCAAACGCACATCAAGGCAAGGTATCTGATGCTCTATTGATAGACCAAGTGTGAACACAGTCCAGGCATAGCTTCGACTTACTCCAGTGGACAGTCAGTGCAGGGTTGGGAAACTCTGCGTCACATACCAGCCTGGAAGCATTTCAGGAACATTTGTCCAGCTACCCGTGCACTCCGTGCTCATCTCTGCTTCTGACTTTGCCCATGTTCAGTCACACCATCAACTCCTCAGATGCTTGTCTTTTCTTTTCCACTATTCCAAATTGACTTCCAACCCGCTCCTCTCTGCAGCTCCCCAGAGTTCAGATTTCACCCGAGACAATGGCCCTTCTACCGCCTGAGTTGTACATTTCATTCAATTGACAGTGAACCTGCCAGGCCAGGCCTGCATCTTATTTCCTAGTCAAAGGAGGTTCCCCAGGCTCCCTCTGGATCAATGTCTTCACTGAGACCCTTTGAATGGCATAAGGGCATGGAAGAAGACACAGGGGTCTTGCCCAGAGAGGACTGGACACCTCCATTAACTGTCAGATCAAGAACAGGTCAAGAGCTATGGCCTTCAACTGAACTTCCTCAAGGTAAAGCCTTAGGGTGTCCCTGTCCTGAGACCAGGCAAAATGCCCACTTGTGCCTACTAAATAGACTCACTGTGCTCATTGATCATTGAGTGTGGAAAGAACAAAGAATAGGAAGCTGCCCCTCGGTTTTGCCTTCTGAAAACAGTATGACAATAGTGTCTTAAGGGTTAAATGAATTGACAAATGAAAAGTGCCTTGGTCAATGACTGGCACATTGTAAGTTCTCAATAAACTCAACAGTCATTACTTTTAGGAATCTTGGATGAAGTATGACCAGGAAATGCCAGGAAGGGACTCAAAGTGTAAGAGAATGGAATTTTTACAATTTCTCCAAACACTGACTCATGCTTCCAAATTGATACGTATTGCAGTGGTCATGGTTTTCCAAAGAATGTTTCGTGTTATGAAAAAAAAATGATGAGGAATGCCAGAGAGAGGGAAGAGGTCCAGGGATCCTGCTGAGGTTCAGATGTTTGCAGTGCTCTGGGCCTCAGAGAAATGGGGCCCATGTGGTGCAGGGACGGCCGCCCCTGAGTGATGCCAGTGTCTTAACTGGGCAGGTGTTCAGGGACCCCAGGCACCTGGTCTATTATTTTCATTTTTCAGATTCCCCGCCCAGACTTCAGCTTGGTGCTACTTGCGGAACTTCAGCCTGGAACGTCAGGCCAGCATTTCAGACCTTCCAGGTCTGGCTGTTTGGCTCCCTGGCTTCTTTCTGTGTTTCTCTTGCTTGGTGACTTCCTAGCGGCAGCTGTCTGGAGTGGATTCAATTCACATTCTCTGTGGCTGGAGAATGAGAAGCCTGTGGTCAGAAATCACTCTGATGGGGGTCAGAAATGAGCCTCTCTTCTGGAAACAGATCTCCTGTCTTCCTACCTGGTCCCCGGGAATCTAGAATCATCAGGTGGTAGCCAACCTGAACATTGGGACTCCCAGCTTTGTGGCATAGCTCTGTCTCAGATTTCCTCTGAGACCACACAACTAGGGAAAGAAATGAATAGGACCTAAGAACTCATTGTATTCCACCCTGTCTTTTCTCAGATAGAAAAACCGAGGTCCAAGGATAGGAACATAATCTTTTTTAAAATTTTTATTTATTTATTTATTTTTGAGACAGAGTCTCACTCTGTTGCCCAGGCTAGAGTGCCGTGGCGTCATCCTAGCTCACAGCAACCTCAAACTCCTGGGCTCAAGCGATCCTCCTGCCTCAGCCTCCCGAGTAGCTGGGACTACAGGCATGCGCCACCATGCCCGGCTAATTTTTTCTATATATATATATTTTAGTTGGCCAGATAATTTCTTTCTATGTTTAGTAGAGACGGGGGTCTCGCTCTTGCTCAGGCTGGTCTCGAACTCCTGACCTCGAGTGATCCTCCTGCCTTGGCCTCCCAGAGTGTTAGGATTACAGGCGTGAGCCACCGCGCCCGGCCGGAACATAATCCTTAAAGCCACGCAGGATATTAGAGGCCCATGTGCCTCAGTGCCTGGGTCCCCTGACATACCCTATGAGTCCTCTACTCTAGGGTGCTCTCTCATGCCTGGGCCTCAGCTCTCCTTCCCACAAAGCAAAACCAGCTGGGATTTGCTCCCAGCCTTTCACAAAGTTGCTTGGAAATTCTTGGAAGAAACATTCTACAAAGTCATTTTCATACGGAACTGAGCAGTGCCGCTGACGTGCAGTAGATAACTCAGAAAATAATGACAGCTGCTTTCGATGAATTCCTTCCCCATGCCAGGGACTACAGAGTTTGTGTGTGTTATCTAACTTAATCCTCCCGACCTGCTGGTGCAGTGAGGACCTTTTTGGTGCTCATTATAAAGATAAAAGAACTGAGGCGTAGAGGAGCCAAGTGCCTTTCGTACAAAGCCTGTGAACACGCACACACCCTGGTGCCTTTGTTTACAGAGCTCACTGCCTATTGTTTCACGTAATCCTCTGATGACAGGTGTCTATATCCCTGCTCTACCCATGAGATTAAGTGATTTAAGGGCAAACCAGAGCTGGACCAAGTCCAGGAGGTACGATATGGTCGTGGGGGGCTGGGGCCCCATTCCCACCCTGCTACATTGAACTAGAATCTTGGTGAGGATAATCTAGAGTCTGTGCTTTTAGACACGTCTCTGGTGATTTTAATACGCAGCCCATTAGAAGCCATCTATCTAGTTCAAGAATTCATTTTATAGTTGGGTAAACGACAGCCCAGTAAGAAAACGTTGAGTTTCCCGAAGTTATTTTACAAGTTAGCAGTGACAAAGGAAAAGAAAAGGAAAGCTCTGGAGGGTCTTGCATGGGCACGTACTCTGGCTCAGACATGACACATGTTGCCTCATCTCCTCCCTTATCGGTCAAAACGAATTAACCCAATTTTGGTGGTAAACGGACAGTCACATCAGCCAACAGCCTCGTCCTGAGAAGACCATGAAGACCAGGGCTGAGCCCCTCCGGGATGAGGGTGTGAGTCAGTCCTGAAGGGAGGCCACCTCGAGCTGCAGAGGTGCTGGAGGAGGCCAAGGGAATCTAGAACGAGTGTCTGAGCAGGTGGTGACGATCACCCTTTATGGCCTCAAGGTCAGTGGCAGCAGCTGTGCATGGAGGGGCGGGGGGTGGAATTTAGTTCACCCCATGCAAGTTTCCCGGAAGAAAGAGGCTCAACACATTCCTGGACGGGTTTCCAAAGCACATTCTATAAACATGCGGATCTGAAGCGTGACAGGGGTGGGGCCCCTAGTGGAGTCCGGGGCAAGCTGCCCCCCATTTCCCCTCCCAGGGCTGCAGCGCTTCTTCCCCAACTGCTGGGCGTGTTGGCAGCCAACAGCCCTCGGCTGAGTTTCCCCTGTGGGACCCGGCCTCGGCTGAAGACAGCCACCTTGCCCGGAGTGGTGTCCTGTTCCAGGAACAGCCTGCAGCCCCGACTGGATGGGATGGGGTAGCAAAGCCTGGTCCCTTGTGCTCACTCGGGTTGTCGCAGTTCTAAAGCTCCCCGTGGGATTGTTGGGGGTGGGCTGCGACTGCCCCGCGATGTGAATTTTCCCTCTGCTCAGTCCTGCTCCCCACTCTCGCAGGACACGCTGCGTGATCATTTTCATCTGAGAGTTTGCTTCCCAGAGAAGCCAGCTGCTGACATCCCCCGGCTCCTGGCTGGGGCCCGTGTGCCATCAGAAGCTTAAACACCTCCAGTGCTTTGCTCCTGCAGTGACACACTGCAGGGGTGGTGATGCTCTTCCCAGCTGGAGGTGAACTGGGTTCAGGATTCCTTGAAAGGGAAGAGGGAAAGCTTGGCATAGGGGATGTCAGCAAATCCTGTTCAGTTCCTCACAAAAAGAGGGCACCTCTCCCCTCAACTCCCCCTTCTCAATACCCACTTCAAGACCTGGCACCTGAGAGTCTGCAGATTCCAGTGAGTGATTCTGTGGCCATCCCGTGGCTGGTGCATGCCTCCAGGACGTGCTGGAATTTGGAGGTACATCCCAGATTGGTGTTTAGGGCTGAAGTCTGCCAGGCTGTAGGAAAGGCAGAGAGGCTTTCTGTACTGGAGAGAGAGGGCCAGGGATTGCTCTGAGTGGAAGCCGTTCTGTGGAGCCTGCAGCAGCTCTCTGATGGCTCCTGGTTTCCATGCTTTCACCTGAGGCTCTCACAGAGAAGCCTTCCAGAAATAGAGTAGGTGAGCCAGTGACCTCAGCCCTGTCTGACCCGGGAGTGCAACTGTAGAACCTTCTGCCAATCTTTTCAGCCCCAATAGGTTAAGCTAGTGATGTTTTCCAAGAGAATACTCTCGGAGTAGATCTTGTTGGGTCTTTGGTCAGATACTGTAGAAGATATTATTAATATTACCCCTTCTCTGGATGGGGTGGGTAGCCAGGGCCCACAGTAACACAGTGAGAAAGATCAGTTCTAGAGATAAAACTGAGGCCACCTGCCTCCCAGATCAGAGCCCTTCCCAGTGCCTAGTGACATTCACATAGCTTTGTGCCACAGCCACCATGCAGAGTGGCACGAGGGGACTTCAGTGTGAACGGTGGCCCCACTGAACAGAGCGTGACACAGCAGGCCACTGGCCCTCCAGATCGGCAGCCTCAGACCATGCAGGGTTCCATCAGCGAGACACCTGTGACCATTTTCTACCCTTGGGGACATAGCTGGTCTCTGGGTATAGGCACAGGGGTCACGTGACTGATAGAAATGCAGGTTGATTTTACATGCTGAAGGGGAATCCCGAAGGTGAGGTCTTGCCCATTTAACTGGAAGCTCTCAAGCTTATCAAGTTAGGATGTAAGGGAAGCCTGATAGAGGGAAAGGAATTTTCTGGGTCTAAGCAGTTAACCTTTAACTGCAGCTTTGTGGGGTTCTGGAAGTTTCCATGTCACTGTCCACAACGTTCAGCATTCCACCCTGCCTTGGCCCATCTTGCTCCCAGTTACCTTTACCCTCCCCCCACCTACCAGTGCTCTGGTCCCACCCCCATTCCCTGGTGCCCATACATTGCACAGTGCGCCAGCTGCTTCTCCCTCCCCCGACTGGGCCCACGGCTGCTGGCTGCCCTAAGCCCCTGTGGTCGTGGGACTCCTCCCCACTGAATCACAGCTTGCAATGCCTATGATTACTAGGGTGACCACATACTCCAGTTTGCATGGGACAGTGTCCCTTTATAACCGTTATTCCATAATAATTACTAATAGTGTCACCTTTTGCTCTCAAAAGCTTCCTAACTTGGGTGATAAAAATCATACGTTCATCTTACTTATTACTATCTGACTGGAGCCAAAACGCCCCACCCTGACAGTGAGAAATAAAAATCCTAAGTCATCCAAGCTGACTGAACAAACCTTTTCTTAGCCAAGGGGACCCCAGAGAAACCTTAAAAACTAAAATCCCAGCCATGACAGGATGGGAGGTCAGACATACCTCATAACACCCCTCCCTTGTTAACTGCCTTTGAGCTTTCTTCCCTAAGGGTTAAACAGAGCCAGCCCTTTGCAAAGACTTGTTCCACCGCTGACTTCAACCAGTGCCTAATGCTGGTCCTCCCTTTTGTGGTTTCAGCACAACTGTGAACAGCATTTCTTCCTGATAAGAGGCCACAAACCATGGAGTGGAATTGGCCAGTGTACAGAGGATGTGCACAGAGGGATTTCATGTCCCCTGCTTCACCTTTTGAGGTCAGAGGGCCCAAAAGTCCATCCTCGGATCACGCTAAGGCCATTATTTTTGTACATGTGACCTAGGAAGGGGCATGAAGCTCAGATGTGCATGTGCAGGTTTCTCTTTCCATGAGTATTCATGACTCCTCCTATAGCTTGTTAAATATGCATATTCAGCCACCCTGCTTAGCACAAATTCCTGTTCCCCTTACTATTCTTTCCTTCAGAGTGCTTGCTCTCTGCTTCTGGCTGGAGGCCACGTTCCCAGCCTGCAAGCTGGCCAACCTGCAGGCTGCAACCATTTATGAGGAATAAAGCTCCCCTTTTCACACTTACGAACCTCATCATTCTTCAGTTGACAACACCCTGGCCGCAAGCTGCTTCCCAAATTTCCCCACCATTTCACAGGTACTCCAACCCTAACATCTTTGGAGGCTCCCACCCCATTGGATAAACACATGGCGATCCTCTCTACTTCTTGGTATTTGCCCAAGCAATATCTCTTCTCTTCGATCGAGGCTGAAATACCTCTAAGAGAGCCCCACTTTGTGCATCCACCAAGACCTCATTTAAGTTCCATCCCGCACATAAAGCCTTCGTCTAAACCTCTGATCAAGGGCCATCTAGCCTTCCTCTGATTTCCCAATGTCTGTAACGTAGGTAAAGTCTGGGCGGAGGACGGAGGAGTAAGGTTGGGGAGAGGGAGAAAACCACAAGGCTGTTGAAACAGGTCGCAGGAGAAGCCAGCAGCTGCTGATGAATGAGTGGCTGGAGTCCGTGGGGTCTGGGAAACCGGGGTTGGGACTAGGAACCAGAGGGCTGGGACGGGTTTGTCAGTTTCACTCTGAATCTCAGAGAAGACCAGCCAAGCCCAAAGGTCACTTCTCAGGACCACAGTCCCCACCCCATAACCATGCCTCCCCCCACCCTCAGCGCCCTCCTCCTCCCCCATCAGCACAATGAGGATTCCCCACACACCAAAAAACGCAACTGCTGACTACGATAAAATATGCATATATTGTAAATATTCCCAAAACAACATTTACTTCCATTTAACATGATGAGCCACACTTTAGGTTCACGAGAGCAATGTTGTCCTAAAAACACAAGCCACTTTTACATTGATGATCTTTGCCAAGTCCCTTATGCCAGTCCAGGGAGGTGGGGAGGAGAGGCACAGTGGTGCCCACACTTGGCAGGGGATTGAGCTGGGGCTCACAGCAGGCAACGGACCTGCTCAAAGCTTTACATTTTTTAAATGACTGATAAGTTTGAAAACTCCAATAACTTAAATACAACATATTTTTCAAAAATTATTAAATAAAACTAATTCCTTTAGAAATGATAATGAGATTATCTCAAAATGCATCTTAGGACGGGAAAACAAATCAAGCATTTCTGAGGCGTTAGTTGGGTCTCAAAAAAGGTGAATATCTACGGCTTCGGAGCTGAGGATTTGTGGTCCAGGTACTTCATGGCATTCTGGACCCACTTCTCCTTGGGGTCAGCACAGAGCTCCTTGGCCAGTTTGGTTTTGAAGCTGTGGGTGAGAGAGGAAGCAATTAGAAGGATCCTCTTGGAAAATTCTGCCCATATGACCCTAAACCTTTCAGGACCATTTGCCATGGGGCAGAGGGGTTGCCGGCATGGGAGAGGAGGAAGGGGACAGAGGAGGGATGGGACTCCAAGGTCAGTGCTGTCCTTGATGGCCCAGTAGAGCCATCTTTGCTCTTGACTCAAAGGAACTAATATGACCTGCTCAAGTTCCCAGTTAGGGAGCTGGAAGAGAACATTTACTGCTGTGAAAACTCACAGATTGGATTATAGGGTCAAATGGTCTGACTTCAAATAACTCCAACACAGTTCTTGACTCTGTGCCTTAGACACTAATTTTTGGTCTAGGGCAGGGTGAGCTTTGTCTACTTACATCACGGCTTTCTGGGGGCATTTGCTGCCGGTGACCCGTCTGTAGCTCTCCAGTCGCTGAGTGGGGATCTTCCTGGTAGCCATAGCAAAGCAGCAGGTGGTTGGGACAGCAGCTGAATTTGGGGTAAAATGAACAGAAAGAATGAGCCTCTAAATGATATGTAGATGTTTCCAAGCTTAATTTTGTAAGGGAAGAAGGCAGTTAGGAGAGGGTGAGGAGTTGCAGGTAGAATCCATCAGCTCTGACATCCTGTCCCTCTGCCTGTGACTCAGGAGCCCACCACTGCTGACAAGCTATGGAAAAGGCTTGGTCGGTGTGACAAGCTATGGCTCTATCATTCCAAGGAGCTCTGTGGCTATGTGATAGTCATGGTACCATTCACCAAATAGTCTCCATTCTCTGCTCTCTGGACACAAGGTAGACTTGCATTTCTCTACCACTTTTCTGTGGTTGGAACCACTAATTAATTTTGGCCAATAAGGGAGGAGACAAGGTGACATGTGCCATTTCTGAGCCAGAGTGTGTTGCCTAGGCAAGACCCTCGAGAACTTTCTTTTGCTTTGTCACAGTAACCAGCAATATTCCCAAGGGCACTGCGCCATCAGTTTAGAATCTGGAGTATATATAATGCAGAAGCCTGGACCATGCATTATAGAGGTTCAGTACGAGTGAGGAATGAATCTTTGTTAATTTAGTTCATTTTGCTAAGCCATTGAACATTCGGGCTTGTTCGTTACCACAGCATGCAGCTAGCTTATGCACTCAGGAAATGTAAGCCATCAGAGGACGGGAGCATGAGTTACGGAACAAACTCCTAGATGTTTTTCCCAAGCAGAGTCAAAATAAGTCGCATTGAGAGATTTTCCTGGGACCTCATCCCCTTCTCTTAACCACAGTCTCTAAAATCTGTCCTGGAGTCTAGTGAACATTCTGGGCCTCCAACCAACAGATTTCCCCAACTCCGCCCAAAAGATGCCCACCATGCCCACAGTGAGAGAGGGTCTTTCTTTTGTGTGCCCCATCCTCAAACACTGTAAATGCAGCTGGGTCGTCCCTTTCAATACGCATATTCTGATGTCAGGACGTGAGCACTGAACGTGGGGACTGGCCTCGGGGGCCTGGGCTTCTAGTTCTGGCTCTTCCAGCAACTGGAGGTTGGGGCTTGTCCACTCCTGAGACCTGCTTGCCCATCTTTAAAATGCAGAGTTTGCAGTGAGTCTTTAAAGATCCTGCTCTGGAGGTGGTTAACTTTCCCTGCAAGCAGCTGGGGGGAGGGTCCTTACCTGGCTGAGCGAGGCCCTGGGGGCTGAAGGTGGCTGCCAGGAGCAGCAGGCCCAGGAGCCCTGCGAAGACCTTCATGCTGGAGGGCGAGGGGCGAGTGAGGGGCGAGCGGCAGCGGCAGCGAGAGAGTAGACGGTTTCTGTGTCTGTCTCAGCCTCTGCTCCTCTGGCTGCTTCGCCGGCCTTTTATAGAGCCTGGAGAGGGTGGGAGCTTCCACGGAAGCCTTTGGCTGGATAAGGTCCTGGTCAAGAGGGGTCCGGATGGCTGCCTAATCTCCAGATCCTGGGTGTGTTAGCCAAAAAAAAGAGAGGCAAACTAGCAGGCGTGACTTGGCACGCCCTTCGCCTGTCCTGGGACTTGGGGTGAGAAGGAGGGCAGCATGTGTTTATGAAAGACACGTAAACGTCTGTAGTGGGGGGAGGGGGAAGGAGGCAAAGAAACCGAGGGCCTGGAAGATGAGTCCATCTGAGAACCGTCCTACGTCCCTGTGTTCATGGGTGGTCTTGATTTTGGAGGCCAGGAAGTCATCCTAAAACTTGTGCTCCCACCCAGATGCAGAGAGAGCTCTGCAGCTGTGACCACTGCTGGGTCTCTGTGAGCCGGGAAGGACAGCACACAACAGCCTTGCTCCTAGGATTCAATCCAGTGACAACGGAATCTCAGTGCCCTGGAACGCAGTGTCACGGGACATCAGAACTGGATGGTTCCTATTAATCTTGACTACCTGTGCATTTTTAAATTATTTGCTTAGCCACTGCAGCCGTTTTCCAAATGGAGTCAAAACGAACCCCTGTGCATCACATACACTACAGTGGAGTGGGTTTGTTTGAAGCAGAAGCGGCAGCCCCCCCGCCCCGTGCCCTCACACCCCAAGGACTTAAGGAACACGTTTGGAAAACCAGCCTTCTAGTTCACCCTCACCCCTGAGCACACATCACAGATAAGGTATCTGATGACTAAACATATCAAAGAGAGAGGGGACACAGAACCCATATGTAACCCTTTGTGCATAACACCGGGTCCTCTAGTCAGACAGGGCGTAAGGGGAGGCAAAGTCTTTAATGGGGTCACTGGGGTGAATTACAGCATTGACACTGGTATGCAGGCGCTGCTTGGCTGTTTCCTGGCTTTTCGTGGGCACTCTCATTTCAGATTGATTGATTGGTACAGCAAGCATAGATAAGTGTGTTAAGAAGGACTCTGAGGACTTGCCTTGGGTCAGTCGCATACAGTATTGTACTTGACTGATGATGTTTGTCATGGGCACAGGAGAGAGTGTCCTTGCTGGCCTATGAGGTCTCTAATCGCCCATCTAGAATAATTGGTCTGTAATTACCTAAAAAAGGGACCAAAAAAACCTGGGCCTCCCCTCTTCTTTCCTGCTCAACTCCAGGTGAGAGGGTCTGGTGTAGACTCTGGATCCACAATGCCCGAGTTTGGATGATGGCTCTGTGACTGATTAGCTTTGACACCATGGACAATTTAGAACAATTGACTTAACCACTCTGTGCAAGGGTAAGGGGAGGATGATAATCAGGCCTGCCTTAGAGGATTGTTGTCTGAATTAAATGAGTTCATATATATATATAAAGTGCTTATAAGAGTAGCCAGATCACTGCAGGTGCTCAGTGAGTGAAAGTTAATATTTATTATTATTAGGATATGGGGCAGATTTTGTGGACCAGGGGACGCTGGAAAGGGACTCAGGGTCTGGGCAGATGGTTCTCTTCATATGTCCTTTCAAATCTTTCCGCTGCTTCCAGGTAATGGCATGCCACCCTAGGGATGGTTTCCATGAATTCCTGAGTCGCAGTTGTGGGAGGAGATGTGAGGTCTCGAAAATTGTGTCAGAACAAGAAGTTTGGAATGCTCTCGACATCAGAAGTGTTTGGCTGACGTGGTTGAGCGATTCTGTTTCTTTAGTAGGAATCGTTTCATAATTCTGTTGGGAGTGCTTTTGCATTTTTGTGTTTTCCTCCCTGGGTTTTGGATTTAATCTGAACCAGAGAAACCTCAGTGGAAATAAATAAAATCAATCTTTCGATATCTAAGTTCTACAGCTGTTTCATCCAACTGCCTGGCTTCCTCTAGCGAGTGGGGGCAGCTTCGTGGACTTTCTCTCTCTCTCTCTTCCTTAGGGGCTTCTGATTCAGTAGTGACCTAGAGTGAATCCACCACTTGCCAAGCGTCTGATGAATGGCGGGCGTGGGTCAGAAATGACCCTGAGTGATGGGCAGGAGATGGGTCCCCCACGGTGAAAACAAAACCTTGGCTGCTTAAGTGTCTTTCAAGGGATGATGAATGACCAGTAAAACAGGATCCCAGGAACCAGGGCTCCTGGCTTTGTTTTGCAGGTCTATTTCAGATTTCCTCTAATATTACACACTTATAGACAGACTTGAAAGAGACATTGACATTTACTTTATTCCAACCCCCTCTTTAAAAAATAAAAATCAAAAACATAAAAGAATATCAGTGTGGCAAAATCCGTAAGACAATTCGTATGTTTTACACTGAGCTGTTTCTAGAGTCCAGTCTCTTCACTCAGGACCAAGTAGGGTTCATTATCTCTCCTCTAGGGTCACTGAGACAACGTCTGCAGTTTCTTGTCACTTTTGGAAGAAAATTGCCCCAAACTGTATGTTACTATAAAAATTCTAACAATGTGTCTCGCAAATTGCAAGTTGTCAATAACAACACTAACCTATGTGATCTATGCAAGGCACTATATTAGTTCATTTTCATGTAAGTTGGCTTATTTAATCCTTTTAATAACCTCTTCTAACTATGTCCATTTTAAAAATGAGAAAATGGAGACTTAGAGAAATCAAGTTATCTTCCTCTTCTGTGAAATCATTTATGAAAGTGAAGCCTGTTTCCCAGAGTTGCCTTGAGAAAATCTAAAGCTTTTCTATGTAAAATGTTCCTACTGCCACATACAGCAGCACAATTCACAATCACATAGCTGTGGAAACAACCCAGGTGACCACTGATTAATAAAATGTGGTGTATGTATACCATGGAGCACTATTCAGCCACAAAAAAAATGGTGGACTAATACCTTTTGTAACAACCTGGATGGAACTGGAGACCATCCTTCTAAGTGAAGTATTGCAAGAATGGAAAAACGAACACCACGTGTACTCACTTTTAAATTGGAACTAAAGGATCAACACTCACGTGCACATATGGTAGGGAAATTCAACGGAAATCAATAAGGTGGGAGGGGGAGGAGGGGATGGGTAAATTCACACCTAACAGGCACAGGGCACACTATCTGGGTGATGGGCACACTTATAACTTTGACTCAAACTGTATAAAATTAATTCATGTCACAAAAATGCTCGAACCCCCGTAATATTCTGAAATTTAAAAAAGAACTTAAAAATTATTCTTACTGCTATATAATCATCTTCTGGTAATCAACTTTATCCATGTACAGAGGCGAAAACTGAGGCACAGAAGGCTGTAGCTATTCCCCTGGGCCAACTGGTGATGGCAATGCTAGTCCATGCTTAAATAATCACAGTGACAACAATCTCAGCAGCTTATTGCAACAGATATTTACTTTTTGGGTCACGGACTGATGTTGGTTAGGCAGCTTGCCAAAAGTGCTTCTTCTAAGGAGTGACTCAGAGATTCAGGCTGCTTGTGATTTATAGCTTTTGTTCAGAACATGTGGCCTCCAAGTTTACCAAGGCAAGAGGAGGAAGGGTTGACAGATTGTGTAGGATGTTGTGACAAATCACACATTGAAGCAGCTTATATCACTTCTGCCTGTATTCCATTGGCCTTAACTCATCACACAACTCCGATAAAACTGCAAAGGAGACTGAGAAATGAAGAGGGACACAAGAATATTTGGTGAAGATGAATAGTTCCCACCAGAATCTGTCCTTTGCTCACTGCCTCTCACATAGAGAGAACACAATTAACCCCTCCCCAAGAGAGACAGCCCCAGGTTCCATTTAGTCACTGTGTCAGCCTAAATGTACAGGATCTCTTGGCCATGAGGGGTCCTCTCTTTCAGATGAGGATATGGATCTACTTTGTCCAGTGATGTGTGAACTAATAAGACAAATTATTTGCCCCTTACTCAGATCATCAAGTTTGAGAAGGACAGGGTGTTTGTAATCAACCTGGTGGGGAAGATGGTAGACGCCCATAGCCAACACCTGGTAGCAAGCCTGCAGCCAGCCCTTCAGGCAGGTGTCGTGAAAAGCCCTCCACCCTTGATTAGGCTTGCTTCTTGGGAAGCTGTCCTGTCTCCCTGACCCTGGCTCCTGGTGGCCCTCAGGAGGCTGCTCCTTTTCCACTCTTCCTCTTGGCCTCCTCTGAAATGGGCTTTGAGGAGAGACATGCTCTTTCGGGGGCTCTGCAGCCTTTGAGGACTGCTTGCTGTACTGTAGACCTTGGAGTTTGTTTTCATCTTGAACTTTTCAGGCTCACTCATGGTTTCATTGACAATATAGTACAGTTCTTTCACTACCTTAGTTGGCTTCTGATCTCTATGCACGCTGCCAATTCCATATGCCAGCAGCCACACCCACTTTCCTTTCTGGATATATTTCTTAAATTATTCTTCTGCCTTCTCTTCTCTTCTCCTCTTCTGTCCTCTCCTCTCCTTTTCTCTCTCCCTCTCTCTTGATCTCTCTCCTCTTAATGAGGCTATTAGGCTTGAAGTAGTAAGGCTACAACTTCAGTCTGATTTTTGTCACCTCATCCAACTAAGAGGTTTTTTTTTTTTTTTCTGGACTTTTATCACTGATTTTTTTTTTTCATCTTTAAACACCTTTTCTTAATATTTGGGACCTAGAAACAGATGACTTTTCCAGCAAGGTCCTGAGTTTGTGGACTTTATTCTCTTTCATTTCTACTTTAAATTCAGTTAATTTTTTCCTGAGCTCATCTCTTTCTTGTAATCCCTTAACAAATGTAGCCAAAAACAACCAACTTACTACTAATGCATATTTTTCAAACTTTTTCCCTTGGAGCCACAATTTCAGCAGAGGGGACCTGACAACCTTGAAACTTTGTAACATAAATTCCCATCTTTTCAACCTGGGATATCAGCTTCCTTGCTGTCTGCTACTGAATGTGTAGTCAGTGCTACACATTTCAGGTTTTTAATGGCAGTACATGATTATGGTACCAATTCTTCTATCAATCAAGGTTAAGCTAGGCTCCAAACTTCAGTGGCTTAACACAAAAAATGTTAACAATTTATTGGTGACCATTCACTGCCATCTATGAATCCCATTGAACTTGATGCCTGGTTATGTATCAGCCTCTCTTCCTGGTCATGGGATTTTTCTCTAATTCTCTGTGCCCAAAGAGAACAAGAGACCCCAGGCCTGCATGAAGACAAACGAGTTTAGAATTCCTTGGAAGTGAAAAGATAAGGCTTGACAAAGACAGCTGGAGCAGATTCTGTTTGGGCTTGGGCACACAGAGCCCTCTCTCCTTGCCTGTCCTACTGTCCAGCACTCTGCTTAATATTTGCCTGTGCCAGGGCTCACTGTGCCTCATTAGGCTGTAGCGTCTGTTCGTCTCCTCTCCTAATCCTGTCTGCCTCTTGTTTGTTCTCTCCTGGAGTTTGAGAATACACCCCTTTATTGGTGTGTGAAATTAAATAATTCAAGCTTAAAGCTGTTTGAACTTTAAATTATTCTGAGCCTTGAGAGAAAGGTGGCTACGCAACCTGAGTTGTGTGACATGCAGCTACAACTTCTGCCTTCTTTTTTTATATATATACATATATAAATAGTTAGGAAGACCAAGCAGCACCAGAGATAAGACTCCTCCGATCACTATGTTTCCTCAGGGAGTAATAAAGTAATCTTCCTTGGAATGTAGCAATCTGTAACCAATCAAGTTGCTGGGGCATATGCACCTGGTCTCGCATGGAAAATGTTGCAATTCTACTGGAACTTCTCTGTCTCTGCCTAGAGATTGAAACCTTAACTTTTCCACTTTGGAAACAGACTCCAAATAAATAGACTCCATTCATTTGGAGTCTGTGTCTCTCAAGTGGCTATCCTCAAGCTTTGCATTTGAATAAGCTCTAAATGTAATCATATTTTCTGAATCTCATTAGTTAGGGTTGGGCTTGGTGCATGGTGATGAGGCCTGTGGGCTGGAGAAGAGGGAGAAAGTGCTATTGGGCCTGGCCTGAGCATCAGTGATGGCAGTGAATGGTCACCAATAAATTGCTTGTCTCTGAGGTGTCTGATATCACCTGACACCTTGGGATTTGAACCTGGTGCTTTGGTGAAAATCCTGTCTCCAAGAAGCTCAGCTTGAAGGTATCAGGGATTTGTCAATAAGCTATATTGGGTGCAGGACCCTCCCATTCCCCACTCCTCAACCTGTAGAGATGGAACTTTTTTTTAAGGCACATGGTTTCCAGACAGGGAAGGGAATGTTCAAGGTCATCTCTTGGTCCCCTACCTGATTTCTCAATGCAGATGATGTTTGTTTTACTCTGGGTTAGAGGATTGATCAGAAGGGGAAAACCAGCCATTCACAAGGCTGATGTAATGGATGAGGGGAGAGAATTTTGGGTAGGGCGTGGGATGGTGAGAAAAAGAAAGACTTTGGCAAGGAAGAAAAGGTGTTTGAACAAGTGGCTGAAGCTGCTGGCAGACCTGGAGCTCTGGAGCTGGCCCTGGGCTGTCTGTCTGTCTGTCCATGACACGCAGGCGAGTCCAGGCTGGGGGAAGCCCCCGGGGCCCATCACATGCTCATTCCTCTACAATGCGAGCCCACCCTCTGCAGCCATGCCCTCCTCCCTGTCACCCTGTTGCTCCCTCACCCCAGCTTTATTTTATCCTTTAAAAAAACATCAAAGTCAGGTGTTAAACAAAAATATATTTTATGAATTTAATAAAAATTCAAGATTCATACATATAAATATATTTAATTCTATAATAACATTAGGGTTTCATAGGGCCATCACCTGCTAACATAAAAAAACAACTTTGCATTGATTCTTGCAAGGACCTACCTAATACCATCAAGAGGTAGAGAGGGGAGTAGCGTCCCACAGTGTTTATAGGACTGAAGTGACATGATGTGTCCAAGGCTTTACATTTAAAACTCACCAAAATCAATGATGAATTAAATTAAAATATTAACTTTAAAACACATTGAAGAAAAACTACGATTCACATTATTACACAACGCTCATATTCCCTAGAATTATAATAAATTAATATCAGAACAGCCGTCAGAAAGGGCGGGAGATACAAATTGCTTCTCAAGTCTTGGCTTGGTTTCAGTTCAGGCATGAGTGTTCAAAGCCTTGGAGTTTGGGTTCGCCCGTCCAGATACGCCATGGAATCCTGGACCCACTTCTGGTTGGGGTCAGCACAGACCTCCTTGGCCAGCTTGGTCGTGAAGCTGTGGGGGGAGGGGCACGGTTAGATGGAGCATCTTGAGGATTTGACCTGGGGTGTAACCTGCCTTATGGGAAGCCTGCCTGGCCCTTTAGCCCAGAGGATGGGGGTGCCTTGAGACAGAGGAGGAAGATGACAAGATAGAGGACAGAGCCTCAGGGAGGCAGCTGCTTTTGCTGACCCAGGGGAAGTCCCCTTGGCTCCTGGGTGAAGAAACTGAGATCAGAACCAATGGCCAAAAAGGGAGCTAGGAACAGAAGTCACTCTCTTTTCTTGGATTCAGTTTTTCCACTGGAAAAATTCTGGAACTGAGTTAGAGATGGTCTAAGCATCTGAGTGCTTGACTCTAGCCCATTCTGATACTGGCCCTATGCACTGCCGCAGGGAAGAACTTGGGAGTGAGGGTCGAGGGTGGGTGGTCCCGGCTCACTCACATCACGGCTTCCTGGGGACACAGGGTGTTGGTGATTCTTTGGTAGCTCCTCAGCCTCTGGATTGGGATCTTCTTATTGGTGAACCTATAGCAGCAGGTGGTTGGGGTATTAACCCCATCTGCAACGAAACAATGACAAGGAAAGGCTCTTGAGGGTGTGTTCTGGACCTTTCTAGAGAGAAAGCTGCCCACCCCATGTCCAATGTCTCTGCCCTTTGAGACGGTCCTTAAAATCCCTCTCGCTTTCGTGGACTATGAAGTAGGAATGCATCACCCATAACACGTGGAAGAAAAACTGAGAAAATGCTAGGTGTTGCTAGGAAGGGCTAATATAACAGTTCAATGCTTTAGAGCACAGGGACCCCAGCCATGGGTCCCCTTTTAGGCGTGGAGCAGTCTGTGCCTGGTAGTGAGTTCCCCTGGTACACACTCCCCCGCAGAGCCTCTGCCTCTGGAAGCCGGGCTGAATGAAGCAGAGACCAGGTTCTGTGTCTCCTCTCCCCTCCCCTGTGTCTGGAAACAGCCTGCACGCCCACCCCAAACGCCCCATCTCTTTGATCACTCTTGTCCCCAGATTCTGCTGGAAGCAGCTGAGGCAGTAACTACACTGAGGATGTTCCCAGGGCTGGAGTCCTGGGAGGAGCTGGATTCGGGGTCCACAGCTGGACTTGTAGTTCAGGCTCTGTCTGGGAGCAGCTGTGAGATCGGACTCAGTCCTTGTCCTTCTCTGAGTTGCCTTATCTTGGAAAAGCAGCTGTTAAAGTGAGACTGTGGGTACCCCTCCTGCTAGGACAGTCCATGATCTCCCAGAGTGGGGCAGTGTGCTCCAAGGGGATGGAGGAGGGCCCTTACCTGGCTGAGCAAGGCTCTGGGGGCTGATGGCGGCCGCCACTAGCAGCAGGCACAGGAGGGCAGCAGAGACCTTCATGCTGGAGGGCGAGAGGCGAGCGGTGAGCTTCAGCGGGACAGTTGGCGGCTTCTGGGTTGGTCTCAGCCTCTCTGCTCCTCTGATGGCTCTGTCGCTGCCTTTTATAGACAGGAGCAGAGATGGGGTGGGGCGAGAGGCCTTTGTTATTCTGAGTGAATCACAGGATGGAGTAGCAAATCTGCCTCCCCCTGGGGAAAATAATAGGAAATCCAGGGAGGAAAGTGTGAGTCAAGGGTGGCCTGCTTTTCACCGGTGGCGTGGCGGGTGAGGGATATGCCTGGGCAGACCACAGCATGTGATCTATGGCTATTATTTACAGCTTAGCTTCTTTGAAATGAAACACATTCTATAGAAAAAGGAAGGAAGCAGGGATGCCAAGGTCAAGGAGTTGCAAGTGATTTCCCCCTCTTCCCTTTCAGGCAGCACCCAGGACCCCAGAGTCGACAAAGAGACCCCGAACCTTTGGCTGTACTCTACAATGGACTCAAAGATTCTTCACGGTCTTATCTTCACAGTTAGATGGTGGCTAAGGTTGGGGTCATCATGAGGTCTTCGCACAATGTGTGGGGTTTAGGCTGGGAGGACATAAACAGCTGGCAGTTAGACCAGATGAGGCTCCTGGGACTCTCTCTCTCTCTCTCCTCCCAATGGTCCTTCCACATGGCTAGATATTTCACATGATGGCTTGAGGATCCCAGGTGCAAGGATAGGGAACATAGACTGCACCTCTTAATGGGAGGAGTATAAAATAATTTACAAACACATTTTAAAACCACTCACTATCTGTTTCATGTGCTATCAGAGCTGCATGGCATATAAAGATCTTAGAATGCTGTGGTTTTAAAAATATCTGATTACCTGTGAAAATATTTTTTTAAGGAAAAGAACACAAAGAAATGAAATTTATGAACAAAATCAGAGTACCCTCAGTTTGAAGCACGGACAAGAGACTTCATGTCTCCCTCCCCACACACAAATCTCAGAGACACAAAGTATAGATTTTGGAGAACACTGATCTAGTTTCCCATCTCACACACATTACAAGATCACCAACTAATTGCCGATGATGTTAATGACAAGGGGTTTGATGAGAGACCATGCATGGCCTCCTCACACATGTAACTGGACCACCCATGCTGGGCATGGGATGCAAGAGAGGAAGATTCTTCAGTGGGTGTGACTGGAACATTTTACAACCTCCAACACTGATTTGGAAGCAATTCAAGGCTTTGATGTACGGCTTGAGCTTTACATCAAGTTAATTCTTACCTCTGTGACTTTGCTCAGGCTACTCACTCTATTAGCTCTTTTTCAAATTGCTATTACCCCCAGTTCTAGAAATTGGTGAAGATTCAACCTACTTCCTACTTCCTTATCTATGGAGTCCCAGCCCACTCTGAAGTAACACATTGTAACAGCGTACTTTCTACCCCAGTGTGTATGTTTCATCTGCTTGGTGCTTCTAAGAAGCAGAACTCATTCTTTCCATTGTTTTTTTTTTTTTAATCTTGAAGACAGCTGTCATGGATAACATGCTGATGACCTACAAACTGGGAGTAGAAAACAGGGGTCCTGCCTGGAAATTACCTTTCCTGGGTGGGTCTGGTCAGTAGGTCAAGAAAGTACTCATGGACTCCAGTTGCTGCAACCCCTCTCCTTCATAAATCCCCAAACTGAAGCCCCCCAAGATGCCTCTGCCTAACACCCCTGAGAAAATCCCTACCTACGTTCATGATGAAAAAGCCTGTGCTTGTCACCCCCACAGGAGCTGGGAATGGGAGAAACAAAAGAGGATGTTGAATTGTTGCAGAATTTTATAAAAACTTTTTAATGATTTAAAGACCTCATGGCAAAATTAGAAACACTTAAAAAGAAAAGGACAAAATCATGTTGCATTATTACTAACACCCAAAGATATGTGGTTAATTTTCTTTTAGATTAAAAAAAAATATTTTAACCTTTTATCACTATGAAGATTCTTCTTTGTCT
>CM052441.1:116767697-116786731 GCA_028533085.1 Varecia variegata
GTAAATGCAATCTGGCTCTACTCATTCAGGTCCATCAACAGAAAGGGAAGACGAATTTAAGGCTGTTATTAAATAAACGTGGTTCTTTTACTTTCAACCATCTGTAATTCCTTCTAACAGTATTATCGGGTTGAAGGTACTTAGAAGATATGGTTTAATGGAGAGTTTATCGGGATTTGTAATTAGCAGAGCAATTGTGAGCACTTTAAAATACTTGGAAGCAGATTAAACCCATTAAAGAGAATCAACCACTCAAAAACACAAAAGCAGTATCCATTTACACGCTGGCAATCGCTGTGTCGATTAGAAATGCATATATTCAATCAGCTACAGTAAATCTTACCCCTGATGCAGTATTTGACATCCCTCCCAGCAAGAAACACTCATTCGTTAAGTCAACAAATATTTAAAGGATTCCTACTCTGTGCTGGGCACTCTGCTACGTGCCGGGAACCAAGACCCACAAGGCACTTGTTCTTGTAGAGCTAACACCTTGTGGGAGAGACATCATTTTCAAGCAAGCTAATGTATAAACAAGATAATTTCAAATAGGATAAGTCAATGAAAGAAACATAACAAAAGGATATGGCTAGAGGGGGATTAAAGAGTTTGCATTTGAGCTGCGACTTGAATGACAAGATGTGAAGATGAAGGAGTTGAATATTCTAGGCAGAGGGAATAGCAAACACATGGCCTAACGTGTCTTAGCTTGTGCTACCCCCCCGCACAAGACAAAGATTTAAGGAAAAGTAGTCAATTTGGGAGGTGCAGGAAAAATTAGTAAGGAAGTGGGGGAGGAAAACAGGGAAGGGAGGACTTAATAAAGGATGTGTTACCAAGCCAGCCCCACAGTGGGGCAGTGTGCCCCACGGACGCTGTGTGAAACAGCCTGGAGTCACACCTGAGTTCTCCCACCCAGAAGCGAAGGGGCCGGGGTATTTAGACCCCAGTTCCTGTCTGCCATGGACCAGGGATGCTCCCTGGCATTTCTGGCCTGTGCTGCTCACAGCTGAAGTCAGTCGCCGTGCACTGAAATGGAAGGTCTGCCCCATGCAGGGGCCAGCCTGGAGTTTCCCAGGAAGAAAGAGAGGGTAGCACACAAAACCTGTGGCGGGATCGTGGCAGGAAATGACATCTGAGAGGAAGGCGGTGACCAGCTCGTGTGAAGCCTGCAAGGACATGGTGAGGAGTTTGAATTTTATTCTTTGTGTATTACAAAGCCAGTTGTGAAATGCATTCAGGGATGGGAACTGTGGGAACTGACTTATTTTTTTTTTTTTTAGTAGGGTTTCTCTCTCAGCTGTGTGAGAACAAGAGAGAAGGTAGGAGAACCAGTCAGGAGGCAATGGCAGGAGTCCAGGTGGCAGTGGCGGTGGCTCCCGCGGGCACAGGGGCAGTGCAAAGTGGATAGATCCAGGTATGTCACAAAGGGACAGCAGGACTGACTGGTGGGTGGGCTGGGGGACGAGTTGAAGGAAAGATGCAGGCTTGGCTTGAGGGGGTCGGTATTGAGATACGAGGATCACAAGAGGAACAAGTTTAATATCTCTGGTCTCCAGGGTGGACTGTGTCCCTCATGTAGTATGTAAGATGCGCCAGCCACTCTCCCAGTCCTGGCCTCAATTTTCTCATTTGGAAAATAAGGGAGTAGAAATAACCAACTTCTAAGGACACTTTCAGCTCTAATATTCTATAATTTAAAAAAAAATCAAAACAATCTCTTTTTTCCAAAACAAAGCTTTAGTTATTTTAAATAATGCCATAAACCCATGTGACCCACCACTTAAAACCAAAGCCAGGACCTTGACAATAACCTACATCTAATCATGTTTTCACACTATACTGTTTTCCCTGATTCCCCCAACCCAGGGTAACCAATATCCCCAATTCCCTTGCTTTCTGTTTTCTATAAATTTAGGCAATATGTGTTTCCGAATGTATATGGATTTTCCTTTAGTTATTTTTGCTTTATAAAAAGGGTACCATACTGTTGATAATCATAGAGACTGACTTTTTTGCTGAATAGTATTTTGTTACTACCTAGTACATG
This sequence comes from Varecia variegata, assembly GCA_028533085.1. Classification (NCBI taxonomy): domain Eukaryota; kingdom Metazoa; phylum Chordata; class Mammalia; order Primates; family Lemuridae; genus Varecia; species Varecia variegata. The sequence continues at coordinate 116,769,748 of CM052441.1, forward strand.
TATGGTTGAGTATCACCGGCAGTTCATTTGTTTTACATGCTGTATAATATTCCACTGGATAAATATCCTATTGTTTATTCATCCATTCTCTTTTGCCAGGCATTTGAGTCTTTTCTAGATGTTTGCCATCATAAACAGTACTGAACATTCTTACATATGTAAGACTTCTGTTAGGTGTATATGAAAAAGTGGAATTGCTGGGTCAGAATCTTCCCCGTTGAGACAAAGTTCTATCAGCCATAAGTGTTTTCTCTTCTGTGAAATGTCTATTCCTAATTTTTTTTCTGTTTTCTTTTGGGCATTTGCATTTTGCTTATCAATACCATCAGCCTGCTTCCTGCATGTAGAATTCTGGGGTTCAAGGTTGTTTTATGGTCTGAAAATTCAGTCGTATTTAGTCTAGACTGGCAGCACTTTCAGCCACGGAACTTTCTCAAAAACTCTTTTCAAAGTGTCAGGAGCCAAACCTACAATTCATTTTGAGGCATGCCTCGCTCTTCCTAAATGCAATTTCAAGTACTTTGACACCATCAGGGTTTAGGAGACCTTTTCTGTGATTCATTTTGTCCAACTAACAGGATCCCCCTGGGAGCACCTCCTTCTTATCAGAGCTCTTAACAAAGGCAGTGACAGTCCTGTCCTGGATTTGGTCTTGACCTCCAGGCTGGGTGTTAATGCTCATGTCTTTGTTTTGATCTGTGCCCTAAAGCTATGTCCTATTTTGAGAATATTTGACACACTGCAGAGGTTGGAGATGACAGATGATTGCATCTTTCAACCCTGTAAGCCCTAGAATTTCTAGATTTTCTATGTTCCCTTTCAGTTCCACTTGCAAATGAGCCTGTCCTTTGCTGATGTCATTCTCTTTCTTGTGGTACCTTATGAAATATAGCTAATAACAACTAACTCACCCTAAGCACATTCTGTCCCAAAACCTCTTCTCTCAAAGCCACGAAGTCAGTAGGTTTATTTCTGCCTTCCAAGTTATCATATGTGACAGTTTCATCAAATGTTTCACTACTGCATTACGTAGGTTGCCATTTTTCCGGCCCCCTACAGAAATTTCCCTGCCATCTGCTACTCAGCCCCAAAGCCAAAACCATACATTTCACCCTTTGGTTAGAGCAATTTCCCACTTCCCGGTATCCTAGGTATTCTGTATTGGTCAGCTTTTGCTTCAGTAACAAGCACCCTCAAAATATCAGTGGCTTATCACAAGAAATATTTCTTTTTTGTTCTCAAGTCTACGGGCCAACTGCATCTCTGCTGCAAGCTGTGGGTCAGGTCAGGTCTTTGTCATGTGTCTTCCCAACTGCTGTGCCCAGAATGACATGTCCCTGTGCTCTTGCTCAGGACGTGTCATTCTTTTGGTAAAGGGTCCAAGAGAAAGAAGATGGGCCAGATGTGATGGCTCATACCTGTAATCCTAGCACTTTGGGAGGCTAAGGTGGGAGGATTGCTTGAGGCTAAGAGTTCAAGACAAGACTGGGCAACATAGCAAGACCCCATCTCTACCAAAAATGGAAAAATTAGCCAGGCACGGTGGTGTGTGCCTATAGTCCCAGCTACTTAGGAGGCTGAGGCAGGAGGATCGCTTGAGCCCAGGAGTTGGAGGTTGCAGTGAACTATCATGACGCCACTGCATGCTAGCCTAGACAATAAAACAAGACCCTGTCTTAAAAAAAAGAAAAAGAGAAAGTTGAGCAGAAACTTGCAATGCTTTTAAAGCTTCTGCAAGGATATGGCACATGTCATATCTGCTAGCATTCTATTATCTGAAGGGAGTTACATGGCCAAGCCCCAAGTCAATGGTGTGAGGAAATATATTTTGAATCTTTTTAAACAAGAATGCAGCCTCCCGCAGATATGAAGGAGCTCTTGATATATCCTTAGACTAACCCCATTAGTTTGTGTATTGCAATATAGTCTGCCTTTCATTACTTGTTTTCAAATATGTGCTTTTTAAAGCATATGATATATTAATTGAAATGATGTATAAATTTAACAAATTATAGTAACTCCACTATTCTGACAAACATTTTCAATTTTATTGACCTTCAAATCCTTGCACACATTTAACAGACTCAATCAAAGGGTTACATACCATAATGAGTAACTCAGTGTAATTATGAATTCTCACACCTGCAATGTCACTCTTAGAACTGCCCCAGATTGTAAGTCCAGAAGACAAAGAAACCCATAAACATAGCAAGATAAATATTTACAAATACAGTGTAGGAAACAGCAAAAGATTTCAATAGTTTTGTTAAGTGCTTTCTTTCAGGCATAATGTAGAGATTACAGAGAGGGTGAATAGCTGACAGCCTCTAGATCGCAGAAAGGGGAACATAAGCAAAAATACCAAACAAAAACAAAAGTATGCTTTCCAAATATATATACCGGGAGTCAACCTTCCGGTAACTCTGAAGTAAGACACATAAGCAATTAGGCATATACTTCAGAAGTCTCAAATTCCCATTAGTTGACTTTCAGTAATCGATGTTGGCGCCATGCTATTGCTTATAAATCACTAGTGCAAACATTGATGTCTTTGGTATTCCTGTAATGTTTTCATTTATGAGAAAACCTGCAGAAAGAACTCTGTTTACACCAAAGCAAACTCGCAAGGAAACAGGTTATTGTGGAATAATAAGGCCCTAAGAAAGGCAGCAGGCTGTATAGTTATCCTTGTGGACAAAAATCTCTGCCCTGAAACTATGCAAACTACTGTCCATACCTCTTCCCAGGAACTAGTTTTTTCATGCTGGTCTACTTGGCAGATGCCCTTCAAAGTAACCTAGTTTTGTTTCAAATTCAAATCAATTAGAATTCTTTCATGGATGCTTTTAAAAAGTTACTGCCTGTATGAGATTAGTAAAAACTGGAAAGGTATTTGCTTAAAATCAAACCCCAAACAAGTTACAAAGAAACAAGTAATTAAATGACATCAGAAGCTGTAAAACCAGTACTCTACTGCTCAGTGTACCACACATTGTTGGAGCTACAGACTTTTATTTAAAACATTTAATTACCAAAATTTAAATATTAAATTGCATAAAAATTTCCAGCCTTTCTTGATAAATTGGAAAATTACCTATAATTTTATGGGTAATTACACCTGTATGTAAATCCTGTTTGCCACCTATCAACCTATAAACTGGAGCAAACTGACTCACTCTCTGTCCTAGTCAACCCCCCCTGGCTCCCTGAAGGTATTTCAGTTTTGATTCCTGAATTATAGTAAACAGAAGCAAATTCTGATCATGATTTTTGTCACTGCTAAAAACAAGCTTTTAGAGACTGCCACACTCTCCATAATGGTACTTTTAAGTATTTTTACAAAAACACACCAGTTCTCCACAATTTGATCCACTCACTCTGCTTGGCTAATAAGGATGTGAAATAAACCCTTATGTATTTAATAAAAGATACAAATTCGTTTTTCCCCAAACATAGTTAATAATTAGTTAGATAAGGACAAGTTTCCAACTGCAGAGTGGCAATGATATCCACACTGGCACATGGATCAGAAAACCACAAAATTCCATGACTGTATTTGCCACACATTCAGTAGATAAGTTATGAATATTGTCAGCTTAACAAATATTACGTCAAAGAAGATTTCTCAAATAGTCTTCTTTGGCACACCCAAAGGCAATGAATATCAGGTTTCCCCCCAACCCAATGTATATATGTCCAGTTTAGAACAAAGACCAACTCTCCATGCAGGTGTCCATCTACAGGCCTAGGATAAAATAAAAAGCATAAATTTGGCCCAAGGGGGTCACCTGGGTTGGGCCCATCGAAGAAAGAGTTCGATGTTTCCCTTCATGTAAATTCCTGCCACCAACGACACTGCACTGTGATTATCTTAGATATTAAGATTCAGGATAAACGGAAATATTTGTGAAGAGGTGACCTCTACCTCACCTCCATACTTTACCTCTTTTCCCAAAATAAAATGGTTTAAACAGCAAGCACTTAATACAGGACGCTTTTAGCCTTGCTAGACCATAAGGCAAGGCAGCATACGGTTTGGCCACTGGAAGAAAGCAGAAACATGAACCTTTATAGGTGTTAAAATTTAAGTAGCTCTTTCTAGTATTTTTCTCATATTTTCTTTAAAGCAGATAACTGACATACAAACCATATCACCTACCATAGTGTCACACACATGCGGTTCTGCTTCCGGACTTTTGCATTTCATTTCTTTGGTCAACCTGTCTACTGTTGCATTAACTTACAACTCATAATAAGTCATGGTATCTGGCAACATAAATCCCCCCTCTGTGGTTTTTGTGTTTTTATATTTATCTTCACCAGAAGTGTCCTGGCTATTTTTACCCTTTTCCTCTGCTTTAGAAGTTTTTGAACCATCTCAATTTCCAGGAAACACTCTGGTGGGGCACCAAGCTGTGCTCTTCACATATGCTAGCTTATCAAACCCCCAACAGTAACCCAACCAATGTCAGTATTATTCTCCCCGTACTACAGATGAAGAAACTGAGGTGCACAGAATGGACTGGCTGCCCACAGCTTGAGAGTAGTATTAATAGCTGCTAGATCCAAACCCAGCGTGTCTGATGTCAGAGCCCCTGCCGTGCCCACATCACACAGCTGGGGTTGGCATGTGCTCAGCCAGGGCATGCTGAAGCAACCTTGGTCTCTGGGCCCTGTTGCTAAACAGCTGGCGTTTCCTCTCCTTCTTCTGCACGCCCCCTAGTCCCCAGCTCAGCCACGCAGCACCTAAAGTACGAGTGAGAAGCCCGAAACCACAAAACCTGGTATGTCTGCAGAGTCACCAGCAGTGCATGTCTGTCACTTTGTGAGGATTCCTGGTGACAGCAGTAACCACTCCAGCTACATCTGAGTCAGCTCATTCTCACTGATCAACAGCAAACACCAACAAGCAAAGGTCTTGGAAGAGGAGATGGGTCATATTCCAAGAAAAAGGCCGTTAGCTGTTCTCCACAGTGGCAGAGTTCTCCTGCCTTCTCGGGGCTCGGGAGAGGGTAGGTATACACAGAACAGCAAACCTTACCGGTGTCTGGAATGTCACTTTTACATCATTATATCCTTTAGTTCTTGCAAGAGAAGAAGGTAATCTTATTACTCCTCATACACAATGAGACAGAGAAGGTTAAAGGACGTGCCAAGTCAGTCCATTCATTTCTCTAGCCCATAGTTAGAGGGAGTAATGTTTAAGGCACTTCATTTACATGAGATAATGTAGTTAGAGTAGTGGCTTCAGTATTACCTGTGAACACGTTAGAAATGCAAATTACTGGGCCCTGCTCAGTGTTAAACTCTGGGGAGGAGGCCCAGTAATCTCTGTGTTAACAAGCCCTCCACTCAAGTGACTCTGATGCTCCTAAAATTTGAGAACCACTGACGTAGGGGATGTCCCATAGCACCCGACAGAGCGAACTCTCCATGGATAATAAGGATTTTGGCCAAAGGTTGCAGAGCTAGCTCATGGCAAGCCAAGGACTGGGCCTCTGGCCCTACTGACTCCAGACAACGTTTTCCACCAAATGTTGTCTTAACTCCTAGGAGCGAGATCTTTGTTTCTGGGGAGATCTGGCCTCAGGTCAGAACATCAGTGAGAAGTAGAAATTACCTGGAATTACTCATTTTAGGGCTTGGAAGAATACCAGAGCTGGGGCTCAGGCGTGTGGAGCACTGCGGGCACTGTGTAGTTTGTCATTTGAGAGTCTTGGAGGTTGAGTCGGGGAGACTGCCAAGGGCCGATGTGCTCGTTGCATTATCATATAAGACCATGACTGTATACCTGTCCCTTCGTGTAATACATCGGGGCTAAGTCTCCATCATCCGCAGTGGGTCACATCTCTGCTGCAGCTGCCAGGCCGGCTTGGGTCTGATTTAACGTTTCTGTTACAGATAGCTTTTGGAATTGAAAATCATTATGATAAAACATTAAAGTAAATGCAGGAAAACCAAATCAATAATAGTCACATCACTCTCAAAGAGCTGCTTCTCTATTCACTTTCTATTATTTAGCTCTTTCTAGACCCATATTTATATTGTCCCAATCACCGTGAGCACCAAATTTTGTGTCCTCTTTTCTCACTGAGTTTATCCTCAACATTTTCTGTGCTGCCCCTTAGTTTTCAGAACTGCCGTTGTGAGGACTGAAAATATTTCACCAGACAAAGGTGACACAATTGAATATAGATATTTAGCCAGCTGTTTCTAAATAACACTGTTATGACTACTTTTCTATAAGTCCCATTTTCTACTTATGGTGTTTTTCTTTAGATTAACTTCCTGGAAGTGGAAATTACAGGAAAAGAGGGCACGAGAACACCTCTGACTGTTGGAACGTGCAGGAAAAACATTTCCAAAAGAAATGAACAGTTAACTCTGTTGGTAGCAGTATGAATACACCTGACTCACAAAATGTAGTCTCCAGCATTGAGTGGTGGTGTTATTTCCCTCCTTTTTTTTTTTTTACAATTTAATAAGAATGAAATTGTATCCTGTCATTGGTTTAATTTTTTTTTTTTTTGATAAACCCCAGATCCCTTCTTTTTTCTAAAGACAAAGCTGGTCAAACTGGGCTTCAAAGAGAACTTATTTCAATTAGTATGTAGCTGTATGCACGTGCACATGTGTGTATCTGTGATTATGTGTGTCTGGATACATATATGTGTCTGCATGTATGACCATCTCTCTGCTCGGGCACCTGTCTCCGTGTATGCCCCTCCCAGGACACATGTGTTGCAGAGGGTCTGTACCCAAGGCTCTGCTGTAGATGCTGTTCCAAGCATGTGTCGGTTGGAGTGTGTTTATGTGTGTGTGAATACAAGAGCTGAGTGACATTTTGCCAGCAATGCAACCAATGAAATCTAACATAGACTGCAGGTGGCTTAACCCAAACCTTCCACCTGTGCCTTCTCGTGGGCTGTCACCTCCTTGCAGAGCTACACTAACATAAGGACCAAATAAATGGATTCCAAATGACAATGAAGCATTCCTTGCTTTACCAGAAAAAGCAGACGGATCACTACAAGGAGGAAACTTACTCTTCTTTTCCTGCAGAGAATGCAATGAAAAGGGTACCCCCTAAACCATCTACTAGGGGAGTGACACTGGACGGGCCACAATTCCCACCCCCCCGCCCCCCTATGCCCGTGCTCCCTGAGTCTAAAATGGGGCTCAGACAGAAAGCTGCTTGTGACAGCTCAAGGAGATAGCAGCACTGCTACTGGCACATGAAGGTGCTCAGGAGACATGTAGGGGCCGTGTTAGTTAGAAATCACTGGGAAAAATCTGTAGGTTTCAAACTTTTTAAAAAGCAACAGAACTGCTCTGCTCCACACACTTGTGCCCAAACAACTCTTACAGGGAACCCCAAAATATGAACAGACGAGGGCAGAGGCCGAGCATGGGTGGGCAGCCGACTCACCCCCTCCCTGGACTGTGACAAGGGGCCCCTAGAGCAATTCCATACTCCCAAATCTCCCCATCTGAAAACCGTGCATCTAGACATCGTCTAGTTCTTTCCGGCACTGCCTGCCCTTCCAGGCACAGTTTCCAAGCAGCAATATCAGAACCAGCGAATGTTTACTGAGAGTTTTCTGTATCCCAGGTCCCAAGCCTAGCTCCTTAGATGGTTTATCTCATTTTATCCCCATGCCCCGCCAACGCCTGTCTCTGTGTCTGTCCCCCCACGGCCAGGGGTCCTCTCGGGCAGAGCACTGGTACACAAGCAGGACTCGGTGAAGCTTTGCCCAGGCCAAGTGTGCAACCCAGACCCCCCGAGGAGTCGAGAACCCCTCCCCAGCACTGCTGGGCTCCAGGCCTTTGAGGCCTTCAGTTCTGAGAAGCCCTCAGGCCCCTGAAGACTCAGTCTTCCTCCCTCCCACACGTGGTAGCCCTCTTGCGGCTCTGGGAAATCCCAGAGCACCTTCTGGGCTGAAAGTGGGTGCTTAGCGGCCAAAGTTTCCCCACAAATTGAGTGGAAGAGGGGGCACCCAAATTCTCCCAGCCGGAAGGTGCCCTGTCTGTCCTTCCCTCGGCTTCGGGACCTATTAATGATATCACACAGGCGAGTTTGTGTAAGAGCCTGGGATCTGGAGTGTTCAAGTCCTGGCTCCACCACTCGCTGATTATGTGATGTGGGACAATTCCTTAAGCTCTCTGCATCGCTGAGAGGAAACAATTACTAAGTAGTCATGACCACATAGTCGTGTGAAAGTCAAATAAGACAATGCATGGAAAGTGCTTACAGCAGTACTGCGCTCAGACTAAGTACTCGGAGGGGGGCTGGGGAGGGAACGCTGCCCGACCTCAAAGGCTCAAAGCTGCTTTCAAAGAAGGAATCAGGCGGTCAGAGTGGAACAGAGAGCAGCTCCCCTCGAGGGGGCGGGGCAGGAAGGAGGCCATGAGAAGCCCAGTGCCAAGTGAGTGGGGGCTGGGAGGGGACAGTGACTCAGACAGATGTGCCCACTCAGGGAATCTGCCCAGGTACTAACCACAGGAAGTGGATAGGAGTTTAGGCGGAAGGGTCTTTTGGTGGTGCAAACCATGGGCAGTGTGCTAGGGAAGGGGAAAGAGTGCTAGGCAGGCAGCAAGGAGGGAGGAGGTAAAGGTCAGGCTGCAAATCAGAGAGGGAGCATGGCCATCGGCCTGTCCAGAAAGCACAGCAAGGTCAAGGAAGCTGAAAAGAGCAAGCCACCAGGGACCCAGGGAGGCACCTGCTTGACTCCAGCCAAACACCCCCTTTGCTTTAGTCCAAGATCCCGTTCCATGATCTGAGACTTGGACAGAGAAGAGAGAAGCTCAGGCCGACTGAGCCCCTACTCTGCATCCAGGGCCAGGCTACAGCAGGCTTTGCCGCTGGCTGTCTCTCGCCCCCAAACACCTGACACTGCAGCGCGTAGCATAGCTGAGGAGTCTGTCACTGGTGGACAGGCCAGGCAGGGATTCACACCCAGCCTGGCTGCATGCTCAGCTCCCCGCTTGTCATTGCAGGAAGGTAGAGCACCACACTCAGGCCCTGGGGGGCTTCCATCAGCTGTGTGACCTTGGGCAAGTCACTTGTCTCTCCTGGCCTTACTTCCTTGGCTATAAACCAACACCCACTGCCTGAGGTGTGGAGAGGATTGAAGGAGCTAGATCCGAGCCTGGGGCAGAGCTGGCACTCCACGCGTGTCCCCTGCGGAGCTCATACTCTTCTTGAGAAAAGCCCCTCAGGAGGACGGAATAAAGCGCGGCTGTGCCCAGCCCATGCTGGGGTGGTGGAGGGAGTGCTGGGCTTGGAGTGGGAGCCCAGCTCTGCACCTTACCAGGACTGCGACCTTGGGTCATTCACTAGACTCCTCTGAAACTCAGAGACCTCTTCTCTACCACGAGGGTGTGACTCCCCCAGCTGCACAGGGTCATGGTGGGGCAGACGTCGTGGAGACAACAGCATGTAGCAGGGTTCAGAGTGGAACAGCAGCCAGGAGGCAGGGACTGACACTTCCCCATGGTGGAGGGAACTGCTCAGCTGGCAGCCAGTGACAGGGAGAACGGAGGGGTCGTGGAGGAAGACACAGACGGCCCCACTGCGAAGCCTGGGTGAGATGTCCCCAGCCACAAGGAGACGGGCGAAGGTGAATGGGGAGGTTATGAGGCTGGAGTCTTTATTTTCTCTCTGTCCCCTCTCCTCAAAGTAGCCACCAGGGCACTGACTGCCCACAGGACCTTCTCACATGTCACCCAGGGGAAGTGGCTCACCCACTCTGTTCCTTCTCTCTTTTGGTGTTCACACTAGGAGACAGTGCTGCTGACAAGGCTCCCGGGTGGGAGGGATGACAACCGGGTGGCGGGGTATGGAATGAGCTACTCAGAGGGGAAGAGGTCAAAGACCGCAGGAAAGAACACCCCCCACCCCCGCCGCAGGGCATTCTCTGCTGGGGGTGGGGATGAGGGGACTTCACAGGAAGGTGTGACAGAGGAGGACCAAGCCACAGAGACCAAAATTAGCAGCCAGGTTGGGCAGGGAAACCCTCTGTGGGTGCAGTTTGCCGCCACTCAGCAGCACCGAGGGGGCAGAGCTGCCTCAGGGCGGGTGGGTGTGGGCAGCGGCCCCTCGGCCCCTTGTCCCTTCCAGCTCCCACTGGGACCACCCTGGGCTGGGCAGGGGCGTGAAAGGTCTGGGATCGCAGCTGTGTCTTTTCCCAGCTCTGTGGCTGTAGGCAAGACTTCACCCTCCTGGACCTTCATTTTCTCATCTCTGAAATGGAAAGATCACACCGACTTCACTGAGTAGTTGGGAGTAGACCATACTACGGTTGTCTGCCAGCGTGCATGTCATTTCATTAATCCTCATGACAGCCCTTCTGGGTGGGTGCTTTCATCTCCCCTTACAGAGGAGAAAACAGGCTCAGACTGGTTAAGGGATTTGTCCAAGTCACACAGCTGGTCAAGCCTGACATATGGTAACTGGTAAGTAATGATTCATTCGCCCCTCCACAGTCCCTCCCTTGGTCCCAGCAGCTGCCATGCTACTGGGCTCCCTCCCTGGCCTCGGTCCCTGGTGCAAAGCCCTGCCCCACAGGCTGCCAGCAGACAAGTCCCGGCTCTGGACACCACCTTTCCCTGGACAGTGGCTTCTCAGTCTGACCCCACACGCCAGTGACAGATACTCGGGGGGGGGGGGGTGATCTAGCAGGAGGAAGCATAGTGACCCAGAATGCATCTGTCTCTGTGATCTTGAGCCCAGCCTCACAGGTGGCGTCTTCCATCTGCTGGTCTGGGGCAGTGGGAGGTGGTGGTAAGGGGGGGGACCCCAAGAGCAGAGAGTTGAAGACATGGAATCCAACAGCCTGTCAGGAAAGTTCATTCCAGGGATTACTTGTGACCCTAACCCTCCCCTGGAGAAAGCAAGCAGCCACTGGTCTCTGTCCCTAGAGTCACCCTCCTTCCCCCAACAGGACATTGCAAGGATGCTTCAGGGTGTGGGGACAGAGGGATACGGGCTTTCACCCCTGCTCGGTGCCAGGGGCCACGGTAAGAGCCGGGCATGAGTTGCTTCATCCAGGCACCCCAGCAACCCTGAAGAGCTGGCATGGCATATTCCTTCCAAAAAAAGAAATAACTAAGGCTAAAAGGAGTTTGTCCAAGGCCACCCAGCTGTCCGACTTCAACGCCAACACTCTTTCCTTTACACAAGGCTTGCAGTGAACCATCTTGTTGCCACGGGAGGCCAGTGTCATCAGACCAGTCACTCCAGGGCGGGCAGACCTCACACAGTGATGTTCTTGCCTGTAGACCATCTGCGACAGACCTCAGTCTCTTTCCTATCTTGAGTCACAGCACACCTGTGCCTACAGGTCCTCTCTTAGACAAATGCTTACCGAACACGCATTATGCCCATGGCCCTGTTCTAGAAGCTGGTGTGGTTGTAACAGGAAGCAGACTGAGAGCCTGTCCTCAGAGAACTTAGTAGAGAAGACAGATGCCAGGAACACAGAACCATGGTCCCAAAGGCTGTACCAGTGACGTGCCCTAAGGAGCGAGAGGACAGAAAGATGACCAGCTACCTAGTGGGAAGGGAACAGCTAGAGGGACCCAGGACAAGTGTCTAATTCAGAGCTTAGTCATCAGAGTTAGAAGGATCACAGAGATTTTCTGGCCCAAACTTCTCACTGTCTAGATGAGAAAACTGAGGCCCACAGCAGATGGTTATTTACATAAAGCCATGTAACATATTGGTAGCGTCAGCGCCGGGTGGGGACCAGGTTCCCTAACTCCGCAGGCCCTTGCCCCGGCACTGCCCTATCTATGCCCATAACTAAGGCTGACAAGTGATCTTGCCAATGGAGCCCAGGACAAATCCATTGCCACGACCACAAGCACTCGACAAACTCAGCGTGCCAGCCTTCTGTGTCAGCGCAGATTTGATTTGGTTGCACAAAGTCATTGCAGAACATTTTTTAATCTCTCAGGTAAAAGTCCAGAGGCCTGAGGTCCAGGCTCTGCTCCACAAGGTTGCCAGGGACCTAGGCTCCTTCCAGAAGCACCTCTTCCACCCCAGGGTATGGCCTCGTCCTGCAGCCCCAGGGCGCCTGCACTCCCGGCAGCAGGGCAGGGTGAGGAAGAGGTGCAGTGGGTGCACACCCTGCCTTTGCCAAGGGCTGCTGGAGGCTGTCACATGACATAGCGATTTATAGCTCAGGAAATGTCACTTGTATTCTGGTATCCATGAGCCCAGCTAAAAGTTCCATTACAGTGGAAGAAAGGAAGAATAAATATTTGCCTTTGGTTCTCACTCCTACATTTACTTTCTAGAGCTTGCCTTTTTCACCCTCTCCTTCCCCGGATCTAGACATTCTGAGTGGCCCCTTCCTTATCAACAGTCTGGCAAGTGGCCAGCTCTCTTCCCCAGCCCCGCTCCTGCCCCTACCCCAGCTCATCGGCAGTTGGTGCTTTTCTCCCCACCCAGGGAGGCCAAGTGGGGACAGGCAGGGCCACCGCCCGGCTGGGGGCCAGGGCTCTGAGTTCCAATTCTGACTTTGCTCATCATTCCCTCTGTGACCGTCACCTACCTACACCCTCTCTCCGAGCCAGGAGAGAGAGGGTGTGTATATTTCAGATCTGGAGAAGGACAAAGTGAAAATTCAATGAGAAACATCCCCAAATGTACCCTACACATAGGCCCGAACATAGGCCCACAGATGTGTGTAGCATCTTTGAACACTCAAAAAGCTTTTGTAATAGCAAAATATTGGAAACAACCTAAATATCCATTAATTGGGAACTAGTTAAGCACATGCTACCTCTGTGTAATAGAGTATTCAGCAACTGTTGAGAAAAATAAAGCCACTGTAATGTGTATTTCTGTGGAACAATACCCAATATCTATTAAGTACTCAGAGCAAAGGAGGAAATAGCATGCATGGTATGACATCACATTCACTCAAATTTGCATATTCCCTGGAAGGATGCAGAGAAACTGTCTCTAAGGAGAGGGACTGGTGTGGAGGACAGAGACTCGCTTCTGAGTATCCAGGCTTTTTGAATTGTATACAGGGAGCGTCGACAGTAAAAGATAAGAAAGGAAAGGGAAACATGTCATCATAATTATTTAATCTTGGGCCCGGAGAAGCTCTTTTTCTAGATCTTAATTATCCCTTTAGAAAAGGCAAGACACTGGCTAAGCCATTTGAGGCCCTGCCTGGTCCAGCTGTATCCATGGTCATTGTCACGGCTGTCCCCCAGTCTGGCCCTCCCCACCAGAGTCCACGACCCCTCTCCCTTCTGACATGGTCCTTGTGGGAAGAGATATCAGTGCAGGAAAGAAGAAAGAGGCTGAGGAGGAGGGTCTAGGTCTTGCTATGTTGGGCTCCTCCTCCCAGGGACTCACCCTTGCCTGTCCAGCCCCTTTTCCTCTTAAGGAGTGGAGGGGATTGGTCGGGATGCTTGGACTGCAAGGGACAGAAAATCCCTAAATGGAACTCGCCTAAACCACTGACCTAATTGGTCAGCTCATAGAACCCAACTTACTGGCTCAATCCAATAGACAATTCGAGAGCAGAGACAACTGAATTTGGGGATACTGGAGCAGAGATGCACAGCCGTCAGAGCTGTCCACCTAGTGGTCTAACTTCCTTTTCACGTGGCCTGAGTCTCCTCCCACAGGTCCTCCACACCAGTGGCTCTGAGCTTATAGCCAAAAGCTCCGTCCCTGAGAAGAAAAGAGTCACTTTCTCCCACTCCCAGGGAGTGACCGTAATTGGTCCAGCAGGAGTCAGATACTCACTTCTGCACCAATCATGCAGCTATAGAACTAGGCTTCTATCTGGGGTCCAGCAAGAGTATATCCCCCTATCAAACCCGGCTCAAGTACCCCTTCCTCCGAGAAGCCTTCCCAGATACTCCCGATCAAGCTCTCATTGCACTATTTTCTCCCTCATAACAGTTATCTGAGCTCCAGTCTGGCTTTGCCCTCCTTGAATGCATGGCACTTAGCGTGGGATCTGGCACTTGATGGCAAATAATGGCAACAGTGAGCCCAAGAGCATAACGACAAGTATGACATGGCTGCGTTTAGGACTGGCTGCACGTCCCTGTTGGCTATTGCAGCACTTTTCTCCCGAGAAAACAAGAAAGTTTCCTGAAAGTCTTCTAGCAACAGTCATTCTCCCACAAACGGGGTTGGCCCGGGCACCTAGTCATTCGTTCAACAAGCTGGGATCGAACGCCATGATATGCCAGATACCATTCTGAGTGTTTGGATGCATCAGTGAGCAACGCAGGAAGAAACCGCCTTCCTAGTAGGGGGAGATGGAGAAGAGACAAGATGAATACAGGAAGGCAGGAGAGAGGGCTGCAGCGTTGAAGCAGGTGGTCAGGAAAGTGACATGTAAACAGAGCCCTGGAGGAGGTGAGGGAGTGAACCATGCAGCTGTCCAGGGGAGAAGTTTCCAGGCACCAACTGGCCAGTGCAGAGGCCAGAGGCAGATGCATTTATGCAAGAACAACAGGGAGGCCAGTGTGCTTGGAACGAGCAAGAGGGAGAAGTTCAGGGTTAAAGCTAAGGAGGACACAGTGACCAGTTCTCCACAGAGACTGGGAGGCCGTTGTAAAAACTTTGTGACTCTAAGTCAGTAAGCTCCTAGAGAGGTTTTTGAACAAAGGATTAGCATGATATAAATTGTGTTTTAACAGGAGTCCTCTGGCTGCTTTAAGGGTAAGGATAGAAACAAGAAGACCAGTGGGGAGGCTATTGCATAAACCAGGTGGGAGGTAGCAATGCCTTGAACCAACCTGTGATAGAGACAGTACAATGTGGTCAGGGTTGGATATAACATGAAGTTAGCATCTGAAGGATTTGCAGGTGGACTGGATGTTGGTGCTAGAAGAATAGAGGATTCAACAGTAACTCCAAGGATTTTTTTCTTTTTTAGCTGAACAACTTAACAAATGCAGTTACCATTAACAGAAATAAGCAAGAATACAGGAGGAGCAGGTTTGGAAGGGAAGTTGAGGGGATTGGCAAGGGGATATCAGAGTTTGGTTATGCTCAGGCTAGGCTTGTAATTCCTCTTTGACAACCAAGAGAAGATATTAAGCTCAATGTGCAAGTAGATGGAGGTGTTCAGAGCTCATGAGAGATAACATTTGGGAGTCATTAGGTTTAATCATTTGAAAGTATTGACATTTAACCATTCTGACTTACAAAATGATGACTTCTTATGGTTCAACCTACAGATGGTTATTAAAGCCATGGAATTGGATTAGGTCACCAAGGATTGGATGTAGGTGAAGAAGGCATAGGTCCATTGACTGAGCCCTGGCTCCATTGTTGACAGGTCAGGAAGGTAAGAAGAAACTAGAAAAGAAACTAAGAAGGATCAGTGAGTAGGGATGGGGTGGACAGGAAAACCAGGACGATGTGGTGTCCTGGAAGCCGAGGGAAGAAAGGAAGGAGCAATCAACTAAGGCAATGCTTTGGAGAGTTCGAGGACAATGAGAACCGAGAATTGACCATTGGCTTTAGCATTCGTCACTTGGGGATCTTGACAAGAGTCATTTGAATGGATTCAAGAGAGAATGGAAGAAAAGAATTGAAGACAGTGAGTACAGACAACCATTTTCAGAGCTTACTTTTCTTAATATGCTCAAGGGCTGTTACATATTTGAGTCTTCGAAGATAGGCAAAGGAATGAGAATAGGATATTTGCAATCATACTATGTAGAGTGAAATTCTCATAATTAACTTCCAATTCCTTCACTCCAGCAATTATAAATCCCTTAGCTAAGAAAGTCATTTCCATGTGTTGAGCCCGTTCAGAACCTGCCAAAACTTGACCCAAGCTGTTCTGATCCCACACTAGTCTGGTCTGGGAAGGTTCACTTCCATGTATCAACGTATTTAATACTGATTACAAAGAATTGTTGGTCTCTCAGGGTGCAATTGTCCAAAGTTCCAATTTTAAGCAGGGTTGAATTTCTCAACAGGGTTGCTGTCTCCAGGATGCCTGCAAAACATCTGCCTCTGGTTGCTATTACTTGGAAAGGATTCTCTCTGGCACTACAGCTTCCACTAGGAGCTTATTAATGACACCAAGACATGAACCCCCAGGTATTCAGACTTCAGGTGCCATGCCCTTTCCACTGAGCAACACTGACTTTTGATCCCTTATTGGAGCTCTTTGGGGAGACTGCGTCTGCTATTTAATTGATATGTTTTCCTATAGAGTATTCTGTGTGCCAATCCTGCCTCCCCTCCAGAGTCTACAGATTAATTATGGCAGATGGAACATCAAAATGAGATTTTTTACAACCACAAGACATGACAATTATTTAAACCATCTCATCTTGGAAGAATCCAGGATGGAATTGCCCCAAACAGATGTGGTCCACAGGAATCTGTTAGATCCAAAGACCTATTGCCCAAAGTACTGACCATGTGGGCTAATAAATTTATGCTGTCAGCAGCAGAATGTGCAGGCTGATAAAGAACATATGTCATCTGTATCAGAGCTGATTGTTTACTTGAGTTTTTTTAAAGGTCATTGTTTAAAGGGTAGCCCCCAGTGGGAAAGAATGCATGAGAATTCTGTTGAATTTTTTAAGCCTGTGACATTTAGGCATTAAATGATATTTGAAAGCACTCTCTCACTGTCTGTCTGTCTCTATTTACCCCTTCCTCTCTCTCCTCTCTCTCTCCCTTCCTCTTCTAGATACTTTATAGGGAAAAAGAGAGTATTTAAATAATACATGGTTTTTCATTACGCAAGATATTAAACTTTTTAAATTATGCAATAACTTTGAGATTTAAAAAATTCACTTTGTAGCTGTCCTTGAAGGGTTTGTTGCTTTGTGATCCAGGCTGAGGGACAGTTCTAACTCAGCCCATTAACAGAGATTAAACAATATACTTCCCTGAGACTTGCCTGGCATTTCCCTCGAGGTTTGAGCTCTGCTCCATGCGTTGGATGCTGACTCCTTCCCCACACTCCCATCTCCA
>CM052441.1:116787231-116834983 GCA_028533085.1 Varecia variegata
TGTGTTCGAGGTTCATCCGCGTTGTAGCATGTATCCATATTTCATTACTTTTGATTGCTGAATACTATCCCTTCGTGTGGATATACCACATGTTGCTTAACCACTCACCTGTTGATGGACATCTGAGTAGTCTCCATTTGGGGCAACTATGCATAACACTGCTGTGAACATTTGCATGCAGGTCTTTGTGTGGACATATATTTCATTTTTCTTAGGTAGATACCTAGGAGTGGATTTGCTGGGTGGTATGATAAATTCATGCTTAACTTTTTAAGAAACTGCCCAACAGTTTTGCAAACTGGCTGCACCACTTTACAATCCCACCAGCAATGGGTGAGGGTTCCTATTTCTTTCCATCCTTACCAGCCCTTGTCACTGTATGCCTGTTTGATAGTAACCACCCTAGTGACATGAAGTGGTATCTTGTGTTTTGATTTGTATTCCTTCATGACGAATGGTGTCGAGCAGCTTTTCATGTACTTAATTCGTTTATTGTTTCAATGGATATTTGCGGGGCACCTACTAGGTGTCAGATCTATTCCAGGGGCCAGTGAACAAAAGAGATAAACTCTACATGGCACTTACATTCTCGCTGGGGAGTCAGACAATACACAAGACAATAAATACATGCGTGTTACATGGTGACAACTGCCAGGCCAGGAAGAAAAACAGTAAAGCGGGGGAGGGAGGTATAACGTGTTAAGGGGTTGAAATTTCAGATGAGGCAGTCACAAGACCTCACTGGGATTTCATCGCAGAGCTATCTGGGAGAAGAGAGAGTCAGGGAGAGAGCACAGGCCCTGCAAAGGCCCTGGGGCAGGAACACGTGGGCTTCCTTGAGGACCAGCCAGGAGACCACAGGCGAGGAAACAGGAGCAAAAGCTATAGACAACAAAGCCAGAGATGTGAGGGGCCGCCGGAGCTTGCTGAGTGTTACACCTCATGGTGAGGTGTGCATGCGTGTGCGTGCATGAAGCACATGTGAGAGAGAGAGAGAAGGGAAGTCATGAAGGCTTTGGAGCCCGTTCGTGACATGATGTTACCTATGCATCAACAGAGTCACCCTGGTCGATAGTGGTGCAGGGTAGAAGTGTGGAGAGTGGGCAGGGTAGGCAGGAGGCCCTTCAGTGACTTGTGACACAGACAGGGTGGCTCAGCCCACAGTGGGGCGGTCGGGATGCGGGAAGTGCTTAGATTCTGGATACATTCTAGTTGCAGAGTGGACAGAATTTCCCAGCTGATTGGACATAGTCTGGGCAAAAAGGAGGAAAGCGTGAATGACCCCAGGGTGTTCAGCCTGAGCTCCTGGAAGGATGGCCGTGCCGTTAACTGAGACAGGGACACCTGCAGGAAAAGCAGGTCTGGAAGGACAAGACCAGCAGCTCAGGGGAGGCCCTGTGACATAGAAGATGCCGTTAGATGGCCTAAGGGGACGCCATGTAGACCACTGGCAGTGCAGACCCTGAGCTCAGGTGCAGACTCAAGAATCATCAGCACGTGGCTGGCATTGAAAGCCACGAGACGTGAGCAGGCTGGAAATCAAAGGATTGTTTTATTAATATCCGAGGCAGTGCTCAATAACCCCCATGTAGACGTTTCTGGTCTACCTGAGCCTGGAGGCCTGCCAAGGCTTCTGTTATATTCTTTGCCCTGATCCTGAAAGCAGGCCTGCCTTACCTACCCAGTTCGGGTCTAGAGGATGAGGCCAGGCCTTCCTCTTTGGGACCTGCCTTGTCTGCTGACCAGCTTCAAAACCCAGAAAGAAAGCCCGCCTGGGTGTGTGTCCATGAGGACTGCTGTGGGCTCAATGGCGTCCCCTGTCCAAACTCACGGTTGAAGCCCCAATCCCCAACGTGACTGTATTTGGAGAGAGGGACAATAAGGAGGTAATTAAGGATAAATGAGGTCAAAAGGGTGGAGCCTGATAATATAGGATTGTTGTCCTTATAACAAGAGACACCAGGATCTCACTCTCTCTCTCTTCCTCCACCCCGCCCCCCACCACGTGAACACACAGCTGGAAGGCTGCCGTCTTCGAGCCGGGAAGAGGGCCCTCACCGGGAACCAAATCAGCCAGCAACTCAATCTTGGGCTTCCCAGCTTCCAGAATTGTGAGAAATACATTTCTGGGGTTTAAGCCACCCAGTCTCTGGTATTTTGCTACGGCAGCCCAAGCAGACTAGAACAAGGACACACACAGCACCAGAGGGAATGCTACACCTGGGTGCAGGGTCTCTGCCCACTTTCTAATGTTCCCACAGGAGTCCGGAATTTGACCTATCACATCGCAACTCCTCTTCCTTTGTAGGGGAAGGAGGGAAAGGAAAAGTGGAGCAGGAGAAGAGAGGCTGAAGTTTGTATCCTGGCAAAATCCTCTCAACAGGAAGAAGGAAGCAGGTCCTTTACATAGCTAATAGTGTTTGTGACAAAGCAAGAGTCACCAATTTTGTCCTGTCTCTAGTTGTATCTACCACGGCAGTGTTACCAAGGCACAGGCCATAGCCCCCGGCCAGGGACACATGGGGTTTCTGACCTGGCACCTTCCACCAAGTCACGCACGATGCTCCAGCCTTAACTGTTGGTTGACCTTTGTGGACGGGAATTCCTACACTCCTAACTCTCCACTACATGCACAATGGATTCCCCTAGCAGGCAGCATGGCTGGGTTCTCTAACACGTCCTCCCCACCTTGCCCTTTGAACTTGGTCTTGGCATTGACCTTCCCAGGCCTAGGAGCTTGGCAGCCTCTTAGCTATGATTTTTAGCTTCTGCTGCATCTGAACTGTCTCAGGATACTTCGTGGATTCATCATCTAACCCTTCCATCCTTCTACCCTTCTACTCTTCCACCAGTCATGGACTGAATGCTTATTTCCCCCCAAAATTCATATGTTGAAACCCTAATCCCTATGTGATGGTATTTGGAGGTAGGGCCTCCGGGGTACAATTTTAGGTCATGAGGGTGGAGCCCTTGTGAGTGGGATTAGTGCCCTTTTAAGAAGAGACCAGACAGGGAGCTAGGTCCCTTTCCACCGTGTGAGGAAGGAAGAAGGCCCTCACCAAGAACTGACCCTGCTAGCACCCTGATCTAGGACTTCTAACCTCCAGAATGGGAAAAGTAAGTATTTGGGATTTAAGACACCCAGGCTATGAAAATTTTTATAGCAGCCTGAGCTGACTAAGACACACCCTGCCCCTTCATACTCACCACCTAATTCTAGCCTAGGGGGTCATATATGGGGTCTTTATGGGCCTGAACATGCTTCAAACCAAGTCACGGTAAGAGATACAGAAAAGCAAAGAGACATGATTTTGAAAAAGAAATGTCTTCTGCCCCCTAATTATGGGGTGTGTGGAATACAATGCCTGTTACCCTGTAGGCATAAAAAAAAGGTTATTAAATTTAAACACAGGTTGAGGTATTTGAATTTCAAAGATTGTGTGAAGCAGAAAAAATTTGTCGCAAGATTGAGAAAGGAGTTGATACAAACGATAACTGACAAAGTACAGCCCAGTGGTTCTCAGCCTTGAAGATTTTGTAGTTCAGCAAATTTTTTAAAGAGCAAATTGGAGGATTCCTATAGAGTTGTCAGCCTTGTATACTGCCAAGTGTAGATACTCCAGAAATCAACTCGAGTCTGCGATCACTATCTTTCCATAGGTGAAAGGATATTTTCACACCAAGAAAGTAGGAAAGATATAACTCCAGGAAAAAAAAAAAGGACAATCCTATTGAAATTGAATAAATTTAACTTTATGAAAAACTCACTCATGTTTTTCTCATTTCTCCACAAGCTGATGAAAACTTTGGCATCGTGCACTGGAATGCCTAAATTAAACACGTATTAATTCTCACAAAAGATGCACAGTCTCATAAGTCTCCAAGCCTTGCCCAGATGCCTTTTAGAATATGCATGAACCTTGGAAAGGTCCCCCGTGAGAGGATCTAGGAGGGGAGCCCTGTCTTGCCCCAGGGGCTTCTTTCTTTTGAGAACTGCTTTCCTTTTTTCCTTTTCTCCTTTCTAATGGGTGGTCCTTCCTGGTCTTCCCAGGTTGCCCGCCGCAAGCTCTCCATTTCCCATCCCAGTTTTCCTTCACAGGTTTCTGATAAGACCCAGAGCCACAGTGGAAGTAACTGGTTGCTAGGTTTCCAACAACAGTAACTTCTTGGTAAACATTTAGTGAAGTTTAGGATCAAGGTGAAGGCTGCTTCCTGTCGGGCTCTGCAGCCACATCTTGGTCGCGCACCCAGAGGCAAAGCCCTCGTCCTCCGTGCTGACCACGTTTCTTATCACTCTCTCCTACTTTTCGCCTTGATCGAGGTTGCTATTCGTAAGCAAGGTCCACCTACCTTCCGGGAGACTAGGACAGAGTGGGCGCAAACAGGACGAGGAAGGAAGATGCTTTAGAGTCCACAGGAGTCCAGATGTCACAGAATGATGTGATTTCTGAGTAAGAAGGGATGTGAAATTCCACGGGTCCTGCCGGGCCAGTGAAAAAGAAGCCATGAGCTGAGAGGGGACAGCCGGCGTGTTCTAGAGGAGGGCCGGCCTTTGTGTGCTCCAGCCCGCATGACGCAGGGCAAGTCACTTACCTGGAGTAACCTCAGTGATGGCACCTATGACAAAACACAATGTGGCCAGCCTCAAGAGCTTGTGTGAGCATTAAATGGAATATCATGTATGCAGGGCTGCCAACACCCTGCCTGGCCCCAGCAGGGGCTCCTTTCTTCTCTTGCCGGTTTTCTTGACTCCAGAGGAGGGTGTCCAGGCAGAGCACACTCGGAGAAATGAGACGCACTGAAGGCCCGAGGGCAGAATCCAGGTGAGCATGGGGAAGATTCAACAACATCACCGAGGGCTCGTCCCTGGGTCCGGCTGGCTTCGGTGAGCAGCTCTGCAGCGCTGAGCTGGGTGCACATCCCCACCTTCTACCCTGAGGCTCTCCTGCTGTGCAGGGAGGTCCCTGCACTGAGCTTGAGCCTGGGTCGGGATGGTGGGCACACAGCCATCGCTCACACAGCCCTGGCGCCCTCGCCCTTGTGCCAGGTGCTGTGCTGGACACCTGGCACGCAGGAACTCCCGCGAAGCAGATGTCATCATCACGCGTTGCATACAGAGAGGAGCAGAGAGGTCTGGAACTTGCTCAGAGTCACCGGCTGATACCTGGGAGTCTCCACATTCAAACCCAGCTTTGCTCTTGTTCTTGAGCTAACTCATGTGGCCACCAGCTGGGAAAGGGGCAACCACTGGAGAGAGGGAAGTCAGAATCTTTACCACCTCCCTCTCCCTCCCCCCTCCACCTCCCCCCCCACCCCCCACCCCGCTTTTCTCCCCTCTCCCCACCAGAGCATCCAGCAGCCTGGCACACCCCTCCTCCTCCTCCTCCTCCTAGCTTGGCCCCAGAGAGCACTCTGCCCCGTCCATTCCTTCTGTACTCTTATGTCTTCTGATAATTGCACATTTCCCTGAGACAAATCTGAAGGCCAGGGAGAGACAAAATGACTTCTCAGTCAATAACCCCCTGAGCAAGTTTCTCTAAAGCAGGCTTTCTTGACAAACTCGTGGGGCTGTTTTCTCCGTGATTTCAAATGAAAGTAATTCCACTTGTCCGAGACGAATCCAGAATGGATCCATCAGTCATCACTGAGTGCCAGGTACGTGCTTGACACTGAGCAGGGCACTTTGCCTCTACCGTGGTATTTAGTCCTCCCAACACCCCAGGAGGGCTCCCTCCCTTCCTATGACAGAAGAAGAAACTGAGGCTCAGACACGTTAAGTAATTTTCCCGAGGGCACAAAACAAGCCAGTAATGGAGACAAACAGAGAGAAAGCTAATTAAGAAGTTCCTACCTGCTGACATTGAGCTATCTAGAAGGCAGAGAGGTGTATCAGCCAGATACTGGAATGTGAGCAACAAGAACATTCTGGTGCACTTAAGCAAAAGAAACTTTCTTGGTGACATATCTAAGCCTCAAAGGATCAGCAGGAAGCAGGAGAGTCAGGCTGGAATGTGGGTGGGGACCAGGACCACCTGCAGGGCCAGGTATGAAAACAGGGGGATCAGGGCCCCTCTGTCCTGGCCTTGCCCTGTGGGTACACGAGCTCAGTCTATTTCCGGAGACATGGTGCCACTCTCTGAACTCCAGAAGACAGCTGTGCTTGTTCACCTGCTGTCCTTTTGGTGACAGCAGGCCGCGGGTTACCATCCCACCAGACGGTGGCTGATGGGGAGGAAGTGACTTCCCAACAGATTTCCACCAGGAGGTGACACCAAGTAGAGAGCAGTCAGCTAGGGTGGGGGTGCAGCTCACAGCAGCCGTCACAGAACAGGAGGTCTTAGCCGACGCTGGACAGGAGAGCAATGGCGTCCTCATGACAGCTGTCAGGGCGGTGCACACGGTGCACACATTCTGGGAAGGCCGAGCAGAGCCCACCCCATGCTTTAATCCTTAACACATTCATGCCTCCCAGCAACCCCCTGAGGAGGCCTGTTAACACCCCACTGCGGAGGGGAGGAAATTGAGGCTCAGCAAGCGTAGGGTTCTCACCCCACAATTGTAAGTGGCTGAGTTAGAATTCGGTCCAGGTCTGGCTGACTCCGGAATCCAAGCTCTTAACCGCTCTGCTAGCACATAATGCCTCGCTATTATAGAGCATTACACATGTCAAAGTGCTCTGGATCTATTATCTCAGTTCATACTCCCTGCAACCCTGCAAAGTAGATCAGGCAGGTGTGCATTTTCCAGCCAAGCATATGGGGCCCAGAGATGCGAAGCGACCTACCCAAGGTCACACAGCTGATTAGCAGTAGAGTCGGCCCTGCCACCTCCCAGCTCAGCACCCTCCTTGCTGCTCATATACTCCTGAGGGCTCTGAGTTTCCAGCCAGGCAGAGAATCAGAGTGAGGACAAGAAAGAGCCATTCGTTTCCAGGTTCTGGTATTTAAGTCCCAGGCAGGCCACCTGACCTCGGCACCCTGCCGCCTCGGGGTCTGGGCGTGATTAAACACAAACGAGGAATTGTTGCCTAACAGGTGAGCAACAGGTAAAAGCCATCAAGCCATCTGTTGCCTCCCACCCACTGCCACTGCCTAATCCCCTTTCTCGGAGGTGTCCCCGGCTGCGTGCTCAAACACAAATTAATATACCGGCCTTTGCATATGTGTTTGTGGCTCCAGGTGGGGAGAGAGCCGCATGAGCAGGTGGTGAGAAGGCAGTTAGTTGCTGGAGATGCTTTGCTCATGCAAATGTCCTCAGGTAGGGAGGGACGTCCGCTGAAGGGCAGGGGGACAGGATGGGCCCTGAGTGGCCAGTGAAGGTGGCCCAGGGTCGACTCTCTGTTCCAGATGGCATGCGTCTCCTGACCCTGCCCGTCCCTCCAAGGTCTTGCATGGCTGGTCCCATCAGCCACACGAGAAACGCTGAGGCAAGGAGAGTCCATATGATCGTCCCAGGCTCGGCAGAAGGCAGGGACGGAGGCAGGAACGAGTCTTGGGCCCCCAGATGGCCAGCTCGCTGAGGAGCCAGTCTTGGGCCACCTCTCCGAGGCTCTTTGCAAGTTTTCAAGACGTGTGAGTGCATCAGCAATGCCCAGCTGGGATTGACCTGAATTAACATTAATAGTGGCTGGTATTTATTGAGCACTTACTGCATGCCAAGGCCTTTACTTCTTCTCACCCTCTCAGCTGCCTTATGAGGTAGACATTCTTATGCCCATTTTACAAATGAAGAAACTGAGGTCCCAGCGAGATTAAATCCAATAGTGTGCCAATCGGTAATTACTGCAGTCAGGGCTGGACTCGGGCTCAAGGTGGGCACTTAGAGTGCAAAAATGCACAGGTAGGCCTGGTGCCTGTCCTCATGGCACTGACAAAGCCAGCTACAAGTGCAGCTGAGTGAATAATGGGGGAGGGCCTTGGCTAGGTGGGTCAGGGGTGTGTGGGCCTGTCTGAGGCCCAAAGGATGAAGAGGAGCCATCCGGATAAGGAGTAGGGAAGAGTGTTTCAGGAAGAGGGAACAGAGTGTGCTAAGGCCCTGAGGAGGGAAAAGGTTTGGTGTCTGGGTCCAGAGTGCCTGGCAGCCAGTGCAAGGAGGGGCTCGGGCTGGAGGTTGGGCCCGGGTCAGGCAGGGCCTGGCTGCTCCAGAGGAAGCTCCGATTTTCTCCTGAGTACAACAGGAGGCTGCAGCAGGAGGTCACCCGGATCAGCTGGACTCCAAAGACAGGCTCCCTCCACTGTGCCACACTGTGCTCCCTGCTGCTCCCGCAGGGGTGAAGGAAGCTATCAGTCACTTCCTCGGAAAACCTTCTCATAGCTCCGGAGTGGGCCAGTGTGAGGACTGGGGGGTGCCCGGTCTGGGGTTTTCTTCTCCTGGTCACACACAGGGGCTGCACAGTGCCGGGCCATATCCTTCCCATTTTAAAGTCCCATGTTCCCCGGGACAGAGACAGCAAAGGAGGAAGGAGGGCCCTCAGTACGTCCTCCTGGGCCACCAGAAGGACGACCTTGGGCTTGGGAGGCACGTCTCTAATGTCCAGAGATGTGAGAGATGTGTGTGGGAGCAGGGAAGGTTTGCGCTGGCACAGGGGACAGCTCTGGGAAGGGCTCCAGCCCAGGCAGTGGCCTCTCCCTCGACTCTGGCATCTCCTGGCTGCCACCCCTTACTAGCTGTGTGACCTGGAGCAGGTTTTCAAACCTCTCTACACCTTTGTTTCCCAACCTGCGAAATGAGTAGTCTCCCTCACAGAGCATTAGAGATTAATGGCTGCAGGCCCCTGGCCTGGCACCTGTACTTGCCGAGTGCCCAGTGAATGCTAAGTGGCATCCTCGTCCCCCATCTGCTCCCAGGTCACCCCTCTTCCAGCCAATTGGCGTCACATCTACAGTTATTGTCCCAGAGCTTTGCCGCATCTGAAGTTTCAAATCCCTTATTAAAAATATGCTTCAAATCAAGCCAGAAGAGGAGGCGGGAAAGGGAAAAAGAGAGAAGAGAAAGGAGCTTTGCTCACCCGGAGCCACACCTCCGACTCTGCCGGGGGCCAGGGACAGCCCCGCAGCTTCCCTTGCAAATCAAAAGGCTGCGTAGCAGTCAGCTGTGACTGCTGTGTCCTCTGAGAGCGAGGTCACAAGGGAGCCCCTGTCCTGCTCAGCTCACAGGAGCGCCCTGAGGAGGTGGGCCGGGCGGGGCCTGTAACTCGTGGGGGTGGAGCTGGGGGGGGCATCGGCAGCTGCCGGCCAGAGGAGGGGAGGAGAGTGAGACCAGCACTCACTGTGCGTCAGACCCGACCCTAGTCCTGTGATTTGGGCCAGTCACCCACTTCCTTAAGCCGCCATTGTCTCTTCTGTGAAATGGGACAGTAGCTGCCTGGCAGGCTTGTGGTGAGGAAGGTGTGGAATACCAGGCGAAGGGCTCCCGTGTGCACGTAGTAGGTGCTCTGTGAGTGTCACCTCCCATCCACTGTCCTTTCTGCAGGCGATGGGAGGAATGGAGTGGGCTTGGGTGTCCAAACGCCAGGCCTGCCATCTCCCCACCCACCAAAGTGTCCCTCCTCGCTCAACCCCAGTGCCACCTTCCCAATCTCTCTTTCCGTTCTGCCCCCTTGACTCTCCCCATTGCCTTTCCCCAGAGCCATCCCAGCCGCCTTCTAACAGGCCTCACTGTCCCCAGGCTCCCCCTGGCCACCAAGCATGCACAGCAGAGTCATTGCCCTAAAGCCCAGGTCTGCTTTTCCATGGCCTCTGCCCATCGCCAACGGCTCCACTCGGCAGTCAAAGCCAGCCACACTCTGGGTCCTGCTGGCCTTATGGGACAGCCACCACAGCACCTGGCACTAGCTGGACCCGACCGACAGCGGCCAACAGCCCACGCTCCATCCTCCAGCCCTCAGAATGCTGCCGTTCCCAGGCCCACCCTACCCCAACCTGCCTCTTTGTTTTAGCTCATGCAAAAGCCCCCAGAATATTCTCTCCCCCTCTGTGCAGAATTTGGATTCTTTATCCTACTGCTCATCAAAGTTTGCTTAGAATAGGGTGATTTGCATAGACGGGTGCTTTTCTAAGTCTGCATTTAAGTTTGTGCTGCATGAACAGGATGTTAGCCCTGACTGAGGTGCCAATAAGATAGAAACCCGGGAACAAAGTGAGCGTGAGTCCGGGCTGCTCCGTGGCGTGGGTGGTGTGAATTGTCAAGGGTGCGGTGATGCCGAGGGGCAGAAGGAAGTAGGGGCGTGTGCACCCCGGGCTGCATGCGTGCATGTGGGACTTCACACACATGGGGCTCCCTGGGCCAAAGTGAGCACACAGGCCTCCTCCCTCCCTCTCTCTCTCTCATGTGCACACACACACACACACACACAGTGCACATACAGCGCACACACATCTTGTACATCTTCACATTCTTAAACCTCATGATGGGTACAGATGAACCAACAGATACAGAAACGAAACTCTGGCTGTGCTCTCCAGGCTGCGATCCTGCTGGATGTACCAAAACACCTCCAGCAACTGGATGATTAAATGATAAGTGATGCCAACGTGCTTTTCCCTTTCTGGAGTGTTATTCACAATCACGATCTCCTAGCGTCCTCACAACCTCATCCCATGTTTTAGGGAAGAGGCCCGAGGGCGCGGCCTGTGTGAGGCAGAGCTGGGATTCACACTCGTCTTGGGGCTCCCACTCCCGCGCCCTGAAGGTGGGAGCCGTGGAAGGCTCACTGGGCTCTGGCCGGAAGCCTCCTGGACCTGTGCCTCCTTTTCCTATGGGACGAGAAACTGGAATGTTCCATGTGGGCCAAGTAGTGGGGGTACGAGCATGCCTGTCCTCCCTCAGGGTGCAGCTCAGACACAACTTCCTCCAGGAAATCTTTTTGGAAAATCCCCCCCACCTCCCCCAGGCTCCAGTGGTTCCCACAGCTCCAGATCTCTGCAGGTGGCACAATGGCCTATTTGCAGGTCTGCCATCTGTCTCCCAAAGCTGTCTTTGAGCTTAACCACAGGGACAGGGTCTCATTCACCCCTGTGTCCGGTGCCTGGCACAGCTTCAACCTGTAACAAGCCCTTGCTGAACATACGAATGAATGAATGGATGGACGGACGGAGCATGGATGACCCAGGACGCAATCCACTCTATGCACAGCTGCGTCTATGGAAGCAAGGCCCACCCCACGTGAGCTCTGTCGCTGCCCCTGCCAGGGAGAGAGGGGCCCCTCCCACACCTGCTCCCAGCGCACGCTGCACCCACTACCAGTTCCCCGCTGAGAATCCCAAGGGTTTTCCCCTCAAGTACTTGTATGCACAGGAACTTGGGAAACGAGCCTGCAGAGACCTGCTATCCCTGACACCTCTGCAAATCCTGCAGAGGCCTGGAAAAGTTCATCTTCCCTGGACTCCCGACGTTCCGTCTTTTCTATGGCCAGTAGCCAACCGTGAGTGAGTTCATTAATATTAATGTTAATAATCTCCTACATTTGCTCCACGCTTTCCCGCTTACGAAGCACTTTCAGATCCATCATCTCAGCCGGTCCTCAACACCAGCCTGAGAGGTCAGCGGCCAGCGGCTACCAGCCCACCCCATCGAGGAGGGAGCGAAGGTCTGGGAAGAGAAGGGAGCAGCCCAAGGTCGCAGGGAAGCCCGGGGCGGGGGGGCGCTGGGAGCAGGGTCCAGGTGTGCTGACCCCAGGCCGTACTTGGCCACTCCGTCTCGATGCTGCCAACCCCTTTCCTCCTCTGCCTTGTCAATGTCATTGTTAGCGTCATCTCCCGGTTCCCAGTCATTAGAAAGATGGGCTTAAAATAAATAAGAAATGCAGGCTTTAGCCATCTGCTAAAATGGGTGAAACGACCTACAGGCAATTTGCCGGATGACCTTGGGCTAGACGTCTCCCTCCGTGGGTCTCCATTTCCCTGCGTGTCAGCGAGGGCTGGCTTTGTCCCCACCTTCTGCCTTGCCCCTCTGGACAGGAGGCTGCCAGAACCCAAGGGTGCCACTCTGGTGCCCCACGGGGGCTGGCAGCAATCGTGCCTCTGGGATCCCCTCCTCAGTGTCCTGGAGGTGGGGGGACAGACACCTACCATGAGCTTGTGACAGTGGAGGCTCCTGAGAACCCTCCTGAGGGTGGGGGCGGAGCTGAGCAAATTGCTACAGTGTAGCTACTCTGTGACAGAACTTCACACACATTATCAACATGCCTTAAAATAGCCCTACCAGACGGCCATTATTTTCATTCCAAAGACACGAGAGGCCGGCATAATGGCTCACGCCTGTAATCCCAGCACTTTGGGAGGCCAAGACAGGAGGATTGCTTAAGGTCAGGAGTTCAAACCAGCCTGGGCAACATAGCAAGACTCCATCTCTAAAAAAAATGTAATAAACTAGCTGGGCATGATGGGCACCTGTAGTCCCAGCTGCTTGGAAGGCTGAAACAGGAGGATCACTCGAGCCCAGAAGTTGGAGGCTGCAGTGAGCTATGATTATGCGACTGCACAGCAGCCTGGGCGACAGAGCGAGACCCTATCTCTGATTAAGTAATTAATTAATTAATTAAAGATATGAGAAACTTGAAGCTCAGATAAGTTATTCCACATACCCAAGGTCACACAGCAAACAGCAGAAGCAAGTTCCAAACCCAGATCTGATCTGATTTCTCAGTCCCCAGTGCTCAATGACCTAGAAAGTAGAGTAGGAGGGGTGCATATGGAACCCCCTAAATCCACCCTCCGTTCTCTTTCTCCCATCCTCTCTCCCCTCCCTCCTCCCCCCTTCCCCCCTGGCTTCCCCTGGCATATCAGCCCGGCTGGGTCTCCTCTGCCGCACCAGTTCGCCCTGTCATCTCAGCCCAGGCAGAGATTTATGGATCTCACTTCAAGGATTTTTCTTTAATAATAACATTTATAATCATTTTAGAAATTAAGAGCTGAGGATGCAAAGCATTTTAATTAAAATAATCCGCAGTTGATAATTATAGGACTCTCTTAGCTGGAACCATCTTCTTTCAATCTGTCACACTCCCTGAGAAAGGCAGGAGATAACCGTGAGCCAGTGAGCAAGTCCTGGTACCTGTGTGTGATCCAGGGCCACCTAAGGGTCCCTCCCAGAGGCTGCGTGCTGGGGAGGTGGGCTTGGGGCTGGGCCCCCGTGAGCCATGCAAGGCTGGCTGCCCACAGGAGAAAAAGCCCTTCTAGACCCCCCGCCTCCCCCGGCACAGTCTTCTGCTGGTTACCCCGTGGGCTCAGACAGGAGAGGCAGACCCTCGCTCAGCCCCCAGTCTCCTGCCTCTCTGCCCAGGCCCCCCACCCCCCACCCAGGCACTGTCCTGCCCTCTGTGGTCAGGAGAGGGCAGTGGAGGCCACCAAATGCAGACCCAGTCCCTGAAGAATGGACCCGATGAGGGGACTTAGAGAAGGACAGGAAAGAAGCCCATCCTGGGACAATCCCACTCCATGTCTACCACTGAGACTCCGCCTGCCCAGCACTGGCCCCGCCACAGCAGAACAACACGTACCCCTACCCCTTAGGAGCTCACACTCCAGCAGAGAAGACAGTAGGAAGTGATTTATGTTCGTCCAAGAGACAGCTGCAGCAGTGAGAGTCTCAAGAATCATCAAGTCTGTGTGTGGGGACATCAGGGAAGGCTTCACAGGTAGGCGGTGCTTCGGTGGGGTTTTGAAGGATGAATAGGAGCCCACCAGCCCAAGGATAATCATAACCACTAGCATTTCCTGACTGTTTCCTACTTGCCAGGCACTGTGTTGGTCTGTTGTATCTTCTCTTTCAAGCTTCACGGCAAGCCTGAAAGATAAACTTTATCATCAGCACCTCTGTTTTTTCTTAGACAAAGAAACAGGCTTTGAGAGGTTGCATCATTTGCTTGAGGTCACCTAAGTAAGTAAGAGGCAAAGGTGGGCCTTAAACCCCAGGCCATCAGTGCCACACCCTGTGCTTAGCCCGTGGGATACGGGGCACTCCAGGAGAATAGGCGTCTGGGAAGGGCATTCCACACAGAGGGGACGTGCACAGGGGCCGCAGGCTCACAGTGGGCAGTGGCAGCTGGTGAGACAGGAGGCAGGGGGACAGGTGGGTGCTGTCCTGCCAGACCAGTTTTGGGAAACTTTAACTGAGTCCCTCTCTGGGCCCAGTTTCCCCACCAATAAGTGTAGGGTGGGGCTCTCTCTAGAGACCCTTCTAGCTCAGAGGGTCTTCACCTTCCACAGCTCACTGTGGCATCCCAAGCTCTGGGCGTCCCCTCTCCCCTAGCCCACACTCAGCCTTAGGGAAGAGGAGGGGACGTGGGGAAGATGCTCCCCACCCGGGCACATCCCAAACCCACTCAGAGCAAAACCCTGGTGAGAAGGGGATTCCGATAGTGGCCTGGAAGTGGCCTCACTCAGGTTCATTAACACCTCGTTTCCTCCCGGGGAGCATGAGGGAGGTGAGCAGATCAGCCAGGGGAGTGTGGGACATCCCCGGCCGCGGAGGCTGGACCTGGCCCTCCGTGGGCTTCCCCACCTTCTGCAAGCCCAGGCAGCTTCCGTCGCCGCCCCCACCGGAGCCTCCCCAGGCAGTGGACAGGGACCAGGAAAGGATTATACAGACTCATTCATGGATAAAATTGGTTCTCGGTCTGAGAAGCCACAAGGGGGTGATGCACGTGAGCATCGTGGGGCCTGGGGCTGGCATGCTGGCAGCGAGGCCGCGGGGTGGGGGCTGTGCCGTGGCCCGTGCAGAGAGCCCCCCACCCTCGCCGGACACCCAAGCTGCCCTCCCATCCCAGTGGGCATCTCAGGCGCACACCTTCTGTGCACCCTCCAGAGGGCAGACGTTGGCTGGAATCACTGAGCACAAACTTGCCCCCCCTCCCCACCCCCAACCCAGGGCTTCTGGGGGGCAGCTCTGCCAGGGTTGAATCATCTAGGGAAGGTGCGTTAGTTTTGCTCCAGGCTGCAGGCAAGTCTGGATTAAGTGGGGGCTTGGAAGGACGGGGTTAACTCCCCACCCTCCTAAACACTGTCCAACAAAGCACATCCTCAAGCCCCTTCCCTAAAGGGTGGCCTCTCCGGATGGGGCATTTCCCTCCCGCTCGCTGCCCCCCGCCCCCTGCAGAGAACACTGGAGACCAAGGGGGTGTCGGTATCAGAGTTTTATTGCAGCTGAAAATAATGGAGCAACCCACCTCTCATTTCCTGTATTCCGCAATGACGGGTACCCCAAAAAGGGGCACAGGGTGGGGATTCGCAAAAATGCATGGGAACCGGAAAACACTCAGATACAATAAAATATATACAGAACAAAGAAAGCTAAGAAATGGCAGGATTCCTACCGGTGGTTACCGGTGGGCGGAGAGAGGCAGGGAAATGGGATGGGCAGGAGGCAGCCATACAATTAAGTATCGATCCTTGTCAAGGACTTTGCTTTTATGTTAGGCGGCAGGTTTGAGGCCACTTACGATGTAGTTAACATGTATAAATGAAAGAAAAATAGGACTAAGCATGGACCAATGAGGAGAGTGTAGCAAAGACGATAATTACTCAAATTCTATGCATCTCAGCTCCTGAAAATTGGGAAAAATATCAAAGGAAAATGTAAATTCTAAGATTGGACTGCATCTCCCTCCCCGGTGGCTTCCGGGGCACCTGGATCCCTGGGCCTTCCTGGCTTTCCAAGCAGAGCCTTGAGGCCCAGATTATCTGGAAAATTTCCTCTTAAAGCAGGACCCAACCTGCTACTTTGGTGTCTTGGACATCACAAGGGAAAAAAAAAATTTTTAATTTAAAAAAATTATACTAAGATGCTGCCAGCCAAATAGTGTCTGCTCCCCCTGGGACCCAAGGGACTCACGCCAGGAGAGGCCTGCGGACCAAGGACGCTGATGGGATTCAGGAAGGGGTGCAGGCTCCAGAGCTGGGGGGTCTGCTCCTCTCTCCCCTCCCACTCTTAGTGTCCCTGCCCTGAGAGTCTCACCCTGACGTGGGCCTCAGTCAGGCTGGGTTTCCTGGCCACTGCTATCTCCTCCAGGCCCAGGACGAGGGGACTTGGTCCCCTCTCCCCACTGTCTCCACCTCCCACCCCTCTCTCTGCAGCATTTCCCTAAGGAAGGGCTCCTGGAGGTCCTCTTGGGAAGCTTCTCTGCTCCCCAAGGGAGCAGGAAGGCAGGGTCCCCACCGTGTCAGTCCTACAGAGGCCCAGCCCCTTGCCTTGGAGCCCCCAGGGAAAACAGATAGGAGCGAGTCCCTTATCCCCTCCTCGTTCAAGCCGATCCCTCTCCATCTCTCACCTCGTAAACTCTTACATCCAAGTGAGCTACCCTCAGCAGGCCAGTGAGGCCTCCCACCTACGGGCGGTCTGCTCTGGCCAGTCTCTCGTGGGGACAGCCGAGAAGAGTGGCTGCCTCTGCAGAGATGGAGGAGGCAGGGAAAGCCAGCTCTGGCTAAAGCCCGGGCAGAGACTAGGCGCACGTCTGGGCCAAGCCTCTTCTCCAAGCCTTGTGGTGCTCGTGCACAGCCTTTGGGGTCTACCGAGCCCTCTGTGACATGTCATCTCACGCGACAGCGCTTTGAGAGTCCTTAGTCCCATTTTTTGGACCGGGCCAGTGGTTCAGCAGTTTGAGGTCCCCACTTTGCAAATGTGGCTCTAGGAAGACAGGGGACAGGCCCAGGTTTGCAGAACTCATGGGTGACAGGCACTGGCTAGAACCCAGTTCTGTGGGTTTCTGGTCTGGAGCTCTTTCAGGCCACCATGCCAGCCTCCTGCTGCCCTGGCGGTGAGCAGGATTAGGGAGGCCACCCCCCCCCCACAGCGGGAGGCTGCCCCACGGAAGGGCAGCACACCGGGAAAGGCGCCAGGGACAATGACCCCAGGACCAGTGGCCGCAGAGGAGATTCTGCTTAAGGACGTCCTTGGTAACGAAACTCAAAGAAAGAAACCAGGAGAGACAACAGGGTGGAACCTTGGCGCTGTCTGTTCTAGCTGCAATCCCCAGTCCCCATCACTTACCTTCTCTGGGTTTCAGGGTCCCTGTTTACGAAACAAGATTTTATTCCTCTTCCTCCTGCGTCACAGACCACACTGAGAGTTCAGCGTGAGGTGGTGTGTTGTGAAAGAGCCTCTGGATGACCCCAGCTATTCCACTCTAAGAGCTGGTACCTGTGCTGGCCAACAGAGGCGAGGGATGGCTGGTGGGAGAGGGAGGCCCCAGCGTGTGGGAATGCCCAGCTCAGGCCACATGCCCCAACCAGGACATTGCGATTTCATGGATATTCACTGAGCATCTACTATGTGCCAGGCACTAGGCAAAGTGCCAGACACAGAGGAGTTTGTTGATCAATGTGGACCCTGACTTTCTTGGTTTTCAGACTCTAGTCCAGTTATTCCGAGCCATGGGTGCACCCCAGGACCCCCTGGAGGGAGGTAGTGAGAGCCTCAGTGCCCCAGCCCCATCCCAGACTAGGGGAATCAGAGTCTGTATTTTCTTGAAGCTTCCAGGTGATTCTCATATGCAGCCAGGCTAGGACCCAAGAACAAGCGATTGCAGTACATTCTTATCCTTGGTCTGCTCAAGAACGTACAGGGAGAACCTTGGAAAGCTGCCTAAGTCAGAATGTGGTGGTGGTGGTGGTGGTAGCAGGGTCAGAGAAGGCTTTCTGGAAGGAACGGCAGATGACCCCACGCGGCGTGATGGCAAGCTGGATAAGAGGAAGGCAGTTCTGCTGGGCTGATTCAGAGGGTGAGGGGAAGGCGGCATGTTGAGGCTGGAAGAGGCAGCCAGGGGCCAGATCCCATAGGGCACGTTTGCCCTGTTAGGGAGTTTGTGCAGACCCCAAAGACAATGGGTGCATCGAGAGGATTTAGGCAAAGGACTGGCACGGTCAGATGTCTGCTGACTGTCTGGGGCACTCGTGTTGTTCACCTGGGCAGCATGGGCTCCAGTGGGTTGGGGTCGGGCTCCCCTCCATGCCTCCCCCCAGGCGTCTGGGGAGGACAGAAGCTCTCCCCAGGGCTGCTGGGTGCTTCCAGCTTAATCGGAGTTCCGCAGTGCATTAGCAAGGGGCTCCCCGGGCTAGCAGCGTCCCTGCTACTAATCGGCCGCGGAGGCGGGATCAATGGCAACTGCATTGATCTTGCCTCTCTTTGGCTCCGTAAAGAGCTTATTGACTGGACAGCCTCAGGGGGCTGGGACGTGCATGTGAGTCTCATCCAACTGTGGGAGGAAGCCCGGGAAGGAAAAGCAAGAGGGGCCCCTCCCAGGCCCTGCCACTCACCACACTCACTCTGGGTATGACATGTACCCCCTGTCCCCCGCCCCAAGCCAGCTGTCGTGGTGTTCAAAGCCTCAGCCTCACATCACACCACTCACTCCCTGATCCCAGGTTCTACCCACATGGAAATGCCTTTTCTTTCTTACTGCTTTGCCTCTGGACATGCTGTTCTGTGTGACAGGGATGTGGTCCCCACCCCAGTTTACCCCGCCTGACCTACTCCTCCTTCCACACCCAGCTCAAAGATTATCTGGGCCACAGGAAAAAGGCTCCTGGAAGACCAAAGTTCTTTCTTAACCCTGACTCCCTATGTGACAAAAGCACAAGTTACTTCCTGTCTACAAGCCTCAGTTTCCCAATCATTAAAATGGGAGGAAAGATTCCCTGCCTTTCCTCTTCTGGTCGTAGGAGAGGCTACTCCTCAGGCAAGGCCTGCAGGTCTCTGAAAACCATCTTTACAAGGTCACGCCATCCGGTGTCAGTGAGAGAGAGCAAGGGAGCATGGGGTCTAGGAAGTCAAGCGAGGAAACACAGCCTTGTCCTTCAGTTACCTTTTTGTTGAAATACAACATACTTATGGAAAAATGCACTTTTCATAAGTGTGCAGCCCAATAAGATTTTCAGAAACTGAACCATCCACGTAAGTAATGTCCAGATCAAGAAACGGAGCCTTCCTGTGTCCCTGAAGCTCCCCTGGGCTCTCTCCCCATCGCTACTGCCCAAACCCACCATGCTGACCCCAAACACCGTCGCTTAGCTTTGCCTCTCTTTGCACTTTCATATAGACGGAGCCTTACACCAGCTCCTCCTTCCTGTCTGCCTCCTTTTGCACGACACTGTGCTTCTGATATTCACCCACAGTGCTGTGTGTCACTGTAGAGTGGCTGTTCTCATTGTCAGGTAGAATTCCATTGTCTGAATATGCCATGATTTATTCATCCACTCCACTGTTGATGGGCATTTGGGTAGTTTCCAGTTTGGGGCTATTACAGATAGTGTTAAAATAGTCTGTTTTTAAATATTTTATACAACCATTTTTGAAGACAGATGTCTAAAAATGGACAGGAAGAAAATAATTGTGCTTTCATTCTCTCATTTAATAAACATCTACTAAGCACCAACTGTGTCTTGGAATGGTCTTCTCCCTTCTCCTCCTAAGCTTAGGCTTTTCAGACATCCCACCTCTTCTAGAAAGCATTTCATGATTGTTCCCAATCCGTAATCACATTCCCCACCCCCACCTCTGAAGCCCCCAGGCAGGCCTTGCCAAGGACACATGGTAGACCTGGAGCCCCCACTGCTAGCCTTGTCCCGGCTCCTTCTCTACTTATTTTCAGGTGGGGCTCCTACACAGCAGGCACTGGGTCTCATCTCTCTCTGCCTTCCACAATAGCATGCTCGGCATTAGGCACATTATACAACCCACAAAATAGACATTGAATTTATCTAGACCTCAGCTGTAGGAAGTAGGGTAGTGTAAATGCATGAAGACCCTTACTCTCCACCTGCACTCCCAAGGATAATGCTTTTGCAAAACATGGAAAAGACTTATGTTGAGCATG
Source organism: Varecia variegata (assembly GCA_028533085.1). Classification (NCBI taxonomy): domain Eukaryota; kingdom Metazoa; phylum Chordata; class Mammalia; order Primates; family Lemuridae; genus Varecia; species Varecia variegata. Next base: position 116,807,042 of record CM052441.1, read on the forward strand.
GGCGAATCCCATGGACAGCAATGGAGGGGAAAGTGCATTGCATTAGCCTTGAGAGCCAAAATGAATTGATTCCAGAGCATGAGCTGTTTGTTACGGTTTATCTCCACTCATTGGTGCAAATAATCAGAAATGGTTCGGGAGACACTGAAGTTTTGGATAATGGGCAGATTTCAGCACCATGGCTAGATAATCCCATTGGCTGTTCTCAAGGAGCCATAGCAAATTCTTACAAGAAGTTCTTAGAGTGAGACAAACTCCAGTCTCACTGGAGTTTCAGAAATGTTCAAATTCCACTTTCATTTTCCCACAGACTTCAGCTAATCTCTAAATTCCACCTAGTGGGGTTGAAAAAGGATAGTTTTTAAAGCTAGATAGACTTGAGATTCAAATTCCAACTCTTATCACTTGTTAGCAAAACTTCGGAAATTTTACTTAATCTTTTTGAACCTGAATTTCTTTTATTTTTAAATGGTGATTGCAATGTTTCTTTATTCCAGATATTATATTTTCAAGTCTAAAATTTGCATTTCATTCTCTTTTGTGGTTTCCTTTCTTTTCTTTTTTTAAATTGAGACTAGTAGTTCAATCTTTGTATGCATTGTGATTGTGAGCACACTTGGAGCATACTTTTCTTTATAACTTTGAGCATAGTTATAAGAGCAGCTGCAAAATATTTGTCTGCTCATTCCACAGTCTGGCTCATTTTAGGGACAGTGTCAATTAATTGTTTTCTATGAGTCAAGTTTTCCTGCTTCGTCCTATGTCTGGTAATTTTGGATTGCATCCTGGGTATTGCGAATGATGTGTTATAAAGACTTTGGATTCTGTATGTTGCTATAAAAAGTATTAGGTTTTTTAATTGTTTCCTTATTTAAGCAGTTAACTTGACTGAACTCTCACTGTAAAACTGTCACCCCTTTAACAGATGGCTCCTGAAACATCGGTTCCTATAGCCTTAGCTGGGCACCATGGTGTCTGTCCTGCACATGCAATGGTTTAGGGGTTAGCCAGATATTTGGCAGTTTGTACATAGAATCTGCAGTTCCCCTCTCTGGTTCACTCCTTTCTAGTTTTTCTCCTTTGCTGTCTAGCTGCCACAGTTGCCTTGAAATCTCTTTCCCTGTTCCTCAAACCAGTATGACTGTAAGTTTCTACCCATCCAACATAAGGAGTACTGGGGCTTACCCTCAGGCTAAACTTGTGAAAAATGGGACATTTACCCAGTTCCCTTCCCTTCCTCCAAGTGTGAATAACCACCCACCCTAGGAATCTGCCTGCTTTGACTTACTCTCCTTCTGATAACTAATTTTTTGAAAATGTTAATTAGAGTTTATAGCTGTTATCTACGGGAGGGGTGGTCTGTTAAGAGCTACCCGACTGGGATCAGAAGCAGTAACTACTACACCTCTCTGAAGAGCTGCATGGAGGGTTGTATGAGATAAATCTATAAAGTGCTCATGCTCAATAGATGTTGAGGGAGTGGTTTGCTATCACCACACTGGCGCTGCCACCCAAGACCAACAAGCTGTGTGCTTTGGAGCATTAAACTCAGTTTCCCAACCTGTTAAATGGGGAAAACACCTACTTGGCCAGCTTTACAGGTTTGTTATAGGCACTGAGATAATGCGAAGAGTATAAGGGTGCTCTGCAAACAGAACAGTGTGCCCGGGAGACAGTGTTGCCATGATCCTTAAGCCACCAGCCACTCAGAAAAACACGAGACCCCTCCCTTGCTGTGACACAGTGACGTGTGTCCCCGTGTCTGAGGAATCCCACATGAGAGGAAGTTTAGCAGAGCAGGGCTTGGAGTCTGACAATATTGGCTTCAAATCTCTGTTTCTGCTCTACTTCCTAACTGTGTGTCTTGGGGCAAGTTACTTCACTTCTCTGAACCTCAGTTACCTTATCTGAAAAATGAGAATAATAATGATAATGGTAGGAATAGTAAATAAATCATAAAGTTATTACATGGATTAAATGGGATTACGTATACTAAGTGCTTTGTGCAGTGTCTGGCGTAGGGTAAATATTAAATAAATCATAGGCAATAATAAGAATGGCACATGTCACCAGTGGGTGCCCTTCCCTCCAGAGGCCCTGAGCAGGCTGCCCGTCGCGTGGGAAGCACAGGGCAGGCTGGACTCTTGTGCCCAGTGTTGTCCAAGATCTGCTGTGCCACCTCTGACCTGGGCAGCTTGCTATCTGTCTCTGGAACTCAGAGGGTCTCGGCTCCTTGTCTCAAACCTGAGGGGTGGATTAGAGACTGTCTGTCTTCCGGGCTGCACATCCTGTTGCTCAGCGGATTCCAGGCCCCCCTAGACCAGGCAAGAGATGCAGAGAAGAAGGAGCGATTTGTAAACTCAGCTCCAGGCAGAAGCCTGCAGGGACGGGAAGGCGTCCAGACTGTGCTGAGCCCGGGAAATGTGGCCCGGCGGCGTGGGCTGCAGGAAAGCCCAGGGGGGGATAGACTTCCCGCACGGAACACGGAGAGGGAACCGCGAAGGGACGCGGTGCAAACCCCAGCCGGGCCAAGGGACCCGAGGCCCCCAGAGTGAAAGCTGGGATTTCAGCCACAAAGCAAACCTGCTCAGGCCGCTGCCCAAAGTCCCCTCACCGCCGCCTCTGATGGGAACAGGTTTCAATTCCATCCTGAAGTGAGCTCATCCCTGGGCCTGGCCCAGCAAGGCCTTGCCTGGCACAACCCCTCCCCACCTCTACTCCCCACGCTGCTCCAGCTGGAGGCAGTCGGAGGAAGTTCCAGCCCGGCTCTGCCATTGCAGCTCTGTGGCCGAGGGCAAAGCACTCTGAACCTCAGTTCCCACACCTGTGAACAGACACCCGGAGCTGGGCCTGTGGTTCCTGGGCCCTGCCACTGACCCCTCCCAGCCACCCAGGGCACACAGGTTGTCGCACGTAGAGGCCCGAGAACATCCTGTCACTCACTGCAGACTTCTTGCATTCCTTCCTTTGCTCAAAAAACAGTGAATAGGCATCTGCCTTGGGCCAATCCCTGGCTCAGTCAGAGCTTTTCCAAGTTTAATGTGCACACAAACTCTCTGGGATCTCGTTTAAATGCAGACATCGATTCAGTCAGTATGTCTGGGGTGGGGCCCAAGATTCTGCATTTCTAACAGGGTCTCAAGGGATGTGAAAGCTGCCAGGCCGTGGACCGCACTTTGAGTAGCAAGATGCCAGACTCCAGGACTACCATTCTGGGCGAGGCACACCCCTGCCCGCTGGGAGGTCGCAGTCCAGCGGGAGAGGTGGGAGAATTACATAGCACAGTGGACAACGGTGTCACACTCACAGTGGCTGCCAGGCATGGCGCATTATGCGAGTGAGAGGAGAGACACCTCGCCTGACTCTCACCAATCTTGGGGGGCTTCTGGGAAAAGGAGACATGGGGAAAGTAGTCAGGTCAAGGGGAGACAGATGGGTGGGAGGGAAGATGGCGCTGCAGAGAGGACAGCAGTGAGAGGGCCCCCGGGCCAGAGGACAGGCTGGCAGAGTTCATCAGGCCACACTGCAAAGCTCCAGGAAGGTTGGGGTGGGGGGGGAAGATGCAGAGGTGGGCAGGGCCGCATCAAGGAGGGCCCGGAAGCCACACATCTGAGCTGGTGGGTGACAGGGGCCTTTGAAGAATTTTAAGAAAGGAAGTGACTTGGACAGGTTGAGGGTTGAGAAAGCTCCTCTGGCTGCCGTGCAGAGAAGGGCCTTCCAGGCTGAACCACGGCAAGCAGAGAAGGGCACATCCTGCTTTTAAAGACATTGCATGTCCCCCACCACCACCACCCCCACCCCACCACTGCCCATAACTCTCCTTCCAGCCCAGGACCTTTAAGCTGACAACCAAACATGATACCAGTGCCTCCAATGCCATCCCTGAGGGGAAATGCCTTGTCCGCCACCCCCAGGACTGCTGGGAGTATGAATGCTGGGACCTCACGCTGTGACTGTGACCCTTTGTGTCTGAGCTGGGGCTGCTGGTGAGAGAGCTCTAACAAGGGACTCCTCCTCCCCCAGGAGACAAAAGTAAGGTGGAGACCAGGATGTCGGGGAGCAGGTGGAGGAAGAGGGGGCAAGAGGGTCTAATGTCCTTCCCAGGCTGGGGCAAGGACCACTCCGAATCAGGGCCAGAGCCATGGTTCCAGCAGACAAATGCCACAGACACGACACCTTGCTCTGGGGGCACCAGTCCTGCTAGAGGAAAGACGAAATGACGTTGGAAAACCTTCTGCCTGGAATGAATAAGCTCTGTGTCCGTCCACCTGCCACTCCCCAAATACCTCTCCTCCTTCCACCTTGAACCCCACTGTCCCAGATCTTTCTCTCCTCCCCAGACACTGAGCTCCACTTCCGGCCCCTGCAGTGTCCTGGCCCAACCCCAGAAGCTCCACCCCTGCAGCCTCAGCCTCCTCCCCTGCTCCCCACCCCTGCCTTCCCTAGACCTGTCAGGGGACAGTGTTTCCTCCTCTCTCGGCTTCATAATTAAGCGTCCTTGTCCTCAATCCCCTTCCTAATCTATTCATTGTGAGTCATTAGTGGATAATTGGACAGAACTGAAGAACCTTGACAGCTCCAAGCCGAACTCCGAGGCCCCTCCCCGTGGGCCTGGCAGCCTCCCTCCCTGTGCTCCGAGCCCCCGCCCAGGTGTCAGCCCAGGTCGTTTTCTCTCTGCCGTGTTCCCTCTCTCTCTCGGCCATTGTGTCTCTTGCTCCCCCTCCCAGTCCACAGCAAGACCGTGAGCAGGGACCTTGTTATCCAGCTCTGTGCCCCGATTCCTAGCCCTTTCCCTGGCAGGTACTACATGCTCAATAAATATTTGCTCAATGAATGAATGCATAATTCATAATGCATTTCCCAGATAAATACATCCTATGTCACCTAACAATTTTCAGTCAAAGTCCTTTCTGGCCTCTCTGGTCAGGGGTGGTAGTCAAGATACGTAAAGCCAGCACTGGTGCAGGGCCCCTGGGGTTCTGCTGAGGGAGGGTCCTTGGCGGCAGTGGATGTGCACGGAGCTCTGGGAAGTAACTATTTAAGGTGGAAGAATTTCAGTATTTCAACAGGGCACTCGTGCATCCTGGAGAAAGTCAGACCTGAGCTAATGCACGAGTGGAAGCATCACTCTATCACTAGTCGCCCTGGGACTTGCCTCCTCCTGCCTGACCCCCTCCTCCCATTCTGCCCCTACCCTCCTGTGATGGGCTCAGGAGGGTTATTTCCCTGAGAAAGATATTGGGGAATAGCTCCTGGAGTCAGTAGGAAGAGGACAGTCCTCCCCATGCAAGCTGCAGCCAGGACTCAGGCGGCCACCCAAGGAGAAAGACAGGGTGCCCACCAGCCACAGCTCCACTGGGCTGTACCCCCAGATGGAGCCCAGACAGCTGCAGCCAGCGAGCATCCTGCACCCCACATCAGAGCACAGAGGGGCAGGCCTGCTGGAGGCAACCCGCACAGCCTCTCAGCTCTCTACCCTGGGAGTCAACACCCTGGAAGGTGTCACGCTGGCCCTGGCCCTCTGGGTGGCCTTGAACAGGTTGTTTGCTCTCTAGGCATCCGTTTCCAAATGGAAAAGGGTTCTCTGCTCCATCTCTAAAAAATTTGTCTAGATCAATAAGCCAGAAGCCAGGGAGGCCCATCTTAGAGTTGGGTGCCCAAGACAGGCAGGGAGTCCGGTGCCCTATCAGAAGAGACATCTGGTTCTTACCACTGTGGCCCAGGGCCTGCCCCCACCACCACTCTTAGACCTGTCTGCTACGGTGGATCTCTTGTTTTTCCCAATGTCACTCTTAAGTCATTGATGACAACAGGTCACATATGGGAAAAAAATGTCTTTATAGACATGTTACTGACATTAGTCTCAACAAAGGGATGAGGCAGCAGTCATCATCCCACTTTGCAGTTGGGGAAACAAAGGCTCAGGAGGCTACGAGGGCACCCCAAGATGTCACATGACTCATGGACTCAGGTCTGCCCGACTCCTTCAGTAACACAGAAGCCAGTGAAGAAGAGAAGAGTTTCTGTGCAGCCCCACTTCCCTGGCCTTGGTCTTTGCTCCCTCCACCTCCCCTCACCCCCAGACACAGAGAGCTCTAATGGATGCCTCTGCTGGGCTCCAGGCATCTAGGGGCACAGGTGGTGCTGGCTTCCTGGCAGCAGAAGTGATGCTGAAGCAGCCCCCTCTCCAGGGGGTTCCAGCTGGGGCCATCCCAGCTGAGTGAGGAGACGAACCAATGGGTGGAGCTTTGGGGCAGTAGCCTGAAGCCCTGGGAAGCTAGTGGTGGAACAGCGGCGGCAAGGTCGGGTCCTCAGAACTGGGAATGAATGCACACGTTGATCCCTTTCGAAGTCTCCCTTAGGGTCCCTGAGGCGGCATTTGGGGACATGTGGTGCCAAGTGACAGGAGCTTGGAGAGATGTGGGCGGGCAGCAAGGAACTGGGCCCAGCCCTAGGTAGCATTCCCATCCCCCCAGGGTGGGAGAGCCGTACCCCTCCCTCACAGTCTGGACCCCTGGGCAGGAGCCAGGGCTCAGGAGGTCTGAACGGAGCAGCGGCTGAGCTCCTCCGTCAAGCCTCACTTTCCTTTGGTGCCTTTGGCTTAAAGTGTGATTTCTCCGGAGTCTGACGCGAGCTGAACCCCAGGTAGATGGCTTAGGGAAGCGGGGTGTGTAGCAGCAAGGGTACAGAGATGGCTGGGTCACCCATTAGAAGGAACAAGCGTACCCTCCTCTGGGACCAGTCGTTGGAACTGTGATTTGAGGAATGCTAGAGAGGCTCTCTGGCTCAAACTGTCACCCAACTGCTTTGTCACACTGCTGGGAACCTCACCTTAGTCCGTGCACGCCTTGAAACCCTTTGAAGATGTCCCTCTTTGGGAGGGTCCAAGCCTTAAACCCTAATTACATCAGATTAGCTGCAGACTTGGGGGTGAAGCCCAAGGATCTCTGAGCTGGGGGGAAGGTGGGCGTGGCAGGAAGAGGAGAGAGGAATCCCCGAGAAGGGAACAGGAGAGGAATGGGACTGCACGTGGCTCCGTTCGTTCCTCTTGGCAGCTCCACAAGGTAGGAATTATCTTACTTATTTTAAAGTCAAGAAAAATGAAGTTCAGAAAGGTGAACAGGCTTTCCAAGTTCATAGTAATGAAGACTATGTTGTCTTTTTTGCATGAACTATCACCTAAGAGATTTCTGGTTTCGATTCCTTGCAAGGCAATCGATGTACACACACTTCCTTGTATAGGGTTTATTTTTCTTCAGATCTTTTATAGTTTTGCCCATCCCTAATTCAACAGCAATTTTTTTTAGCAGCCTTCTCAAAGCATTGAATTAATTACCATAGAAACATAACTTGTCTGCACTCATTTAATTGGCTTATGTTACATTTGATTAAATTACCTATTTACGGTGACAAGTGCAACTGACATAAACAGGTTCGGGTGCACACACAACATGGGCAAACCGGAAAGAAGGTGTCTCCTAGCCTGGGGTTCAAGGTGCCCCAGGCTGTAGCTGGTGTGTTTTACAGAGGAAGTAGAGAGGTGAGGTAATCTAGTACATCCGGTAAGTCAGGTTCGTTAAGAAAGTCTCTTTGCGGCAGGATTTAAATTCTGATCTGACTTCTAACTTCAGGTTCTTTTTACTATACACAAAGGAAAAAGCTTTATAATTTTGTCAAGGGCCCATTCTATGTGGATCTGAACTCTTAGGAGTTGCTTTTGCAGTTAGAGGTGGGTGGTTTACCCCAGTGTGTGGCTTCACCCCCAAAGCTCTCCAGTGGCCTCTCCCAAGAAAACGGTGGCCCCGGAATGGAACTAAGGGAGACTGGAGACAGTCTGAGACTGCCGGGGGAGCCGCACCCTCCACGTCAGGTCTCCAGAGCAGAGCTGCACCTTCCTGCCGAGGCACACAGGAAGCAAACTTTCTCCCCTGAGCCACCCCATGACTCACTGTCCTCATCTGCCATGCGAGAATTAATACCTACCCCACATGTCACTTCGAGGATCAAATTATGGCCCAGAGCTGGGCACGTAGGAAGAGCTCCCTGACAGCTTCCTTTAGAGAAACAGACATCTAGACTCTCAGAACCAGAGGGAAACTTGGGAAGGAGCATTCAGTCCAATATTTTCCAAACTGTGTTGGATGGCCATTCCTTCCTTGGGGTGAACACTAATGGTTTGAGAAAAAGTGTCCTCAAGGCAGTTTGGAAAACACCAGGACGCAGTTCAGCACTGCTGAGCTCTTCCCAGCCCATATTGGATGTGCGAGGGTGGAGAGTTTGTTCTCCCAAACTTCTTTGCCCCAGGACGTCTTACAGGAATGGCCCTCTGAGAATTTGTTCTGTCTCTGAGCCTGAGCATTTCAGACGGTGCCCTGGGCACCCCCCGCCTCCACCGCCCTCTCCCACTTCCCCCAGGGCCCCTCCCTCTGTGACAGCATCAGGTCCAAATCAGTGTTCACCGATGGGCCACACATCCGTCCGGGCTCACAGGCCAACACGCCCTTCCACCCCGTGCCCACCCTCCAGGACTTCAGGCCCCCTGGGTCCCTTGTAGACACTTCTCACCCCTCCGTGTCAAACTTTCCCTTTACGGAGGATCAGATGGCTGCCAACACTCTGGGGCCGTGGTTGCTGTGGCTTAAGTAAAAGGGGTGGCTGGCATGGTGACATTCCAGCCACCACTGACCCACAGGAAAGACCTCAGTAGCCTGCCACCAAGTATCCTTGAGAAGCTCCCCCCATTCTGCGTTTTCCCACGCCAGCTCCGCATCCCTCTTTCGTGCTCCCACAGCCCCTGCCCCCTCCAGTGTAGCACTTGCCACATTCTTGGGGCGGCTGGTAGTCATCTGCCTCCCCCACACTTGGCTGGGGTCTCCAGGGAGGGCCGCTAAGCCTCCTTCATCCCACAGCCCAGCTCCTCCCGCAGAGAGCCGCAAAGCTGGTGCCCGGCGTCCCACGTGCTGTTGTTCAAACATCTTGATCAAAGAAAGGAGTGTGTCATTTTTGAAATAACCTTACAGACAGCTGGGGAGGGTAAAAATAAGTCTTCCCAAAGGGCACAGGGGATGAGAGCCGAGCGGCAGGAGGGGCCGGGCAGGCCTTGGGAGGGACAAGGCTGGCTAGACGAGCCGGTCCGAGGCTTTGAAACTCAATGTTCTGATTCACTTTGGCAACCCCTGGCTGCTTGTTGTGCCAGGGAAGTTATTGACATTGAAATTGAAATTGAAATTGAGTTAGGAGAGGGGAGGGAGGCCTGTGGGAGCCATGCAAATCAGGGTGAGAGAGAGGGAGACGTTCCTATTCTGGGAAACTCTATATTATCCCACCTTCCCAGCTTCTGTTTATTCATAACCTGTTGCCACTAATTGGCCTTTCAGCTTTCTCCAGCTCCAGGGCTGTGGGGTGAGGCCTTAAGTTCACTTAGTCCAACCTCTCTGCTAATAACAGCTCTGTTTTGAGGTCCTACTATGTGCCAGGCCCCGTGTAAAGTGCTTTACGCGGATTATCAACAGAATCCATCATCTGAACTGTCAGCCCATGTGGACCTTCCCAGCCTTACTCTCCCAAGGCAGGAAACGCCCCCATAGCGGCCCTGACAGGTGGGAGGCCAGCCCGTCATTGTGCAACTTCAGTGACAGGGAGATCACTACCTTACTGGCATCCTAATAGCATCCCACTGTGTTTGTTGGACAGCCCTTTTGTTATAAAGGTTCTTCCTGAGCTGAAATGTGCCTCTTCATCTGTTGCCATGGGTACTGTCCTTTCTCCTCCTCCTCCTCCTCCTCGTCCTCCCCTGGGAGGCTCCATGTCTGCGGTCAGGGATGCAGACAGACGGTGCTCCGCGCTGGGATGGATGGTGCTCCGGGCATCCCTCTGGGGTTGGGAAAACCTTGAGTGACCCTGTCTCAGAGAGGACAGCCCAACTGTCAACCCTGTGGGTGCACACGTGTTCCACCCCCATAGGTATGCACCCGTCTGTCACTCTCTCTCACTCTCATTTGTCACCTCTCTGTCACTCACACATCATAAAGCGGAGCCCAGGTGCAGCAGAGTCGCTGCAGTCACAGCGATGGGGAGGCGGATCGCTGCAGACTGACAGACGGACGGGAAGTCGGGAGCTTCTGCAGGGACGCGGCAGCCGGCAGGTACCGAGCCTGACAGACTTTCCCTAGGACAGATGGACAGACAGTTGGGGCAGACAGACAGAGCCAGGCCTCGAACAGGAAGGAAGTCAAGAAGACGTGCAGACCAGCGGCAGACGGGAAGGCACCTACCTCTGCTTGGGAAATGGGCCCTTGCCTGGTGCCACGGAGGTTCCGGCTGCTGTCCCAGCCTCTGAAGCCCGCACGGCTGAGAGTCTCCTATGGAGAAGTCTGAATACCTGGGGACAGAACAGCCTCCCGCCACACCCCAGCAGGGCCAGATTCCTCACTGAGAGCAACCTCAGCCCTCCCTCCCCCGCCCTCCTCACCCCCCACTCCCAGCCCCACGGACCACTCACCACAAAGCCGAGGAAGGAGCCAGAAAGGGAGTCCACATCTCCTTCTGGAAGCCTCCACAGAGTTACTACTGGAAGCACATTCTCTGAGAGGGGAAGGAAAGGAAATGAGAGAGATGATTAGGTATTATTAGCCCCTTTGAGGGAACAGAATGCCAGAGAAGTGAATGATTTCTCCAAAGCCCTTCAGCTAACAAGGGGCAGAGGTAAGATTTGAACCCTGGTCCGTGTGACCTTAGGATTCAGTCTTCTCTCCACTCCCGGAGGACACCCGGACCTCCTCTGGCTCCACATACTCGGGTTCCCTCGGTTGTCTCGGGAGCATGAGGTAGTCGTGAGAAGACTGGGTGATTTATGTCCTCAAGGAAGTTCCCACTGAAGGAGGCTGTGAATTAGCCCAGAAATAGCAGATGATGTCAGCCAGGGCATCCCCCCCACCCCCAGGCCCTTGGCATCGTCCTCAGGGGACTGTCACCAGAATTGATGCACCAACAATTACAGAGATTGGATTTGCCCTTTCCTGGCTTGGTGTGCTCAGACGTCATCCCTGGTGTTCAGGGAACACCTGTCTGTTTGCCCGGCTCCCTCATCATCGCGCACACCCGCCTCCCTTTCCCCGCCTGGGGACGTCAGGAGGTAATATTGTATTCCAGCCATGCTGGGGCCGTCCGTACATCACCCAGCTCAGCACAGTTTCCATCCCGGGCTGCTCGTCCAGGACCTCCTTGAATATCACACTTTCAAACCTTTCTCGACTTCCTCGTGCCTACCTTCCTGGCTCACTTTTCTTACCTGTAACCTCACCTCTGGCTCAAATCCAATGCTAGGCACACTGACACCTTTGCTTCCTGCCTGACTTTGGTTCAGATTCCTCCTCTGGCGGGGTTGCCATTGTATGTAGGATGAAGGCAGTGACGTGCTGAAGCTGGCTCCTACTGGCCCACGAGAGCCAGTCGTGCACATCCCTTTTACCTCCATGTTCAGTGATTTCGTGCTAGTCTACTGAAATCAATCGTAGTGGGAGCATTTACACCAGAGACATAGGCACACACTACAAATCAGGGCTTTTTCGCTGGCAGAGAGCCAGTTATTAAACATTCACCAGCATAAAGGACTTGCCCCACCAAGTCCGGCCACAGGACTCCACACTTCAGCATAGCGTATGACAGTCCCAATGTCTTCCTCCAACCCCCTGATTGAGCTCCAGACAACATAGCCTGGCCCCATTCCACATGGGGAAAAACTGAAGCTGAAAGAGGGTCTAACCCAAGTCACCTAGTGGGTCAAAGGCAGAGCTGGGATTGGGGCTCTGTGGCCTGGGACCCTCACTCTGCTAACAGAGGCCTCTCACTTCCTCTCCACGCTGTCTTTGGAGCAAGCTGGGCCAGCCTGGTGGTTCAGGTCTCAGAAACAGTGGGGTCAATGTGGCTTGGCCCAGGCCAGAGCATTTGGGAGATCCCATCTGCAATGACGTAGGGCAAGACTTGGTGTGGTGGGGACGGGTCTTCTGTCCTGCAGCCAATAACAGGGGCTTTGCCCACAGCAGCCTCACAGTCTCCGCCGAAGAACAGCTCGAAAGAGTGGCTCTGCCCCTCCCAGCCAAGGCAGCTATGGTGTAATCTAAGAGTGCAAGGCGGGGGTGGGAGATTGTGGGCAGTGTGGGGACAGGGAGGCCCCCATGGGACGCAGGAAGCCCATCCCTCAGTGTCCTGTGTGGTGTCCAGCCCATTATAGGGGGCGGTGGCAAGAGATGCACAGAAGGAACTAAGCAAAGTGGGAGCCTGGGTCTCAGGCCTGTGCAAGGCTTGTCTGCCCGACTTGTCACTGCAGTCTGAGAGCAGGATCTCGCAGTGCTGCCCCCCTCCGGCGCTGGGCAGGACGCACACTCACACGTGGAACTACAGCCTCATGACCCCCGGGGCAGGCGTGCACACCTCTTCACAGGAAGACAGACACACATACACCCTGAGACGCATTCACAGACAGACACACATAAACATGCTCCCACCCTAAAGTGTGCACTCAGAGAAATGCATGTTCACTTGGAGGCTCGCGTGTGCGCGCGCACACACACACACACACACACACACACGTACATGAAGAACCTTTGCTCTTGGCCAGCTCCTTTAAGCAATCAGACTGAGGCTGTCAAAATCCCTACATTTCTGCAGCGAACCCTTCCTGGCTCCCTGGCTCCACTCCATCCCAGCCTCCACATGGGAGTCACATTCATCCTCTCGAAACGTGATTCCGATCTTGCTCCTGCATGGAACTCTAGCTTTCTTATGTGGAAAGAGACCATTCAGTGGCATTCCTGCCTCCAGCATAAGCACCTAGCCTGGCATGCAGAGCACTGGGACATCTGGCCTTCCACCTCCCCAGCCTAGGTTCTCACTACCCTCCCAGCCCAGCTCTCCCCACAGCCAAATCCTCTGCAGGGCCGTGAAGAACACTGCTTCAGGGACCCACCCAGACATGCCCCAGACAGCTGTCTCCCATGGCTCTGAGCAAAGCCATGGCCTTGTCTGCCATCTTTGGGGCCCTTGGCTATGTCCAGCTTGGCTGACAGAGAGGAGTGACTGTACCTGATCTTACTCACCACACTACAGGCTTCCCAGAGACCCTTTCCTGTCTGTCTGGGATTCTGGCACACAGTAGGACCTCAGGAAAGATCTGTAGGCAGCTGGGTTGGACTCTTGTCCCTTCCCACCTCCCCCCTTGCCTTCCTTCTTCTTTCCTATTTTTGATGGGTCTGGATCTCACTGCTAGAGAAGGTTCCCTAAAAGTGAAGCCGACCCCCGACTCTATCCCAGGAGGATTTGGGAAGACCTGTCAGTCACCCCATTGTGTGGGAGAAATCCTCCTCGGGCCGGTGGGTCTCTAGGGGTCATTGAATCCATCCCTCCTATGTTTAGGCACGTGGTTGGCCACTAGCAGGTCTCAGAGGTAAATACACATTCTCCCACCCCACTCCTGAATACCTGCGGGAATCTCTGGAAAGCTTTGCTATTGGAGCATTCTTCCTCATGCCTCTCAGAAGACAGAGAATTGCAGGGTAGAGTGGCTTTAGCCAGTCTCTTACCTCACCCGGCCCCAGACTCTCCTCCCAGTCTATGCCTGCTCCTGCAATGTCTTCAGGGATGGGGAGCTCACTCCCTACAAGGCTGGACACCTCCCAGTGCTAGAAAACTCTCTTTGCCTCCTTATAAGTCATTGGCTGGCCCAGCTCAACCCTCTAAGGCCACAGCAGTCTCCAGTATCCTCCGGGACAGACCTCTGAATATTTTGAACAAGAAACAGCCCTGTCTGTTCACTTAACTTTTCCCCATGAGACCTGGATTCTATTTACTTCCCCTTTTCTGAGCACCAGCCCATTAGCCACACCTTCCTAAAATGCAGCAATTAGAGTCAGCCCTGCCACTGGGGACCCAGCCGCCAACCCCATGGCCTGAATAAGCGTCACCTGCAGCTCTCTGCCCAGCCTGCCTGCCTCACCCCACCTCTCTCTCTCCCTGCCACCGCTGTTTCTAAGCCACTCCCTGGCAGGGAGGCATCTCTCACCCTCACCCTTGGGGAAAGCACTGGGTTTGGACTAAGGCAGACCCAGATCCAACCATGAGCTCAGTGACTGACTGTGTAACTGGAGGTGAGTGCATCTTCGCTTCTGAAATTGGGACAATAACGTCTCTTTTGCCAGGTGCTGTGCTGACTGAATAAAGGCCCTGAGACAGGGTCTAGCCCAGATGTTCATTTAACATTACTCCCCTTTCCCCCTCCTGGGAGTGCTGGCCTCCACTGGGAATCCCTCCCACCCTGAATGGCACGAATTTAGCAAGCATCTGCTCAACTCTCCATCAAGGGCTCTGCTAAAAGCAAGATTCATAATGTCTAATGTGTTTCCTTCATCTGCTAATTTAATAATTCTGCTAAAAAATGAGCTCGTTTGGCCCACAATTTGCTTCCCAGAGGCCTAACGCCTCCTATTGCTCAAGACTTCATTAGCTCCCTGCTGCACGCATGCTCCACCCACCCTTGTTGTTAAGAAAGCAAAGCTGGAGGTGAGGACTGTGAGGATCCAGGCTCCCCGTCCCTCCCCCGCCCCTCCCCCGCCCCTTCATGCCTCTCCTCTGGAAGACCAGGGAGGGCATGCTCCCTCCTGCCTTCTGGTTTCTCCTGGCCCTTCCACATCAGCTGGGAAGATGGGCTTATGCCCATTGGACCACAGCCTCAACATCCAGAAGGACCAGTGGGTTCACATTAGAGGGACGCAGAGTTCAGCTGAGTGTGAGAATGGGCTGTCCCCACAAACGGTGCTTTCCTGCCACAAACAATGTGGCACACAGAAGTGAGTTCCCTGGGACTGCAGATGCCACATGCAAGGTGGCCACCTCTATGTCAAGGATGCTTTAGGGTAATGCATCCTTTTTTAAGTTTTGATTTTTAAGAGATATGACTTTTACCCCATCCACTTCCCCAGCCACCTTTGGACCACACTCTGTCACTTTCTCGGCTCCAGACTCACTAGTACTGGGCAATAGAATTTTTAACCTGGTAGCCGTGGTTCCCTAGGGGATTGAAGAATGGGCTTCAAGGAGTCATTGATCCTCATACAAAATGTTCTGTGTATGTGCATATGTTCAATCTCAAAGCTGAGTCCAAAAAAGACTCAGAGCCAATGCTATAGGGCGGTGGTGGTAGGCAAACTTTTCTGTAAGGGCCAGGTAGGAAATGGCTTTGAGGGCCATAGGGCCCCAACTACTCAATTCTTGCTATAGCACAAAAACAGCTGTAAGCAACACGTAAACACTGTGACATGGCTGTGTTCCAATAAAACTTTCTCTACACAAAGCAAACATCTGGCCACATTTGGCCCATGGGCCATAGTTGGTTGACTCCCACTAGAGAAGAAATTCTTGTATTGAGTGGGAGTTTACACTAGGTAAACCCTAGTGTACACTAGGTAGCCCTTCAGATTCTTTCCAATTCATTTATTCATTCACTCATTCATTCACTCATTTTATTATACAAACATATACTGAGCCTTTGCTATGTGCTAAGCCTTATATTAAGTACAACAGATAGAAAAAGGAATAAGACATAATTACTGCCCTAAGAACTCTATGGCTTAATTGAAAAGATGGTATGGAAACAACCATCAGTAGGTGTGATAGGACTGTGTTAGCAGTTTGTACAAGAGTAGTGGCTTAAAGGAGACCACACAGGGGATGGGGACGGGTCTAGACAGTCACTGATAGAGTAGGAGATGCTCCATCCAGAGTCCCAAGGATGAGGAGAATTCACCAAGTAGGTGAGTGGGAGGGCACCCAGGCAGAGGGCACAGTGAGTAGAGAGGCACTGAGGATGACCTATGTTTGGGTAAGTGTAGGAAACAGCCCAGAACAGGAGTGTGGCATGTAGGTGGATGTCAAAGGGAAGGGGGGCCAGAGGGAAAGACGGGGTGATGTCATGAAGTCTTCTAATCCAGGCTGAGGAGGCTGGGCTTTATTCTGAGGGCAACAGGGAGCCATAAAAGGGTTTGACCATTGACAGCTACAGTTCTTTAGTGAAGTTGCAGCTCATAAGTAAACAATTCTGTGTAATTCCTCCCCTTCCCTTCTTCTGACACTGGTACATTTGGTACTCACTCAAGTTTTAATACTCCAAGCCTATTGATTTTCCTAATTCAAGCCAAATTGCACAAAGCCAAAATTCAGTGAAGGAGGAATTTTCCTCCAAATGATTGGAAAGGAAACCCATCTTTCCCAAATGAAGGCCCAGTCTTCCTTCCCTCACTTACTTCCCTTCCTTCCTTCCTTCCTTCCTTCCTTCCTTCCTTCCTTCCTTCCTTCCTTCCTTCCTTCCTTCCTCTCTCTCTGTCTTTGATTTTGGTCTTTTATTGATTGAATTGGGGATCTCAGAACAAGGCTAGCACAATGTCACCAGGAAAATGCCCATAAAAATGTAATCAGAATGAAGCAGTCCCATTAATAAGAGCACATAACTTACTGAGACAACCTTAATGTGCTTTTAAGACTTTGGGGTGAGTCTTTGTTTCTCTCCCAGGAGTGGTTCCATTTACAAAGGCTCCTACTCTTGGAGGGGTGTGGGCAAAGGTACAGGCAGGAACCAGAAACCATGTAATTGGGCTGGCCTGTGACTCAGTATGGGCAGCCTAAACCTTGAAACAGCAGGAGAAAATACGGCCAGCACTAAGTGCAGCTACAGACCATGCTGTCCCCTCTTTCCCAGCTGGTCAGTTTCCAACTTGGATCTAGGATATCAGATCCTCATGCTATTTCATACTTTACTGTCTTACTTATCTAATTGTTGGCTCCATCAGGGCAGGGGCTGTATCTGTCTTATATTTCCAGTGCTCAGCATAGCTTGGCACATAGTTGGTGCTCAATTCACATACAGCCTGCCTTCCCCCGTTAGCTTCCAGGGCCAGTTTATGACTTCATGATCTTAAAGGAGCACAGTCCACAGGCATGGAGCTCTGGGGTGTGAGCGGATGCAGACCTGGAATGCCAGCTGCACCCCTTCCTTCTGGCTCTCCATGGCTAATTCTTTAATCCTCTCATTAGTGGTGTTTGTCAAGTATCTCTGTCTTCCAGGCACATGGTAGGACTGCTTTTCCTGGACTTCTTGCTGTTGGAAGTGCCATGTGACTAGCTCTCTGGCCAATGGATTATGAGGAAAAGTAATCATGTGACTAGTTCTGGCCAATGGTTTGTGAGCAAAAGAACCATACGACTAGTTCTAGCCAATAGATTGTGAGCAAAAGTAACCATGTGACTAGCTCTATCCAATAGCTTGTGAGTAAAAGTAGCCATGTCACTAGTTTTAGCCAATGGCATATGCATAAAAGTATCACCTCTGGGCTGTTAGTGTGAAACCATCAGCGTTTTCTTCTCTCTAACAAAGTGAGTGACAATGTTCAAGACGGTGGCTGCTCCATCAACCTACATGCTTGAGTGGCTACAATTGAAGTTCCCTGCCAGCCCACATAGTGTGAGGGAGAAAGAAACCCTTGCTGTTTTCAGCCACTGAGATGTGGGGCTTGTTTGTCACCAGAGCATAACCCAGCCTTGTCCTAACTTGTCAGTTTCCCCGAATTCCTCGGCTGCCTTACACCTGACCCAGCAGCCCAAGATCCCTTCTGTCTTCAGTTTGCTGTCTAATCAGCTTGATCCTCTCTTCTCTGTTCAGCTCCTCATGTCCCTAACAGACATTCCCTGAGCATGACGCTGAGGAGACAGAATGTGCGGAACTGCAGAGATGAGCCAGACATGCCCCCAGGAACTCACGGTCTGGAGGACCCTGCCCTGGCCTGGACGGTCTCTGCACTCGTGGTAAGTCCTGTCTCTGTCACTCTGATGCTCCCATCCCTGGCCATCTGGCTTGTCCTTGGACACGGAGGTCGGAAAACTCCCTCCTGTCCCTACCACGGGCCCCCTGCCACCACCAGTGCCTCTGATGATCCCTGAGCCTCCCTTGGAAGAGCTTCCTTTCCTGTGCAGCTGGATGGCCCAGGGGCTTGGCCCCATGCACAGGAGCACCCTGGAACCCCACCGAGACACCCTGCGATGTAGCACGGGGCAGTCTGAAAAGTCTTTGATTCTTTTATTAGTAAAGAAACCAAAATATAGGGGGCAGCAATGATATGCCCAGGGTCACACAGTGTCAGGGTCACAGGGCCAGGACTAGACTCTAAGACTCTTGTGGACTTTAAAGAAAGAATTCTGGTCTTGGGCCTCAGTTTACCATCAGCACAATAAAAGGACTGCCAGGTAGCTGTTAAGAAGCCATAGACCCATGGCATAAAAGGACAAGCAGTAGGGGTGTGTGAGGGTGGGGGACGAGGAGCCAGGAAAGATGCTAGGGGCTACAGAGTTGTGAAATGAGGGAGAAGCTTGGCCCACCTGAGCCATTCCCCTGTCTCCTGGCAGGTGAGTCTGTGCCCCTCTGGGCTACCTTCCCCCCCACTTCATACTCTCCCCTGGAAAAGACTCCTCCCCTGACCTGAAACAGGCTCGGCACATCACCTAAAGGGCTCTGGGCAACCAGGTAAGTCATCTCCTTTCAAGGACCTCCAACTCCTAAAGTGAGTCCTCTGTGCATTTAGATCCAGGCATGGAGAAGGGGGTGGTGATGGGCCACATTTGGGTATTTCAGCCCCTTGTACCTAGTGTCTTCCTTGTGGTAGCCACAGCCCTGGCCTAGGCCCCCTGTCAAGCTGCTCCCCCGGCCCCTGGCTGCCTCTTCCTCCTATGCAGACAGGCATAAAGTTATGTGGCAAGGTGACCCTGTCCCTGAGCTCTGAGGTAGATGGGGAGGCTGGAGACTAAGCAATTAACGCACAGTCGGGAGTAAAGGTGCCCAGGGAAATTTCCTGCAGACGCTGAGCCTGGCAGACGGGAAGGTTCAGCCAGCGCAAGGCAGAGAGGGGGCGGGGCAGGGACAGCCGTGGGCAGCCTCCTTTGCACTGTGCCTGCTGCTTCTCCCGCAAGAAACTACCGTGGTGGGGGCAGAGGGCCAGGGAGAGGGAAGGTGCGAGGTGCTGGACAGAGAGGGGAGCAGTCCCCAGGACCAGGACATGGGTGCCCTTTCCTGGGGAGGGACAGCCACTTGAGTTTTGGGACTCCCAGCCAGGCAGCGGGCCCTCTAATGGCTAGAGGAGCAGCCTTTGAGGGACCTCTAAAGTCACAGCACACACACAACACACACAAAGTCAACACAGCGACAGCAAACACGAATCACATAGAGCAGCACACAACAGTGCTCAGCGCCATGGCAGGCACACACGCTCAGCCACACACACCACACGCAGGCAGCAGGAGATACGCAAGCACCGTCACACAGGTAGGGTCACACATGTAAAAGCACGAGTGTGCGTGCATGCACACACACAGAGAAATTCCACTCCAGGCTCCCTCCCACATTTTCCCAAAAGAAACTGGAGGCTTGAAGCCAACTTCTCAGAGGGGGGTTCCTCACTTGTCTGCCTCCCTTCTGCATGGCTTTACTCCCAGGAGCCAGTGTGGGTGGCCCTGAGCCTCGCTCCAAAGAGACTGACCAAGCATGGGAACAGGTGTCTGGAGACACAGGTCCATGCCTGGCTCTGCAGCCCTCTGACTGGGGGACCTTGGGCATGTCACAATGTCTCTGGCCATATTTTCCCCCTCTGTCCAATGGTGTTACTATTAAGTAAGAGTAAGAATAGTGCCTACTCATGGGATTGCAATGAGGTTTAATGAAAGCACTTTGTAAGTCACAGGCTGTCCACAGATGGGCCCCACCAGACCAGAGTCCAGAGCCCCACCTTAGGTACACACAGGCCTCCCCGAGCCCTCCGCTGGGCCCCTAATGACAGTCCAGCCAACCAGGTCTGATCCTAATTAGCCTCCAGGCAAAATCCCACACCCACAAAGATCCTCTCACTCCAATTCTGACTTTGTGTCTAATAATTGCTCATTCATTCATTCACTCAACAGTTATGGGACACTAGGTGCAAAGCACTATGTATGATTCAAAAATGGGCAGTGTTTGCTCTTAGCTCCCGGCCGCTCAGGGTCCAGCTCAGCATTCTCCACCCTGGTTATCTGTTAGACTCCACGACCTGGGAAGCTTTTAAAATACTGATGATGCCCCCACCCTCTGAGAGTCACAGTTAATTGATGTACAGTGGGGGCTCAGGCGTCTATGCCTTTAAAAGGCCCCCCACGTGATTCTCATGTGCAGTCAAGGGTAGGACCCATCCACCTAGTGGAGAATTAGACATACACCAAAAGACAGAATGGGACATTTTATAATAGATACACACACAATAATAACAGCTAACATTTATTGAGTCATTTTTTGCATGTGCCCAGCTCTGTACCAACTCCTACATTAGCATATTTAATCTCCCCCAAAACCCAGTAAGCAGGCCCCATGATGCTCATTTTATAGATGCATAAACAAGGCTCAAGAGATCAAGTCACTTATTCAAGGCAGGACTTCTCCAAAAAGGTAGCGTTTGTGCTGAACCTTGAAAGAAGATAGAATTTTGCCCTGAAAAGACAGAAACAGAAGGATGGGTGTGTTCTCCACCCTGGCTGTCTATTAGAATCCATGACTTGGGTGGCTTTCAAAGTGTGTGGGGGCGCAGTCAGCAGCTCTGCTGCCTGGGACACTGGGATCCTGAGGGAGAATAGTGGGTGCTCAGGTCACAGGGGTTGGTGGGGCCCAGGGTGGGAAGAGAACATTTCAGGACAAATAAAAGGTAGAGGTACTTTACCCAGAAGGTAGCAATTATGCACCCCTTGTCATTATCCCCAGAGGTGGTGGGGACGAAAATAGAATGTCAAGATAGAATCAGACATAGCAGACCCAGAAGGAGTTTGGGGGGAGGAAGTTGAGACTTTATCCTTAACTTTTTGTGAACAGTCAAATAGAAATCAGCCACCATATACCCTCTATTCAGAAGCAACAAAGTGTGGAAGGCAGGCCATTGAACTGGGAGTCAAAGGCCAAATTCGAGATGTTTTTCTTTCTTAACTTGGGCTTCATCATCCGTAAAATGAGGGCAGGAACGGTTGTGTCTCAGTGGTTTTCGAGCTGAGTTCTGGAAAGCCAATGTCTCAGAGGGAGGCTGGTGGTGGGGGTGGCCGGGAGGGGTAAGTGGGTCTCCGGGCCCCATTCCACTCCAACCCAGGCAGCTCTGCCTTCCCGTGCTTTACACATTGGCTGTCACGGGAAGTTCCCTTTGACCAGGAGGTTCTGCAGCGAAAACAGTTTGAAAGTAAAATGCAGCTTTGACTTCTAGTTAAAGACCCATTTGTCTCTTTTCTGTCCTAGAAGGCTCTAAAATGATAGTGAACCCTGCAAAGGCTCCAGCCTTGAAGACACCAGGTGCAGGGAGGTGAGAATGACACCCTGGAGCTAGAAAAGGGGATTAAGTGGAAGTCTGAACAGAAATCAGGGGGAGCCCCAGGCCTTCATAAGTTGTACCAGTCCACGCTGCCATCTATAGTCGGGGAGAAATTGCTATAAGCAGGAAACAACAACAACAAAAGCTTAAGATGCCAGTACGCTCTTCAATTGCAAGAGCAAGTTCCCCAGCCAACACTCTCTGAAGTCCACCTTTCCACAAGCTTTATTGCTAAACACGAAGCTTCCACTCAGCTTTCAGTACCATACATTTATTTGAGAAGAGATATTTTAGATGTGTGCTGGGGATACTTCCAAGTGCTTTCCATGTAGTATAACTTTTCAAATCCTTTCAACCATTCTATGCGGTAGGTTACTATTACACCCCATTTTGCAGATGAATACTTTGAGGAATAGAGAAGTCCAGCCCAAGGACGGTCATATAGCTAGTAAGCTATAGAACTGAGCAGCTGGGCCTAGGAAGTCTGCCTCCAGTCCACCTTGTAGACCCCCCTACCATATGCTATACCACCAAGCCAAGACAGAGATCAAGTACAACAAAGGTGGGTGGAAGACCCAAGGGAGAAAGAGATAATGCAAAAAAAAAATTATTTTAGCAAAAAACTTACAGAAAAACTCTAATAAGTATTCTAAAAGAAGTAGAAAAGATATTGCATTCATAAAATAAGAATAAGACGCTATGAAAAAGGAAAAATGACCGAACAAGAAAGAGCTCTATTGATTATTTCCTTAGCAGAAGCTTTTTAATTTAATCAAGTCCCATTTATTTATTTTTGTTGTTGCTGTAATTGCCATTGGGATCTCAGTCATAAATTCTTTGCCTAGGCCGATATCTAGAAGAGTTTTGCCTACATTTTCTCATAGAATTCTTATGGTTTCATGTCTTACATTTAAGTCTTTTATCCATCTTGAATTAATTTTTGTGAGTGGTGAGAGATATAGATCCTGTTTCATTCTTCTGCATGTGGCTATCCAATTTTCCCAGCACTATTTGTAGACAACCTACAGAATGGGAGAAAATATTCATAAGCTATGCATCCAATAAAGGGCTAATAGCCAGAGTCTACAAATAACTCAAGCAAATCAGCAAGAAAAAAAAAAAAACCTCATTAAAAAGTAGGCAAAAGACATGAACAGAAGCTTTTCAAAAGAAGATAGACAAATGGCCAATAAACATAAACAATGCTCAACGTCACTAATCATCAGGGAAATGCAAATTAAAACCACAATGAGATACCAACTTACCCTAGTTAGAATGGTTTTCATTACAAAGTTTAAAAACAATAGATGCTGGTGTGGATTACACACTTACACACTGTTGGTGTGGATTACACACTTACACACTGTTGGTGTGGATTACACACTTACACACTGTTGGTGACACTGCAAATTAGTACAGCCTCTATGAAAAACAGCATGAAGAGTCCTCAAAGAACTACTAAAAGTAGACCTACCATTCTATCCAGCAATCCCACTACTGGGTATTTACCCACAGGAAAAGAAGTCATTTTATTAAAAAGACACCTGCACTCAAATGTTTATTGCAGCACAATTCACAATTGCAAAGATGTGGAATCATTCTAAGTGCCTATCAATTCATGAGTGGATTAACAAAATGTGGTGTATGTATACTATGGAATACTACTCAGCCATGAAGAAGGATAGATTAATGTCTTTTGCAACAATTTGGATGGAACTGGAAACCATTATCCTAAGTGAAGTATCTAAAGAATGGAAAAACAAACAACACATGTACCTGCTATTAAACTGGAACTAACCAATGAGCACACATGTGCACAGAGGGAAGTAAAACTCAATGGAAATCAAGCAGGGGGAGGGGGGAAGGGGAGATGGGCAAAAACCTATCTAACAGGTACAAAGAACACTGTCTGAGTGATGGGCACACTTATAGCCATTGACACAGCATTATAAAAGCAATCCATGTAACCAAAAACATTTGTACCCATGTAATATTTTGAAATTTAAAAAAAAAGGAAAGAGCTCTTGAAAATAAAAATGTGAAATAAAATACACAACAAGTATTGTAAACTGGTGTCTCCTCATTTAGACAATCCTTTAAATCTAGAAAGTAGGTCAAAATGGCAAAGACAGGGGGAGAATATACGATCTAAAGGATTGTGGTAGGTTGCACTGATTCCCAGATTCCTTACTCATCCCAACATCCAAACCTTTTACCATGTGACCTTGCAGCTCCTCCCACTAAAGAGCCCCCTTGACTTTGGGTTCTGCCATCTGATTTGCTTTGGGCCACTGGATGTTAGTGGATGGAATGTGACCAAAGGCTTGGAAAGTTCTTATGTGATTAGGCTTTTACTCTTACTTCTCTGCCACTGCCATGAAAAGAACATGCCTGGACTAGCCCACTAGTCCCTCAAGGAGCGTGAGAGATTTGAAGCAGAGCTAAACCTCCCTCGCCAATCCCACCCTAGGTCAACCATCCCTAGTCTACTCACAGATGTATGGAGACATCAGTCAACATCAACATAGCCACCCAACCAAGTTCAGCCTAAATCAGAGATGCTCAGGCAACCACAGATTCATGAGAATAAGTAATCACGGTTTAAGCCACTGAGTTTTGGGTTGGTTTGTTATGTAGCATCATTGTAGTCATGGTTAACCCGTGCAAGTATGAATCCAGGAGCTGGTACCCAAATAACAGAGAAAATAGAACAAAGGGAATTATCAAAGAAAGAATTCAAGTAAATTTCCCAGCACTAAAACATATGAACCTCCAGATTAAAGGGCCTATCAAGTGCCCAGAACAATAGATAGATTGGCTCCAAAACATATTATTATAAAATTTTAGAACAATAATCAGAGAAAGAAGTGATCCTAAAAGCTTCCAGAAAGGAAAAAGTAAACAAATAAATAGGTTTCATACAAAAGAATATGAATCAGATGGTTGTAGACTTCTCAAGTACAACACGGCATACTAGATAACATTATGAAGCATTGCCTTTTCAATTCTTGGGGGGAACTATTTTTAATATAGAATTCTATACCTAAACACACAATTAAGACGTAAGTTGAAAATACAAATTTTCTTTAGATATGTAAGGATTCGGAAAATTTACTTTGCAAACTCCTTACCTTAGTAAGCTACCAGAGGATATGCCCCAGCAAGAAGGAGAAATAAATTAAACAAATAGAAGCCAGGAATAGGGGATTCAGTGCAGGATACTGGCAGAGGAAGTTCCCAGGATATAAGCTTTGCAGCAGGCATAGAAAGTAACGAACCAGACTGAAACAAGAAATTCAGGGCTCCAAGAGGAAAGAACCCAGGGAAAGAGGAGGAATTGATAGATGATCTAAGACAATACTTACCAAAAAAAACCCTAATAATAACGGGATGACAGATCTGATGCAACATTTGGGAAAATTTAAGAAAACAATGCAATTGAAAATGAAGCATTAGATGATTATTACCTCTGGATATATTTATCAGGGTAGTTGATGGTAGATGTCACAGTGGATAATAAATGTCTATTTGTCGCTCATATCACATTCTGATAAGGAGGCCGGCCTTCCTTTGGTATTTGTAGTGTGGGAGCCATGACCTCCCCATTCTCCTCGCTAAGGAAGAGAGAGAGATGGAAGAGCCCCACAGGCTCTTAACTGCCTTGGCCCAAAGGGATCAATCCAGTCACATGACCCCAACTATCTGGAAGGGAAGTTGAGAAACGTAGGGGAAGAGACAGATAATGAGCACTGTCTTTGCCCAACCAGAGGGGGAAAAATATATGAGAAAGAAAATATGATCAGAGACCATTGCTTGACTCTAGAGTGAGCCCCATTTACATATTCATAATAATGCTCTAGATTTGACTAAAAATTGCAATAGAACTATATAAGGAGGAAGGAGATAGAAATGGTGTGGGTAACAAAGCAATATGTTTGACTAATGTAGCAAGAAGCCAATAGATGATGTCTAAAATTGATAAGCCAAGAAATAGCAGCAAACATAATATTATTTGGAAATGTGAAGGCAAAAGGCAAAAGAAGCAGGTGAAAGAGTTAAAAATGTGTTGTCCCTGGAAAGGAAGAGTGGAGGTAGGAAGGGTGGGGAAAGAGTGTGCTTTTTTTACTATAAGCCTCTTGGCATTTTTTGAATTTTTCTTTTTAGTTGTGCATATGTCTTATTTGGACGATTTTTAAGGCAAACACAAGATTAATGATTTAAAAAAAAAAAAACCCTGCATCTGCTGATCATTAAGAACTGTTCAGTTCTGACCTTCTAAGGTTCTCGAATTCTAAGCATCCAGGGGAGAAAGCTTGTGTCACAATCCAGATTCATCTGAACACAAAGTGTCACAGGCCCTGTGTAGGAGAAGTTAAAATAAAGGTCACCACATTGCTCTGAGCCTGAGTGTTCCTTGTGAGATCTTGTGCAAGGAGCTGCAGCCAAGGGGATCTCGGATGGGCAAGACCTGATCCTGGGACAGCTCAAGCCTCCTGAGTCCCCAGGGACCCTGCCAGACAAGGCACCAGCCTCCCGGGGGTCTCTGGGAGAGAACATGGCCAGTTCTGCCCCACAGCCCCCTGGCAGGTACCGTGGGCATCAGCTGTAATGAGAAGTGACAGGCACAATTGCTGGGGGAACATCCCAGCTTAGAGCTCAAGCTGCCCAGAGTGGCTGGGGGGGCTTCTCCAGCTGTCAAGAGGGTCCCCAAACACTTGAATGCTGCAGCCAATCTGGTCATCAGCATTAGCATCTCATTAGCACAGGCTGAGGCCACCCTGGGGCCTGGTCGGCAGCCCAGCTTTGCGTAGAAGGGAAAACCGAGAGCCCAGGTGGACAGAGGGGAGCAGCTTATCAGTCTCAACTGCCCCCAAGCCCTGTCCAGCAGTCGGGAGAGACCCCACAGAGCCCGACACCCAGCCCAGGTACAGACACTGCCTCTAACATCCTCCCTAAGCCCCCTTCCTAGTACAGCAAGAGAATAAACTGAAGCCCCTAGAGGCAAAGGGTCTCGGCTAAGTGGTCAAGTCCACTCCTGGCTGCGAATCCTCCAGAGACTGAAGATAACATAAGGGCAGAGCTGCAGAACCTGGCCGGGCCACCTTCTCCAGCCTTCTGCTCCCTCTCGGATGTCCCACAGTTTTAAGTCCAGAGCGTTGCCCTCTATGGTCCCTCTGCCTGGAATGTTCTGGTCCCAGTTTGCTGCTTTGTCCAAGTCAGTGGGCTCTACCTAGGTCACAGGGGTGCCAGTATCCCCCACGTGACAGAGAGAACGGGAGGAAAGGTTTTGCATACTTCCAGGGCGGATTCCCAGCCACGCCCTCCCACCCGATTTGGGCTTGCTGACTCTCAGCAGGAAAGGCATTTGGGGAGCTCTGGTCACTAAACATCACAGGAGGAGGGGATCTGAGTGCCTGTCTCTTGGCCCATTCCAAATGCACCTGGGCCACTCCCCACCCAGTGCTGGTCTCCTTGTTCCGGGCAGGGGGAGGCAGGGCTGGTCAGCGGGTGCAGAGCGGGATATATTGGAGGGCAGCACGATGTAGCTGGGAGGGGGACCTGGGTTCAAACGGGCTCTGTGACCGGCAGGGCCAGCCGTGCCATTCTCTTAGGGCTTTTCCCGCTGTGACAGTCTGTGATAAGAGACTTCCTCTTGACACCCATTTCCACAGATACTGACATGACCAGAGCTGAAAGGTCACTGGCTTCATCCTCTTGTTCCCAGGCAAACAGCGCTCGAGAGAGTCCAGAAACAGCCTACCCCACAGACTACCGGCGCCCTCCCCAGGAAATGTGTTCAGGACACCTCCCATGCCCAGGTCTTTCCCGGGGCCCCTCTCCCCGTGGGGAAATTCTCCCAGCACCACGTTCCGGCAGACAGCAGGAGACACACGCCATGCCGAGCACTAGGCACCGGATGGATGAGATAATCACAAATCCGCAAACTGCAACAAGATAAAATTATCATTATATGAAGTTAAATTATTAATTAGCACCTCCAAAAAAAGACCAGCACCACCTGGTCTGGAATCTTGGAAGCTGTCTTTCTGAAAGCAAGAGCAGTATCAAAATAGCTTATCAGTGCTCCGCGGCGTGGGCGTGGTGCCCCCATGTCTGTGTTTCCCAGAAGCCCGGGGGTCAGGGTCCAGCTGTGCATGCCTGCGCCACCCGCCCTCTTCCTGCAGTAGTGCTGGATCCAGCCAGCTTAGGTAAGGTTACCAGGGAGGGGAAGCGACTCACAGGACCTGTTTATATGACTGGAGAAACTGAGGCAAAGGACAAGGAGAAGGACCCCGGAAGGCTCGGGGCAGATGGGGGAGTTTGTGAGCTGAGCTGGGAAGTGGGTAGGTCCTGAGGCTGTCTGATTGTCTCAGGGCTAAGGACCCTCGTTCATTCAGTGAGCTACTATTTCCCACCTACTCTGTGTCAGACACCAGGAATGCAGAGGAAAAAGGCATAATTCCTTGTCCTTGAGGAGCAGGGGGTCTGACAGGCTGGCACCGTGGGTCAGCTGTTTCTCGCCCTGCCCACC
>CM052441.1:116835483-116850797 GCA_028533085.1 Varecia variegata
GTACATAGCAGCACACAGTCAGACTCATAGCTCGCTGCAGGCACATGGCAGCACACAGTCAGACTCATAGCTCACTGCAGGCACATAGCAGCACACAGTCAGACTCATATAGCTCACTGCAGGTACATAGCACACAGTCAGACTCATAGCTCACTGCAGGCACATAGCAGCACACAGTCAGACTCATAGCTCACTGCAGGCACATAGCACACAATCAGACTCATAGCTCACTCACTGTAGGCACATAGTGGCACAGTTGGACTCAGAGCTCACTGTAGGCACACAGTCAGACTCATAGCTCACTGTAGGCACATACCAGCACACAGTCAGACTCATAGCTCACTGCAGGCACATAGCAGCACACAGTCAGACTCAGAGCTCACTGTAGGCACATAGCACACAATCAGACTCATAGCTCACTCACTGTAGGCACATAATGGCACAGTTGGACTCAGAGCTCACTGTAGGCACACAGTCAGACTCATAGCTCACTATAGGCACATAGCAGCACACAGTCAGACTCGTAGCTCACTGTGGGCACATAGCAGCACACTGTCAGACTCATAGCTCTTAAGGCTGAAACGGCCTTCAAGTGATCTGGTCCAGCCCAGTGCCATAAACAGATAATTTAGTTTAGAACCACAAACATTTATTAAATGCCTACTGTGTGCCCAGTACCATGTCAGATACAGTGTTGCACAGACAGAAGATTTTCAAAAAAAAAAAATTAAATCCCTTCTCTCCCCTTCTAGTGTGCTGAGCAGAACCTGCCCCCTCCCCAGGAGGGTAAGGCCCCCAGGCCTGAGAAGAATGCACACCCCCAGGATGGGTGGTGGCAGAAGGGGGCTGGGCATTCTCTGGGCAAGAGGAGGCAGCTGACACCACGCGAGCTGTGCATTACTGAGCAGACAGGCTCAGAGAGGAAGATGACACCTTCCCAAAAGCAAGAATCAGGGGGTAAGGTATTAGAGGCACCTTATTGGGCTCTCTCTCCCTGGGCATTGCCAGGGCACCCGCCAGCCACCGGCATGCCCTCCTCCAGCCATACTCCTCCCTATGCTCTGCTCCCCTCAATCTGAAGATGGCCATGACCACAGACAGCACTGAGCTCAGGCTGTTACATGGGACCAGCAACAACAGAGCAGGAGCTGGCAAAAATGCCCTTCCCAGAGGAGAGCAAAGGGGAAGGGGAGAGAAGTCCCTCTCCCTCCCCAGGAAACTCTGGCTCCCAACGCCAAATCGACTTTCAAAATAACAGGAGGAGACGTGCAAAGGCTGGCTCCTGCTTTGAGACAAAATCCTCCTTCCTCTGTCTCTAGACTCCATTAAGCATTCTGGAAGAGATGGGAGGTGATTATGGAGAGAGAGAAAGAGAGAGCGTGCACAAGAGCAAGCTGGAGGGACGGAGAGGGGGAGGAGAGCTGAGTGAGGCCAGGCACGCGTGTGCACACACACACACACACACACACACACACGTACACACAGACCCCCTTATCTGATTAAGGATCCAAGCGAAGCCGAAAAGCTTCTGCAAAATTAAAATGACCCACCAGGTTAACCAGCCAAGATCTGCAGGCAGATTATGAAAACCAAGTCGAGTGGGGATTTCCTTTGCTCCGGGTGAGTTCCCTGGGCTCCGTGGCTTTCGCCCAAGGACAGGAAGCCAGCCAGGGAGGGAGAGGTCAGGGTGGCCTTTGCCCCACAGGGCTTCCATCCCCCGCTGCAGCAGGCCCTACGGCCGGTGCCTGCGCCTGTGCCCATTTCTCTGCAAGGCAGTGTGCCCGGAGGAGAGGAGAGACAAGGACAGAGTCTTTCATCTGCCAGAGGCCTGAGAGATGGATGCTGCCTCCTCCTTCCTTCCCCGATTTCTGGTTCTGGCCTCTGCCAAAAATGCAGCAGTTTGAGGAACGGATGAATCTTCTTCCCTAGGCTCTGACCACAGGGTATAACGTCCAGGAATGCGGTGGCTGGTCTGGGTTGAGCCCCACTCTGCATTACGTTGCACGGATGACTTTAGGCACATGCACTTCCTCTCCAGACCTCAGTTGTCCTTGCTGTAAAATGGGCCATAGGACTCAATGCTCTAGACAGGCCCCTTTAGCCTTGGTCTTCTAGGATTTTAAGATAGCCTGAGGGTGGGAGTGCACCCCCCACGGGGAGCTATTTACACTGTCATTCTGTGATAGAAAAGACAAGATGATGGTGAGATGAGTTGCTCTGGGAGCCACTAAGCCAGGCCTGGGTTAACAAGGGGAGACAGAAGTTTAAACACCACAGAGAACAGCGAACATCAGCTTAAAATGGGAGCAGCCTCTCCAGAATGCCCGCGGAGCTGTTTGCCGAGCTCTGTAACATATTTGCAAACATCCCAGAATACACATATTAGGAAGCTAACAAGTTGCCTGGCATTGAAAATATATTATACACAGTGTCAGATACACTTAATATGCATCCACAGTGATCCTTTTTTTTCCCCCCTCTACTTGCAATGGCAAATTTTTGCTTGTTTTTTATTTTGAAGAGTTCATTTCCCATGATGTTACAACCAGACAGTGGCATTAACTCAGCAACTTGGCCGGGCCCAGCGCACACCATGCGCACTGTCAGTGCTCCGTGGATGTTTGCGGGGGAGAATTAAACCCCCCGGCAGGACTGACTCTGGGTTCTCTGGTCACCTGGAGCCAGCGAGGACCGCAGCTGCACTCTTCATTTCCCTCCCTTGGTGGATGCGGTGAGAACCTTGGCTTTATTAGCTCTGGAAACATGACTTCATCCTCTCGGGGAACTTCTTGTTTCTTGGCGAGTTGCTCCTGGAACTGTCGTAGCCCAACCCTGCAGCCCAGACATGTTGGATCTCTCAAATCTAAAGAAACAGGAAAGCTGTGACTCCACCTTTTCTCTTCTTAGCCAAGGGACTTTCTTTCATGCTTCCAAGCCTCAGATTCCTGAGCTGTGAAAGGAAGATGCTAATGATCATTGTTATGGTTGCTACGAGGATTCCATGGGATTATGGATAGGGAAGACATTTGTAGTTCCTTATTTGTATGTGCATACATTCACACATTCACTCAACAAACACCAGATAGATTCCTGTTATGTGCCAAGCACCATGCTAGGCGGTGGGGATAGAGTTTTCTCTATGGCCCTTGCTCTTGAGGAATATAGTGGGGGAAGAAACATAAGAGCAGATGACAACGCTGCCTTACCAAAGGAGGAGGGGAAAGCTATCTGGCAAAGAGGCTCTGGATCCTGAACATCTGGGTTCCAATTTGATCTCTACCCCCTGGGTGTTTGAAGATCTTGGGCAAATTACTTAACACCTCTAAGCCTCAGTTATCTCACCTGCAAAATGGGAAGAGTTATTTTGAGGACCAGAATTTTGAAAACACAACACAGCACAGTGTCTGGCACAAGTTGAGATTTGATAAATAAATAAAGACAGGAACAGAGGGTTACAGACCTATGGGAGAGGGAGTTAATAATTCTACCTGGAAGTTTGAGGGAGATCTGTTAAGAGATATGGTCTTTGAGTGAGATCCTGTAGAAAAAGAAGATGTTTATCAAGCAGAAACGGGGTACGGGGGAGTCCCGGGGCAGTGAAGTCACATAAACAAAGCCACGGAGGCATGGAAACACTGAGGAATTTGGGGAACAGTGAGAAGTTTTGAAACTGCTGGATCTTGAAATGCTTTGAAGAGAACATGAAGGATGAATCTGGAAATATGAGTTAATGTCTGGAAATAAATTGGAGTCTGTTGGAGAATTTTGACAGGAAACTCTCGTAGCCAGATGTATACTGTATACCAAGCCCCTGGAAGATAAGTAGAGCAAAGATGAGCTTGGCGGGGGGGAGAGATTGCAGACTCTGCAGATATGTTACAGAGCTCTAGGAAGTGGCTTTGGTGAGCCATATACGTGATGACACACGCTTGAAATGAAGCAGTGGTGGTGGAGGGGGAGAGGGAGGAGTTAGCCTAGGAGGTATTAGGTCTCGGGAAGAGGGGAAGCAGAGGGCCACATAAGAAGACCAGGAGTCCAGTATGTAGGACTGAGAAAAGCAGGGGACCACACAGAGCCTGAGAATGTGGGGAAAGGAGCAGAAATGGGGGGCAAAAGAGAAATTTCAGTTATGGTCATACTTTGGTCAAGGGGTGCTTGAGGTGTGGCAGAGTCAAGAAGACAACTGGATAAACACATCTGGAGCCCAGAAGCAATGACTGGGCTGGGCATAGGGATTCCAGAGTCACGTGGGTTCAGGCAGTTGCAGCCAGGGAGTAAGAATTCTTACTGTAGTGACTGAAGGCTGTCAGGACCAAGGACAGAGCCAAGGGACTGATCACACCCACAGACAGGAAAACGGAAGGCGGGAGCTCTCACCTAAGACCAAGAAGGATTGGTCAGGGAGATAGGCAATCAGGTGAGAGGAGTAGAGCCGCAAGAAAGAGCCCGTGGCCCCAAGTGGCAAATGTGGCAGAGGGATCTGGTCACACCCTTGCCCGCTTTAGTCTATTCTCTGCATAGCAGCCAGAGGATGCTTTTAAACGTATGTCAGACCACTCATTTCTCTGCTCCAATCCTTTGATTCCTCCCTTTCTCACTCAGAGTGACAGCCAAAGTTCTCACCCCAGCCTGCAAGGCTACATGGCCAGGTCCCTGTTAGCTCTGACTTCAACTCCTACTACCAGCTGACTCACTGCCTTCTGGAAACAGTGGCCTCCCTGCTACTCCAAGTGAGCTGCCACCACAGGGCCTTTGCACTTGCGATTCCCTCTCCTGAAACCCTCCACCCCGCATCATGTCTCCTTCTCTCCATCACTTTGTTTCAGTGCTCAGCTCAGATCTCACCTTTTTGGAGAGACTTTCCACGATCACCTAAACATCATGCCTCTTCCACCACTCTGTCTCCATCATCCTGCTCTGTGTTCTCTCCATAGCACCAACTGCCATGGACACATGGTTCACGTGATGGTGTATGGTCTGTCACCCCACTCTGCTTGGGTGTGAGCTCTAGGACAGTGGGGATTTGTTTCTGTTTTGTTCATGGCTTTATCTCTGGTACCTAGAATCATGCCTGGCACATAATAGGAGCTCAACAATATTGGTCAAATGCATGAATGAAGCTGGAGAAGATGAGAACTACATTGTTCCCATTGAAGTTGGCAACCAGGAAGTCACAGGTGGCCTTTGCTGGACAGGGCTTGATGGGGACAGAAGCCTGGCTCCCATAGGTGAGGAAGGACGGGGAGGTGAGTGGAGCAGGGCAAGGAAGAGGAAGAGTAGGGATGGGCGGAGAAAGCTCACATCTCAAGGACACAAGAGACTTAAACACACTCGTATGTGGAGGAGAAGGAGCCAAGGAGGACAACAAGGTTGAAGATGTGGGAGACAGGGAATGTGTGTTTGATGGGCCAAGGTCCCAGAAAATGCAAGAATAAATTGCTGAGCAAATAAAGTAGATTTTTTGCTTCTGCTTATCTAGTACTGTAGGAAGAGTGAGGTCTCTGCAGGAAGACAGAACAGGGTCTGAGCTGTGCCTCATCTACCCCAGCCCTTACTAGCTGTGGACTTTGCACGTTTACCTTCCTATGCCTCAGTTTCCCACCTGCAATATGGGGATGCAAATTCCTTCCTCATATATTGATGGGAGATTAAATGAGAGAATTCATTTGTAAAGTGCTTGGTACTTGGAGATCACACAAAAAATACCAGCTCCCCTTCCCTTTACGTTACCATCTGCTCAGTCAAGAAGGAAATTTGACAAGTACTTCCTTGACAACATCAGCCAACACCAGGGCATCCTTTTCTCAAACATTGCTATTGAGTGGAATTGACAGCTCGGCCTGCCTAACAGACTCTGTCGCAGCAGCAGGAAGGACGATGCTAACTGCCTCCCTGTCACAGCACCTCAAGCCCCCACCTGAGTGATGATCCAAGGTGCCAAGGCCACCCTGGCCAGGAGGGTCCTGAGAGGCTAGAGAGGGCACTGAGTCCACCAGTGTGATCCTCTGTTGCCAGACCTCAGAATGCCCAGGGCCACCACCCTAGGGCCACCAATCCAGCAAATAGCGAGGGGGCTGGCTGTGGCCTAGTTATCTCTGGTTTCACCTTTCAGCTCTGCCCCGTAGCCAGCTAAGCAACCTTGGGCACATCGCCTATCTTCCCTGAGCCTCACCGTAATCCTGCAAAGCAGATTTTATTTGCCCGTTTTACCCATGGAGAAATTGAGAGGTAACACAGTGTACTCAGGGTCACACAGTGTATCAGGCAGGGTCCCAGCAGGAAGCTGATGGCGAAAGTTTAATAAAAAAAATTATTGCAAAGGGATGGATGGAGCATAAGGAAACCACACGGATATGGAAGTACCTGGGGGCAGGTAAGTACAGGTGGCTTTACCTGAAGGGGAGATTCTCAGAACCCAAAGATGGAAGTGGCTATGTGGAAATGGCCACCTGTCAGCAGCCACAGCCTTTGGCTTAGGCACCCCCCAGGGAGGAAGATGGCGAATTAAACACCCCAACTTCTCTCTCCTTCCCCTTCCCATCTCCTACCGGTGCTCTCCCTGGGACAAACCCAACCAGAAGCCAGGAGGCGAGAGATCTCATCCACGCAGTCCCTGCAGGCCAGCCTCCCTGGAACAGGCAGGGGTGAGTGAATCTGGGGGGCGGATAGAAGATATCCCGGACACACCGCTAACTCTGAAATGGCAGAGTGAGAATTTGAATCAGGGCTATCAGACCCTTGCCACTATAATGCCATTTCCTCTAGATCCGCAGTAAATGGCCACTGGAGGGGTAGAGGGATGGGTGGTTGGATCAGTAACTCCTGAAGACTTCATTCATGTGGCTTTAATTAATCTTGTCACCAGACTAGAATTATAGGGCATGCTTGAAGGTTTACTTCTAAGCCATAAATGGGTTCTGAGAAGAAAAACCTTCTTCCCAGTTTGCAAGTCCCTGTAGGAGTTGCCTGTCTCTCTCTGGCCTCTGGCTCATTTTTTCCTGCTGTTACTGCTGCTGCTGGAGCCGCTTCTGTTTCCAAGACTCGAGCCTTGAGTCAGGCAGAGCTGCCTGCAAACAAAGTGGAGAGAAGGCAGAGGTCAGAGGGGCTGTTGGCCTGGCTCCCCGCCGGGGCCCGAGTGAGTGCAAGGCTGAGCTAGCTGGGCTCTCCGTGAGTCCAAGCGAGCTCCGAGCTGCCGGAGTGGAAGGCGGAGGAAAGTGGGAAGGCAGGATGTTCGCTGTAATTATTTTCATTGATTTGTCTACTCAGATCCCAAGTGCTGTGAAGCCGTTGTGACATTTAATAAAAATAATTCAAGGTAAAAATACCTCTCCCTCCCTGCTCCCTCCTCCCCCTTCATCACCACCACCTCAGCTTGCAAAGCTGGGAGCCCACTAAGGGAGAAAAGGCTGGGGACCTGGAGTCTGTAGCCCTGCATTTGAGACTGCACTGTTGCCAGCTGGCTGGAGACTCCAGGTAAGTTTCTGTCCCTCTCTGAGTGTTGTCTGCCCCAGCTGTAAAATTAAGAGGAAAGCTAAACATATAAGATCCTAATTTGGAGCCAATTGTCCAGGATTCTAACACCCTCTTCTGAGGCGAAGGGGCAGGGTTTCCCTCCATTTCCTGTAGATCTCGTTCCTATCTATTGAATTTGTTTCTGGTCTCCAGCATTTTACCGTGGAAGGACCTCCCTGCTACCATTTCTTGCTGGTTTCCATGCCATAGTTGGTTCGTCCTTCCCCTTTTCTCTCCTCTGTTCACTGTGAAACTGATAATATTCAGCCCATTATACAGAGAGGATAAACTGAGGTGCTAAAGTGGCAATTATTGCTACCTTATCTTGCTCACCAACTATATGCCTGATGCTTTAAATGCATGACCTTGAATCCTGATGACAACTCCGCTCTTCAGGGATTCTTGAGGAAATAGGCTCAGAGAGGTGAAATCTGCTACCTAGAGAAACACAGGTAGAAGGCGGCATAGCTGGGCTCCAACTCAGGTCACGGTGACTCTAGAGCCCACAGCTGTCTCCGTGGCTCTCGTTGCCTGCACCCAGGCTCCTGCCTTCCAGGTGGAAAAGCCCGAAACACAGCCTGACTCAGCAGAGTGAGGGGAGCAGGGGCGGGAACTGGATTCTGAGAACCTCCTGATTCAGTAAGTCCTCTGAGAGCCGTGAAGCCATCCCAGGCTGTCAGGGGAAGATGTAATCAGGGTGACCTCATATGTCTCACGGATTCATTAAAGCCCATGTTCTGGGGTAAATGATTGCTTTCCCCCAGCCCTGCTGAAAAGAAAATCGATCGCCTCCTTGTAGATTTAGAACGGGACAGTTGGCAATTAGAAAACACTTCCCCAGGCAGGCACCGGGGAAGGGGGTCTCGTTCCACTTCCCATTCATTCTAGCAGTGACACGCTGGCGGTGCCTCCCGGCTTGCAGCAACCTGGGGAAGTCCGGGGCTGGGCCTGGGGACGTGGCTGGAGCTCGTGAGGGTCCCCCTGGGCTCTAAGTCCCCCATCTCTGCTGCAGAAGCCTCATTCGGGCTTTGGCTCACTTTTCCCGCTCCCCACCCCCGTCCCTGCCCCCGACAGCTAATGGATTTTTCTCTGTACAGAGAGATTTACTAAACAACTGAACTAGGACGCATTAAGTCTGCGGGTTTGGAGGTTTGTTTTAGAGCAATTCTCGCCCTGAGAACTGGCCGCTGAAATTAAGATGCATTCTTCTCAGCAAATATTGATTTCAACTAGGAGCAAATCCGAGAAGCTCGCTGCTCACTGGATTTAAGCTCTGGCAGCTGCAGTTTGGGCTGAGGGAGGGGTCACCTAGGTGCTCTCCTCCCGAGGCCCAGGAGATAAGGGCGATGAAGAAGATTCAGGGTTTAGCTAGGGCTGAAAACTCACCGCAAAAATATACGAAGCAAAAACTCACTTTGAGCCTTATAGTTGCTTATGTATATTGCCACAGCATACACAAGGAAAACCATCATTGTCCCAGGTACTGTGAGCACACCTGGTACACACAGCCCCGTATGAGGTGCAGCTCTCACACACGGCCACAGTGCCCAACAGGGAGACTTTATGCGTCCCTTCCAGACCAGACCCCAGGGCTCCCTTCCTCCAGGAAGATTTGCTTAACCAACTTCATCCTTTCTCTCCGTTTCCTCCGGTATTTTTAGCAACCCGGAAACACGTGTTTCTGGTATCTTCTCTTCCTCAACTGTTTCTGCATCACTTCTATTTCCCCTAAAACTTTCCAGGGATTGGGACCACATATATGTCCTTAGCATCTTACACAACACCTGAGGTCTCCAACAGAGAGAGCTTGGGACCTTTAGCAGTGAAGTTACTCAATCTAAGGCCTTGATCCAGTTCAGCAACCTTCTCATGGTGGGATCTTGAGCAAAATCTTCTCCTCTCTAGACTTCAGTTTTCTTATTTAGGAGAAGCAGAGAATTGGCTTGGACTAGATCCGGCTACTAAAAATAGAATATAGCTCTGCTGTGGTTCTTAGTTGGAGATGACAGCCACCTTCCCACCCGCCAGTGGTCTCAATACTTGGCAAAGGTTCTTGATGGAGCAACCTTAGAACGATGCACTTTCCTAGATGCCTCAGGCAGGGGAGCAAAGTTCTTGGGCTACAGCACAATTTAACACAAATAAAAGGGCATGTTGATATAGGGGTGTTTGTACGCTCTGCCAAAGAAGAGGTAGGGATGACAAATAAGCACATAAAAGGATGCTCCACATCATTTGTCACAGGCCACAATGCACCTACTAGGACGCCTTAAAAAACGTTTGAACTGACACTATGAAGTACTGCTGAGGATCGGAACTCTCATACATCGCGGGAAGGAAAACAAAATGTACAGCTACTCCGGAAAACAATTTGGTGGTTTCTTATAAAGTGAAGCATATTACCGGGCCATGTGCTTAACTTGATAAGTTACTATAACTTAACTATGAAGCTAAGCATGTTACTGCTAGGCATTTACCCAAGAAAAATGAAAATGTATGTTCACAAAAAATCCGCATATGGGTGTTTATAGCAGCTTTATTCAAAATAGACAAAAACTGGAAACAATTCAAGTGCGTTTCCCTAGGGAACGGGATAAACAAGCTATAGGATATCCACATAATGGAAAACTACTCAGCAATAAAAAGGAACCAACTACTGATGCATCCACCATCATAGATGAATCTTGAATGCATTTTACTAAGTGGAAGAATTCTGACCCAAAAGGCTTTATACTATCTGTTTCCACTTAACGTGTTTGCCTTTCTGGCAAAAGAAACACTGTAGGGATGGATGAGATATCAGTGATTACCAGGGAGAGGCTTGGGGGAAGAGGGAGACTACAGGAGAATTTGGGGGAGTGTTGGAAGTATTCCGCATTGTGATTGGGGTGGTGGATACATGACATTATACATTTGTCAAAACCCACAGAACTGTACACTACAAAGAATAGACTTTTCTGGATGTAAATCTAAAAATAAATTTTTAAAAAGGGCAACACAAAGCCAGAAAGAATATTAATGTGGCCATTTGGGCATGCTAAAATGGTGGCATCTCCTGGGCCCAGTGACATCGTTCTGCTTCAGACCCCGCTGCCCTCCAGCCCTGGGCCTCTCGGTCTCTGGGATGGAGATGGAGAATCTTTCAGGAGGGGTGAAGAAATTATCAAGGCTGCCTCCTCTCCCCTTCACCTTCCTTCATCTTCTGTCTGGTGCAGTCTGGAGCAGGTGAGTCCACAGAGATGGCAGATCCTTCTGCTCGGACAGCCTGAGCGGGCTCAGAGTGGCAGGGAGGTGGCACGCACGGGGCTGGCTGCTCAGCGTGGAGGTCGAGGGCGCCTTGGGTTTCCTTCTGCTTTGTCCAGCCTGAATTCCAGGGCAGACAGGCAGACATGGGGTCAGGGCAGAATGCCAGGTGGATGTGGGAATCCCTATAAAATACCTTGGTGGACAGGAAGGAAGGAAGGGAAGAGGTGGATTTGGCACATGGAGTCTCAGAATTTTCCAGCGGGATCAGCCAATCCCATCTTTCCCCTTCCTTGCTGTGTTATCTTGAGAAAATTGCTGGTTATGGTGGGTTATAGCTTTGCCCTGGATTCTTCATCTATTAAAAAAAACCTGGAGACATAGTCATACCTATGAAGATTATTATGTGAGTTGATATTCATTCATTCACTCAACACATATTTATTGATTCTCTATTATGCACCTGCCGCTGTTTTATGCGCTTGGTATACAGATAAACATTCCTATTTTTGTGGAGTTTACATTGTACAGAGCAAAGACAGATAATAACAAGGAAGGAAATATGTAATGCAGGAGGTGGTGGAAATATTATAAAGAAAAGGAGTGAGAAATTGAAAGGATGGGGAGAGTGATGTTTTATAGAGAATGATCCAGGGGGACCTCGCTGAGGAGTAGAGACCCAAAGACAATGAGAGAAAGGGGTAGGGAGGGGTCGGTCCATACAGAGGGAAAAGCCTGGGCAGATTCTGAGGCAGGAGTGAGCTGGGCAGAGTTCTGGAATGGCCTAAAGCCAGTGTGGCTACAGAGGAGGGGGAAGGGTAGAAACAAGAGCAGAGAAATAGTGAAAGACCAGATGATGAGGGGCTTGGAGATGTGTGTTGCCCGTGCACCATCTATTATTCAGAGTAGGATGAGAAGTCAGTGAACACCTTTGAGGAGTGGTACGCTCTGACTCATGTTCCAAAACGATCCCTCTGGGCAGTTTGGGAAGAATTGATGGTCGGGCAGTAAGGGTGAAGTCGGGGAGCCCAGCTGGAAGTTACTGCATGATCTAGAAGGGAGATGACGGTGGCTTGAATAAATGGAAGCACATATATGATACTCAGAACAGAGCCTGGCACATACAAACAGCTCAGTCCATATTACCTATAATTATTGTCGCTGAGCTGGACAGGGTGGAGCGCACCTATAATCCCAGCTACTCGAGAGGCTGGGGCAGGAGGATCCCTTAAGCCCAGGAGTTCAAATCCAGCCTGTGCAACATAGTGAGACCCCATTGCTGAAAAAAAAAAAAAAAGAATTGCTGGCATCATCAAATTATCAAATTCTTCATCATCATTTAGGGTAGAAGGGTAGGAAGGTAGGAGGTCAGGAAAAACCTGAACCAGCCTATGTCCTGAGCAGGAACAGATACCAGACCCTGCTGAACCCCACATGGAGCTGTGTGAGCCTGGGGACCCACTTTGGGAACCCAGAGGCTCTGGGTAAAGGTTTCACACTGCCTCTCCACCCCCCACCCCTAACCTCAGTCCCCTGAGAGCAGTGACGGGGCTTTTTGACACATATAGTACTTTAATTTGGGGAAAGAACCAGATGGAAAAAGTTTGCAAGCAGTAGAGCTCACAGCAAGGACGGGAAAAGCAAGAGAAAATAGCCCAGGCTGAGCAGCACACGTCGTTGCTGTCTCTATGCAATCATCTCATTTCATCCTCCAAATGTGTTCGGAAGTAGTTAGGTTATCTCCACTCCTCAGAAGAGAAAAGCGGGCCTTAGCAAAGCTAACTGCCCAGGTGTTAGTAATAGAAACAGGATTCTGACCTGATGCAGTGGGACTCCCAGGTACCTCTGCTCCTCCGAGGGCAGCTCACCCTCCCCAGGTAGACTGTGCACATTCAACGACTTAGCCCCAAGGGCCCCAGACATGCTCCCCGGTACCTCCCCATCTGTAGCCCTCCAGTGCACAGACCCAACCAGTTCTGAAATCACACTTTCTTTGGCTACTTTGCTTGCAAAGGTAGAATTTCTTCTTCTTCATGGAAAGTAGAGGTTCACCAAGAAGTGTCATCTCTCTTGGCCATGGATTTTTGCAAACACAAGAATGATACACTCTTACCTGATAGAAGTTTCCAAATTTATTTCAGGGAAAACCACTTATCTGTGCCAAGCAACTTGACCTGCTAGAAAATGTTTGGCATTTCTGATCTAATGAAAAAAGCCCATGAAAGCTTTTTCTATCACAGTTAACCTAGGTAATATCATGTATGACTATGTCAGAAGAAACCAAGTATCCTTGGAAAAAAAAGGCTAATTCTAAAACCAGGACAGGAAAAAGTACAAAATAAGCCAGAATATCTTTAAGCCAGAAACAAAGAAACTGTTAAACATTATCAAAGATTACTGAGTTTGTGTCAAAATATCAAGGGCTCTGACTTGATTAGGCTCCCTTGGTCAAAAATGGTGTAATTTCAGCATTAATAAGGATGATAACTACCCTGTATTAAAACACATCAAAATGTTTAAATTCATGAGTCTACTATGATATTAAAAAATACAATAAACTTCATTGGTCATCTCTGGGGGATGCTAGGGAACCAACTCAATATTTTGAAAACTGGAAAATAAAGAGAAAGAATCAAACATTTATCCTGCCTTTCCTATATAAATGATACCACTGGGTAACCACATACTTCACGAGAAGAAATTTATTTTGAGGTATTACAGTACTGATAAATGATAAATAAATAATAATAAATAAAGGATTAATGAAGGATGTATAACTGCTGTATAATTTTGTAACAACTAATGGATCAGTAGATCTAAGAAAGACATTGATACCTCCTGGTGGAAGAACACAACACCACCTGTGTAGTGGCCCTGGCAAAAATAAATCAAGCCTTAATCTGATCAAGCTTCCAGTTTTATCTAACTGCCCATTTACAGGGAATTTAGGGACAAAGCAACCAGTACATGGCACCATAACATTCAGCAAAATCAGATTGTGGGAAAATCTACAGGACTCAGAGAGGAGGAATAAAGAAAGTTTGGAAGTGGAAACTATAGATTAAAGGAGACTTAAGAGACATATCAATCGATCAAAATATATGGACCTTATTGGATCCTAATAATAACAAGCACAGTGCAAAAGAAAAAGGTCTATGAGACTATGAAGGAAATGTCAACACTGATGAGGCATTTGATGAAATTAAACAATTACTGTTCACTTTTTGGTGTGTGCATGGATGAGCTATTGAGGCATAACAAACCACCCCAAAGTTTAGTGGCTTCAGCAACTATTTTGTTTACTCATAATT
The DNA here is from genome assembly GCA_028533085.1 of Varecia variegata. NCBI lineage: Eukaryota > Metazoa > Chordata > Mammalia > Primates > Lemuridae > Varecia > Varecia variegata. The sequence continues at coordinate 116,849,550 of CM052441.1, forward strand.
GTGCCAGTCTCCAATATGGGCAGTGTCACCTGTTATATGGCTCATATCCACCCCACGTGATGTGGTTGGGATGGCTCATGTGTGAGCCCCAAAAGTAATGGCTGTGCCTCTCTCTCTCTCTCACCCCTCCACACTGTGGTCTCTTATTCTTAAGGACTCTGCCTTCTGTGCCTCTGCCTTGCACTCTGTGCTTGTCCACTGGCCAAAGAAATGTCACATTGCCCAGCCCAGCGTCAGTGTGGGCGGGGACTTCACAGACACTGAGAATCATCGTTCATCGACGGTCATTACCACAACCACTCATCGCGGTGTAGTAGCGGTGTACTGGTTGTGGTTTTAAAAGAGGTTTTATCCTCTAGAAATACATATTAAAATATTTCCACATCAAATGCCATGCTTGAAAGTAATCGGGGTGGGAAGGTGGGAGTGGGTGGGCATAGAGATGAAATAAGATTGCCATGAATTTATCGAGGCTGATTGATGAGTATATGGTGAATCATTATATTGTTGTCTCTATATGCGTTCAAAATGTATGATGATAAAAAGTTTTCTTTTTAATGGCTCGTTGGTGTCCAACACTAGGAGAACCCAAGGGAGACTAGAGCATCCTCCCCACGGCTGCTGTTTCATGATACCACGTCCTGCTTCCCGAGGTGGTGAGGACTGAGGCATTAGCAGGGACTTTTCCAGGCTCTACGCCCCCTTTCCCTCTCTGGAGAGTCAGATAAAAGAACATAGTTCGTATAAGCAACACAGGGGGCTGAAACTCCATTAGCCCTTGCATACACAGCACCTATGATTTTATTTATTAGTATTCGCTTTTTTCCCAGGTTATCTTGAGACTGAGGACATGGACCTATTCGGGGTGATGAATTACAAATCACTGAAATTATTACTGAAAGAAGAATGAGAGAATGAGAACCCAGGGGCCATAAAGGGGGCGGGAGTGAGAGGCAGCGGCTGCTGTTAACAGGGAGTTAATGGAGAAGGAGGAAGAGGAGAAGAAAAATCAATCTCCTCCAATGGGGATTAACCAACGCTCGCTGCACGCATAGTGTGTGCTGAACACCTACCTGGATAGAAGAAGGAAAATTTTTTACAGTGAATTAGACACTATCCATCCCCTTCAGTGCTTGCAGTCATTTATTCCTGCAAAACATTTATTGAGTACCTACTGTATGCCAGGCCCTGTTAGAGGCTAGATGAGAATAAAAAGATTTAAGACACTTTTCTGATCTGTATTAATGA
>CM052441.1:116851297-116936479 GCA_028533085.1 Varecia variegata
GCCTTCCCCGCACAGAGCCTTGCATGACTTCTGTTCAGAGCTGGGCGGGACCTCAACTGTCAGCCTGCACCCCAGGCAGGGCTTCCCTAGTGCACGGCCCAGCCTGCAGGGAGCTCTCAGTTCCTGGGAAGGATGACAAGTGTGTGGGCCCCCCCAACTCCTGCAGCCTGGAAAGGGCTTCATGGAGGGGTGGGAGGAGTGGGAAGAGCGGGGAGCCTGGGCAGGCCTGAGGTTGGGGAAGGTTCAGGGTCCAAGACTGTTTCACAGCAGAAATTAACCATCTCTTCGCCCGTTGCAATGAAAGTTTCTGCTGGTATCTCCCACGCATCAGTCTCGTTTCTGCCCCCGGGGCCTCCAGAGCAAGTTTAGGTTCTTTCTAATATGTGAAGACGGTGCAGAAACTCCCCAGCTGTTTCTCCCCCAAATTCCAGTTCCTTCTGCTTTGCCCCAGATGGCTCAGGGTTCAGACGCTTCGCCACCCACCTCTAGTTTGTCCAAGTCCATCTCCAAGTGCTGTGCCCAGGACCAGACACTGGTGTCCCGCACAGAGTGGATTATCACCTCCTTTACTCTGAGCACCATACCTCTATAAATGCTGCCGAAGAGTTTGCTAATTGTTAACCAAAGGTTAGACTGAGCCCCAGCCACTGACCCAGTCACAGTAGAGGGAAGAAAACTCCCCAGAAATCAGATGTTCAAGGAGCCCTAAAACGAGAGGAGAAATTCCAAAAACTCTAAGGTTAGCTTTGGCACATACCTCCTTCCTCACCCCCATTCCTACTTCTGCCCTCTGTCACCCAGACCACCCACCCCTGCCTCTTCTCATCCCACGTCAAATAACTGCATGACCTTGGGCCAGTCACTTTGCCTCTCCAAAGCTCTCTTTCTTCATCTGAAAACACAGCAATAATCCCCAAGCTGCTTACTTCGCAGGGCCTGCCTGGGACTCGATTGAGATAATTAATGGATGAGAAAGCACTTTGAAAGCTATTCAACTCTGCACAAATGAAAGGCATTATTTATTTCTTTATTCATGTATTTATTAATCTTGCATATGACCCTGCACTGAGGATTCCACAAAGGGAAAGAAATAAGAATATCTCATGACTGCCCAGAGCTTAAATCCCGGAATGGCAGACCCAGGGGGGCCTTGGAGAGCAGTAAGCACAGCCTCTTTTTTGGGGAAACTGAGGCCCAGAGAATAGTAATAACCGATATTTGCCGAGCTGTCTCTAAGCACTTTGGGGTATTAACTTATTTAAGCCTCCAAAATCCCATGAAGCAGGTACTATTATTACCCTGTTTAAAAGATGAGGAAACTGAGGCTCCGAGAAGTGCAGTGACTTGTCCCAGATCATGCAGCTAACAGGAAGCAAAATGAGAATTCAAGCCTAGACCGGCTTAATCCAGAACACACACCCGCAGCATGGTGCAGAGTCACCCAGTGTACAGAGCAGAGTCTGCGGGCCAGGGCTCCTTCCATTCCAGCTGTCCCCACATCGAACACCAGACTGGCCACGGAATAGGTGGGGCCAGGGAGCAGCACAGAGTGGCCTGTCCCAGAAGACCCAGGGTCACCCCGGGTGCCCAGCGATGTGTGCCTGTGGCTCAGCTCAGCAGGAGCAGGAGATGGGTGGCCTGGAGGTATTAGGCCCAGCAAGAAGCTAAGAGGCTTCTAGAAACAGGGAGAAGCAGGAGAGTAGAAAACAGGCTCCCCAGAGACAGGGGCAAAAGGAGGGGCATGTGGGGTGGCAGGGGGATGCCGGGACAGACATGGCGCTGCTCTCTGTCACACTTGGGCACCCACTTAATACACTCTCACGGATGCCTCCTCTCTCAGCACTGCGCTACACCCGAGGAGGGCTGGGGAGGGGAAAGGGTTAAAAGTCACCCCTTCCCTCAGGGAACTCCCAGTGCGATGGGGGGTTGGACACAGCAGGGTTTGACAAGGCACTCTGGACCTGCGAAGTGCCAGCCCCATGCACCGAGCACCCGAATGACCCCAGGACTACACGTTCTAGACAGTGCCCCAAGGCAGGCTGTAAGAAGTCCTCTGGGCTGTAAAGTGAAAGAGCTGTAGACTCACTGGGAAGACCTCTGGCTTCAGGCTTCAGCCCTGAGCCTCGCTTGCTGTGGGTTCGGGCAAGTCACTTGACCTGTATTGGCCTCCAACTTCCCATCTGCAAAATGGGCATAATAAACCCTGCCTGTCTCACAGGCTTGGCCTGAGAAAGACATGAGCTGCAGGCTTGTCGGAAAGAACTTTGGCGATTTAGGAAGTGCCATAGCTATGAGGACGTGATTGGGGTGATCAGGGGAGGGATGGGGGAAGTAGCCCTGAGTCTGAGTGACCCCCAGGACAAGAATGGGGGGATGGGTGAAGCTTCAGTCTCCTGCTTTGCATCCCGCTGTGCCTGAGGCCAATTCTCCCTGCCAGGAACCCACTGCTAAATACGCCGGAATTTGGTTGCATTACTAGATGTAGTGCACCCAGCCCCAGGGAGGGGACACATGGTCTGGTCTCCTGCTGTTCAGGCAGAATCTGTGGTGGAGGCCCATTCTGCCCTGGGTGGAGCAGTGACATATAGGAGCATATCCACAGAGGTGGCTCAAGGTGGCACAGGAAGTGGTAATAACCAAACCCTCAAGATGCAGATAAGAAACTGCAGGTGTTTCCGCAGGAAGAGATGACTCAAGGCACATGACCCCCCTGCCCATCCAGGGTTCCTTCCACAGTCCCCGCCTGAGTCCTCGTGGTCCAAGTCTCACAGGCCTGCCCCCCTCCCCTCAGCTTCACGCTCACTGGGCTGGATAATTCAGGTATGAGGCCAGGGTGGAGTTGTCGCCAGGGTCCTCCAGAAAGCGTCCCAAGGACACACCTTGGCACCAGCCGCTCCTGCAATGCAGGACCTATTCGGGTGACGAGTCCCGGCAAACGGCCTTCATGATCACCTTGCTCCCAGATGACAGCTCTCCGTTGCCCAGCAGTTAAGAGCCAGGCCGCTTTCCAAGGAACTAACCTGTTTCCTAAGCTCACACCCATCTCCAGCATCTCCCCTCCCTCCCCTTCCCTCCCCTCCAGCATCTCACCGTCCCACCCCTCTGTACTCACGCTGTCCCTGCTCCTCAAAGGCCCTTCTCCGCCATCTCGTCCTGTTGGAGTCCTCCCGTCCTCCCAAGTGCTCTGGCACTAAGAAGGTCGGAGCCCGAATGCCAGCCCTGGGCTCACTAACAGCGTTCCCTGCGCTTGGCTGTGGACCTCCTGGGCTTCAGCGTCTGCATCTGTAAAATGGGGACGGATGAAGGTTCGAGGTGAGGCTTCAAACAGCCCTTCTCAAACTCCGGTGTGCCACGTGAGTGATCACCTGGGGACCTCGCTGTCCAGCAGACGCTGATCCGTAGGTCTCAGGTAGGCCTGAGTGTCTGCATGTCTCACAAACGCCCGGGTGCTGCTGGTGGTGCTGGCACAGCTGGAGGAACACGAGTTTCGGACCCCTCACCTTATGCTTAGCAAATGTGTCAGCTCCCTGGGGACGGGGCACTGGCAGGGGGCAGCTAGGGGGGTGTGGGGCCCAGGCTGTCCCTGGGGGCTCCAAGGCTCCAGGAAAATCACGCTGCTTGAGGCTTCTCCCTTCTCCCCAGCCTGGCAGCTTTTAAATGTGATAGTACTTTATCAAGGGGTGCAATCCCACAACCCCAGCCTTTTTATATCATACAAACCGGGTTGCCAACAACCTCAAAGACGGCCTTAAAGGGATCTCCTCCCTAATAATCGTTAGCTTTGAGTAAAGGAGGCAGAACAGAGGGCCCCTAAAGGACAACTGAGGGGAAGAGGGGAAGGGCAGGGCTCCCCACTTCGCCTTGGCATTGGGGAAGGTGAGTTGAGGCGTCATAGACCTGCTGGTCATCCCTGGGGCTCGGCCCTTGGGCCTCCGCTCACTCTTTGAGACCAGGCTCTTTGTCCCGAACGTGGGCTGAGCCTGTCCCTACCTGCCGTGGGGCCCAAGAGAGGGGTCTCAGAATCCAGGAGTGCCTCTGGGTCCCAGCCACCAACCCCCAGTGTGACCTGGGCCCAGGCGCCTCCCCTCTGGGGGCCCAGGAACACTTGAGGGGGATTCGATGGCTTCTGACCTGCTCTGAGCCGTCACCAAGTCATAGAGGGGAGGCCGGGGAGGGGAGCGTGCACGCAGGGATGAGTGAGGGCGTGGGGACAGAGAGCCCAGACATCCGAAGAGAAAAGGTCCACTTGTAAATTTCCAAGTAAAATCGCCTGGTAAGGAAATGGCACACAGCACCATGACAATTAAAGTAACCTACTATGAAATGTCATCCTGTTTTGTTTTGCGTTATTCCCAAGCCACCCTCTCCCGCAAGCCAACCTAAGTCAAGAACATCAGCAGCGCAGGCAAGAGCACAGGGAAAAAGGAGGGCGTGTCCTCTTCTCAGCACCAACGTGGGGCTAGTCAACCCCACCTGTCTCCACCAAAGCCAGGCAGACCTGGCCGGACACCCAGGTGGCCAGAGAACCAGGGCACTAGCGCCCTCTGTTGGGTGAAGCTGGACACGGCTTAGCCCAGGAGAGGGCCCCGGAGATGGGGTCTGGGCCAGCCCAGGGCCAGGGCAGCCTCTTAGAAGGTTCTAAACCGAGTCAGCTGCCCCTCCCATGCCCTGAAATCACAGGCACCTCTAGAAAGGGACGCAGGTCTCAGGTACCATCGGCCGAGTAGAGAAGAACCAAAAGACCCGGGTTCCAATTCTGCCCCCTCTCTCACCAGCTGGGAAATGGGGCAAGTTCCTTGAACTTTCTGAACCTCAGTTATTTTATTCCATCTGTAAAAGGGGGATAATTCCATTTGACTCATAGGCGTGTTGGGAGGATTAAATGAGGTCATCCGTGTCTGGTATCCTCAGTGCCACCAAAAAGTCCAGGCCCCTGGAACAGAGTCTGACACTCTGGCAGGAGGCTGCCTGCCCCTGTCACTCTGCCTCTATGTCCCTCCCTGCACTCACACCCTACCTCCTCCCCACCTGCTGTGCCTGCACAAGGCCCCAACCACAATGACAATGACAGTAATAAACAATGCCCAACTCTCTGTAGGCACACTGTCTTATTCAGTTTTCACAGTAGTCCCGATCCATGTGCATCCAGTGAGCAAACAGAGAGGCTGAGACACTGCCAGGTCACACAGCAGCAAGCCAGGGCTGGGCCTGCTCCGAAGCTCATGTTGGCAGCTATGTCCCTGCACTTCCTCTGCTGTTATGGAAAACTAGGGCTCCCAACCCTCATCTCAGCTTTGCCACTGGTAAACCATGTGACTTGGGCAAGCTACTCCCCTCCCAGGCCTCAGTTTCCCCATCCATCCTGAGGGAGGTGGACAAGATGATGACTAGGGGCCCTTCTGGCTCTGATGTTCTCTGACTCTAGTGAGTGGGTGGGGAGCAGCAAGGACGGGGTGACACGCAGCAAAGGGCAGTTTGGTTCTCCCCCAGAGAAGTGGCGGGCAGGCCAGGGGATACCTACCCAGCATCCCAGTGACCTCTCCTAATGACAGGCTTGTGCCCTGGCACTCCTGTCTGTGTGTGCTTGGTCACCACTGCCCGACAGGGACAAGTCCCCACATAACCCCACATAACTGCAGCGAGACGGGAATCTCTGATCTGGCTTTGGATGTAAATTTCTCAAACGCATGTTCTCTCTCTTTCTCTTCCCACTTGCTGTGGCTCCCTGGGGCTTCTGTGATCAAAGTGCCTTTCGGTAAGTCTCCCAGGGCTGGCATGGCCTTGTAGGAGGGGAGGAGACAGTCTGGCAGACTCCAGCTGCGCAGAGAGGACTCACAGGGAGACCTCCAAGACACTGCCCGCTGGCTCGGGCCCGAGGACAACACCTCCCCACCCCCCCCTGGCCTGGGGAAGGCCACAGGTGCGGTCTCAGCAGGAGAAGGTGCCAGCAGGAGGCAACGATGCGAGGTGGGGAAAGGGGTACAGGATCCCCGACCTTTAGAAATGAAGACCGTCATTCCGCCCCTGCCAGCGGTGTTGAGCAGTGTGGTCCCGAAGGAGCATCCCAGGCTGCCCGGCGTGAGAGGCAGAAGGAGGATGGCTCTACCCTGCCCCTGCGGTTACCAAACCTCTCTGAGCCCCAGTTCTCATTAATGAGATCAAGACAGGAGTCCCTGGCTACCTGCCAGGTTTGCTGTGACGATGATAAGGTGCAGGAAAAGCACCTCACAGTGTCTGGTGCATAGGAAAGGCTCACAGAAGAGCCACCCCCATCCTGGCTTCCCGGCCTTCCTGTCCCCGCAGTGAGGCTCCAGCTCCTAATCTCTAAAAGGCAGTAATGTTGTCCACCTCTTAGGGTTGATATAAAAATTAAATAGTGAGCATATGCACGGGACCCTCAAAAGGCGGAGCTCCCTTCCTCCCCTCCTGAGTCTCGGCTCCTGCGTCTGCAGGGGGTGCCCCCAGCCCACCCCGCTCTGCATGCTCAGGGCAGGAACTTGTCTGTGCGTTGCTAGAAACAGCGCTCAGAACAAGACATGGCATGTATGTACGTGCTGAATGAATGAGTGCATGGAGACCCATTGTACAGATGGGAGCATCTAGGCACGGGATCTGGAGTTCTGGAGCCCTACGTTTGGTCCATTGCAGGATTTACTGTCGGGAGTGGACAGCACCGCAGGGGCAGCTGATGCTTGGTAATGTCTGGCTGCTTACAGCTGCCACTGCTGGGCGGCCAGCTGACCCCCCGGGAGCTGGGCGGGAGAGAGCTGGCAGCGCGAGCCTTCCGCCTCCGAGCATTGTTATTGCACAGGGACCAAGAGGGTCGAGGCCTTGCTCTCGCAGCTAAGTGGTTGTGGGCCAGACGGGCAGGAGGGTAGAGGGCCAAGGGAGAGGGCTGTAGATCTCCCGCCTCGTGCGTGGTGGCTGCTACGGTGGCTGCTCAGACTCGTGGGGATGGCCCATCCCGGCAGATAAGCAGGCCCATATATCCCCGTCACAGCCTCCCCGCTCAAGGCCAGTACCATAAATCCCGGGGTGGAGCGAGCACGCGGACGAGCCAGCCACTCCCTGGCAAGTCTCTTTCCTCCCAGGGCCTAGCCGCTCTGCACTCGGCAGGCACCGGAGCCCAAGCAGGAAGCATAATCCGCGGTTCTGCATCGGCTCCATCACCAACCCCAGGGGAGGAGCCTCCCTCCAGCTCCACGCAGGCTGAGACAACTGCCTGTTTCTCACCTCCCTCCGAAGCCAGGAGTTTAATTCTCCCCGGGGACCAGGACTCTCTTGCTTCCTGGAATGCTTCTGCCGCTGCCTGCCTGTGTCCACCCGCTGGGTCAACCCTCCCCAGCCCGGGCTGCGGAGGAGAGGCAGCAGTGCTCTGGCACTGCACAGAGGGAGGGCAGGGGGAACGGGAAGAAAGGGGGCCCAGCCACGAAGGGGTGACCAGGGCTGGGGACCCAGAGCCTCAGACTCCTCAGCCAGCAGGCGGCTTGTGCTTGGATTTTCCCATCTGCACAGTGGGTCCCCATGCATGCGTTCATCCACTGCACGAGTATTTCCGAGTCAGGTCTTGCTCTGAGTGCTGTATCTAGCAGTGCCTGAGCAAGTGTGCACCCTGGTGAAGGACACCAGCAGCGTCAAGGTAAACACATAGAGAAGCTGGATTATTTCTGATAACGGCTATGAAGAAAATTGAAAGAGTGTTGGAGGAGAGGGTGGCTGGGGTGAGGACCCCACATAAGCCAGGGCTTCAGGGCAAGTCAGAGGAGGTGGCATTTGAGCTATGGTCTCAGGGGCAGAGAGGATCGGCCGAGTCAGGAGGTGAAGGACAAACTTTCCGGGCAGAGGTGGGAAAGAGCTTAGCAGACTCAGGCAGGAAGGGAGCCAGGGTCACCGGAATGTGGCAGGCGGGTGTCTTGGAAATGAGGTTATCGAGGGAGGCAAGGACAGATCACACAGGGCCCCGTCGACCACAGACTGTGAAAAGGAATGTAGATGCCACTTGCAATGGGAGGCCATTGGAGGGTTCTGAGCCGGGGACATGATCTGATTTAAATCTGACACTGCTCCCCATGTCTGCTTTGTAGAGAACAATTCGAAGCAGACATAGGGGCAGCCCTAGGTGAGGAAGGAGGCCGCATCGTAGGTATGAATCGTTGACCCAAATGAGCTTAGAAAGGAGGCAGGTAGAGTGTAGCGTGGAAAGGGCAGATTCAAGGAAGACTGGCCAAGGAGCCAGTGCCACTCCAACTGTGCCAGGCCAGCCTTCTTGTGTCTAGTTTACCATTCAGCAGACATTTATCTAGTATCTTCTCTATACCAGGCAGTGGGGAATCAGACAAGAGAAAGATGTTATCTCCATCTTCAAGGAGGTCTCGGGCTCATGGGAGAGACAGACAGAGACTGCAAATGGTTGCCCTACCCAGAGAGATCAGGGAGGGCTTCCCAGAGGAGGTGACTTCCAGCATTTACAGGAAGAGAGGAGATCAGGACAGACAGGACATGTAGTTAGATCCAAGGCCTAGACTCCAGCCCACCCTACCAGTTACTCTCAGTCACCAGGCCACATGGAGAGGAATGGAGGCCCCCGCTACAGCCGGCACCAGATTCCAGTCCCTGGTTCTTGAGTTTTCCAGCTGAGGCCTCAGAAATTGCAGAGCCGAGCAAAGTCCCCCGCTCTGTGCCCTGACCCAGCTCCTGACGCACGAATCTGGGAGCATGAAGCATGGTCCTTTTACGCCACTCTGTCTGGGGTAACGTGTTAACACAGGCAGCGTAACTGGCACAGCTCCCCACGGTCTGCACTTGTCATGAAGTCCAAGTTCTTCAGACTGACTTACCAGGTACTCCACGGCCTGGCCCTGCCTGCCACCCGGGTTCCTGTCTTCCCTCTTCTCCTGTCACGGCCTTCGCTTCTGCCAGATTGAAATGTCTCAAAGCATTTCAGAATTCGATCCAGAATTCGTTCAGAATTCAATCCGGAATTCATTCAGAATTTGAATTCTGACACATGCCAGGCTGCACACTTCATATGGGCTCTCCCTTTTACCCAGCACACGCCTTCCTGCCCAGCAGACCTGGCCACTCCACCTCCAGTCTTTCCTCGGTCACTGAGCGCCCTTTTCCTGTGAGCCTAGGACACCCTTTACCCCCAACACAGCCGCTGTCACTTGCTCCATGGCCATTGCCTGTCCTCATGGCCATCCCCCTCCCTCAACTAGGAGCTCTGTAAGGGCAACTATTTTGTCCCTTTCATTGTTTAGCTCCCAGCACTATGCCTGGTATGTACTTGTTAGAGAAATGCACAATTGAATGTAAGAATGAGCTCTCCCTCACCAGGAGCAATCAAGCACACACCAGGCATTTCCTGAGCCCCTCCTATGTGCCAGGTGCTGCAGAGAGTGCCTTCTCATCTCTCATTCACAGTAAGGGTGGTGGGCGCTGTCAGTGCAGGAAGAAGTCAGTGCCAGGGCAGTCAAGAGGACAGCTATCATCCAGGGAGACTTCCTGGAGGAGGTGGCCTTAGAGCTGGGCCTTGAAGGATGGGCAGGATTCCAACAGGTGGACACAGAGGGAACAAGTGCAGTCAAGGGAAACAAAGGGAACTGCCTGGATAAAGCCTAAGGCAGCGCCACACAACGTGCCAATCCATGGGCCACACTTGGAGTGCCCTGGTCTCAGTGGAGAGACCAGGACCTGGGAATGGCCGGGGCATCTGCATAGAGGAAAAGTTCACTTCACAAGAGAGAACCAAGCTGTGTGCCAGCATGCAGGCCCTGAGACAATGCAAGTGGCAGCTGTTTGGAGCTGGGGGCGGGGAGCAGAGTTCGGGCAGGAGCCAGAGTCCCCAAGCTAGAGCCAGACAGAGATGCTCTACTCACAGGCCACAGGCCCCAGACAAGATACAGCTGCCCTCCGTGTGCCCTGCACACAGCACCCAGCTCCTCAGTGGGCCTGGGTGACGTCCGTCGCTCCCAGGCTGGGGCAGTGGCTCCTGACCTTTCTGCAGTGACCGACCACTTTAAGACTCTGTCAGCACAGGGGACCCTCCGTTTGAAACGTTTCCACGGGCACATGGGCTGCCACGATGACCTATAATTTCACAAGTTTGTAGACCTGCGCTCCCCCAGCCCCCAGTAAAGAGCCCCGGTCAGACGCCCCTTGGACGATGTGTGGGAGCCCCAGTGACTAGAATCAGGTGTGGTGATGACAAGGCACCTAAAGAAAGGCCTGAAGGCACATGGGGGCTGGGCACACCAAAAAGGAACTGACTCCAAGGCAGGGTGGAAGCTGGGAGGCAGGGGGAGGGAGGAACCAGCAACCTGTGGGCTGCAGGGTTAAAGCCTCGGGGAGGGCAGATGGCCGGTGCCCCGAGGCAGGCCCGGGGAGGCCCAGGGAGAGCTCTGGGCACCAGGCAGAGGAGACCCCATGTGTCTCGGCCTCAGTTTCCAGGTTGTGAAATGAGAAGATGCTCCTCCAGCCTGCTTCCTCCCTAGTGGGTCCCAGGGAGCAGGGCTGCGGCAAAGCCCACCGGGCGCCTGGATGAATGCCAGGATTGTGCTCATTCTAAGGCGTCGTCTGTACTGCACGGAAGCGGCTCAGAGAGGCACCAGCCTTGCAGGGAGAGCGATAACAGACCACACTGATAATGCCGGCCGAGGAGCATGGAGAGCGTCTGGAGGGCTGTCACCAGGATGCGAGGGGAGAGAGCAGGCTAACAGGGAGGGGCCATGTGCCAGGCTGCTCCTGGGGGCTCCCGCAGGGCCTCTGAGCTCCTAGCAAGCCTTCCTCCAGAGAGGCCTCCAGGGCATGTGAAAAGCTAGGGAGAAGCTGAGACCAGGAGATTGTTGGAGCATTTGCATGAGGCCCTGGGGGGCGGGGACACTGCCCACCCCAGCCGCACCCCCGACTCCGCCTCTTGCTTGCTCTATGACCTGCCAGGCCCTCACTGGGCACCCACCTATCGTTCCCAGGACACGTGGCTCTCTGCCTCCCTCAGACACGGAGCACAGATCTAAGGTCTCCATGCCATGGTGCCCGGTCCACAGATGAAGAAACTGAGGCACAGAGAGATCGAAGAGTCTATCCCACTCCAGAGCTCAGTTCTTAGCTACTGTGCTATTTGGAGGTCCCGAATGGATGACTGGGCCCAGAAAAGAGAAACTGGAATATTCTGACCTAAGGGGAAGTCCATCCCCACAGGGAGAGGCAGCCTTCTGACTAGGCTTGGAAGGGGGGGGTGCAGCCAGTGTGGGGGTGCAGGGACATCGCAGCCAGCAGACTGTGCAGCGAAGCTAGGCTGAGGGTAGACGAGAGGCTAGTGACCATTCATAACAGCTGCCATGGATTGACATTGACTTATAGAAAGCGTCCTACTGAATCCACACACAAGTCCACGAAAAGGACTCATTCCCTTTTTTTTTGAGGCAGAGTCTCACTCTGCTGCCTGGGCTAGAGGGCTGTGGCGTCAGCCTAGCTCACAGCAACCTCCAACTCCTGGGCTCAAGCAATCCTCCTGCCTCAGCCTCCCAAGTAGCTGGGACTACAGGCGCACTCCACAACCCCCGGCTAATTTTTCTGTCTTTAGTAGAGATGGGGTCTCCCTCTTGTTCAGGCTGGTCTTGAACTCCGAAGCTCAAGCGATCCTCCTGCCTCGGCCTCCCAGAGTGCTAGTCATTCCCTTTTTGACAGGCACTCAGAAAGGTTAAGTGACTTACTTCTGATCACACAGCTGGGACTGGGACATGGCAAGGCAAGATTTAAACAAAGCTCTACCTCCCCACTCCTGCTTTGCCGCTGTCTACTCTCCCTCTCAAAGCACCTACTCGCCTTCCTGCCCAGGTCTAGGGTGGATGGGATTAGGTACATGGCAGGTGGACACCACAAGAGGATCTGATTCCTGCCCCCATGGGGGAGGACAGCAGGTGGCAGCACCTCTGAGTCCTTAACGAACAAACCCGTAGGCCTCAGGAAAGCCCCCTCCAAGCAGGGGCTGGAGAGCAGGGAAGCCCCTGCCTTTGGCGCTGGAACTGCCTGCTCCGACCGCCAGTCAGTCAACAAGCATCACTGCGTCTCTGGCCCCTCCGTGCCCAGGAATGCCCGGCAGCATCTGCTTTGGTTCACGTATTAGTTTTTTGATCTGATAAAAGAGGTTTGTCTCCCAGCCACCTACTAGAGAAGGGCACATCCTGCATCCAGAAGCTCAGGGGGACAAACGCTGCTCAAAAATCAGCATTCTTGGCCGGGCGCGGTGGCTCACGCCTGTAATCCTAGCACTCTGGGAGGCCGAGGCGGGTGGATCCTTTGAGCTCAGGAGTTCGAGACCAGCCTGAGCAAGAGCGAGACCCCATCTCTACTAAAAATAGAAAGAAACGATCTGGACAGCTAAAAATATAAAGAAAAAATTAGCCGGGCATGGTGGCGCATGCCTATAGTCCCAGCTACTTGGGAGGCTGAGGCAGAAGGATCACTTGAGCCCAGGAGTTTGAGGTTGCTGTGAGCTAGGCTGACGCCACAGCACTCACTCTAGCCCGGGCAACAAAGTGAGACTCTGTCTCAAAAAAAAAAAAAAAAAAAAATCAGCATTCTTCAAATGAGGCTCAGGGACACAGGGCAGAGCTTGTCCCCCAGCTCTGAGCTGGGTGGCAGGTGTGTGAGCTCCACGTGGGGCGGCTGACGTCACTCGGCTTCCTCTCCACACTCCCTGCTGCCCCACAGGCGAGCAGTCCCCCGGCTCTGCCCCTTCTCACCGGGGCCCACCGCCCCTTCTAGGGACCTTGGCATCTCTGGTGGCACACTGGCCACGCTGCCTCCATCTCATCCCCCCACACCAGCATCCCGCATTCATACACCTGTTACTGGGCCCACAACACCTACTGTGTACCAGGACCTACTATGTGGCAGCATCAGTGCTAGGCCCTGCCTACCAGAGTGAAAGACACAGTTCCTGCCTTCCAGAAACTCATGATATAGCGGAGGTGGCGGCGCCATGAGGCTCCACACACTTGGGAATGAATGTTTCAGAAAGGCGTGGTGACGCTTAGGGGGAGGAAAGCCCGTGCTGTGGGAGGAAAGCAAGGGGCCACAACTGCAGCAGGAGAGATCCAAGTTCAGTCTTGAAGGATGAATAAGAGTGAGGTGCCTGGCCTTTCCTCTACCCAACAAGACCCAGCTTAAAAAGCCCTCCTTCATCCTCTTGTCCCAAACCAGTCCCAGCCTGGCCTGTGTTTTCTCCATGTCCCCACAGCACATGCCTCCACTCTTATTAGAACTTAGTAAATGGTGCCTGCAAGGCCCTTGCCCACGGCCATGCCGACCATGAAGTGCACTGCTCAGGGCTTCCATTCCCAGGGTGGTGGGTGAAAATAGCACCCCCTAAAGTTTTATAGTGCACGGCCTGCACAACTGGACATGGCCACCCTATGGCCATAGGTGATTTTTTTTTTTCTCAGCATCAGCCCCACCAGCTTTCCCCACAGTGGGATATCCGATTAGTTAGTCCTCACCTTTCTCCACTCCGCTGCCCACCCACCACTCTGCTCTTTCCCCACTGCCTCACAGGCCCCTCTACTTCCTTCACACCTGGCCTCCACTCGCACTGGTTTCTGCCAATACGGCTAACCACGTTTACACTGATGACTGCCATAGTCCTGCTCCATCTGTGTGCTCAGAATCCTCCTTTGAGTATGATTTTAAGAAATACATTGACTCATGAAATTAGGGAGTGTCGGCATGTGTGCGTGGACTGTAAATGGAACAGGGAAGTAGCGTCGTTGATCATCCACTGCGTGCCAGCCAGGAGCGCCGTGCGAGCTGCTTCACGTATCTAGACAAAGACTACTTGAAGGAGGAAAAAAAAGAAAATTAGTTCAGCTTCCGTGTTGAGGATCGAGTGAACAGGAACCGAGCCTGGAGGCGTTTGTTGAATGCACACTTTGAATACATATATGACAAAATGTTTCTTGTTCCACTCCCTCCCTCCCTACAACCCCTTCTGTAAGTGTCGTGCCCTTTGGTCTATCATGAGCGTGTACATGCGTGTGGATCGAGGCAGACAAACCTGGGTTTGAGCCTGTCTTCCCCATAGTGGGACTGGAGCCTGTCATTGTCCTCTCTGGGCCCCAACATCCTCCTCCATGCTGTACAGGTAACACTAGTAGGACCTCGAAGGCTCGCAAGGATTTACTGGGCTTCCCCACGCTGTGTCCAGCAGGGTGCCCGTCCCGTATTAAGCCATATGCGTTAGCTGCTCTCACAGTTGCCATCACTACTGAGACCCCAGCTTCTTCCCTTGCTGGAGTTCGCACGTCAGCTCGACGTACATTGAGGGAGGAAGATGAAGATGCCGGAGCTGCACCAGCCCCATCCCGTGCCCGTCTCCTGGGATCCCAGCAACCTGGCAAGTGGGAGTCGGGGCCGGCCCCGTGTGAGGTGTTCTGGAAGCACTGACTGGGACCCTGGCTCTGCCAAGTCCACTTCCCAGCACCAGGCGGGGACAAATACACCAGGAGTGTGCACACGGCTCCCACAAGGGCGCTGAGAGAGCAAACAGTTCGAAACCATCAAGTGGAAGTCCCTATGTAAATACGATTCCCTAATGGATTCATGGCAGCAAGGGAGATGTCGTCCAACTGACTATCTAACAAAGCTGTTTAAAGAGGGAGATAGCAGGGATCATGTTTTATGTATTAGCTGTGAAAAATTCTCTTTAAGATTTGTCTCAGTCATCATAACGCCGGAGTTCCGATAAAGCGCCAAGCCTGATGATGTATGTTTTACGAGGACACGCACCTCCTCCGGCCTTCGCTGGCTTCGCCCCACCCCACCCCCTTCCCTGATCACGTCCTCAAGAGATACATTTGTCCTCCCCACCCCCAAAATGTTCTAAGGCAAACAGAACATTTGTTTTCCATGCATGTGTTAATACCTCAAGCTTCACACCAAGTTTTCAAACCGGATTGGCATCCTAGGCCGATGTAGAAATGTCTGGGTCAAATATACTTTAAAGAAAAATTTCTTTAATTAGTTCCTTTTGAACACTACACAAAGGCCTAGCTTGATAGCGAGGCGATTTATTGCCATCTTGACATCGCTTCTGTGTTTATCAGTTAAATGGTTCTGTTGCATTGGAAATAGGACATCTCGCAAGGACCTTGCAGGCCTGTGTGCTTGTTATTCCGCTCCTTGCCTGCTTCCTCGGAGGCTCTGGGCATTGTTCTCTCCGGTTTGAATGTGGAGGGGGGTGGGGACCGGAGGTGAGCCTGGCCTGGAGATCAAAGTAGTTTGGCCAAGTTCAAGGAAAAAGGGAAACCAGAGTGAGAGTCAGAGCTAAAATCTCCCTTTGCAATCCTGACAAGTTGCCTTATCACCCCAGGCTGAGTTTTCTCGTCTCTGAAATGGGCACAGTGATGATATCTCCTTGATGGGGTGGTTGCGAGGATTAAATGAGATAATGAATATCACACGCCCAGCACGCAGTAAGTGCTCAATAAACTGTAGCAATTATGATAATGATAATCATTATCAGTATCCTCTCAAGATGCTTCCTCTCTCCATTCCTGAGGTCTTGGCATTAAAACCCTCTCCAACGCCTTCCTCGTGATGCAGAGGAAACCTGACTTCCCTCTCAAAGGAAAAGACAAGGTTCTGACAATTTGTCATCCAGCCCAGGATTCAACTATTCATGTGCACACAAATCTCCTGAAGATCTTCCTAAATGCAGATTCTGAATCAGTAGTTCTGGGTAGGGCCTGAGATTCTGCATTTCTAACAGACTCCTAGTGATGTGATATGGCTGGGCCGGGGACCACATTCTGAGTAGCAAGGGGCTAGCCACAGGGTAGCCATTTATTCCTAGGTAAGTGGGTGGTGCAGGGGAGAGGAGGGAGGTATTGGTCTTTTTTCTTCCTCCTTTCTTTCCTTTCTCCCTCCTTCCCTCCCTTTCTCTCTCTCTGTCTTCCCCCACTCTGTAGGATGAAATGCTTCACTTTCACAGCATCAGCCCAAAGAATGGAGAGCTGAGAAATGACCTAAGCCAGGACAATTCAGTCATTCAGTCATTCAGTCGGGCCCTCCTTCCTTACGTGTCGACAAGCAGGGACTGCATACATGTTCTGCGTCCGACACTGCACCCAGAAAGAAAGCCAAAGAAACAAGATTCCCTCCGAGAACCAAAACCCAGCGAGAGAGCCTGGGTGCCTGCAGGACTCTGGGGCAGAGCTTTGCGTAGCCATCTTTCAGAAACTTGGGACCAAGAAGGAGATCAAAGCCACTAGAAATGTCAGCGTGGATGTTGTTTCCATAGCCACTGACCGAGAGGTCAGGGGGGTGCAGGCTGTTTCCAGGAACCGTGAGAGGCCAGGGCAGGAGAAGAGTCACGGCAACACCGACCCAGACAGCGCTGTCTGGGAGGAGAAGGGCGCGCTGGGGACAGGCAGGCCATGGGCCCAATCCCTGCTCCCCACGTCCTCCCTGACCAGATAGTGAGAGCACCTCCCTCCCGGGGACGCGGGGAGGGGCGAGCATGATCCTGGCACGTCCCTCTCCCGGGTCTGTGAGCTCCCTTCCCCATCCATCTGAAGGAGCTGGGGATTTAGTCTGCAAGTGACAGCTTGAGCAGCACTGAATCACAGGGGCTGGCTCTTTTGTTTATTTCCCATGGCAAGCCTGCCTACTCAATAATTCAATTCAACAGGCCCTGCGTAAGCCCTGCCTCATTCTAAGGGCCGTGCAGGGCACTGGGTCGGGGGGTGGGGGGGGCAGGATAGAAAAATAAAGATTCTGTTCCTGCTCTCAAGGAACTTCCTGTCTCGCCAGCGTGGAACCTAGGTGCCCAGAGAGCCCCGCTCCCCAGAGAGTAACTGTCATGTAACGACTGTCACAAGGGCATGGAATCAGCCGCTGGTGCAGCGAGGACCAAAACTCAGTTCTATTTGCTCTGCAACAGGGTTAAAACTTCCCAGATTTTTATTAAGGAAGAAAACAAAAAGATTCTGCGTGGTGTCTGATGAAAAGGCCAAGGCATCAGAGACGGCTGAGCATGGCCTCTGAAATACAGCCGTCCCATTCTCTGAGTCCCCACTGCGTCTATGCACACTCGTAACTCCCATGACAGGTAAATTGAGATCGATGCTGTAATTATGACACCCAAATAGCCCAGAATTTTTGGTGATCGTCACAATTTCACATATTTCATCCTGTTGTCTCCTTGGGTATCTGAGCGCTTGCCGGATCAGACGTCCTGATGCGGGGCTGGGAAATTCGGTGGCCACAATGATAATGGCTAGTTACACACTCCCTGGCTGGCTTATTTCGGAGCACCGAGCAGAGTGCGGCGTAATCAACTGCTTTCCTGTCTCTCTCGACTCTGGGCTGGGTTCTCCGGGAAGGCAGGGCCTGTGTCTTTTATTAGTGGAAATTCTGTGTGTCCAGGGACTGGTAGGTAGATTGATTTTCAAATCAAAAAACAACTAAATAACAAAAGGCTCATTGCATCTTGCATTGGCAAATGGCTGAATAAAAGGAGAAAGGTAAAAAGCAAGGGAAGGAAGAGGGAAGGAAAGAGAATGGAGGAGAAACAGATCCTTCCCACCTGGGAAGAACTGCTCCTCTGAGGAGGTGGGCGTGCTGTGTCTATTTACTATGAGGCTAACGAGGCCGACTTTTTCTGGCAAGTTCACAAACCTCTGCCTTTCTCCTCTGTCCCAAGGCTCCCTGCAGTTAAAGATGAAAGCGATCATGATAGTGATGCTGTTTCGTATGAATCCAGAGGCACCTGGGGCTCTCAAGCCCCACTCAAGGGGGGCCGGCCTGAGAGCTGGGGTCCCGGTTGCAAACCCAGCGCTGCACCCTGCACGATGCCAGCAAGTCATAACCCCCTCCTCCTTTCTGAGCCTCAGTTTTCCCATCTGTAAAATGAGCAGTGGAACTGTGATCCGTCGGTTTCCAGCTCTGCTCTCTGCAGCTGTAAGGGAGTCACCGCAGTGGGCGGAAAGGGGGAGGCCCAGGCAGGTGGAGGCCCAGCCTCGCCCACCACTATCACAACAGCTTGGCTTGGTCTATATATAGACTGGGCCTCTGCACAGAGTTTCCCTTTGAAGAAAAGGTTTTGAGGTTAAAAATAAATTGAGAATTACTGGATTGGATGCCTTTCAGCTTTGACATTCTACTTCCTGTCCTTGAATCTATTTCTCGAATGCCTACTGCAAGGCTGGCACGATGCTGGCCCCGAGGGCTGGCTGGTGAGCAAGGCCCCATCCCACCCCTCAAGACTCACAGTCTCTGAGTGGGGACCATGCAGCCATTCAGGGTGCCACCACCCTTCAAACAGCAGCTGGTACATAGTTAGAGACGGGAACCAGCTCCTGAGGGCCCTCACTCAACTCCAGGCAAGATGGTATCCAGACCACTTCTACACCAGAAATGACACACAGGACATGAAGAGGATGAGCTTAGGGATGAGAAGGTGGCAATGCCCTGACCACTGTCCCTGGTGCAGGGGATCCAGCCCCACAGGCATGAGGACATGAGGACCTCAGGTGCTCACCACCACACAGGTGCCTTACGTGAGCTCTTTATTAAGTCTTCATGATCCTGCAACCTGAGCATTCTTATCCCCCTTGTACAGATGAGAACACTGAGGCTCAGAAGCTTGAAGTAACTTGCTCTCCACCCCTGCTTTCCACCCTCTAAAGTCAAACCTCTCTACAGCCTGTGCCAAAGATCATCTGGTCTCTCTTGGGCCCTGCTGTGGGGTGTAAAGGGAAGAGCCATTTGTCTGGGGTGGGGCTAGAGTGTCACCAAAGGGTCAGCATCCCCATAAGGCCCATGGTAGACATCAGAAGGGACCCTTTGAGAAGAGGTGAACCTGAGGTCCTGGTCAGCTTCCCCCTTGATGCCGTCTCCTTCCTATACCAACTTTGGAAGTATGAAGTCTTGTACCCAGACACAGGGCACTTCTTACAGCAGAGGGATGGGTGCGGGGGTGTCGCTCCACAGATCACTAGGGTAATCAGGCCGGCCAGCTGAGGCCAACCTCCTTTGTCCATGGCCCAGACAGAATCCCCCCAAAACAGTGATTTTCAAGGGCAGCACACTGATCCTCTGCCATGCCAGTCCCTAGAAAGGGTTAAACATTAGGAGTGAAACTGACACGAGTTCCAGTTCTGGCTCCCCCACTAATTCCCATTTGATCTTGAGAAAATTATTTATCCTTCTCTGAATCTTGGCTTCTTCCTCTATAAAATAGAAATAGTAATATATTACAGGGCTATTTCTTTTTTTTTAGGATTAGTGCATGATTTCTAATTTAATCTTTGTTTTCTTCTGTGTTGTAATGCTCGTAATTTAAGGGTCAAATCATTATTCAGGACTTTTGAGGTCGGGTTTGGTGGGTCACAGCATAATCCCAGCACTTTGGGGGGCTGAGGTGGGAGGACTGCTTGAGACCAGAAGTTTGAGACCAGCCTGGGCAACATAGCAAGACACCATCTCTACAAAAATAAAAAACTTAGCTAGGCGTGGTGGTGCACACCTGTAGTCCCAGCTACGGGGGAGGCTGAGGCAGGAGGCTGGTTTGAGCCCAGGAGTTTGAGGCTGCAGTGAGCTATGATACTGCCACTGCACTCCATCCTGGGTGACAGAGTGAGACCCTGTCTCAAATAAATAAATAATAAAAATAAAAAGACTTGAAAGTCATCTGCCCCATTCCTACTTCCCATCTCTCACCTCTCTAAGACAAACACTTGCAACTTTAACAGCTTCACTGAGATATAATTCACATACCATACAATTCACCCACTTAATGTGTACAATTCAATGGCTTTTAGTATATTCCCAGAGCTGTGCATTCATCACCACCATCAATTTCAGAACATTTTCATTACTGCCCTAAAAACTTCACCCCTGCCTGCAGCCATCCACTCCCGGTGTCTCCGTCCCCTCCCCCACCCCCGCCCCTGGCAACCACTAATCCACTTTCCATCTCTGTAGAATTGCCTGCTCTGGACTTGCCCATAAATGGAATCATAGCATATGGGGTCTTTTGCGACTGGCTTCTTTCACTTCAAATAATGTTTCCAAGGTTCACTTATGTTGTAACATGTACTGGTACTTCATTTCTTTCTTTGCCACTTTGTAGCTATTCAGCACCATGTTTTATTTGTGCCCTCCTCAGTTTATGGATATTTGGGTTACTTCTGCTTTTGGGCTATCATGAATGATGCTGTATGAACATTTGTATCCAAGTCTTTGTGTGGACAGACATCTTCATTTCTCTTGGGTGTATACCTAGGAGAAGACATGCTGGCTCATATGGTAACCCTGTGGTTAACCAGCTGAGGAATTGCCACACTGTTTTCCAAAGCATCTGCACCGTTTTACGTCCGCACCAGCAGTGCATGAGACACAGGGTTGTTCTGACGAGGTTTCGCTGGGGTGATGCTTATCAAGTACCTAGTCTGGTGCTTGGCAAGTAGTCAAAGAAAGAGTAGTCCCCTCTCCCTTTGCTTTCTTAACATACCAGTGTCCTTAACACTTCTAACTCTTCCTGACGCTTAACCTAAACCCATCTGCCGATCTTATTCTGAATCCGGGGCAGAGTTCCTCTCTCCAGTTTATCCCGCATTTGCGTAGTGAAGGTTTCTTTAACCAAATTAACCCCGCGCACCAAGGGGGTACTCTAGGAGCCCCAAATGGCACCTCACTTGCTCATCTTGCCAACGTGATTGGGAGGCCAACCCTTGACTTCGCTGCACTCTACACCTACTGCTCATACTCCTGGCCTTTTGTATGCCTGCACTGTCCAGGAGCACTTGGAAGCTCACATCCAAATCAGGATTATCCTGGTTTCTTGGCACTAGGGTTCCAACTCGGAGTCCGGGACCTGTAGATAAGACCCGCTGAACAAAGCTAGAACAGAATTCCAGGTATTGAATTCCAGCCCTGACTATTTAAGGCTCCCTCCAACACAATAGGAGGCTGTAAAATGCTCTAAGATAAAAGCACATGAAAGATGCAAGAAATCGATACACACAAGAGAACCGTGGCGTGGGAAATTCACTCTCAGGCAGCCTCTTCTCGACTTTGGACCCCGACACCTTTAGCTGGTTGCCCTCTATAGCTTACCCCAAGTCTCTTAGAATACCTCCTTTGTAGTAGCTGGGTTTATTACGGTTGAAAGTTATAAAAACCCAACTTGAGAAAGCTGAAGCTAAAAGGGGACCTGTTTGGCTCATTTAATAGAGAAGTCTGGGTGAGGGAGGAGGCGACATCTGCAATGAGATCACTGTGCAGGCGCCTCTCGCTCACATCACTGTCTCTGGCCCTTTCCTGGGCTTCTCCGTGCGGTTCGGTAGGTACGACAGGAGGGGAAGGGTGTGTGCCATGCCCCAGATATTCCTAGGCTTAAATAAATCCAGTTTAGCAATCTCAGATGACAGGGAAAGCATTTTCTACTCAAGTGTCTATATATAAGACCCCAGCTGTAGACTCTTGACAGGTGGAGCTTGGGCCCTAAGCCCACCCTGAGTTTCGAGTGGGGTCACACCCCTGGCATTGGCAGTTTCACCAATACCATATGGAATGGGGAGGGGAAGTTCTCCAATGATGGGGAGCCGTTTCCCCAACAAGAGGATCTTGAATAGACAGACACAACAGGGCTTTTCAACCTTCCCAGCAAGCACCACAGAGCTCCCAGTGCCCAGCTCATGTGGCCTTTGGGTCTCCTTGTAATAACATATCCCACTTATTGAATGCCCAAGACCTACCAGGCACCCCCCATGGGTTTTCCCTAATCCCCACAATAGTGCTCCAAGGCGGCTATTCACACCCTATTCTACAGACAAAGAACCAGAGGCTCAGAGAGGCCAAGGCAGCGGCCCAAAGTCACAAAGCTAGAAAGTGGCTGAGCTGAGATTCAAACCCTAAATCCAAATCGTATGTTTTCTCTCCTCGTTCCGTCTCTCCTTGGTGGAAACTCCGCAGCCAGCTGGCGTCCTGCTAGCTGCCTGCACAGGTGTGTTCATTTAGCTCTTTGACAGTGATGAAGGCTTTTGAGGGAGGCTCCTCTGCCTCTCTCATCCCCAGCATCCCTGGGCAGGCTGTCTCCCACCAGAGGGAGATGGGACATTCATTACAAGGCTAACAAGCTTGTACGTCTGTCATTCAGTCACAGCACCCGAGTAGGCTTTGCAGACTCACGCAGAAGGACTGTCTCCTGCCAAGCGGGGACGGCGGGAGATGTTCCAACATGACCAGGCACTGCCTGGGTGCGACAGCAGCCCCACTCCAGCACAGCCATCTCATCCTGGGTGTCTCTGGCAACCATGACCATGTCCTCAGACTTCACGCTGACAAAATGACAGCCTCGGAGGCAAGGGACTTTATTTCCAAGTCTCAACAGACGATAGAGCACGTGGGTTCTGGAGCCAGACTGCCTGGGTTGGAATCCTAACTCCCCCACTTACTAGCTCCACGACCTGGGGCAAGTTCTTTCACTCTCTCTGTGCCTCAGTTTCCTCATCTGTACTATTACCACCAAGTTATTGTCATGAGGGAAGAGCAGAGTAATACTTGTAAAGTGTTTTAAACAGCACTCCATAAATGCCAGGCATGACCATTCCAGTGACTCTGTATACCCTTGACCAAAGGGACAAGGAGGACGGGGAGGGGTGGCAGCTCCCCGGGCTCCAGGGGAGAATGACTGGATCCACCTCCTCACAGGGTCAGCTGGGACATCGGAGCCATCACCCAGCTCTGGCTCCAAGTTTCTCTGTGCCTCCAATGCTTCACTTCACCCTGAAGAGCTTTGGGTCTCTTATCTGCAAATCAAAGGTAATAACACCTGCCCTTCCTGCGGGCTACGGCAGCGATGGCTATGCGTGGACTCTGAACGCTGACCTCACTCCCTGACCCTGGTAGGACTTCTGGAAGAGCACACGCGTGATGAGGGTAAGCAGCATCTTGGGGGGCCCTGGGGAGGTGGGAAAGTTAAGACCAGGCTCTGGGCATAGGCACCTGTGGGGGCGGGTATCATTATCATCCCTGTCATCACCATCATCAGCTTCATCATCATCGTCATCATCAGAACATCAGAATATTGTTACGAAATGCCTGATTGCACATGGTAATTGATGGGACTGTTTGAAAATCATTATGTGGTCCCTGCCCTTGCCTGCGGGTAATTATCCTCTACATCAGTGGTTCTCAACTAGGGGTAATTTTGCCCCCCAAGGGACTTTGGCAATGTCTAGAGACACTTTGGGGTTTTCACAACATGAGGGGGTTGTTACAACTGGTAAATAGAGGCCACAGATGCTGTTAAACACTCCGCAATGCACAGCATAGCCCCGTAGCAAAGAATTATCCGGCTCAAAATGCCAGTAGTGCTGAGGTTGGCAAACCTGCTGTGCACTCTTAAAATTTAAAGCGTGACTGAGGTGCAGCATCACCTGCGCGCTTGTTTCTCAGCCCTATCAAATGAGAATCTGTACATAATACAGCTGGAAAGACACGGTCTAAAAGAGACACATGCATAGAAGATACATGGCCACCAAACCGAACTATTAACCATGTAGACCAAATGCAGGGCATTTGGGGATGGGGAAACAGAAGACAGACTACCCGTGGGTGACAGAAGGCTGGATGGATTGGGGGAACACTAACATATGCCAAGCGCCATGGTAGGTACTTCACATTGATTATCTCATTTATCTCCAAAACAAGTCCAGGTAATACATATAACTTCTCAGTCTTACTGATGCTTACATGGTAAAGACTATGTCAACCATGATCTTCCTATTTTGACATATGTAAAACTTTCCAGAATCTACCTACTGCCATGTAACTAGATTACATAAAAAAAAGTTCCTAGTATGCTTGCACGTAAAACCTTATTTAGAGTTGTCGTCTGATAATAACTTTTAGTTTCTCACTCAAGTGGAGGCATATTTTTATATGTGCAAAGAATGCAATTTTCTCCTTTGTTTTCTCTTAAAAGATCAATAAACATCTTGTTTGCCTTTAACAAAACTTGTGTAAATTCTCTATAATCAGCATTTAGTTCCTTTTATTAAGAGGCTGTGTCTAAGGTTGACAATAACATTTAGTAACGCTGGGTCTTTATGATCCAAAAACTCAATGGCTGCGGCACAGGGATGTAATAACAACATCTACTATTTATTAGACACCTGGTGTTTGTGGTCGGCTCTACACCAGCACCTCTAATCCACCACACCTGCGCTGTTCATCATTCCTGATTCCTGTTTTTCAGAAGAAGAAACTAAGGCATAGACTTGGTCAAGATTGGACTTGGTGGGACCTATCTGGCCCCGAAGCCCAGGCTCTCTGCCTGCCCCCACCCTGCCCCTTAGTCGGAGTGGTCCTCGGCACTTCCTGGAACGCTCAAGGTTCTCGCTCTGCCTGACTACCCCAATTCCACCCCGGAGACCTGTTTGCCCACGTCCCCTTCTCCCCCCCCATCAGCAGGACTCCCTTGCCCTCCACGCCCCAGTTACCCCACGGCTTGGAAGACGTGGCACAAGGACTTCAGTGCTAAAGGCGGATGATTATTGACCTGGATCAGGGTCTGCTGACTTCTTCTGTGAAGGGTAAGATGGTAGATATTCTAGGCTTTGCAAGATAATACAGTCTCCATCACACTCACTCAACTCTACGATTGTAGCACCAAAGCAGCCAATAGGTAAACAAATGAGTAGGGCTGTGTGCCAATAAAACTTTATTGACAAAAACAGGTGGCAAGCCAGATTTGGCCCCCAGGCTGTAGTTTCCAACCCCTGACCTATATGATCTCCAGAGTTTCTTCATGCCCTGGTGTTCTGTGCCTTATGTGTGGGAGAAAGTCCCAGACTGGAGATTGAATAATGGTAGTCTAAGGCCACATCCAGCCCACCGATAGGTTTTGTTCAGCCCAGAGTTGGGGTTTTTAATGATGTTTTAAAACGTATCTGAAAGCAGAGACTAGGATATTGATCCTGCATGTCACACTACCCAGCTTCAGTAACTCTCACCGTTTTGTCAATCCCATCTCAGCCATCCCCTGGCACACATCTTTCTGTTTCTGAAATATTTTTAAGGAAATCTAGACATCACATTATCTCACCCATAAATATTTCATTATGTCTCTCTAGCAGATAAAGACTTTTTAAAAACATAACCACAAAACCATTATCACCCTAACAAAATGAAGAATAATTCCTGATTAGCATCTAGTATGTCGTGCATATTTAAATTTCCCTAATTGTCTCAAAAATGTCTTTTTACAGGTGGTTTGTTTGAATCGGTCTCCAAATAAGGTCTACACATTGTATTCACACAGAGCTTTTAAATTTTTGAATTAGTTGTCAACATGTGAAAATCTGGATTTCACATAAACATCGGGTTTTCAGCTTGTCATGAAAAAACACTGGGAGATCTGGCAACTTTGCAACCTCATTCCACGGCAGCAGTAGCACTGGGAAGCCAGCACGTATTTTAGATGGTGGCTTGTGTTCTCCCGCCCCCACCATGGCCCCCACATTGTCACCCATCCAGCGGTCCCGAAGGCATCAGAGTGCGCCCTTCCTACTTTTGACATTCCCATCTCTCCCTCCCTCCTCGCACACAGTCACTTGGGCCATTCTCTGGCCCACTTTTCCCTCCACCCACCCCAAGGCTGCCCTTTTATCATTCTTTTTCCTCCTTCAAAGCAAACTTTCAGAGTCTACCTGATGCCAGGAGGAATCATGTAGTGCGGGTGGGCAGAGAAGAAAGGTTTACCCAGAGTGATCAGCCAGCCCTCCAGCCCCTCGGGGTGTCTGCCTAACAGGGCACTAGGAAAGCTCTCCAGGGCCCCAGCACCCTCCCGCGCTGGTTCAGTGGGTGCCTGAAGCTCACAGAGCACAGAGCCCTTGCTCCCCGGGTAGAAAGAGAACAAGCTGGCTTCAAATTTACTGTGTGACCTTCAAGAATCACTGTCCCTCTCTGGGCCCCAGATGCCCCTTCTATACAATAAGGGAGTTAGTGGGGGGAAAGCTTGGGGAAGAGAATCGTTCAAGTTGAGTTCCCAGGTGAGATATGAACAATCTGTAGCTGACCTTGTGATGCTGGGATGCTAGTGGTCATTCATGGCCTCTTCCCCCCTTCACCAGGTTGGCCAGGGGGGAGGGGACCTGGTATAGATCAAGAGCAAAGCCAGGAAAGGTGCCACCTCCAGGGCTGAGCAGGAGGAGGAAACAGCATACACCCCTCTTTTCCCCTCCACCTTCTCAGCACCACCTCTTCTCACTGGGGTGCACATCGGTGCTTGATTCTCTTCCCTTCTGGGTATTCACAGGTCCTGTCTGGCCATGCCTCAACATGGCACATGTGGGACATCCACTAGGGCAGGAGGGAGGCTAAGGCTGGATCCGAGCCTGTGTGGCTGTGTGTGGGTGTGTCTGCGTAGGACAGGGACGGGTCGGTGGCGGCAGACTCAGAGTCTGAAAAACATCACTCAGGCAGCGCCCACCCTGGGGTGTTCCATGCAGAGGAGTCCAGCTGCAGGGAAACCAGGTGGCAGTCCCAGCCCAGTGGGGGAGTCAAGCACATCAACAAACAATTACAAGATAATGTGATAAATGCTAGAATAAAAGCACCTTGGGAGCACAGAGGAAAAGATCCATTTGTTTATCCAGTTATATGTGCCCACCACCTTATTCCAAAAAGGATTTCAAGAGGCCAGCAAAGCCCAGTACAGAAAACAAAGTGAAAATTAAGTAAATGAGGAAAGAGATATGGTGTTGAAAAAAAAAAAAAATGAAACCAAGGGCAAAGTTAATACCCAAAATATCTGCCAAGAGTTCTTATGCTTTTGCTAGAACTGAGCCACAAATTTGCCTCTGAGCTTCCTAGCAGTTGGTGCAAAAGGAGAAACCCTCGGAGTTATAAAACTCAGTGTTCCTGAAAATAAAGCTTGGAAATATCCCTGGAGATGCACAAGCAATCCTGAAGCTGGGACCAAGGAGAGAATTTCCTCTCCAGGGAGTTCTAAAGAAGAGTCCCTAAAACTTGGGGAGGAGTATATGGGGGACTGTCTGTACTATATTTGCAACTTTCCTGTAAATCTGAAATTATTCCAAAATTAAATGCTTATGTAAAAAAGAAAACAGGTAGAGCCCAATTGTTGCTCCAAGCGGTCGCTCCACACTGCAAGCTGCTCAGGCACAGATTGGTGCCATTCACATGTGTGACTCCAGGGGGCACCATTCACACAGATACGGCACCTGCACACAGTAGGTTCTCTATATGGTAAACACCAGCTGATAGAACACTTGGGTGGTCAAAACGGACATTTGGGGGCATCTAGAAAGGACTGTCTATAATATATAAAGGATGTGGACCCTGAACTGAGGGAGTACCCAACAGGTAATCCCAGATGTTTAGGGGTATCTTAAGCTACCTTGCTAGGCATCAATAATTTGACATTTTTGTCTATGTGTGTTGGTGTCTGTAAATGTCGTGTCCTTGGGCAGTGACAAAGTCACAGAATAGAATTTAGAGTAGGATTTGCAGAACCATGACAAAGTTTGGGTGAACCATTTTGAATAAGCAATTAGACTTCAACTGGCTCTTTTTTTCTTTTTCAAACTATTAACTTTAAAGTGACACAATCATTTTTTTTTTTTCAGTAAGAGGATAGCTGCTCATCACCAGAACATTATCCAGGACATCTGACCTTAATCCCACAGGGAAAACAAGGTGACAGGCAAGAAATGGCAGGCATAGGAAAGATGTTATGCCGAATTCTGAATTTTGTCACATACGGACGTTGTCACATATCTGCCTTCTTTGAGTCAGATTCAAAATCCCTACTTGATCTCCAGAGCAACACAACAAACCACAGCCTAAATCTGGGCCTGGGCCTCACAATAAATCACAGGATTAACCGGAACATGAGTCTTTGTATGAAAATATAATCATTTTCTAAAAATGCTATGGTGCACTGGTTTAGCTACGCCTTTGTAATAGGGATACATCTCCCTGAGATTTCCATTCCCAGCCACCCTCTCCCTCAGAAAAGACCCTGGGTGGTAGGATAAATGAACAATGGTCTCTGTCACAGCCATGCAGTCGATACAACAGTAAGCTTCCCAGGGCAGGAGCATCCGGCTCTGCCTGCAGAGATCAAGGAAGCCTTCCCAGAGGAGGTGACTTTGGGCTGAGCCAAGGATAAGTAGGAGGTTTCCAGTCCAATAAAGGAGAAGCTGGGGAAAGGATGGACTTCCGGGCAGTTGGGAAGGCAGGGTTTTGGCGCAGGGGACGCTGAAGATGTTGGCGGTTCCTCTAGCTCAGCCGGCACTGACTTCCTGCTTTAACCTCAAGTGGGGGAACTAGAGGGGGCATCTAAGATGGAGCTAACAGTGGACTTCCGTTGGGAGAGGTGGACATGGGGGTTCCGGGACACACACACTCCTGCTCTGTGTGTGGAAGGGGATGCTGGAAGCCTTTTCCAGGTGAGTGATAAACAAAGAGCCCCAGCTAGTCTGCTCACCAAACCTCCTAATTATGCCAGCCTTGAGCCAAAAATCCCATCATCCATCCTAACCCACCAGGAGGGTGGAGGTCAGAGGTTCACAGCTGTCTGCCTGGGTTCCAATCACAGGGCCGAATGGGTCATTTCTTGTATGAGGCATTTCCCCAGAAAGGGCTGGAAGGCTTGTCCAACACAGGAGAGGTCAGAGCAGGGCCAGTGACAAAGCCAGAGCCTGTGGTCTCTGAGCAGCTGCTCAGGGACACTGCGGGCTTCCGCTGCCCTGCCCTCACATCCTGCTGACCTTGGGCTGGTGGCATCCGTCCAGGCACTGTCACGGACAGCGGGTCACGGAAAGATTCGAAGGCCAGGAGAGTGGTGCTCAGAATTTTGTGCACATCAGAACCCAGGGAGTTTGCTGACAACGTGAACACCAGGACGGAGTAGGGCATTTGTGTGGTTAGCACGCTCCCCGGGAGGCTCTGAGGGACGCCAGAGCTTGAGTCCATGTACCCGGACATTCTGAGATGGGATATAAGAGTGGACATCTGTCTAGTGGATGGTTATTATTGTCATTCTACTATTAATATTGAAGAATTGAATTTTATAGCAAGTATTTGTGACAGTCAAGTAATTGAATGATAATAAGTACCAAT
Organism: Varecia variegata; assembly: GCA_028533085.1. Taxonomy (NCBI): domain Eukaryota; kingdom Metazoa; phylum Chordata; class Mammalia; order Primates; family Lemuridae; genus Varecia; species Varecia variegata. Next base: position 116,880,455 of record CM052441.1, read on the forward strand.
AATGATAATATCCTATGCCTTGCACCTACTGTGTACCAGGTTCACTACATGCATTAAAACATATCCTCTACTTGGGAGGCTGTAGTGGGAGGATTGCTTGAGCTCAGGAGTTCGAGGTCAGCCTGGACAATATAGTGAGACCCTGCCTCAAAAAAAATATATATATATATATTTCCTTACATAAGTAAAATGCCATCTATGCAAATGATGGAATATTATTCAGCCGTAAAAATGCAGGAAATTCTAACACATGCTTCAACGTAGATGAACCTTGAAGACATTATGCTAAGTGAAATCAGCCAGTCATTAAAGGACAAATACTGTATGATTCTACTAAGATGAGGTACCTAGAATAGTCAAATTCATAGCAACAGAAAGTACAATGGTGGTTACCAAGGCTGGGGAAAGGGGAGTGGGGAGTTACTGTTTAATGGGGACAAAGTTTCAATTTGGGAAGGTAAAAAAGTTCTGGAGATGGATGTTGGTGATGGTTGCACAACAATGTGAATATACTTAATGCCACTGAACTGCACACTTAAAAATGGTTAAGACGGTAAATTTTATTTTGTGTATGTTTTACTACAATTTTTAAAATTCTTTCAATAAAGCTAGGCTAGGAAATGAACCATGAACTTCAGGGTCAGGCAGGTCTGGGCATGAATCCCGGCTGTCTCAGTAATCTTTGGCAAGTACAACTCGACCTCTCTGGACGTCCACTTTCTCTTCTATGATAAGAGGAGGGGCAAGAACAAATATGTCTTACAGTGTATAGGATGACAGTCATTTTACAATCATCATCTTGGGTAACTGTCCCCCAGCCACATGAGGTGGTGGGTAATCATTAGCATCATTTTGCCAAAGAGAAGGTTGAGCCTCAGAGAGGTTGTGTGATTTGTCTAAGGTCACACAGCCAGGAAGCGGAAGTGCCAGGACTCAAAATATAAATACAACTGTGAGTATAAAACGGGGCTCTGTATCCCACACGCTGTGATTCTCCAGATACCTACTGAAGCACGCACAGAATCTCACCTTGGATTTGAAGACTTGGAGGGCACAGACCCACATGCCCGACGGAGGGACTACTCTTCAGGTTCTGATATAAAATGTATTGTTTTTGAGGCCATTACCTAGCATCTCTCGGTTTATGGGCCTCTTTTATATTTACAAGTCCTATGAATGTGCAATTGAAATAGACCAAAAAATGTGCCTCTAGAATCGTACGTGCTCAGAAATCAAAGCAGGATGCACTGGTGAAGGGAGAAGTTGTTCCAAAAGCTGAAGTCTAAATTATGGGACTCAAGTTGAAATCTCAGTTCTCGGAGTAAAGTTCAAAATACACAGAGAACCAGACAAGATAGCAGGTATCGTTGCCAAAAAAAGGGAATGGAACTTCAGCAGGAGAAAAACAAACCCAATGGAGTCCTCAGATGCTAAATATCTGGAGTTTCCATGCCGCCTCCCACCAGGGGTACCACGTAGAGCCCCCTGATTCCAGGGGACACCATTCATATGTACTTCCCAATAATACGAACGGCACCCCTGTAAGCCATGCAGTGTGCCAGCCCTCTCTGCCTCCGTGTCAGGAGAATTTCTAAGACCAGACATGGTGGGGAGTCAAGGAGGATGGTGAACAAAGATGTGGGAAATGACCCAACTTTCTTAGCACTTGGAGCGCAGATTATAAAAGGTGGAAGGAACATAACCACCATGTATGAAGCACCCTCTCTATGCCTCCGCCATGCTAGGACTTTACCTGTTTGGTCTCATTTAAGCCTCAGCATCTCCCATTTTAATAAGAAGCCCAGAGAGGTTCAGTAACTTGGCCACAGTCACACAGCCAGTTTTGGTGATGCCCCAACTGAAACCCAGAGTGGTGACTGCACACCTGCCCCTCTTTGTCCAGCTGCAGCAGAGAGGACTCTGAACCAATCTGGACATGGATCCACCCAGGCCAAACCAGGTGGAAACAGCCACCGAGGGCTGATGGGAAAAGGAGATTAAGCCTCAGAAAGGCAACCTGCAGGCTTTGGGGCTAAACAGAGAAAGGCAGGGGCCCACTTCCTCCAAGCCCTGAGCACTGGGAGGACAGAGTTGAGGGGTGACTGTCGATTAGCATTGGTGAAAACTAGCCACTGCCCACTTCCCTGAGTCTCTGTCCTGCAGGTCTCACTGAGGGACGGCCAGGCTGTCCCCTGCATCCTACACATCCTGAGATGGCTCTGCTGGGGCACTGGGGGGCACTGGGAGCATGAACTGCAAAGCTGTCCCAGCCACTCAGGTCCGGAGGGAGCCAATGAACTCAGCACTGGACAGGAAGGGAAAGGGACTGAATTCTAGTCCTCTCTTGGCCCCTTTGGGCCTGACTTTGGGCACGTCACCTCCTCTCTCAAAGACTCAGTTTCTTAGAGCCATACAGGACAAGGAGGTTGACTTAGATTAAATGTCTAGGCTTTTTCTGTCTCAAATATCCTTCAGCCAGATGGGCTAGCATGGCATCTCCTCCAGGGTGGCAGCCTTGCTGTGCAGGCTGGCTTGGTCCGGGTGGCTCAGATGTGTCCCGTCTCCTCCCCACTCACATGCTCCGGGGCTCAGGCCTCGTGGGGAGAAGGACAACGGGAAGGGAGCAGAATTGGCACCTCCTCCCTTTCCAGCACCTCCCTACCTTGCTGAATTTTTAAAAGTGCCTTTACTCAGAATTCATCAAAGATTCATCAGCCTTGGGATTGGCCCAAGTGTTTGCCTGAGGAGCCAAGTGAGGTGGGGGGGACCAAGGGAGGGAGCCAGGAGGCCACAGGCTGTGAGGCCTCTGGCACTGCACTGGCTCCCCCAAGGCCCGTCTGCCCACCCCTGCACCCCCAGGGGGAGAGGGGCCCTGGGCCAGGGCAGTGGCCTGCCTGGGGAAGCTTGAGCCCACCCCGGAGGCCTCCCCTCAGCAGTCCGGGCCTCATCTTCCCCAGAGTGGGAGTCAGAGCCCACCTGTCTCCCTGCAGGGAGGTCGGGAAGATCAGTGAGGAGTGGGTGGTGCCCCACACTCTCTAAAGTGAGCGTTTAAAGCTATGCAGAGGGGCTGGGCGGCAGCACAGCTGACTGTGAAGCAGGGCATTCAAGCTGTGGGGAGGGTCCAGCAGCTCCAGCCTGGGCAGATGCAGGGGTCAAAGGGAGGCCGCCCAGCCAGGAGCTCTGTCCCAGGTTTGCAGCAGTTCCTTCCTCCTCTGCCCTGTGCCCTTAGCTGCTGCAGAAGATTCTGTTTAGGAAAAAAGGGCACTGTTCATTTTTAAAAGTTTGCAAATCATTGAACAATCCACCCCTCCATTTTACAGAAGAGGAAACAGGCCCTGCACAGAGAGGTGACTTGCCCTAGGCCCTTCAGCCATCAGTGGCAGAGCTGGGACCGGAGCCCAGGGCTTCCAGCTCCCAGGCCAGCAGCTGCACGTCTCTCCATCAGCTTCGCCTTGCTGATGCCTGGTCCCCCAGACCACAGGTCAGCTTGCCTGACCACAGGAGGACATTCTGCAAGTCAGCATGACCAGGTTGGGCGGGTGAGTGGATCTTTGTCGGACGCCCATGATGGAATGTTCTAGATTGTGTATGTAGGTCTTGCAGGTGCCTCTGGCTAGAGTTTTTCTGTGAAGCAAAATGAAGTCCCTCCAGCCCCAGTGGATACTTGGGTTTCAGCCCTCAGAGCACTGGGTCGTCTGGTCCAACTCTCTGGTTTTCAGATAGGGAAATTAAAGCCCAAAGAGTCATGAGTCAGCCTGGCGCGAGGCCTCCAGGTGCAGGTTAGCATTCTTTCTGCCACGGTAGGGGTCAGGGCACCTCCCTTGGGCCTCTGCCCTGCTTCAGAAGTGCCCTCAGGGCTGGGTGGTGGCTCTAGCACTCTGGGAGGCCAAGGCAGGAGGATCCCTTGAGGTCAGGAGTTCAAGACCAGCCTGAGCAAGGGCAAGACCCTGCCTCTACTAAAAATAGAAAAATTAGCCAGGCGTGGTGGCATGCAACTTTAGTCCCTGCTACTCAGGAGGCTGAGGCAGGAGGATCACTTAAGCCCAGGAGTTGGAGATTGCTCTGAGCTATGACGATGACACCACTTCACTCCACCCAGGGAGGACAGAGCTAGATTCTATCTCAAAAAGACGTGCCCTCAGCCCCTCCTCCCCTGGGAGGAGTGACAAGGCTGGGAAGGAGGGTGGACCCTCTCTGGGAGCATCAGAGAGGCTTGGCCCATCCTTAGCACCAGAACACCCACTGAGGACCAAGCCGACACAATAAACCGGGATAAGCATGTTTTTAATAATCGCCTGGAGTTTGTTTAACATACAATCATGGCCGGCAATAAATTCAAATTAAAAGCCCAACCGGGAGGCCTAAGTTAAGCTGCCTGGTTGGAAATAGAACAGCCAGGGGATGGAGGGGGGAGAAAAAGAGGAAGGGCGGGGCCAGGAGAAGGGGAACAATCCTCTTTGAGGCGAGGATGCCCTCAGGAGGGGCAGAGAGGTGGCCTCAAGGAAGCGAGCAGGTGCTGGCCCAGCCCCAGCTCCAGCCCCAACCCTAGCACAGAGCTTGCTTTCCTAACCCAGAAGGGTTTCTCAATAGTTTGAGCAGAGAAAATTCCTAAATTCCAAAACCTCAGAGCTGTGAAAGAGACAATAATTATTCCCTGCCCATGGGCATGCAAGGCCACAAGGGCAGGGCCCCTCCTGTCATATGCAGTTCTGTTGCCCAGCCCCTGGCCTCTAGCAGGCAATCAGCAATATCTACCCAATGGACACATGAGCGAACGAATGAATACGAATGAACGTTTCCACATCCATTTATTCATTCATTTGGGTTTTTTTTCCTATCGAATATTTATTGAGCACCTATATATAGTACTGGGGGAAACAGAGGTGAACAAGAGTCTTGCTATCTGGGAGCTCACTGCCAGGGGACAGATAAAGAGATAAGTGACTCCAGCCCCTGCGGTCTGGGCTGCCCAAAGGGGCTTGGCCAGGCCAGGGGTGAAGGTGGGGATGAACCAAGGGTTCCAGGAGCAGTTTTCTTAAAACTGAGTCCTGAAGGGCAATTAAGTGTTAACCAGCTGGCAGGAGCCTGGACCCGGGTGCGGTGGGCGATACTGACCAGAGAACAGTCTTCCAGGCAAGAGGAACAGCATGTGCGAGGCGGGAGCGAGAGAGGACGTGGCGTGGCTGAAGAACTGAGAAGAGTCCAGCGAGGCCAGGGAGCAGAATTGGGGCTGGAAGAGGAGGAGGGAGGGAGGGAGGGAGGTGGACAGCTGGCAGGGCCAGATCACAGAGGGCTGTGTGAGCCATGCTAAAGAGTTTGGACTTTATCCCGAGGGCAAAGGAACTCACGGGAGGGTTTTAAGCAGGAGGATGACATGACCAGAATTACAGTTCAGAGAGATCACTCGGGCTGCGACGTGGAGAATGGATTGGAGGTGAGGGTGCCTGGGGCCAGGCAGGGCTGTCAGGAGGCCGCTGCGGTGACCCAGGAAGGGAAAGCCAGGGACGGCCAGGAGGGGCCAGAGGCTCTGGTGACTGAGTGTGGGAGTGAGGCAGGGAGGGTGTCCAGTGACTCCCAGAATCTCAGGCAAGTGGCGATGGCTGATGGCCGTGCCACCAAGGACAGCAGCAGAGACGCTGGGTCCACGGCAAAGCCTCTCAGGTGGCACTTGCCCCAGTGCCCACCGCTTCCCAGGGAGGACACGGTCCCACAGGTCCAGCCTAGTGCAGGCATGCGCATGTGCCTCCTCTGCGAGGCCCCGCTGTGAATCCTGCGGTGGCCAAGCTGCACTGGGCCTTAGAGAAACATCTAAATCAACCCTTCATTGACAATCTTGGACACTGAAGCCCGGGAAGGGTGGACACTCACCCAGAATCACCCAGTGAGTGACTGGCAGCGCTGGTCACAGAGCTCGGGTGTCCTGACTGGGAGCAGAGACGTCACAGAGACTGCGTGTTCCAGATGTCCTGGGGCAGCGCCAAGTCCAGACGTGCCGCTGCCTGTTGTCTTTGCCACGCTTGGTCATGTGGGACCTGTGTCCCCACCGTGGGGTCAGAAAACACCCAAGTGCAGAGCTCTAAGCCCGTAGCATCCTTTAGACTCTAAGCAGGGGGAAAGGAAAGAGAGCGGGGCGTCAGGAGATCTGGTTTGAGCCCTGCACCTTCTGTTTGCCCATGGTGGGCAACCTCCTGGCCCTGTCTGAGCCTCAGTTTCCTCATTTGGAACAAGGGAATCAATGGATTAAATAAGAACGTACACGTGAAAGGCTTTGTGAACCGTAAAGCACTGTGGATAGGATGATGGTTTCTTATTTTCATTGTTACTCCTTTAACAAATATTTGGCCTGTGCTTGCTCCATTCCCGACATGCCTCAAAGCACCACCACAGGGGATGCAGAGATGACTGAGACAGCGGCTGCCCATGGGAACTGTCCGGCTGTCCACTGGCACTGGGCTCTGGGTAAGCCAGGACAGAGCTGGGTGCTGGCACGTGTCAGCAGGTGGTCCTTCCTGCCAGGGTCCCTCCCCGTACTGCCTTGTGTCTCACTCACACTGTCTCCTCCACCCAGAGTTCCCACCGGAAGGGGACTGCTCTCAGGCTACCCAATAGTCATTCAACAAACCTTTAGGGTACGCCAGGCACTGTGATAAGTGTTGGGGTCCCTGCCCTCTGGGAACTTGCACTCTGACAGGCCTGGAGGCACACGGGCTCCACCTGTAAACAGCTCCTGGCACACCCCTGCTCTAAACCCTCCCATCAGACACCGGCCTTTGTCTCAGAGTCCTGTCCGCTACAGTGACCTCATGTCCCAGCACTGCCCCTCACTTGTGCCCCTCCAGCCACTTGTTCTTTGAATTTGCCAACAGTGGTCCCACCACAGGGCCTTTGCACTTGCCGTACCTGCCTGGAATGTTCCTCCCCAAATACCCACACAGTTCACTTCCTTACTTCCTTCAAGTCTGCACAAATGTCCCCTCCTCAGAGGTGTCCCTCGCCACCCTCGCTAAAAGAACAACCCCAATCTCTCTCCATCCTCCCATTCTGCTGTGTATTTCTTCAAAGCACTTACTATGACCTCTCTTTTAGATTATTTAGATTAGATTACATTTGTATTTGTTTATTTGTTTACCATCTGTTTCTCTCAATGCACTATAAGCTGCATGAGGTCAGGGATTTGGTTTTGTTCACTGCTCCCACTCAGTAACTACAACAGAGGTCAATAAAGATGGATTGATTGATTGACTGGATGGATGAACACATGAAGTCAGTACTTGTGGTCTTTGTCCCATGAGAGGGGCACCGACTGCATCTCCCTGACTCTAAAATGCACTTTTCAAAAATTTTTGCCCATTTCTGAAATGTAGATACATACATCTGAAGCTTGGTTTCTTTTCCCCCAAAAGCTATTATTAAATCGATGGTGCATCTCACAGTCGATGGCATCTTACAATTGAGGAAATGCACAAGGACTCAGAGAGGGCAGAGATTCATCCTCCCCGAGGAGACTTGGTGGAAACTTCCCCAGGCAGAGAATATTTCACAGAGCTTTAGGGAATGAGTGAGCATTTTCTGCAATGAGATGGTGGAAAGAGCATTCCAGGCAGGGGAAGTAGCAGGTGCAAAGGCACAGGGGTCTGGAGCAGTAGCTGTCTGTTGTCCAGTCTGGAACGGCCAGAGTGGAAGACGTTGAGCATAGTGACCAAAGATGACACAGAGGCCATTTAGAAAGGGCCTTCCCTGCTCCTCCGAGGGATGTGGGCTTTTTCTGGAGGCAGATGGAGGCCACAGAGGGGTGTGAGTCCCTCACCCTCTGCTCTCACATCAACCCCATATCAGACCACACAGAAAAGCATCCTTACAGATTTAGCAGAAAAGGATAAGTCCTAAATCCAAACATAAAAACTGAAAATGGACATTTCCCTCCTTTTTCCTAATTATTCAGGTTATTTGCCACTAGACTCTGCTGCCACTGGGCTTTCAAAAGCTGAGCCCACGGGGCACAGAACTTTCCCTGGCATCCCCTCAGAAGCCTGGTGAGTGGTACCAAAGGCTGACCTCTGCCCACTTGGGATGGATTTCCCTCCTGTTCTGGAAAGGACAGGCAGAAGAAAGCAGAGGCCCTAGCTCGGTCTTGACAATACCAGGTGCCAGGCACTGTGCCAAGCACATCACACCCATTGTCTTCTCTCCCTGCAAGGTGGGTAACATTATTGGTCCCATTTCACAGGTGAGGAAACTGAGGCTACCATTCCAGCACCTGCGATTGCCTGGCCCATAATAGATACTTTATAAATGTTTGGTTTTCCCATAAACATGAATTGAGCACCTCCTGTGTGCAAGGCTTTCCACCAAGGCCTGTTCCCAACTGCTCATGCTGGTCCTTCCGCGTAGAATCCTCCATCCCCTCCAATGCCTGGGAAACTCCACAGGTACTTCGAGATGCTGCTCAGATGCCACCTCTCCTGTAAGGCTTTGTCTGACCTCCCTGAGCAGGACCCAATACTCTGTTCTTGGCTTCCCTCTCCCCGCAGTATGGCATGAGGGGTTCACCTCTCAGCCTCCCCTTCTTCTAAGGCAGACGCTGAGCCTAGTGTACCACCGGGCACACAGTAGGTCTTCAAAACACATTGGTTACGTGTGTGAATGAACAGATAGATGAACAACCGAGTGATCAACAAGGATGCTGCCCTAAAGGAGAGCAGAGTCAAAAGGGAGGAGGTGAGCCAAGCTGAAGTGGGGGTCAGGGAAGCCCAGCTTCGCTTCAGCCAAGCTCTGGAATGTTCTGGGCTTCCTCCAACCAGGGGCAAAGGAAGGATGAGGGAGGCTTTGAAATGGGCCACAAAGGACTTCCAAAGGGGGAGACGGGGATGGGAATGGCCAGGCCAGCTTGCCTGGGCAGCAGCCAGCCCTGGGGAGGCACGGGGCAGGGGAGGGGGGCTCATTTTAACAAGTGGAGCCCAACATTCATGCACCAGAAGAACAGAAGTAATCTTTGGGCTTGCAGTTAATTCGTTCTTGTAATGCACCCGTCTTGCTGTCAGTGATTAAAGTGGGCTTTGCCCATTGGCTCCTAGCACCCAGGGAGGCAGGCAGTTTCCCAGCCCCTCTGCCTGAACAAGAAGGGAGCAGGCGGACACCTATGTGTTCAGAATTGGGGGCTGTTAACCTGCCAACACACACTAGCTCAGGGGTCTCTGTACCCCTGTGGACATGCACAGTGAAACTTAAACACAGGATATTTTGAACCCAGAGATTCAAGTCCAAGACATTTAAATGTGAATCCCACCAACGTCTGCACACGTGGATGGAAAACTCAGTGGTTCCTGTATTCATAAGAAGGCCAAGCTGAAAAGCGCCTCAAAGACCATTCGATCCAGGCCCCTTTTTTGACAAAGAAAGGGAAAAGACCAGAGCAGAACATCGACTTTCCTGAGGCCACACAGCACCTCGATCCCGGAGCCAGGTCTCCCCATGGCCAGTCTCGGGGGCCTCCTCCAATACGAGCAGGAGTATCAGTAGGGGGCCAGGCACCTCAGGGCCAGAGCTCCCAGAGTTTCCCAGGGTCTGTCTTCTTGTTCATTTTCCTAACTATGGCATAACAGCTCAGCTCACAACAGTTATCCTCCCGCCATGCGTGCATCACTTTACAGTTTACAAACTGCTGTCCCTCGTTAACTCTCAGTCTCGCAGGTAGGCAGAGCTGGTATTACTTTAATCCCCATTTTCCAGATAAGGAAGCCGAGGTTGAGAGACGGGAAGGGATTTGCCCAGGCTCACAGCTTGAAAAGATGAGGCCAAGATTCAAAGCGAGGCCTCCCAAGTCCGAATCCCAGTTTCCCCACAGCCACTCTGGTTGCTGGGTGCAGAAACCAATGTTTATTCTCCTAGAATTGCATTTAGGAATACGAACACGAAGAAGCGCACACATACACCCATCGCCCCAGCACACGTGCCTGAACAAACAAGCAAGGAGGGGGGACGCGTCCGCGGCAGACGGCCTCCCTGCTCATGCGCTCCCTCCCCAGCCCAGCCAAGCCTGGCCCCAATCTGCTGACACTCTGGGCACTTAATAAGCAAAAACATCAAGTCACTCAATCAATAAGCTCAGCTGTCAACAACAAGCGAGGGCTGAGCACTCCTAAGAGCTAATAATGCTTTGAGCTATAAACATGGCCATTAGCCGGGCTTCCGCCCTGCCAGGCAGGCTCTGTCGCTATGGGCTGGGGCACCTGCAGCCGGGGGCCACAGCACTTCACGGTCGGTTGAACCCACTAGCTTGCCCAGGCTGGGCTCCTGCTGCCACCTCCCCGCCCTGACGTCCTCAGGTACACCTACCCGGGACACAGGAAGAGGCTGCCAGGCTGAAGAGCTCCAACTGGATCCTTCCAGAACATGTGGAATCCCCCAGGGTTACCCCCTCCAGGACCCCTGACTTTGAAACCTGTCCTGTCTCCACAACCACACAGAGCCAGCCTTGAGAGCTGCCAGTGGCTGATGTCACACACCCAGCCCTGGAGGAGACCCTACTCAGAGAGGACGCCAGACTGTCTGGGCTTGGGTTCAGCTTGGCCACTTACCAGCTGTGGGACCTTGGGCGAGTTACTCAACTTCTCTGTGCTCCAGCTGCCTTATCTGTAAAATGTGAATGACAACCACTTCCCAAGGTGACCATGAGGCTACTAAGGTAATCATGTGTCCCTAGCAGAGTGCCCAGCACATAGAGGATGTCTGAGAAATAACACAGAGGAAAGTGACCCACAGAGCCACCTGTGTGGGTGGCAGAAGCCAGCGCGGTTGGAAGGGGGAAGGAACATGAGCCGAGTGGACTTTACCTCCACCCTCCTGACTGCCATATCTCGATGCCAAACATGGTCAGGCTGCAAGCAGAGTCTGCCCATTTCCAGCGGTTTCCTCCAGGTGATCTCTGCCCTTAAAAATTCTGTCCATCCTGGGCAGGTGGGGGAGGGGAGGGATTAGCAGGCTTGGATGGCCCAGGAAGACAGTGGCCAGCCAGGGTGCCAGCCCCGGATTAGGGTGAACACTGGTGCCGCATCACCGATCCTATATCCGGACACTAGATTACACTACTGGCCTCTCCTCTTAAATGCATCTCAGCCCCAGCAGGGAGTTGCAACATCTGAGGGTTGTCCTTAATTAGTTGTTCCAGCATCTAAAATCAGGGAGCATGTACTCCCCCAACCTCCCAGAGGAAAATAATATGCCTTCCTAGTAAGTAGAATCACTTGAAAGTGGTGTCAAAACAAAAGACATTTTTTTCTTCTCTGAAATCTCTCAGCATTTTTGACATTCCAGGGGTTTCCTCTATCTGCCTGCCTTCCTGTTTCTCTGTCTCTGTCTCTGTCTGTCTCTCTCCTCTATGTCTCTCTTTATCTCTCTGTGTCCTTGTCTGTCTCTTTCTGTTCCTCTTTGTCTCTCTTTATCTTTCTGTCTCTCTTTTATCTCTAAGAGGCAGTGTGTGTATGCGTGCACACATGTGCGTGGATGTTAATTTCTCCTACGACTCTTTTCACCCAGTTCAGAATTCCTGAAAACTTTCGGATGAGAGTTAGCACCCATGTGCCAAGGTTAACGGGAAGGTGTCTGCTGGGTATGATGGTTCAGAACCATGGACAGAGTTTGGGGGCTGGGAACCTCTGCCCGCTGCTCATAGGGTCGTGGAAGAGGGAGGGGGCAGGAGGAAGAATCTGGGGAGAAGCTCTTGGAACTGCAAGGGTGGAAGGGTAGAAGCCGGGATGGGTGTGAAAGGGTGGAGAGGAGAGCAGAGTGAGGGACCCATGCAAGGAGGCTGCACCGAGTGTGAAGGGGTGAGGCTGGGCTCAGGCGTACCTGAGTGTAAAAGGGAAGTGAGCACAATGCGAATGCTCGTGAGTGTGTAAGGGAGCTGAGTGGGTGTGCAGGCGAGTATGAGGGATGTGCAAAGGGTGCAGCCCAGAATAGAGCTGGGTTGACTTCAGGCTGCCGAGCGTCTCCCTCCGCACTGACTCCTGGGAGGCGGAGCAAGTCCCAGGGCCGTGGAGGCTGCCAAGCTAAGCCCCAGGGAGCAGCAGCAGAGCCGAGTGCCCCACTTGGGGCTCTGCCTGTGGAGGGAAGGCAGGGAAAGGAAGCAGGCCATTCCACCAGGCTGGCGGGTAAATATTTAAAGGGCTGTTTCCACGTGTATAAAAACTTAGTGCATCTGCTAGGCAGTGTTTGCAGAGGCTGGGAGGGGAGAGCTGGACCCGGGCCAGCCGAGAAGCCTGTTTAAACCCTCTAGCTCATGGCTCCCCAGCCCACACTGTGCCGGCCTTCTGGCTCTCAGAGACACGCAGGGCACTCTGCCCACTGGCACACATGCTCGCACATGGCAACACCCTGCTTATGGGGACATAACTACACACACACACACGTGCACAGCTCATTGGTTTCCACATGGATGCACATGTGAACACACAGCCACAGCACACACATACACACGATAGACTCACATCCAGACAGACAAATGCAGATAGCACACGCATGCCAGCTCACATGTGCACACACACATACACACACACACACACACACAGGCACACACCAGCTGCATTGTATCACACATCACAACCAGACCACATAGCTCACATATCATTGCAAATACATCCACAGTGGTCCACATATCTCACATGGTAACTTACACACTCAGCTCACATGGTATCACACCCACAAATGTACATATAACTCAAACACACAGAGACCAACAAACACAGATTAAGAAATATTATAGGGTAGCACATACACAGAAAGTATACAAAATCTCACACAGGGATCTTGCACGAGATCAAATACAGTCATGCACCACATAATGATGTTTCGGTCAAAGATGAAACACATGTACAATGGTGGCCCCATAGGATTATAATAGAGCTGAAAAATTCTTATTGCCTAGTGATGTCCTAGATGTCCTAATGTCATAATGGCACAATGCTTACTTGAATGTGATGCTGGTGTACACAAACCTACTGGGCTGCCGGGCATACAAAAGTATAGCACATGCAACTATGTATGATACATGATACTTGATGAGGATAATGAATAACAATGTTACTGGCTTATGTATTTACTATACTATACTTTTTAGTGTGTATTCCTGCTGATTTACAAAAAGAAAGCTTTCCTATAAAACAGTATGCAGTGTTAGGCCTGCAGTAGCCTCATACATCTCGTGTTTATCGTGTCTCTTGATTGCATCACTTTCTCTTGTGCTTGATTTAATCCGGGGTTGTTTTGTTCAGCATGGCCTCTAAGTGTACAAAATCCACAGCTAATAGTGCCAGTAAGAGGCCATGTCGAGTGATTGACCTGGAAACAAAATTAGAAGTGATTAAGGACTACGAATGTGGAAAATCAGCGATGGTTATTGCAGACCAGGCAGGCAGGTCCCATTCCACCAGAATGACAGTCCTAAAGAACAGCAAGCAGTCCCCAACCTGTTTGGCACCAGGGACCAATTTCATGGAAGACAATTTTTCCATGGACTAGGGGTTGGGGCGAGGGATAGTTTCGGGATGATTCAAGCTCATTGTATTTATTGTGCAGTCAAACCTCTCTGCTAATGATAATATGTATTTGCAGCCACTCCCCAGTGCTAGTGTCACCACCTCAGCTCCACCTCAGATCATCAGGCATTAGATTCTCATAGGGAGCCACAACCTAGATCCCTCCCATACACAGTTTACAGTAGGGTTCGTGCTCCTATGAGAATCTAATGCCACTGCTGATCTGAGAGGAGGTGGAGCTCAGACGGTGATGCAAGCGATGGGAAGTGGCTGTAAGTAGAGATGAAGCTTCGCTTGCCCACTGTTCACCTCCTGCTGTGCAGCCCGGTTCCTAACAGGCCACGGACCAGTACCCGTCCACGACCTGGGGGTTGGGGACCGCAGCTGAAGAACAAAACCAAACTGATGGAAGCTGTTAAAGGATCTGCTTTGTTGAAGGCAACGAGATTAATAAAAATTTGAGAAGGGCCTATATCAGATATGGAGAAACTTCCAATGACCTGAATTGGAGACCAGACACAGAAGCCTATCCCTCCGGCACCATGATGATCATGGCCAACCCAAAAAGTCTGTTTGCAATGTTGAAATAAAATGCTGGACCCAAATAAGATGTTGAATTTACTGCTAGCTCTGGGTGGTTGAAACTGTTTGAGAGTCATTATTTCTCATATACTGTGAAAGTGAGAGATGAGTCAGAGTCCTGATGTGAAAACACCTGAAGAATTTTTGGAAACTCTAGATAAGCTGAGTGTGGAGGGAAATTACTTGCCAGAGTAAATCTTCAACGTAGATGAAACCTCCCTCTCCTGGAAACAGATGCCTGAAAGGACTTTCATGCATAAGGAGGCCAAGTCAATACCAGGCTTCAAGGCTTTTAAGGATAAGGTGACAGTCTTGCTTGGGAGCAACACTGCAGGCTACAATTGAAACCCTTTGTGATCTGGCCCAGTGAGAGCCCCAGGGCCTTCCAGCATACCAATATGCACACACTGCCAGTGCACTACAGGAGCAATAAGCAGCCCTGGATGACACAGCTCCTCTTCCAAGAAGCCCTCCTGAATTGCTATGGCAGCAAAAATGGAGAAGTACTGCGTGGAGAATAACACACCTTTCAAGATTCTGCTTATTGTTGATAATGCTCCTGCACGTCTGCCTTTCATTGGCGATCTTCATCCCAATATCAAAGTGGTGTTTCTTCCTCCAAACACCACCTCTTGGATCTAACCCATGGATCAAGGATTAACAGCTTGTTTGAAGGCCGCCTATCTGAAGAGGACCTTTGCCCAAGCTATTGCTGCAACTGAGGAAGACACAAGTGCAATTCTGGAAGTATCACAACATCATTGACTACATCAAGAACACTGCATGAGCTTGGGGAAGATGTCACCAAGGAGTGTAGAGTGTATCAATGGCGTCTGGAAAAAGACACTCAAGAGGTTCATCCATGACTTCAAAGGATTTGCCAAGGATAAGGAGATTGCAAAAAATCAACAAGGCTGTGGTTGAGATGGCAAATGACTTTAGCCTGGGTGTGGATGAGGATGACATTGAGGAGCTCCTAGAGGTGGTTCCTGAGGAACTGACAAATGAGGAGTTGTTGGAACTGAAACAAGAACACACAGCTGAAGAAGAGGCAAGAGAAAAGGTAACTGCAGGAGGAAAAAAAGAAAAACCCCAAGGAAATTCACAGTGAAGGGTTTAGCAGAAGCTTTTGCAAACCTCAACCAGCCCCTTAAGAAGTGTTCAAGCATGGACCTCAACACCAAAAGGTTTTAATTGACAGAGAGAAATGCTCATGGTGCATTACCTGCTTACAAGCAAATCTATGATGAAAAACAGAAACAAACCAAGCAAACCATCATGAACATACTTCTGGAAAGAGTAAGATCTCCTCTAGAATAGCCTCCAGGAGGTGTTCCAGAAGAAGGCATTGTTATCACAGGAGATGACAGCTCCATGCATGTTACTGCCCCTGAAGACCTTCCAGTGGGACAAGATGTGGGGGTGGAATACAGTGATATTGATGATCCTGACCCTGTGTAGGCCTATACTAATGTGCGTGTTTGTGTCTTTGTTTTCAACAAAAAAAGAAATGAAAATTTTAAAAATTGAAAAACACTTATAGAATAAGGATATAAAGAAAGAAAATATTTTTGTACAGCTGAACATTGTGTTTGTGTTTTAAACTGTGTTATTGCAAACCAGTCCAAAAGTTTAAAAAATAAAAAAGTTTGTAAGATAAAAAAAAGTCACAATGAGCCAAGGTTAATTTATTATTGAAGAAAGAAAATTTTTTTATAAATTTACTGTAGCCTAAGTGTAGAGTGTTTATAAAGTCTACAGTAGTGCACAGTAATGTCCTAGGCCTTCTCAGTCATTCATCACTCACTCACTGACTCACCAGAGCAACTTCCAGTCCTGCATGTTCCATTCATGCTAAGTGTACTATACAGGTGTACTGTTTTTCATCTTTTATGCCATATTTTTATTGTACCTTTTCTATGTTTAGATACACACATACTTACCACTGTGTTCCAGTTGCCCACAGTACTGTGTACAATAACATGCTGTACTGGTTTGTAGCTTAGGAGCAATAGGCTACTCCATACAGCCTAGGTGTATAGTAGGCTATACTACAGGTTTGTGTAAGGATACGCCATAATGTGCACACAACCATGAAATCACCTAACAATGCATTTCTCAGAACAGATCCCCATCATTCATGAAGCAGCACATGACTGCATAGTCTTTAAATAGCATGTCACTCACACACATACATACATGTGCACACACAGACATTTAACACCTATGGACCCACATAGCTCACACATCCTCACACAGTTTATTCATCAAAGGCCTGAGATGCATCTCGCAGCATTGCACACGACCTGGCACGTGCAACTCACCACTACCTGGGAGGCTTCAGCCTCCCTATAAAATGTATAGGGTAGTGGTTAAGAGACTCACTCTGAAGTCAGCTGGCCCAGTGCTGCTATTTACCCGCTGATCTTGAAGGGGGTCCTAAGAATTATAATGAACTTAGAATGGTACCAAGCACGTGGTAGGCACTCAATAAACTCTGTCTATAATTATCACACAGTTTCAAATGTCTATTCTTCCCATTTCACAGACAAGGAAATTGAGGCCCAGAGAGTGGAAGTGACTTATCCAGAGTGATAAGAATGAGAATAAAGATGGTGGTAGTAGAAATTATGATGATGATAGTGATGATGGTGGTGGTGATGGTCATGATGGTGATGATGATGATGGTGATGATAGTGATGAGGATGATAAAGATCATTATGATGGTCATGATGGTGATGGTAATGATACATAACAGCAGATGCTTATTTAGCACTTAGAAGAGCCTAGCATTGTTCTAAGTGGTTTCATACATATTATCTCATTTAGTCCCCATAACAACCATATGAGATAGACATTATGATTATCTCCACTTTACAGTTAAGGAAAACGAGGCATGTAAATGTTAAGCCACTTGCCCCAAGTTGCATAGTGGGTAAGGGGGAAGAAGAGGGTCGGCCTCCAGTGTCATTGCAGGTTACATGGGCACTACCCTGCCACCTTGATCCCCCTTTTCTCCAACCACCCACACATGAACTCCAGGACCCTTGAGTGATATTGGGGTTTCTCCCTGTGACTCTTACTCTACCTGTCTGCAGGGGCATTTCTCACTGACTCTGTCAAGCCCTCGTCTCTGGTTTGCATTCTTTTCTAGGAATCCAGGCCTTACCTTTAGTTCAAGGTATGGGGAACTCAAAAGAAATAGAACCAAGAACACTAGATTCCATTCCCAGCCCTGTGAGTCAAAGAACCAGAAGGCCCTGGCCAAGTCCCCTAACTTCTCTGGCTTCCCCTCTGCCCATCTGTGCAATGGGAATGACTGTGTCTCCCTCAAAGGACTTGCTTCTAAGACTGGGCATCTTCATGAGCATGAATGGCCTTTGTAAACTGGGAAACTGTCTACAGATATTGACAGCAGCATCAGGGAGCTGGAAAGCTCACAGAAACCTTGACTCTCAGTTTCTGTGCTCAGAGCAGTACCTGGATCTCTGGCTTTGTTGGAAACTCCACAAACCCTGGGGTACTTCTGAAGAAAATGCTCAGGGAGAGATGGTCTTGGGGCCAGAAGGGGCAGAGTCTTAAAAGCAAAATAGCCTACATGACATTTTCTAGCAATGAGGAAAAGTTACATCTCAGGGTGGGCTCTGTTACACTACAGCAACAAATAATCCCCCAAATCCCAGGGGCTGAAAACCACATTATTTCTTGCTCACATTAAATTCCATCACCAGTCAGCAGGGGGCTCTGTTCAAGGTCATCACTGGACCCCAGACTGATGGAGCAGCCAACATCATGCATGTTGCCAGTCCCTCTGAAGGGTCTCACTTTGACAGTTAAGTGCTTGGCCTGGAAGTGACACATGCAAATTCTGCTCACAAAGTGATGAGTCAAAACTAACACAAAACCCCACGCAAGGGGACCAGGTAGAGCAATCCATGTGGGGACAGCTGGATATAATTGGATAGCAGCACTAATGATGACCACAGGAGGAAAGAGACAGTAGCTATGACCCAACACCAGGCAAGCACAGTTCCCTGCAGCCAGAACTGCTGCGGTGGGTCAAGTGTGCCCAGTCCTGTGAAACATCCCCTCCCCAGGCAATATTTTGGGGAGTGCATGGACTATGGAGTCCTAGAGGTCTGGATGTGGAAGCTGG
Source organism: Varecia variegata (assembly GCA_028533085.1). Classification (NCBI taxonomy): domain Eukaryota; kingdom Metazoa; phylum Chordata; class Mammalia; order Primates; family Lemuridae; genus Varecia; species Varecia variegata. The sequence continues at coordinate 116,898,725 of CM052441.1, forward strand.
CTTTGCAACAATGCTGTGTAACTGTGGGACAGTTACATCCTCTCTGAGCCTCAGTTTCCTCATCTGCAAAACAGGGTAAACTCCCTACCAAAAAGGATGTTGGGGAGATAGCACCTATATCATGCCTGCCACCATGCCTGGTACATAGAGGGTACCCCATAAATGGTGGCCATTATTCTCAAGGGCTCAGGCATAAAGAGACCCACCCTCCACCTGGCCCCAGCTTCTTAGCCTGGCCTCAATCTTTCCCACCCCATCTGCCCCTGCTGTCATCGGGTTTCTGCAGTCCTGCCAGGCCTTGTAGTGAGGCTGGTACATCCCCTGCTGGGGTTCCCACCCCCATAGAAGGAGAGAGGGGGATCCTGGCTACCTGGCAGTTGTACGACCCAAAGAAAACCTCAATGCCTTGTCTGTATGCTCATTATGAGGAAAACAGTCACCAACAGGAACCTAGGGACTGGAGGGTGAGAAAGAGATGGTCCAAGTAGCACAGATACCCTCATCCTGAGCGCCTCCCTCCTCCCAAACCTCTGGCTGCCTCTGGCCCCAGAATGACTGGTGGGCAGCCCCCAGCTCAGGTGGGTGGAGAAAAAGTGGGAGGGGGGACCCTGTCCTCCCCAAGCCCATCCTTCCTCAGCCTCCTCATCTTCTCTCTCTATTCTTTCTCCCAAGCATATGTCTACACCCCCATAGCTCCAACTACCACCCTTAAGTGGGCAGCTCCCAAATCTCTCTCTGGCCCAAACCTCTCTCCCTCTCTCTCCAGGTTCACATGCCCCTTGTCCCCTGGGCACCTCGATGTCCAAGTTCACAGACACCCCAAGTTCAGCCTGTCCAAACCTAACTCACCTTCTCTCCCAGCCCACCCCAACTTGCTCTTCCTCCCACATTCCGTATGTCAATGCATGAATGAATGTTTGAAGACACTCATTTGTTCAACACAACTTTAATGCCCACTCCACGGCAGGCCCTGTGCCAGGAGCTGGGGATACTGAGAGGAAGGAAGTGGTCTGAGGCCTTGGCAAGGTCTCAGTCTACAGGGAAAGACAGATGAGAACCAAGTGGGTTAATTGCAGGGGCATTTTCAGAAGAAGAGGGAGTGATCCACTCTGCAGATGAGGCAGGGGGTAGTCAGGAAAACTTTCCAGAGGAGGCAACCTGAAGGATGCATGTCCTAGGAACAGGTGGGAGGCAGCATTCCAGGCAAAGGGAACAGCAAGTGCAGAGCAGTTCAAGTTCAACAGCACAGAGCATTCAGAGAGCGCAGTCCTCTGTGGCTGGAGCATCAGTGCAAAACCAGAGGACAAGAGTGAGTGGGAGAAACTAGGAGCAAAAGTAAGCAGGGGACAAGTGAGTGTCACTTTGTTTGGTCCTAAGAACAGACTCCCTCTAATCATGGGGGTGTGTTGGCAGGAAGACACGAGCCAGGTTTTCTCACCAGGGAGTGAGGGATCTCTGGGGTATCCCCCAGCAGAGTCCAGGTTCAATAAAACCTTCCAGAAATGGGAGGCCCTTTCTTTTACCCTACAGATTATGCATCCTCTAAACTGGTGCCAGCCATGATCTCTTAAGTCCCTGACTCTCATTTTCCTGGACTCTTCCGTGAACTCTATTCCTTCTGGAGTCTTGGGTCACCTGCTCTTGAGTCCACCCCAGGCCCAGCCAGCTGCAACCCAGGCAGACCTGCGGCTGCCCCTGCAGTGGGGGGTGTGCACAGATGAGACTGATGGGGGTGGGGAGTGGCCTCACTACCTCCAGGTCTAGTGCTGCGGCACGTCCATGGGGCCTTTATTCTGAGAGCAATGGGAAGCCATAGCGGGGTTCTAAAGAAGGAAGTGATAAAGCTAAATTTGTGCATTGAACAGATGATGGGAAGATGTGCTAAGTGCTTGGCAGTGTGGGCCAGAACATTCAAGGGGGAGGCAGCCCTGGCCCTTCTGCCCATAAATCAGAGGCTCTGGTCACAGAGTGCACTAATGAGGACTAGTCGCTAAAGAAAGTCACTTCCCAGACTCGCAGGAGGCAGAGCTCACCGGTTCCCACCTCTTCATGTAGATAAGGAGCAGGAGTCTTGCTCAAGGTCATTGTGTCAGTGCCTGAGCTCAGCTTGAGCCCCGTCTCCAGTCCAGTGTCCCAGAGCCTCTGTGGCTGAGAGCTGATAAGGGACCCTTACAGGAGGGAAGAAGTTATTTCCAACTCTCTGCAAGGAGTGGGGAGCCCCCTCCACAGCCTCCTTATGAATGTAGCCTAAACCTGTAACCCCACTTCCTCCCCATTCCGTCTCTCTGGATTTTCTATGTCAAGGCCAGAGCAGACAGCTCGGCAACCTTGCCACTGTGAGGGCCGGGCACAGGGAGGTAGGGTCCCTAACATCCTTCCTAGTGTCTGAACATAAACGTTCTGCAGCCCACAATTCAAACACGCAGACGTGCATACACGTACACGCACACACATACACTCACTCACACACACACACACACACACACACACACAGAGGAGCTGCCAGTTCAGCCAAAGCCCTTCAGAAACACCTCGAGGCTGCATTGGCTGTCCATGTTTTAGCCAGTTCTCCCTCTAGAACTCCTGCTGGGGGTCCTGAGCAGAGACCACCACACAGATCGGTTGTCCCTTGGTCCTGCTCAAAGGCTTCCTTTTCCTCTCTGGGCTTTTTGCCTCTTAAATCTCCTGTCTGACATGTCCTCTGTCCCTTTGCTGCTTTCTGTCTCTATTTCTCCCTGGATCTTCCTGGATCTTAATGAGTCTTTCGTCTAGGTCTTCCTAGGTCTCTCTGGGTCTCTGCCTTGCTCTACGTGTGTCTATGCCTCTGTCTCTTGGTCTTTTTCTCTGTTTCTATGACTCCTTTTCTGTGGTACCATCACAGACTAGCAGGGGAGAAAGGGCCCTTAGACTTGATCAGGCCCAAACCTGTACTTCTGGAAATGAGGAGATCGGAGCCCAACAAGGAGAAGAGACTTGCCATGAGCATATGACTAGCCTTGTCCTACTATGGCTAAAGCCTCTCTTGTTTTACCAAAGCTAGAGTCTTCCTTGCCAGTTTGTGCTGATGCCAAGTAGAAAAAGGAAGAGCAGGATAAGGAGGGCAACGTGATTCGACAGCATCTAGGTGCAGTGGGGAGAGCTTCGGACCAGTAGGTAAGAGCTCAGTGCTGGTAACAGTTTGCCTGTGAACATGCTGTTTACCCTCAGGCATGTCACTTGCTTTCTCTGAGCCTCAGTTGCCTCTTCTGTGACATGGAGATAACTAGAGCAACCATGGATGCTTCACAAGCTTATGATTAATTTCTTATTAGAGGAGGCATGTGGACATGCTTTGGAATAAATTATAAAGCATCCAACAGGAATGGAGGCCAGGACAAGGACGATGATCATGACTTGTAATGATGATGCTGGTGACGATAATGATGACAGTGTTGGTGATGATGGTGATGGTGGTGATGGTGGTGATAGCAGTGACGGTGGTGATGTTGGTGATAATAGTGGTGATGGTGGTGATGGTGATGATGGTGGTGATGGTGGTGATGGTGGTGATGTTGGTGATGGTGGTGATGGTGGTGATGTTGGTGGTGATGGTGGTGATAGTAGTGGTGATGGTGGTGGTGGTGATGATGGTGATGATGGTTATAGCAGTGATGATGGAGGGATGGTGATAGCAGTGACGATGGTGGTGATGTTGGTGATAGTAGTGGTGATGGTGGTGATGGTGATGATGGTGGTGATGGTGGTGATGGTGGTGATGTTGGTGATGGTGGTGATGGTGGTGATGTTGGTGATGCTGGTGGTGATGGTAGTGATGATGGTGATGCTGGTGACAATGGTGATGGTGGTGGTGAGAGTTGAGTTGAGGGTGACAGTAGTGTTGATGGTGATCATGTTCATAATAACAAAATGCAGTGCCCTAGATCCAGCTTTCTGTGACTGACATGTAAAACAGTGAGTGTGCTTCAGAGACAGCAACACCCCCTCCACCTCATCCCCAGGAACTTCTCCCCACCCCATACCAGCCCAGCCCTCCCGTCCCACCTTCCCCTTCAAGTCAGCCCAAATCTCAGGTCCAGGCTGCAGACCCGTCAGCCTCCCCATCTCTGGAGGCTATGAGAAGAGTTTCCTGCCGTGCATAGATGGGGGCTCAGTGGTTTCTAAACTCTACTAGCACCCTGCCAGTCCTCAGCAGGCTGGAGCCAGAGGAAAGAAGGTGGAGGATGGGCAGTGTTCTCTCTGTGTCATGGGACAACCACGCCCTCTCCCCACAGCCCTCTCCTTAGCACAGGGAGGGGATCAGGACCAGTCAGGCTATCAGAAGGGATTAAGAGCAGGAGGGAAACAGAGCTGTCAGACAGAACTGAAGACTGGAGCTTTAAGCCCCAGTATCCTCAACCCAGTAATGTCTCCCATCCATAGTGCCTCAGTTTCCCCTTTGTAGGATGCATAGGCTCTGACGGATGCAGAAGCCTATTGGGTGTCCTCACCGCAGGAGGGGCCAGGGGTTGGCAGTGTCCCATGGCCCTGGCCTCCCCAGGGTCACTCCCAGACTCCCCCGCGCCTCCCCCCCCTGCAGTGGCTGCATCTTTGACAAGCACCGCTCAGGAATCAATCACTCCCGGCAGAGCCAGGCCCCGGCCCCTGACACTCCAATTAAACACTTCACTCTGACCTTGGTTGCATCATCTCGGCTTGGAATAACGTCATCTATCTTCCCCGGACGGACGGATCCCATGGGCCAGGCAGGGGGAACGGGCAGCCACCCGTCCCCAGAGCTGGCCTTATCACCACAGGGACACATTTCAATCAAGAGGAACTGCGGCAGCGGCACTCTCAGGAAGGAAAGCCATCAGCCTTCCCAGGGACAAGCATTCATCTCTGTGGGAGGAGAAAAACAGCCTTGGTCCCCGCCAAGGGGAGCCCCGTGTTTATCCCGCTGCCCTTGCAATGAGTCGGCTGTCCACAGTCAGCCAGGAGTGAGAAAAGGGACCAAGGGCAGGGAGGATGGCACCTGGTTAGAGGTGGGGGACAGCTCCCAGCAAGGAGCACCCTTGCCTGATGGGGGCCACCCAGCCCTTCCTGAGGCCACCCCCACTCAGAGGGGAGAGAGCACTTGCCCTGTAGCTTCTTCCAGACTGAAGGGGGACAGCCTTGTTTGGGGGAAGTCCCTGGCTGAGCAGGAGTCCTGCCCTTGGGACCGCCCTTTCTGATGGGGAGACACAGCCCTGCCTTGTAGAAAGCCGAGCCTGAGAGACACAAGGGGAGACACAGCCCCTCCCTGACTGCAGAGACACAGCACCTGCCTTGGGATGCTCCATCTGAAGGGGTGACATCATGACATCCTCCCGCACCCCCGCCATGGAGGCCTGGGGAAGCTGAGCCCCTCAATATGGGGCTTCCTAGAGGAACGTTTGTGATCTTTGGCATCAAGCAGACCGGACCTGAGTTCCAATTCCAACACCATGCTTTCCTTCCTGTGTGCCCTTGAACTGGTGACTCAGCCTCTCTGAGCCTCCTTTCTTTACCTGGTAAACGGGACCAGACTTGAGGAGGAAGTGAGGACATGTACATGGAGCACTGAGAGTATCTGGCACACGGAGACCCTCAGTGGGGGGCGGTGGACTCTGGGTAAGTCCAACTCACAGGACAGAGAAAGGAAGCAGCCCACGTCCCTCAGGGTAGTGACCAAGTCAGCATCAGGGACCAGGAATGGGACCCCGACCTGCCACACCCCTCCCTGGGCCACCAGATGATGACACAGGGGCCAGGTGCCCAGGAAACATACTGAAGATGACCTGGGGACCTAGATTGTGGGTGTAGGGAGCAGGACTCATTCCCAAAGCAACTCCAGATTGAAAATTAGAAATTATCATCCCAGAAGCAACAGAAGAGGTTCCTTGAATGCCCCCACCTCCAAAGAACCATTTCTGAACTGGCACTGTTTCCTTTGGGGTTATTTTTAGTCTGTTTTCTCAGTAATGATTCTTTTGGGTGGATTTCTGGGTTGTAGCTGCGTGCTCTCTGGGAGATGGGAGCAGTATCCATACAAAAAATAAAAGAGGCTTGTTATTCATAGTAATTCAACTGGATTTGTAAAGTTATTATTAAGCATTTGTCACCACAAAAGTCACTTTGATTTGGCTTTCCTCAGAGCTACTCTCCCTGCCCGATTTTGCTTCCTTGTCTTACATGGGAGGCCAGGAGTATATAGGGGGTCTACCCAGAACACGCAAAAGGAAACGGAGATGACTCTTTGCAGGAAGAGGAGACAAACCCTTTGAGGCTTGCATCTCAGAGGAAGAACATGATGTGGGTAACAATGATAGCAAACACGCACACAGCACTTACCAGGAGCCAGTCGCTGCTCCAAAGTGCTTTGCAACACTACAAGGCAGACGCTACAAATATCTTCATTTTACAGATGACAAACTGGGCACAGAGAGGTTAAGTAAGTTGTCCAAGGTCACACAGCTAGTAGATAGCAGAGTCGGGATTTGAACTCAGGCTCTAGGACTTGGGTTCAGAACCACCCGCTAGGCAGCCCCTGGTAACCACCTGAGAGGATCTAAGAGGCTGGTGGTGAGGTTCTGTTCTGCTCTGCAAACCAAGAACACTGCTCCACTTGGCCTGGGAAGGGAAGGGGGATCTCTAAGTGAGGAAAACACTACGCAGATGTCCCTGACTCCCTTTCCGTGTCCCCTGCCGAAGGATTTTGAGGTGGACTTGGGAAGTCCCAGGAAGATCAGCCTCAGAGGGCATTTATAATCAGAGGTGCTCTGAGCGGGTGGACTGAACACAGGCTTTAGGAGCAGACAGCCTTGGGACCGAATCCCAGCTTTGCCACTTTCTAGCTACGTAAACTTGAGCAGATGACTCTGCCTCTCTGAGCCTCAGCTTCCTCCTCTCCAAATGGAGACAATATTTACATACTACTCAAGTCACAGTGAAGATTCAAAGAGGCGACCGATAGAAAGTACCTGAGACAGCTCAGGACACTGGCATCAAAACTGTTGCCTCATTTGCCATTCATTCATTCCTTCATTAGCTCAGTAAACATTTAGGAACATTTGCTCCGTGTATAGAACTGTGTTCAACATCGTGAAAGATTTAACGATGAACAAAACGTAATCTTTGTCCTTAAAGAGCTTATAAGTGAACAGGGAAGGCTAAAACAGAAAGCAGGTGAATTCTAACTGTGAGGCAGACAGTGATTGATTCCCTCTGGGGTGGTTGAATCAGGCTTCACGGAGGAGCCTCCATGAAGAGCTGGGGACAGAGGGACACGGATGTCAGGAGAGAACGGCACGGCAAAGGGTACCACGGCATCGTTCACTGGGGAGAGTGGCTAAAAGGTGGGGATGGGCTGGAAGGTATGTGGTAAGCCCCACATGCAAATGTGGGGAATTTGGGGGTGATCCTGTAGGCTATGGGGAGCCATGCATGGTTCTATAGTGAGGAAGACATACGGAAGCTGAGTTTCAGATTTGGGAGGTGGAGGGGGATCCCGAAGCAGGATTCTCAACTTAAGGGAGAGGAAAGAGAACTGGGGTTTCAATCCAACTCTGAAATAGGCTCCCCATGTGAAATCAGGTGAGGCACCCCCTTCTCTGGGCCTCATGTTCCCGGCTAAAACTTCTGGGTTACCCGGAGGGCCTCTCCTGGCCCACGTGGCCATACAAGTCTTCCCCTCCTCACAGTGGACCAGGCTTCCTCCCCAGTCCTTGGTGTGCCTGGCTCCCTCCCTCCCCTCCCCATCAGCTGAGACTGGCACTCCCACCCAGCACAGGGGCCCTGGGCACTGCCAACCCCAGGAGCCAGGCAGCCATGCAGAAGGCTCTGGGGAGAAACTGGGCCCCTGGCTCTTCCCCTTCCACCTGCACCTGGCAGCCAAGTTGGCTAACAAAAGAGAGGTTGAGGAAGTTGTCACATTCCTGCCATTTAGCTGCTGGGCTAGGCAAAGACAGTGTGTCTGCTCACTCTCCCTGTGTTTCTCTCTCTGGCTCTTGCTCTCTCTTTCTCTTGCTCGTGTTTGGCCAGTACTTTGCCCTGGAATTAAGTAAGCTGTATGGGGGGTGGGGAAAAAAGAGGGGGAGAGCAGAGCCCAGCATGCATGGCCCAAGTCCAAATCCTCCCTTGGCTGGGTGCCCAGGGGTGGTCCTAGCTTACTGTCCACGTGGGCCAGAGGGAGGAAGCAGGAGGGACAGCTAGAGTCAGGGCTGGCCATGGGGTGGAGGTTGAAGGGAGTGTGCTGCCTGAAGACGAACCCAGGGTGCAGATTCTACAGAAATGAGAGTAAAAGGCTCTGTAAGCAGACAGTTCAGAGGGCAACTCATTTTGCAGAGATGTGGGGTGCGGGGCTGTGCACATGCACGTGCTAACGGATGCTTTATAAGCATCCTGGTGTCTTTGGTCCTGAACAGGGGAAGTTGTGCCACTGAGTGCAGTAACCCTGAGAGTGCGCGTCATCATAGGGACAGACCTTTGTGCCTGCCCTGCCTGCCTCTCTGGCCCTTTTCCCGGCTCCACCCCAGCTCTCAAATGCCCGGACCACGCTGAAACACTCACCATTTCCTGATCACGCCCTGTCCTCCCTGCCTCCAGGCTTATAAAAGCTGTTCCTTCTTCCGGCCTCCTCTTCTTTCCTTCTTCTCCCCACATCCCCTGGCCCACACCAACTTGTCCTTGTGTCAGCTCAAAAGTCACCTCCTCCAGGAAGCTGAGGAACCTATGACCTAGGCTGAACTAGATGCCCCTCACTCCAGCCCCAGTCCCTGTTCTTCCCTCTGCGGCACTCACTGCCACTGTGCATCGTAATCCCCTGTGTCTGCCCACACGATGATAAGCTCCTCGAGGGCAAAGGCCATCTTATTCATCCAGCAGAGCTCCAGATGCATAGTAGGTCATTCACAATTCGCTTATTCAATAACCACTTAACTAAGTGCCCAACAGATGTCGGGCAAGGGGCACACAACGAGGTTGACGCAGATAGCACCTGCCTTCCTGGGTCTCTTCTCTATAGAAACAGACAAGAGAATCGACACACTCTGATAGATGCTTGGATGGAGGAGACAGGGCCTTCCAGGTGCACAGAATAGGGATAGGGGTGTGGGCAGTGTCAGGGAGGGCTTCAGAGAAGAAGAAATGTCCAAGACGAGGCTGAATGAGTGAATGAGTGAATGAGTACATAAATGCAACTACTAGAACTGGAGTCCAAGGTCTGAGCTGAACCAACATCCACACTGAATCCGGGTTGAACCCCTGAAATAATGACCTAGGGAGCTTCATTCCCTCCCGGGAAGAGAAGACTGGTTCCCAAGTCCAGGGCAGGGCTGAGCCAGCTGGTGAAACTTTGGGGATAGGCACACAGTGGAGCTGGGAGCCAGGCCCATCCTTACACGGGGTTATATCTCTGTCTGTGTCCGTAACTGGCTGTGTGACCTTGGGCCCATCTCTGGGCCTTGAGTTTCTTATTTATAAGTATAGGAAGGGGGAGGAGTCTGAGCTATAATCCTAAATTGAGAACATGACCCCATTCCTTGTTGCATTCCAGTGCAACCTGATTGGGAGATAAGATTTACCGTGTAGTGATGACTGAGTGCTCAAGATGCAGAGAGAAATTGAGCAGAGGGCAATGTGGTCAGGACTTGAACCCTGATGCCAAAGTCTCTGTTTGTTCCTTTTTTCCATGAGGCCATATAACAATTTCACAGTGTGTCTGGGACAACTTCACAAAGAAGACCCACCCCTGAGCTGAGACGTGAAGATGGGCAGGAACAAAGGCGTGGGGAGAGGAATGGGCCTGGCACGAAGAAGAAGTAGTGGCAGGGAGACTAGCCTGGCCTGGCTGGGGCACAGGAGTCACATCAGAGAATACTAGGAGATGCAGATGGCTCTGTCCTGTGAGACTCAGTAGCAGGAAGCAGGGGGAGGAATCAGCCCTCAGGTCGGGTCACAGCCGAAGCCCCACCAGTCAGGGTGAGGCAGCCATGGCAGGTGGAGCAGCTCCAGCTTCAGCAGGGAAGAGGGCACAGTAGGAGCTGGGACAACCAAGCAAAGCACCCGGTGGCCTGGGCAGTGGACTCCCAGGCTCTGGAAGGTCAGGGGAGTGAAGTGCCAGGCAAGACCCTTATGTGAATGCAGATCCAAGACCCTATTATCAGGACTGGGTAAAATCAAAGGCCCAGCTACTGAAACAAATGAATGTGGATAAATAATCCCATCAGTCTGTTCTGTCGAGCACATATACCAGGCACTGTTCTGGACACTGGGGATACATTGGTGAACGGTTCATATAGAATCTTGGCCCGTGGGGAGCTTACATCCTACCAGGGGAGTGAGATAAATGGATACGCTATAAAATAAAATGCCAACTGCTAAGAATCAAATTAAAATTGCATAAGAGAACAAAGCAATGGAGGCAGAACGATAGTTGTGTTATTTTATACCAGCTCGCCAGGGAGGGTATCTCTGAGGAAGTGGCAGTTGGATATTGACCTCAAGGAAGTACAGGAGTGAGACATAATAGGGTTTAGGGGAAAAGCACTTTCCAGGTGGAGGGAGCAGCAAGTACAAAGGCCCTGAGGCAGGAACGTGCTTGACATATTACCACAGGGAGGCCTGTGTGGCACCAGTGTAATAAAATAGAAGGGGGAAAATTGTAAAAAATGAGTTTGGAAAAGCAGCTAGGGGTCAAATCCCATAGACCTCGTAGACCATAGTGAGCAGTTTGGTGTCAATAATAGTAAAAGTCAACATGCACAGAGCATACCGTTGAGCCCAGTACTGTTGGACAATCAGCAAAATTTGCTAATATTTTTAAAGTGCCTGGGGGAGTTGGTCTATCTCCATTTAATAGATGAAGAAACTGAGGTTCAGAGAGGTGAGGTGGTTTAAAACAAGGTTGCAGAATGAGTGACGGGGCCAGAATGTTAGGGTGACCATATGCTCCAGTTTGTCCTGAATGGGCCACTGAAGGCTGTTCTTCCAAGGAAATTACTAAGAGCATCCCTTTTTATTCTCAAAAATATCCTGTTTTGGATGATAAATTATATGGTCGCTGTTAGGAGCTAAATTGTGTCCCTTCAATATTCATATGTTGAAGTCCCAAGCCCAAATAACTCAGAATGCAACCTTATTTAGAGATAAGGTCTTTAAAGAAGCGATTAAGTTGAAATGTGGCCATTATCATGGGGCCCTAATCCAATATGACTAGCGTCCTTACAAGAAGAGGAAGAGACACCAGGGATTCGTGAGTACAGAGAAATGAGCACGTGAGACACAGCAAAAAGGCGTCTATGTGCCAGCCAAGAAAAGAGGTCTCAGGGGAAATCACCCTGCCAGCACCTGGATCTTGGGCTTCCAGGCTCCAGCAATTACAAGAACTTTCTGTTGGTTAAGCCTCCCAGTCTGTGATATTTTGTTATGGCAGCCCAAACAAACTAATATAGCTGCCTTGCCTTGGAGGACTGAAACCCAGGGTTTCTGCTCGAGAAAGCCACGTGCTGGCATTATGCCATACTGCCCTTAGCTGCTGATTCTGAGCTGTGTACCACTATTGGTCCTGGAATCTGAGCTGGGAGCTCAGCCTCCAGGGGGAGGCAAAGTGGTCCAGCTGCAGGGTAGAGGCTGGGTGACATATAACAGCCACGATTATGCATAACTGTGTATTGAACAAGGTGTGTATCTACCAGCACATAGGAGTGAATCTGTGTTGAACGGCCTGTTATGCCCAGAGCCCCACTGCCCATAAGCATGTCCATACAGAGATGGTAGCTCTGTCATCTATGTGATCCTGGGTCCTTACATGCCACAGTAAAAGTGGCTGGGTGGGTTACATGCCTAAGCTTTGGCATCACATACATCTGGTTTTGAGTTGTGGTTCTGTTACTTTCTAGCTGTGTGACCCTAGGCAAGAAACTTAACTTCTCTGAGCCTCAGTTTTCTCACCTAAAAAAGGGCAATAACAATAGTATCTTCATAACAGGGTTGTAGTGAGGACTCAGATAATGCATGCAAAATGCCCAGCACAGTGACTGGCACATAAAAGGCACTCACTCATTAATGTTAGCAATTAGTATTACTAGTTTCTCAGTATGGGTTTGTGGAAGTTCTTGAACTTCTGCCATTTGGGTCTTATCTGTCTTGTTCAACCTCTGCATTCTAGTACTGAGCACAATGCTTCACACATAATTAGAGCTCAATAAAAAATTCAAAGTATTTAATAAAATGACTGAATTACCAGGCCTGTTTTTACAGCTGTAAAATGAGAAGGCTAGCTTAGGAAATCTCTGAGCCCTGCTCCAGCTGAGACAGACTAGGATCCAGGATGATCCCAGGAACGCCTCCTCTTAGGGATGCCCCATATTGGCCAGTCCTATCTTCTCCTGTTGACAGGCATCCTGAAAAACAGGGGCATGATGAAGGACAAGTGTCACCTGGTCCACCATGGGGGCTGGTCGGGCAGAGGAGGAAGTGGGCACCAGTTTCTATATGGGTTCTCGATGGGCACATATGCAGGGCACTGGGGCCTGAGACAGAGCCCGACTTGCTGCCCAGCTGCTTGGCAGGTTAGGGCTGTTGCAGGCATCACCCAGGAGATGGTGACTGAGATAACCCCACCACTGGCAATCCTCTGTCCAGAAAGACACTCGGCCCCAAACAGAATGGGAACAGCAGAAAGAGGATACTATCACCTTGAGTTGGTAAGGCGCTCACTAGGGACAGAAGAGTATACATGTGCTAGATCCCCTCTCCAGGGCTGACACTGGACTCGCTAAAGACAGCAGGCTGCTCCTCACCCTTCCAGACCAAGGGCCTCAGTGTTCTCCATAAGATGAGCAAAAGTGCGTGATGCCACATAACATCACAACAGGGATCAATTACAAGTTTAGTGTCTGCCTTCCCTTCTAGAATGCAAGTTCCATGAGGCCAAGGGCCAGTTCTGTTTTGCTCACTGTTGTGCCTACAATGCCTGTGATGTTGGAGATATTCACCATACTGTTGCGAAAGGGAGGGACAGAGACAGAGGGGGGAGAAATGGAGTCAGCCAAAGGAGGCCCATTTTCGCATCACCTAAGAGGGATGAGGGGCAGAGAGAAAAACCCAGTGTCTGTGTCCCTGCCCTCCCTGACCAGAACACTGCTCTCAGTTTTCAAAGATGGCTGAGAGAGTGGGCTGAGACTGCTGACCCTCCACTGTCAACTGGGAACCTGTGTGGAGAAGGGAAGCTTGGTCCCCATCCCGGGGGAAGGTGTGTCCTGGGCTCAGAAAGTACCTTATCTCTTCCCTCTGGCCATCCTCAGGCTCCATGTCCTTCCAGTGGGCGCTGGGCAAGGGTAGAAGCCCTTCCCTGCTTCCTCCCTCCCCTCTCTGGAGCCCTGGGGAGGTGTGTCTCCCTGTCTCCCCCACACAGAGCCTGATTGCTGGCTTGCCTCTCAGTGGGATGGTTAATAAGCCCTTGGGTAACATTAATTGCCATCAGGCATTAGGGGCCTAATGAGAATTATCTTCTTTGAAGACTCCAACATCTTGCAGCCCCAGGGCCTCCAAGAGCCCAGCCAGCTCTCCCTATCCCACCCAGCCCCTCCCAGCTCCAGACAGATTTGGGGTGGGGAAGGGCCAGGGCAACTCTTCCTTGCAGGCCCCAGGACGAAGCAGCCACAGCCAGCAGCCAAGGGGGAGGAAGGCTTCCAGGAACAGTTCAAGCCCATTTTCCAAAAAACAAAATGTCACTTTCCTGGATAAAAAGGAAACTCACAGGGTCAAGATGGGTAGAACTCAGGCAGATGGCAGCCGGGTTTGAGCACCCAGCTGGCCTTGTTCTTGACCTACCTTGCTTGCCCCACACTCTCACTCTGGTTGGGTGCAGAGGTTCAGAGAGGAGACCCTCAAGATCCACAGCCTCTGCCATATGGCTATGTCCATGGGATTGAAGACCCTGTCCCTCCAGAGTAGGGTGGGACTGAGATGAGATCCGGCCTCTGGGGGTTGGGGTGTGATACTCAGGGATGCTATAAAATCATTGCCATGGATCCAATGCCTGGCTGACGGTTGACTTGTCGGGTCTGATCTAGGTTGCGCTCTAGTGGAACAGGCCTGACAGTGGGAACCAAGGCCACCCCAGCCACCCATCCCCCTAGTCAGCAGGTGCCTGGGTGAATGTGCAAGAGGGCCAGTTCCCCACTTCCACCCCCATGCCTCTTTAAAAGCTTGCAAAACAACCTGTAGGAAGGCAAGTCCCCTCCTCTCCGCCTCCCTTCGCCCGCAGCCGAGTGGGTCTCCCCCAGCTGCGCCCCAGACCCAGCCCGCACCAAGCTGAGCCCGAGAGCACCCGTGCAGGCCGAGACGAGGTGGGCGCCGCAGCTAAGCTGATGTCCACCCCGGTCCCCCGGAGAGCCCCACGCAGACTCTGGGGGTGGGGGTAGGGTACCCCCTACCCGCGCCTCTAGCAGAGCGGCTGCAAAACACCTCCAGCGCTCGGTGGGGGACCGTGCATCCTTTGAAAAGAGACCTCTGTGACTGCGGCGGCGTCTACCCTGGAGAAACGCAGCCGCCGCAGCTGGCTGGCCCCATTTGGGTCCCCGCGCTAGCCTGCATTGGGGGGTGGGGGGACAAAACATAAAACAGGGGCGAGCGAAATCGCGAGGTCTGCCCTTGCTCCAGTCTCATTAAGAAGCCGCGCGCGCCCCCAGGCTGGGAATGCGGAATGGACACATGGACAGAGGAGGGGGGGGCTGGGGGTGGGGGGAGTCTCCGTGGCGCGCGAGCCGTGGGCCGCGCGCTCCGGGGCCACGTGACCACGGGGAATCGGCGAGGGGAGGGGAAGGAAGGGGAGCGAGCGCGCGGAGCTCGGAGCCCGCGACTGCCCGGGTGGGCGCTGAATCCCGGACGGGGGAGGAGGGGGGGCGAGCGCGAGTGTGTGTGTCTCTCTCGAGTCATTTACGGCGGAGCAGCCGGCGCGAGCGCCGAGGCGGCGGCGGCGGCGGCGGCGCGGCTGCTTCGTGCAACTGTGGCTCCCCCCACCTCCTCTTCGTTTTTGCTCCTTGATTCTTCTTCTCCCCCCACACACGTCCATGGGGAGCCGGCCCCCCTGCCGGCACGTCCTCTCCTCCCGGCCCCATAGGCACCAGCTGCCGCCTCCTTGGCCGCGGGCTGCGCGGGTGCTGGGTGCCCTGGCCCCTGGCGCCGTGCCCGCGTCTCGCCGCCCGCAGCCCGAACTGGCGCGGCGATCCGCTCGCCCAAACTGACTCCGAACGAGCGAGAGCCGATGCCCGGCTGCACCGAGACAGCGGGCGAGCGGGCGTCCGGGGCCAGGGCGGGGGCGGCGGGGAGAAGGAGGCGTCGGAGACTGTGAACCCCGGAAAAGTTCAAGGTTTGTGCAGGTCCCCCCGGGGAGGCGAGGAGCGAGGCGGGGCAGTTGCCCCTCTGCTGAGACGGCGAGACTTGAGAGGAAAGAGGGGTGGCGCGGAGCCGCGGCGGGCTGGCGGAGCCCCTCCATCCTACAGCGTTCATGGTCAGGAGGCTGGAGTCGATGCCCCGGGCTGGCAGGGCTCGGCTCAGGGCGCATTAGCCGCCTTTCCCGCTCCCTCGCTTCTCTGAGCCCCATCTCCATGGGGCAGCCCGTGCCGGCCGCGCCACCTTCGCACCAGCCTCTGAGCCGCTTCCCGGGCAGGCGGCGCTGAGCCCGGACCCTGGTCGAGACCGGAGAAAGCGGGCTGGAGCCGAGAAGCCAGCCCTGCGAGGGGACTAATATCTGGCCGCCCGCCTCGGGCATTCGGTCTGGGCGTCGCCTAGGGTGGTGGCGACCCGTGTCGCCGGTCTCAGCACTACTCGGAAACTTTTCCTTCTCCAGATGGATTAAAGTTGCCTGGATTTTCTGTTTCTTTGCGCAAGAAATCATTCATTTGCACCTGACCTGGGATTTTTATGCTGGGCTGCTGCAGGGCGCTTGGAGGAAGAAAGCGGCGCCTATCCATGTGGGGTTACTACCGAAACCAAGGAAATTGGGGCCTGCGTTGCAAATCTGCACCCCCGAGCGAGTTCGGATTCGAGCTGGGCCGTGGGGCCGGGGGACTCGGCAGTCGGCTGTAGGCAGCCCCCGGAACGCTCGCGGCCACCGGGCCGGACCGCACGTGCGGCTCCCCCCTCGCCTCGCAGATCCTGCAGGGGGCACCAGCCGGGGGACGTGGAGGCTCCTCCCGCCCCGAGCTGCGCCCCCGCCGGCTCCGAGGGTGTAGCCGGTGGCGCCTGGGACGCCCCCTCCCCGCAAAGTGTCCCCGAATTGCACTCCCTGGCCCCTGAAGCCTCAGCAGAGACAGCCAGGCGCCACGGCCGCCCTGAGTTGGATGTGACCAAGCCCAGCCCGGGGCCAAGTCGTCGTGGACTGTTGCCCTCTCGGACCCTCCCGTCCCCGCCTCGGCCATGGCCCCAGGGATGTCGGGCCGCGGCGGCGCCGCCCTGCTCTGCCTCTCGGCGCTGCTCGCCCACGGTAAGTGTCGCCGCGCGGACTCGGGTGAAGATGCGGCGGGCGCCACTGGGGGGGCACAGGGAGGACCAGGGAAACGAGCATCCCTGACTCGCAGCCGCCGCTCCCAGCTGGGCGTCTCGGGCTGCAGTTCGAGTTACCGCCGGCCCCTGAGCCCTCCGGCGGGAGCCGAGGCTGCGAGCCCCGCCGAGGGGACCGAGCCCGGCCCAGGAAAAGGGTGGGGGGAGGCGGTCGCTTCAACCCTCTCCGGGTTATAAAGAAGGGTTCAAACCCAAGAGTCTGGGGGCGTGTCCGCCCACGGAAATCTAGAGGGATCCGCTGGATCGCGTCCCGCCCCCACCCCTGGTCTCTCCCCTGCAATCGGCCGGGCTGCGGGCTCTTTGGGATCCGCGAGGCGCGCGTCTTCCCCCGCCCCTGGCGCGCAGGCCGGTGCGGGGCCGCGCCGCCTGCTGCCTCGCTTCCTGCCGCGGTCCTCGGGAAGGGAAGCGGACTGGCAGGAGCCGGGGGAGCCGCGGCGGCCCGCCCGCCTGCGGTCCTGTGAGCTGCATCTAAATGGCCGGCTCAGCCGAGCCCGGAGGGCGGGGGTCTGGGCACCGGCACAGGCCGGGACCGGGGCGGCGCGCGGAGGGAGCGGGCTCCGCGCCCTCGCGTTCTGCAATCTGTTGCGTCTGCTCCCCAGGCTCTCCCCGGGCCCCGCGGTAGAGGGGGTGGCAGAGGGAGGGGCTGGGGTTGGCGCGCTTTGGCTGTGGGATAGCGGGGATACAGGTAGGGGACAGCGGGTCTCTGAACAGCCCCCCGGAGTGGGAACTCAGACCAGACAGGAGGCTGCAGCGGGCCTTCCGCAAGCTGGAGACGCTCCAGGAGGCTTGGGGCGCCGACTGAGCCGGGCGAGAGCGAGCTCCGGGAGAAGAATGGAGAAGCGCTGTCCTCTGCCCACTCCCAACATGAAGCCCCAAGGCCTGGGGACATTTCCCCAACCAGCAAAGGCAGGGGGGCGCAGGGGGGGCTGCGATGCCCCACGCTGAGGAGTGAGCCTTAGACAGGATGGAGAGGGGCTTAGATGGAGGGGGCAGTGCGCTCTCCGCGTTCGTGGAAGGACCCTCCATGTGTCAAGCTTAGCTTTTGCCCAGATCTGCCCAGTCTCTAGGAGCCCGCCCCAGCCCACCGCCGTGAGCGTGCCCGAGGTCTCTAACCAGCCGTCTCTCTCACCCTGACCAAGGCACAGTCTCAAGGTTGAAAGAATAAGAAAAGGAATGGGCTCAGGCAGTCGTACGGTCCTGGGGCTGGAAGGGAGAAGGGATTGGTGTATGGGTGGATTGGTTCTTCCCGTCTTCCCGGAGGGGCTGACTCCAGGGGGCCTGTTTTGCGTTCAGTTCAGCGGAGACGGCTAACCTCAGTTCTTTATGGGAGGAACCGAGAGGGCAGCGCGCCAGCAGGGGGGTGGGGGTAAGGTGAGGGAAGTGGGAGCAACGGGAAGCAGAAATCTCAGCTCCTCAGCCCCGAGGCTGAGAATGGGGAGGGGTGGGCTGCCTGTGTGCGCCCTGGAGCTGCGTGGGCTGCTCTTGTGACCTAGCCCTGGCAAGCAGGGAGTTTCCATGCCCAGCAGAAGGAAGCGGGGAAGCTCCGGCCTGGCTCTAGGTGTGGTTCTTCCCCTCCTCTTGCCTCTTGCTGCCGGAGTTCCCTTCCTGAGACCCAGCATGGCCCCACCTCTGGGCAGCTCAAACGCTGTCGTTAGGTCCCCACTGTCCACCTTCCTGATCCCTGAGCCTGGCGTTAAAGATTCTTTCCCTTTACTCGCCTGCGGGAGTCCTGCCTGTTCCTAAGACCCAGCTCCTGGCAGGCCTCAGTGTCCTGGCTGCGCTTCCCTTGGAGTGTTACCTCGGGCTCCGTTGTCCTTAAGCCCCAGTGCCCTCTCTGTGCCCTGGAGTCCTGGAGCGGTGGAGGCAGAGCCATGAGCTTATTCTTCTGTCCTCACAGCCAGTGCTTAGCACAGTGCCAGCACACACAAGCGCCCAGGGCTTGGCTGTGTGATCCACGGAAAAGAAGATATTTGAGGAGGGGGCCTGGGTCCCCCACTGAGCAGGCATTCCCCCCACCTGACTGTCGGGCTCCCTCTCCAAGACCCCTTGCTGAGTCCTGAAGTCTCTTCCCCATCCCATGCCTCAGTCTCCTCTTCCTCAGGGCAGGGTGCCAGCAGATGCTTAAAGCGTCTGTCCCCCAGAGAGATAAGGCCAGAATAACAGAAATCCCCCCCCCAAAAAAAAACCCATCTCCCCTGGGCCTCCCTTCTTTGGGGCTGCCTGACACCCACCCAGCCAATCCTTCCCTCTGTAGGAAGAGGGTACAGCTCTCGGTTGGGGATTCTGGGCTCTTCCAAGATGCTGGGGGATGGAGGAACAGTTGCAGTTTTCTGTGCCTGGCAGGCTACTGAGGCCGCAGGGTTCTGACCACAGAGCCAGTCCAGGAGCCAAGTAGCCTGGGTTTGTGTCTGACTCTGGCGCCATCGGGCAGGGTGACCTTGGCCTGTCTGCCTCGTACTCCCCATCTTCCACAGCAGTGTGGTCTCTGGCCCATCTCCCCTTCCCACTTTCTGCCAGGCCTGCTGGGCAGGGACCATGTGTGAATGGAGCCCCACTATCTTTTAGGGCCCAGCTCAGCCTGTGGGGTGGCAGAGGGATATGTTTGACCCCCTACGCTCTTCCCAGTTCCTCCAGAAAACATCTGCGAAGGCCATTTTCTTGTATCTTTGCAGAGACTTTTGGCTCCATTTGTAGTTTGAATAGGAGTTTAGGGGGACAGAGTGGTGATAATTCTATTAGAGAGCTGATTAATTACGTCAGTCAGTAACCCTCACTGGCTCCCCACTGCCTATAGGATCAAGGTTACACTCTGCCCTGGCATGCAAGGCCTTTTATGATCTTGTCCCAATCCACATCTTCACTTCCATGGTACTGCCCTCTCGCCATTCTCCATGTGCCTCATGAGAGCTCTCTCTTCTCACATTTCCCTGCCTTTCTGCTTTTGCACCCGCCAGCCCTTCCATCTAGAATACGCTGCCTTCAGAAATCCTTACCTAGCCTTCGAAGCCCAGTTCAAATATCACCTCCTCCAGGGAGCCTCCCTAGATTAGCCCCTAGCTTCTCACCAGCAGCCCCCATGCCCCAACAGAAATAGCTGAACTTTTTGGGGGGCTACCTTGGCACTTTACGCTACTTTTCTAGCACTCCTCACAGGTTGCATATGTGTGTATGATGGCTGTGCACAGGCATGTTTACCCGTGCAGGCCTCCTGATCCCCACGTCCTTGCATTGGAGTAGAAGCCATGTCTCCTACAGTTTTGCCTGACACTGCAGGGCTTGGCACATAGCAGGCGCTCAGAAGGAATGGATGGGGTGGGAGGACAACTCTACCTTGAGGGACCCTCTCAGCATGAATTGGAAAGGGAGCTCTGGGGTGTGGGGCAGAAGAGGGGCAGGGGAGAGACAGGCAGAGAGAGACATCAGGGGAGAGCAGGCCTACGCCATGCCCCTTGAGTGGCACTTACCAGATCCACATGTCTCAGGTGCCATGTCACGACATGGTCCCACAGGATATGAATGCAGTATCCCACATCGCTCTGAATACATGACCTCAAATACATGTGTCCTCACCTCCACGGTCCCCAGCCCGGCAACCTTGAGTTCCTCTTGTGGGTTGTGTCCCCCGATCACCCAAGCGCTGGTCCCCGTTGGAGAAGCAGGGGGGACACAGCAGAAGGGCAGGGGGAGCACCAGGCCTGGCGAGGCCCCTCACTGCCTGCCTCCCCTCTCCCGCACCCATCTTCCTTCTGGCCACATGGAGCCGTTCCCCACAACACAGCCTTGTTAATGTTTAAGACCAGTAGGTGGGGATGTGTTATAAACTTGGTAGCAGAAAATGAGCTTTATTGGAATCCATTCTGAAGACAGCTGGGTGCTGCGCTGCAGGAGGTGAGGCCACTGTGGACTTCCAGGGCTGGACCTGGGCATCTCCCAGGCCCTCGCTGGGGGCCTGTCTGGAATGGATAGACCCTGGGCCTGAGACGACAGCGAGTGCTGGTGCTCCTGCAGGCGCTGAAACCCTGAGAGGCACCAATGCCCACCACCAGGGTCTGGCCCACCTACCTGGGGCAGGGGAGTGTGTACTGGGGGCGGGGTGTCCCCTAGTTGCCCTACATAGAATGATGTCCCCAGCACTGAAGGAGATCACAAAACCACCGAGTCCAGCCCTCCTGTGGATGAGGAAATGGACACGCAGGGCAGGGGACTGGCCAAGGTCATCTCGCCATCAGGACTAGCACCAGAGCCCAGACGGGGTTCTTGGCTTGGCCGTCTGCCCCGACCCCTCAGCAGATTCCGCCACGTTTACCATCCACTGTCTCTGCAGCTTCTTCCAGAGATGCGCTTCCAGCCCCAAGCCAGCCTCTGGTCCCGCAGTCAGATAATCGGTCTGCTGAGTTTGTAAACCTCACCAAGCACTACAAAAGAAACAAGGACGGGTTCAAGATCCGACCCCCAGCTTTCTTTTAGGATCCTGAAGTCTAGCTGGAGCGATGAGACAAAGGCCCGGATTCTTAAAATTCAAAGCAGTTTGGAATCGCAGAGGGCTCAGGATACAGGATACCTGGGTTCAAACCCTGGCTTTGTCATCCGTTTACTGCGTGGCCACAGGATTTTCACCTCCCTGAGTCTTGCTTTCCTGATCTCCCAATTGAGCAGGGATGGTGCTCTCCAAGCCCCCCTCCCTGCTCTTTTGTTCTGTGGTGGAGAAGCCCCTTCTTACCTCCTTGGTCCCCCTCTGCCCACGCCCCCTCCGCGGAGCCTGCAGCAGACGCTAACAAGTGGATGCCATCCTTCCTCCCCATTTCCTCCCCATGGTCTTCCTTACTTTGTCCTCACAGTGCTCGACAAAGAATTTTAATAAGAGATTAATGAACCAGTTGTGTATGTGTGTGTGTGTGTGAGTGTGTGTGTATTTTTTTGTGAACATAAATTTCTTTTAAAATTTCCCTTCTCTGTCTTTTTAAATGAAAAGAAGAGTGGGCCTCCGTATCACCCATTCGGCTGGCTGTGCCCTACTCCAGCAGTCGATAGGGCGGTGTATCACGGAGCGCCAACACTCGATGAGCTAGTGCACCGTTCTCTAGAGGACAAATGGACTGCCCAGGGCAGGGGGGCCGGTGGGGTAACAGAGGGAGGGGAGGAGCCAGCCGTTAGAGTGGTCTCTGCACCTACGGGCTGAATCCAGAAGTCGTTTTCTCCTTTCAGGGATCCTGTTTGCCCCTTTGAGTTCCTCCTCCCTCCCACCATGCCCCCTCCCCCACCAGCACACACCTCCGCCCCAGGCCCTCCTGGCTAGCAGACAACCCAGCAGGATGAAGTGGAAAATGAAAGCAATTACCTAGATAATTCAATGCCTGTTGCCGAATGAATGAATGCAAGACTGAATAATTCAGTGCAAAAAAAAAATAAGGATAGAAAAAGATAATTGAAGAAAATCTCTTTTTTCCTAAATTACCTAGATAATTATCTGCCCTTGGGAAGTTCTGCTTTTTATCAGACTTGAATCCTTCCTGCTGTATTCTCACACACACCTTTCTGGCCTATGAGGATGGGCTGTTGATTACTCTCTTCCCTGGACTGACTTTCCCTGTTCAATTCAAACTGGGGACAGCGGGCAGGATGTGTGATTGCTGGCGGGATTTGTCAGCTTGTCTCTGTTTCCCTGGGCCTGTCTCTCGTGATCCTTGGAGCTGGGAGAATGATGTACCCAGGGTCACCATGATGGATGAGGTGACTCTCAGAATGGCCCAGGTTCTCAGAGGTATCTCCGTCCAAGAATTCCAGGAATGAACATCGGACCCCACAGGGCAGTCCCCTGGCCCTGAGAGAACAGGCAGCCACGAGAGAACAGGCAGCCACGATACCCCTGCCCTGAACCTTAATGATCCCCCTGACACCGTCCTGGAGGTGGCCAACCCTTATCAGAATCAGTCACAATCACACTGAGTGACAACCTCTCTTTTTCTAAAGAAGAAAAAGGGAGGAGGAGAAATGGTTCCTGCCCTCGAGGAGCACCCAGTATGACAAGGGGGACACAGTCCCATCTTCAGAGAGGCCCCAATCTGATGAGGGAGGCACAGCTGCAGCCCTCAGAGGTGGCCTTTGTGCCTTGCGTGGTGAGGGTCTGACAGAGAGATGACCCCCTTTGCCCGGAGGTTGTAGGACTCCCTCCCTCCTCACCCCTCCAGCCCCAGGGTTGCTGGGGAGCCTGGCTCTGGTCCAGGGGCGTGTGTATTTGTGGCTTGGTACAGTTGATGCGGCGGACTTGTCACAGTAGGAGAATGGTGTTGGCGAGAGCTGGGCGCACAGCACATGCTCATGTGCGCACCCTCTTGGTCATGGTCACACAGGGCTATGCCTGAGAATTCTGTCTCTGCAGTTCGAATCCGTGACCTCATGGGCTTCCCGGGGGGCCGCTATATGAAGGCAGCTTCATGGTCCTCATTTTACGGAGGGCACAGCGGAGGCTCAGCAGAGTTCTGGCCACACCAGCTCCTGAAGTCGGGTTTTCTGACCCTGCATACAGAGGTCTTGCCACATGTCACTGCTCCCGCAGATGGGGAACCAGCACAGACACAGACTGACCGCTTCACGGTCCCCATACACCTGGGCAAGGCCCAGCTGTCTGGGGCCCTCGGACCCCTGCCCTCCCCTCCCCCGACTGGGAGCCCTTCTCGTCCCCTTGCCCTCAGGCTTCTTCCAGTCCCTCGAATAAGTCTTCTTTCCGTGTCACAGTCTTTGTACATGCTGTTCCCTCTGACCAGAACGCTCTTCCACCCATCTCCTGCTCAGCCTTCAAGCCAGATCATATCCACCACCTGGAAGCCCACCCTGATTCGCAGATGAACAAGGACCCACTATCCCCTGCAACTCATTGCAGATTTTCCGTGTTTTTGATTTTGCGCTGCCCACTTCCCTGCTGGCTGAAAGGGACGGTGCATGATCTCTTCCCTGTCGCTGCATTCCCAGAGTCCGTCTGGGAGGGGATGTTTGGAATGAAGTAGGTGTTTGATGAGTCCAATAAATCGATAAATGAACCACTGTGCACATACCTGTACGCACAGACACCTTCCTCGTCACTCAACACGTATTCAGTGAGTGCTTAATCTGGCCGGGCACTGTGGTCAGTGAACACAACAAAAATCCTGGCACCCGTGGAGCCTACATTCTTGTTTGGGGAGGAGCGGGGGGAATGCAGACAGTAAATAATATGATGAATACAGTAAATAAGTAAACTGTGTACAGGGCTGTCCAGAAAGCATCCAGCCACGTAACCGTTCTTGTTACGTTGACAATGGCTGGGTGCTTTCTGCACAGTCCTGCTATGTTAGAAGGCAACAAGTGCTATGAAAAAGCAGGGGAAATGGGCGTGGGGTAAAGGGGACTGGGAATTCTAAGAGGTGTGTGAGCATCGGGTCAGATGCTTGCTCGTTATTCAAAGTACCAAATGACCATTGGATAAAATGTCCTTGAGCAAAGATGGGAGGGAAGTGAGGTAGGGGACTCAGTGAATATGACAGCTTTCTGGGTGGAGGGGCGGGCGGGGTAGGAGCCCCAGGGGCAGTGGGCTGGAGCATCCAAGGAACATCTAGAGGCCAGAGCACAGCCAGGCAGGGGCGGGGAGGGTGGGGAGATGGGGTGAGAACGGTGACTTGTAGGCTGAGGGAAATGATGAAGCCAAATGCCAGCTGTCCTCATCTCCTCCGGGCATGTGGAACACTGAGCAACCTTCAATTTCTTTCACAGATTCTGACTTTTTACTAATTATCTACCTTTACAAAAACTCAGCTCCCGGAGGTGGCAGGGATTCCATGCACTCGTTTGGCCTGTCTGATTTCACAGCAAAGTGATTTGGGGAGTGTGACAGCAGCAGGTCTGGAGGCCCTTGTGTTCAGGAATGACGACGCCCTATGTCCCTGAGTCCCCGAGTGCCCCGCAGCAACTCCGGGTTACCTGTTGCTTTGACCTCGCTGCCTGTCCCTGCTCTGTGTCTGCAAGTGCCCTAGCTGGGGGTCCCTCCTGCCACTTCCCTGCTGCTACGTGACCACTGCAGCCCACGCCTCTTAGCCAAGGAAGTGACCTGACCTGAGTCGACCTACATCCTCCCCTGTTCTGCCCCTCCTGGGGAGAGACTGGCTTATAAGGCCTTTGTCCAATAGGAAGAAACTCTTGGATTGGAAATAGGAAAAATGGCCATTTTCTCAGCTGCCAACATAGCAGAGAAATGATCTCAATTTTCTGTGGCTGTTCTCGGCAGGAGAAAAACTGCCAGCAGCCAGCCCCGTATATAAGAGGTCTGAAATGCTGGGGAGCAGGTGGGGAGAGAGGGAAAAGGACTGGTGTGGTGTGGAGGGCTGGGGTCTCCACTGGAACACTGCCAGCCCCCCTGCCTGGGAAGTTCTCCCTACCTCCAGCCCCCACTGACCACAGGGCCTGTGTCTGAGCAGCTATTGAACTATCTAGTTATCTCAGTGGTCACTTATTAACTGAGCACCTGCTATGTGCCACACCCTGTGCTGGGCACCAGGAATCATCCTCTGTTCTGTCAGCTTGGTCCTGGCACTCAGAGCTTTCCTCCACCTCGTCTTTCCCTGCACTCTGCTCTAAAACCAAGCTTCCTGGCATCGTCACTTTTGTGTCTGCACAGGTTGTAATAAAATGCAGAGTCATGACGTGTTGGAAGGGATGCAGAGTGTTGTGGAGGGAAAGGGGCAAATCTCCTAACTGTTGGAGGGGTCAGGGGAGGCTTCACGGAGGAGGCATCACCTCGGGAGCCCTTGATCAGGCTCAAGAATTCTGCTTCTGAAGACTAATCGGTCAGCATCTCCTGTGTGTCTGGTACCCTGGGAAAGGCAGAAACACAGGGCAGAAGTGGTCATTGGCCGACCAGCTCTGAGAGTCCTGGTTGGGGAAAGCCATGCTGCCTGTGAAGTAGCAGCAAGGTGTAGTGCTAAATGCAGGGCACGTGGCTGATAATGCTTTACCTGCGTCACCTTTAGAGACACCTCATAACTTTGACCCTGTGTTCCATGGAGCACTGGGGAGCTGTCGAGTGTTATGGAGTGAGGGAGTGACATGATCAAAGCAGGGTTCTCCACAATTAATTGGTTGGGGGCAATGGGCAGACTGGAGCGATGCTGAAGGGGAAGCTGTTGCAGCAGCTAATCTGAGAATGGGGGTCTTGGGATGGGAAATGACCACTGGAAGTCATCCAAGGTACCACCTCATGGCAAAGAGCCCACTGTTGGAGCCAGAGAGATGGAGCCGAGTGTGCTGCTCACTCTGCTGCTGACAGGCAAAGTGCCCTAGCTTTCTGCTCCTTGGTCTCCACCTCTGTGAGATCCGGTGGCAAGTGGAAGGCACAGAGCCCATGGCACGAAGTGTCAGTGCTGGAAGTGTCTTTATTATGGCAGCAGCCAAGGCCTGGAGAGCTGCAGGGACTTACAGCCAGTTCTGGCCCCTTGGGGTACAGGAGCGTCCTTGTGGCCCAGTCAGGAGTCCTGGAGGACGTGGCGGTAGGGGAACCTAGGGAGAGAGGGGACATCCCTCACTATTTTTAATGGAGGCCCAGCCTCCCTCCGCATCCTTCACGGAACAGTCAGACACAGCCCAAGGGGTCAGATCCATACAGGGGTCACTGTCACCGTTTGGGCCCCACCGGAAGGTCTAAGAACCCGTCATGTCAGAGAATGCTGCCAGGTCTTCGAGTGACACGAATGCAGGTTCGAATGGCGTGGGCTGCCTGGCGTGCCGTAGTGTAGCTGGGTGACCCAGGAGCGCTGGCCTGACTTGTCTCCCTGAGCCTCAGCTTCCCCACCTGCAGAATGGGAGTAACAGCATCACCTCCAGGGCTGCCCCATGAATGAGATCCCACAGCGTGTGCGGAAGCTCCCAGAACAAGGGCCGTGTGCCTGCAGGAGGGCCCTGTAAACAGGGCTCGCTTCCTTCTTTTCCTGCCTACAGCCCAGCCTCGCTGCTGGGAAGCACGTTTAAGACAGTGCCAAAGACTTCCCGGAGAGCTGTTTTCTGGTGGTTGAGTTTCTTGTTTTGTTTGGGGTCTTTTTTTTTTTTTTTTTTTTTTTTTTTACCCTTGATGCCTCCTAGCAACATGCTGCTTGTTTTAAAAACAGCAGTGGCCAGGGCTGATCCCTCTCCCTCCCTCCTTCGTTCCCAGGAAAGCAGCCACAGGCATCACCCTCCATTCCCAGTGCCTCTGAAGCCCACCCTGGGTGGAGGAGGCATTCCTGGGTCCGGCAGCTGGCCCCCACCACAATGCCAAAGGTGTCCCCAGCTGCCGAGGCCAAGGCTTCCAGAAATTTGCACCTCGTCCACAACAGCCCCTAAGGTGTGCACATAAGCTGCACGCCACCAGTGCAGGCAGCCCACGGCCTTGCCAGATAGCAGGCCTGGGGTTGTAGGGAGTTCCCCACACAGAGCCCAGCCCCTCCTAATCTGCAGCCCCAAAGTGCACGGGGACAGGCACAGGCTCAGACCCTGAGGATCCTGGACTCAGGGCCTCTTCCTCCACTCCTAGCCGGGTAGCCAGGTAACTGTGGGCGTGTCACTCTTCAGTCTCAGCTTCCTCATCTGCAAACAATAAGAAGAAAACTCTACCCATCTTGCAAGGTTATGTAGGGTGGGGTCATGCATCCGCCTGGTACCTTCAGTGCTTAGTAATGGTTACTGTGATCAGTGATTCTTAATTGTATCATTGGTATCAGGGAACCCTTAGGAGTCCCCTTGAACAAACCTGATCCGGCCCCCACTTCCCCACCCTCCCACCATGTTCTTCCTCCGCCGCTGGCATTTTCTTCTCCACCGCTTGCTCTCTCAGCCAACTGCACATACCCTGGGACAAACCCCTCCTCCCAGTGGAGTTTAGTTTTCCTATTTTTGAAATAGGGGCTGCTGAGCTGAATCAGCCCTGTCCAGTAGAAATATAACATGAGCCACGTGTATAAATTTGGCTAGTTATCGCGTGATAAAGAGCAAAAAGAAACAGGTGAAATTAATTTTAATAGTCTGGGCACAATGGCTCTCACGCCTGTAATCCTAGCTCTCTGGGAGGCCCAGGCAGGAGGATTGCTTGAGGCCAGAAGTTCAAGACCAGCCTGAGCAAGAGTGAGACTCCATTCTACTAAAAATAGAAAAAATCCACTGGACCTGGTGGTGTGCACCTGTAGTCCCAGCTACTTGAGAGGCTGAGGCAGGAGGATCGCTTGAGCCCAGGAGTTGGAGGCTGCAGTGAGCTATGCTGACACCACTGCACTCTCTTGCTGGGGCAACAGAGCAAGACTCTGTCTCAAAAAGAAAGAAAAAGAAAGAAAGAAAAAGAAATTAAT
Organism: Varecia variegata; assembly: GCA_028533085.1. Taxonomy (NCBI): domain Eukaryota; kingdom Metazoa; phylum Chordata; class Mammalia; order Primates; family Lemuridae; genus Varecia; species Varecia variegata. The sequence goes on from CM052441.1 coordinate 116,926,630, forward strand.
TTTAATAGTATATTTTAACCAATATACCCCCAAAATTGACAGTTCAACATGCAATCAATACAAAAGATTATGAATGAATGATATTTTGCATTCCTTTCTTTTGTATTAAATCTTCAAAATCTCTCATGTGTTTCACACTCGCCAGCAACACATCCCAATTCCAACTGGCCACATTTCAATTGCTCCATGGCCACATGTGGCACGTGGTGGCTGAACCTGACAGCAAGGGGTCTACACAACTCTCCCCTTGGAGGCTTTCAGGGCCCTGGAGACAGTGCTCTGGGGACAGGTGAGCTGAGCCCACGCTCCTTGGAGGTTTTCAGGGCCCTGGAGACAGTGCTCTGGGGACAGGTGAGCTGAGCCCACGCTCCTTTCTGCAGTCCTTCTCGGAAACCCGCTGCCTGACTCAGAGCCTGCTCGGCCCTTCCCAGCCTTGGCATGGTCCATGCTGGCCATGGTGCTGCCCATCCATTCAGGGGCAGCAGCTCCCAGGGCGGGGCAGGAGGCCCCCAGCTGCCTCCCAGAGGCCACTTTCCCTCCCCCTTGGCCGGGAGATGCTGTACACCGCAGGCCAGACCTAGTCACCCTCCTGCCCAGAACCACCTCCTCACTGGGAGTGACAGCCACGGCCCTCGCAGCAGCTCACCAGGCCCACGCTGCCGCTGTGACCCAAGCTTCCCTCCCACCTGCTCAGCCCCAGTCACACGGCTTCTTTGCTGTCCCCAGCCTGCCAGGCGTGGAGCCTCGGGGAGTTGGTCCTTGCCGTCTGCCTGTCCTTCCCCGCCTTCCCCAGTAAGCATGACTCATCCCTCCCACCTCCTTCGAGTCTCCCCTCAAACACCTCTCACCACAGTGCCCCCCCAGCCTCCCCGACTCTGGCCTCTCCCCGTGCTCCCTTTCCTTCACCTGACACGCTACCTGGTTAGGTGTCCCCTCAGAATGGAAGCCCCCAGCAGCAGAGGCCGCCTCTGATTGGTTCCCTGCTGTCTCCCCAGCACCCAGGCTGGTGCCTGGCACCGAGGAGGGGCTCAGTACATATTTGTGGGATGAATGAATAAACCGTTGAACCTGCTCCTTCCCCGCCTCTCACCCTTTCCACCCAGGGAGCCGCTAGGAAGACAGATTGGGTAGGAAGTGATTGAAGGAACCAGAGAGGGAAAATGTATCCCTTCCTTCACTCATGAAGACATTCATCTGCCATATCCAAGCTGTGTGGTCTTGGGGAACTTGCTCAACTTCTCTGTGGCTGAGTTTCCACATTTATAAAGTAGGATACTAAGAGTGCCATTCTCATAGAGGTGTTGTAATGAAGAAATGAATTAATGCACGTGAAGTGCTTGGAGTGGTGCCTGGCTGGTAGGAAGTGCTCAATGGATAGTAGCTGTTGTGTCATTCGGCGCATGTTTTTGCACATCTATTGGACACCAAGCACCGTGGCAAACACTCGGTGTGCAGTGACAAAGACAGTTACTGGCCGATATGGGACAAGGGTGCGGACAGTTTCAGTGCGGTGTGATCAATGCCAGGGTGGCACAGGTGTCAGAAGAGCAGGAATTGGCCTCATCTGGATTTAGGACAGGGACGGGTGTGGTGTCCTGTCATTTTACAGCAACCGCTGCCAAAATCTATGTGAACTGGCAAGTCGAGCTCTGGCAACACCATGGGGGCACCACTTGGTCCAGAGCTTTGCCTATACAGCCTCTGCAGGGTGCTGGAAAGGGTGCAGCCTAGAAGTTAGGGAACCTCAGCTCTGACTCCAGCCTGGAGGGAGTCACTTTTGTTCCCCAAGCTTTAGTCTCCCTTACCTATCTGTAAGGCAGGCTAATAACAGTGCCTCTGTCTCAGATCATTGGGATTCAATGAGCTACTGTGTGTAAACAACCAACAGGTGTCCCTGGATGCTCATTAAACAGGAGATACTATTATTACCCTCGTTATTAGTACAAGCCAATGGGAAGACCTCCTTACAGGGCACCCTGCCTGCAGCTGGAGCTGGGTCGGTGCATGAAGAACTGCACTGCCTGTTTGCACTCTGAAATCCTCTCTGGACGGTGGCACAGAAGGGTGCTCAGTGAGGTGAGATCCTTAAAGTCAAAGAAACTTGGGACGGGGGAGCTAGAAGGGAGCTTCAGGCGCCTCCCACGTCTCACCCTGTCTTAAAGGTGGGACGACTGAGGTCCCGGGAGGGGCGGCTCCTAGCCCAGCCCACAGAGCAGGCAGGAGTTGAGGCCGGGCTGAGACCCGGGGCCCTGGCTGCCAGGCCAGTGGGTTGTTACTGTGCCTGCACTGGTTTCACATGAGGGTGTCGGTGGGGTGGCAGCACGGCCAACGATGGCTAGAGGAAACCGGTTGGTGTCAGGTGTGGTTGTCCCCGTCCCCAGCTTGCCCAGGGGCCGCATCTGGGGGGCATGCCTCAGTAGGCATGGCGTTTACACGGAGTAACCGGATTCCATCTCCGATAATCACATTGCAAACAGCGTGAGATGTGAAGTGTGGGGAAGGCTTTGCTAAATGTGGGACTGGTTTTCTTGTATTTCCCTCCGTTCCTCTCTCTGGGGCCCCCACCCCTCTCCCTGCCTCACTGCGCACACATGTGCACACACATGACCTGCGTTCCCCAGGCAACCAGTTTAGGCCTCTGACCCCAGCCCAGTGAAAGCCAGTTGTGTCTTTGTCCAACCTTAGAAGAGCAATTTCTCCTGTCTGGGGTATTCGAAGAGTGGGTATTCGAAGGTCAAGTTCTCACCCCTTGAAGTTCACCACTGTTGCCCACCGTGACTGAGATATGCGGAGCCGTTGGTGGTTTACAAATGGCTGCACGTGCCCTGTCACATGTAAACGTCACCCGTGACATGGGTAATGATGACCCCCGTTACACAGATGGGGAGGCTGAGGCTTAGAGAAGGGAAGTCACTGCCTAGGTCACAGAGACCGGAGGTGGCAGAGCAGACTCTCGCTCTGGACGCTGTGTCTTCCACTCCCCTAGGGCCCTAACCACCTGATTCTGGGGTTCTGGGTCTCAAGACTCCCCAGTGTCACAGAGGGTGTGTCACTCCCATTCAGCTTGGCCCCACTGCCATCACCTTCACCCACGCAGGCACCCCAGTCGCAAAAGGGGAAACTGACACACAAAGTGGCTGACTCATCCACTGGAGCCGGCTTCCCCCTTCGTGTGTCCCAGCCCTGTGTAAGTGACATGCTATTTAAAGACTGTGCAGTCATGTCCTTGGTCCCTGGCTTCCCCCGCCCCCCTAGGGTCTCCCTGCCCTGATGTGTAGGACAGAGCCCTGCAGCTCCGCCCCCCACCCCAAGAATCCAGATTTTCCTCCACATCCCTGCAAAGCTGATCTGCATAAAACCATCCCTGGGCCCTGCCTTTAAAAGTCTTCATCTTTTCTCTTCTCCCTAAACGGCCCCTAAATGATTTCTGTAAATTGCTCTAAGTAGCTCAAAAAAAAAAAAATAAGAAAAAGAAGTAATATATAACTCAGTGACTGGCTGCCTGACCGGAATGTCGATGGCTCTTCTCCTGCCTGGCCGCACCGCACCTCCCAGCTCCTTCCCACCAGGCTCAGCCCCTCTGCTCCCAAGCCAGGGAGGGGAGCTTCGGCTCTGGGCACAAGCCCTGCCTCCTCCCTCGGGCAGGTTACGGCCCACTCTGGGGCAGTAGTCCCCTGTCCAACCGGGAGCTCCTCCCTCAGGGGCTGCAGTATCTTCCCCTTCCCTTCCCCGAGCAGAGCAGCCACCACACTGAGGACTTTCCCAGGGGGCAGCTGTGCCTCCCTCGTCAGGCTGGGGACTCCTCCAGAGGAGACTGTGCCTCCTTCATCAGACGAGGGTCTTCCCCAGGAGAGGCTGTGCCTGCCCCATCAGACAGAGGGTTCCCGCTGGGCAGGGCTCCAGGAGTGCTCGGGAGCCCCTCTGATCCTAAATGTCCTTGTCTGCACCCACGTCCCTTCACAGCCTCATTTCTTTCACTCCGGATTAGAAATCTAGGTCCAGATTCCTAGACTTTCTCATTGATTCAGTCAAGCAAGCATGCATGCATTCACCCATCCTACAGAGCTTTCCTGAACACCCAGTGTGTATCAGACACTGACTGGACATGTGTCCTTCTGCGGACTGGGCCCCTTTGAGGACCTCCTGTGGCCAGGGCCCCCAGGCATGGCTGTGGTTCTCCTAGGGACAGGGCATCCAGCCAGGGGGTAGGCACTGAGACAGCATCCCCACACGGACGTGAATCCAGCCTCAGCCCCTAGCCACCATCATGCCGCCCCTGAAGGGAGAAGAGGCAGTGGTGGGAGGGCCCGGGCCCCACCCCCCGCTCTAGGGAGGTGCCTGCTATGCGGCCCTGGCCTGGCCACCCCTCCATCCCCGATGTCCACCCACACTCCTCTCTTCCTGCCCACGGAGCCCCCCACCATCTCCTGGCCACTGGGGGCTGACAACCTGCTGGCAGACCCCAATCCTAGCAGCCCAGCCCCTAAAGTGATGGTGCGGTCTGGTCTTGAGCAAGTCCCTTCCACAACTCGGCCTTAGTTTCCTGTCTGAGATGTGACAGGTTAGGACTAAATCAGTGATTTTCTAAAACTTTTTTAGCCAGTAAAATACATAATATGTACCATATATAATATATTACAATGTATATTATACATAGATTATAATGCAGATAATATGTGATACAGATATGAAACAAACAAAAGCGGAACTGCCGGTTGAAAGGAGAATGGAGGTGCCCCCTTAGGTCACATCTGTCCCACCTGCCCCTGCCGCCCCATGGCAGCCCCTGAGACACCCCCGAGGAGCCCAGCTGGCAGGCAAGTCATTAGTCCACCTCTCCCTACGGTGGCTTCCAGGTGCCATTGAGGGGTCTGGGTGGTGCTGTTGACGGGGGCAGCCCCATCACCTCTCTGCCCCTTGATTCCCTGGGACCCCACACTATTTTCCAGCAGGGGTGAAGCCTGGGAGAAGGATCGGCTCTTGCCTGGACCGTGGAACGAGTCCAGCCTCTGATGGGAAGAGCAGGTGTGAGAGAAGCTCAGAAGGTGGCAGGTGGGGCCAGCCCAGCCCTGCGCCAGGCCTGCCCCAACACAAGGCTGGATTGTTCCAGATGAAATAAAGCCCCTTTGTCATCCTCCCTGCACTCCCTTTGAAGTGCAGAAGGTGGAAGGAGGAGAACAAACACAGACACAGCCCTCTGCTTCCTCTCCGATTTAATTGGAACCCAATTAAGTGAATAATTGTTACAAATGTGAAATCAGCTTCCACCAACTTGGGGATGTGGGCTTGCACTCAGCATGAGCCTGTGAGACCCAGGCTGGGCCTTGGGTGCAAGGTCTCCCCTGGGGTGGGGAGGTGTCGACCCACAGAACTCTTGGTGCTCCCCCTAGAGGCGATGCCACTAGAAGTGACGCCAGGTGATCAGGTCCAGCACCTGCTGCAGGTCCTGTCTGCTACAAGAGCGCAGGCTCCGATACTCAGAGCCACCCTTCACTGACCAGACAGGGGCTCTCCTTGCCAGAGCTCGCAGACACTCGCTCACAGGAGCCGATAGGAGACCAGGCAGGTGAAAATAAGTGGCACAGTCGAGGCATGGACATGGGCCCCAAGGACAAACAGAGAAGGAGGGACCCGTTGGGGACATTGCAAGCCTTAGGCAAAAACTTTAAAAATGGAGTGGGAGTGATACTCCAGAGCAGGTCTCTTCAGAAGAAACTGAGGAGGGGGTTTCTGCACAGCAAGAGGGTATATGGAGGAGAATCAGAGCATGGAAGATGAATTACCCACACTGGGGAGCACCCCAGAGACCTGCGTAAGGAGCACTCACCTGGGGCACCTGGTCTCGTTGCTTAGCCACCTCCTGTCCAGTGGGAGGTGGTGAGTTGTATCGTCATGGTGCATCGGGTCCTCACTTTGGAGCAGGTCTGATGGCCTTTGCATTGGGGCTTTTAGGGTATAAAAACCTCACTGATGACACTTGCAGAACGAATGGCTGATGTTGCTGCTTCCACCGGGTGGGTATGAATTTTGGTAATCTGGATTCGGATGTAGCGAGAGGGAACACTTGTGAGAAAGAACAACTCAAGCCATGGTTCTCAGTCTTGGCTGCACGCGGAGGAGCTTTTTAAAAGTGACAGTGCCTGGGTCCCAGCCCTAGAGAGTCTGAATTTGCTAATCTGGGGTGCATCCTGGGCTCCAGGTGATTCTAATGGGAAAGCAAGCCTGAGGCTCACTGCCGGAGCAAGGCTTCAAATGCGGTGGACGTGGTGGCGGTGGGAGGCAGAATGGCCTGCTCAGAACCACACCAAACCTCTGTAATGCGTCCCAGCACTGGGACAGGCCTGGAGTGGGTGCCCCAAGGCTGGGGGCCCTGGTGGGGAGGGGGACTTGGAGGCCCTAGGAAGGAGGAGGAATGTAGAAAAGGTGTGGAAGATGGTCCTGTCCTATTTTTAAATGATTTGGAGGGGAAATTTTTCCCATCTCCTCTCCCCTCTCCCTCTCTCTCACTTAGTCCCCTGTTCCAGGACACATAGTAGGTGCTCAACAAATATTTACTGAAGGAATTGTGGGTGAATTCTGTTTGGTGGGCTAAACTGGGAGCATAACCAGTGGAAACTACTGCTACTGCTGAACTGCGCCTGATGACTGCTGATAATATTGTCTCTATAGGGAAAAGTGTTGAAATGTGTTTCCAAGCTTTAATAGCCAATTTCCACTGAACTTTTGATAAGCAGCCCATTTATAAGTTGGAATGTGCATGTGGATTGTGTGTGTGTGTGTGTGTGTGTGTGTGTGTGTGAGAGAGAGAGACATTGATTCTGCACTCAATGAACCTAGCAGGGGCTCTACCCTTGGGGTCTGCCCTGAGGTATCCTGGCAGGGCCACCAAGATTGACCCCAGTGGAGCATTTATGGAAGTGGCAAAGTAGAACACGGTCAGAGGGAGGAGGACCCGAGTGGCTGCTGAGGACAGAGCACCTGGGAGAAACCAGAGAAGACTGACAGGTCTAGTGCAGGCAGAGCCTGGCCAAGAGTGCCAGGAATTGGAGTGTGGCCCCGGCATAGCTGGGGGCCCAGGCAGGGGCTGTGAAGCACACAGACCCTCAGGGCGCTTTGCACGTGGCCTTGCCCAGCTGTGCGAGAGCAGCCCTGGCACGTCAAAGAATCCCCACAGGAACATGATGGGTGCGGCTGGAGAGGGGAACTGTGAGGCAGAGGCCAGGCTGTGAGGCCATGGGGACCAGGAGGTCACCAGGAGCCCGGAGCTCCTAGGCCCAGGTCAGCTCACAGCAGGTGCTCGCTCAGTGTTTGCTATGGGAGAAGAGAAAGGCAGGTCCCCGCCAGGGAGCAGGCAGAAACCAGGAGGGCACTGGGGCACAGTGCGGACTCTGGCAGTAGCAGCCAACGGGAATCCTGCGGGGAGAGCATCGCCAGGGCTCTGGCTTGCTAAAGCTTTCCGGACGTCCAGACTTGACTCTCACCCCAGCGTCCGTGAGGAAAGCAGTGAGAAGCTGAAAGAGAGAGAAACAGAGTTGGTCAGGGCCCTGGGCAGGACCTGCCCTCTGTGAGCCTCTGGAAAGCCCAAGAGGCGGATGGCATCTCTAGGGAGGTGCTGTGCTCAGTCTGCCCCCTGAGTCCCTTCCTCCCCCAGGGACAGCCATCGAACTCAAGAGTGAGGGGCTTGGAGGAGACCCCCGGTCCCTGACTGCTCCGTCCCAGCCCAGGCTGTCAGTTCTGCAGGGAGCACCGGCCTCTGGCTGGAGGCTGTCTTTGTCCCTGAAGTCCTAGCCCTACTTCCTAGTGCTGGAAGACTCCAGAGAGGTGGCTATTCACAGGGGAGATGGCCCTGGTGGCCTTGGGGGAGGGGGCTGTCCCTGACCACACAGGGTGACAGTGATTAAATGCACCAGCAGCTGGGCCATCAGGGCCCTCCCCGCTGCTAATTTGGGTCAATTAAGCCAATTTGTCTTTGTTGACTTGAAGTCCCTTCCCTGCAATGGCTCTAGCCCCTCTGGGGCCTGGAGGGAAGGAAAGTGGGAGGGGCTGCCTCTCCCAGTCCCACCCCAAAGCCCCAGGCTCAGGGACCTTCCTCAACCTTGTGACCCCTCCCATTGCACTGCCCGAGGGCCTCCACAGCTGTCACCCCCCTGACCCCCCCAGGGTTAATCTTATTCCACAGATGAGCAATTAGGGCTTCTCCAGAGAGGGTGCTGCTCCAAGTCAGGCAGAGAGAGGGGCTGAACCCAGCCTTTGGACTCACCGTCCAGTGCTCCTCTCTCTGTAGCTCTGCAATCTCACAGGGCACTGGGACCATGGTCTGGCCCACGCGAGCCCTGCTTCCAGGCCCCCTGAGGGCATTCCAAGGAACACAGTTTGAAAACCACTTCCCTGGCCCATCAGGTTCCTCCTTCCACAAAAAAAAGAGCAGCAGGGACAAAACTTGATGTCTCCAGAGAGAAGCCAGCTGCCTCTGCTTGGCCTCCCAGCCCAGGAGAGGACAGCCCTGGGCCCCGGGAGCCCGTCTGAGCTTCAGTGTCCCAGGGCTGTGGGACTGTCGTGAGACTCCCCGGCCCACAGAGGGGATTGGGGCAGCAGCATGTTGAGTGCAGGCCAGTGGCTGAGCTGACACAGAGCTCTGTCCAGTCAGAGGCCCCTGCACATCTCTGGGCCTCAGTTTACCCATCTCTAGCACTGCAGGGGCAAAGAGGCAGGTTGGGCAGGGCCCCTGGAGCTCTCACATTTGCAGAGTCGGCCTGGGGGTGGTGGGGTGGAGAAGGAGGAGGCTTTTCTTCCTTCCAGCCTAAGAAATTGAGCGCTCCCTTCCTATCTCCACACCGGACAGGTGAGAGCAGGTGGGACATGTTGTCACATGGGGAGACTGGCAGGGACAGGAATATTCAGAACTTCAGCATCCCCTGCAGGAGGCTGCAGCTTAGACTTCATCCCACGGAGCCAATCTGGCAGAGGGAGGGCTTCGCCCAGTGGGGTCAGAGGGGAAGGAGCTGTGGTTGTGGAGGGAGAAGAGAACCAGGAGCTGAGTTCGTGGAGCTCCCCTTGCGAACTCCACAGGACGGCTTCCGTCACCGCTCTGTGCCCGCGGGCAGAAGCTGGGGAAGTGGGATGGAAGCAAGTGGACCATCACTGCAAAGAGAGACATGAGTCACCTCTGCGGAGATCTTCCTGGAAGTGCTGGTGTTAAACACCGGAGCCAGCTGCAAGGACCTGCAAGGGCCAGGAAGGTCATTGCCTCCAGGAGAGAGCTTCCCAGAAGCTGTGTCCTCCCAGCCTGGGCCTGCCTGACACAGGACGGGGCATCTCCCCGGGTTACCTCTGGCATGAGGTCATCTTTGTGGCTGCATCTAGGCTGACAGAGGTGGGGTGAGCGAGAGTCCGGGTGTGGGATCGTGAAGAACGGAGGAGACCCTTCCCTCCCAGTCATCTTCTCCCGGGGGACACGCCATTGCTTCCTCTCAGACATGTGTGACCTCAGATTCCCAGACTGGGAGGGTTGTGCCCTAGGATGGAAAGCTGGAGGGTGACAGACTCACAGACCACCCGGGGCCCTGGGGTGGAGGCTGTCAGGACTGGAAGGGACCTGAGGGAGGGGCTGGCTAAGCCTGCTCCTGTTACTACTGATGGGGAAACTGAGGCCCAGATGGCATCCCCCGGCCAGCACACTGTGCAGATGTGCTCCATGCAGGCCAGCGTCTGACCCCCAGGCTCACCTGAGCGCTGCTGTCCTGATCGTATTGGATAAGCCTCCACGCCGTGCCAGGTACCCTGGGAAGAGGGGATGTGTGCTGTGCCCCCTCCTGCATGGGATCCAGCAGACAGGGGACACGGTGATGTC
>CM052441.1:116936979-116963419 GCA_028533085.1 Varecia variegata
GGAGTGCTCCCCCTGGTCCCAGTCTCTCCCCTGCACCCGGAGTGCTCCCCCTGGTCCCAGTCTCTCCCCTGCACCCGGAGTGCTCTCCCTGGTCCTAGTCTCTCCCCTGCACTGGGAGTGCTCCCCCTGGTCCCAGTCTCTCCCCTGCATCTGGAGTGCTCCCCCTGGTCCCAGTCTCTCCCCTGCACCCAGAGTGCTCCCCCCAGTCCCAGTCTCTCCCCGGCAGGCCACCCCCCTCAAGAGAGCTCTTTCCAAAATGAAAATCCAGCCACATCACCACGAGCCTTCCAGCTTGAATAGCTTCCATCTCCCACTGCCCGTGCGTAGGACGAGCTCCTCCAGCTCCTCATGCTGGCATCCAAGGCCCCGGGATCTGGCCTTGCCCATTCTCCTGTGTCATCACCCACTTCTCCACCCTCTCCCCGCAAACACGCGCACCCCCTCTGCTCCCCCCACTCAGATGACCGTCCATGCCTGAACTCACTGAGTCCCTCAGGTCCCCTGCGCACCCCTTGCTCTTCCTGGCAAACTCCTACTCACTCTCCCAGCTGAGGGGTCTGCAGAGCCCCCCTCTGCTCCCTGAGCATTGCCCTTAGCTGCCTGTGGGTCTGTGCCCCTCAGAGACCAACTGTGACCTCTCTTGGCCCCGCCTGGCACACAGTGAGCCCTCGAGGGACCGAATAAAGGAATGAATGCGTTTTAAGGAAGATGAAGTCCAAAGTCTAATGAGAATGATTTATTATTAATAGTAACAGCTAACATTTACTACTGAGCACTTATTCTGTGCCAGGCACCATGGGAAGCGCTTGCATTTCATCCTCATGGCAACCCCATGAGCTGGATATTACTGTTGTCAGCACTTTAAAGGACAGGTGGCTGAGGCTCGGGGAGGTTAAGCGACTTGCTCAAGGTCACACAGCTGGAAAGGGGCAGTACTAGGATTCGAAGGCGGGTTTATCTGAGTCCAGTACCTAAGCTGGAGACCTCTCCTGCCTCTAACCTGGCTGCCCAGAGCTGTGCAGACAACTGGGTGATCCTGGAGGGGCCTGCGGATCCGTGGGCTGCAGGCGCTGGGAGGAACATGCTTATCCTCTGCTGCGGAAACAGCTGCTTGTATTTCCTGATGTAATCAGCTGTGACGTTTTAAGTGAGCGGACTCAGATCCCTTGTCCCTGACTGTCACACGGGCAATTGTGGCCCTCAGAGCGTGAACCGTGTGATGAGTGAGACTCAGCCCAGTTTCAGAGCCATGAAGTGCTTCAAAGCTGGGCCCAGAAAAGGTGTTTCCTTTTGGAATGAGGGGGCCAAGTGTACTCAGCACCCTCAGCTCAGTGGCTGGGGCCAGGTAGGAGGCGACAAGCCCGGCTCCTCCAGCTCCTTCGGAAGGTCTTCCCTCGCCATCCGGAGCAGGCTCCACTGAGCCAGCCTCCCCCAAGTGCCCCCAGCATCGCAGCAGCCTGACCCGGCCTGCCGTCCTGCCCTGTGGCTCTCCTGAGCTGTGGCCTTGCCTACAGGCAGAGGAAGGGCCGAGATGACCCCTCAAAGGCCCCCCGGTCAGCACCAGGATTCTAAGCATCTAGGAAAGATTTATTAGTCAGCTATTGCCATGAAAATGCCGCATAACAAAACACCCCAGCATTCCATGGCCTGAAAACAATGAGCGTTTATTTCCTGTGAATCTGCCAGACATCTGGGGTTTGGCTGTGCTGGGTCGGCTGGCTGGACTCCCAGCTGCCAGTTGGGTCCCTGTCTGTCTGTGCTTCTCTCCTCCTCTTTCGACCAGGTACTACTTGAGATTATTCTTTTGCACGAGGGAAAAGACCCAGTTGTGCAGGCACCTTTCCAACCTCTAGGTGTGTCCCATTCACTAAAATCTCACTAGCTAAAGCAAGTCCCGAATCAGGAGGTAGGGAAGTCTATTCCACTACCGTAGGGCCAGGGCAGGGGTGTGGCTGTGTCATACTAGTTCAGGGCAGTGAAGAATTGAGACCAGTAGTTTAGCCTACCTCGCAGGAAGAGAGTGGCCCACTGGTCAGAACTGGGAAGGGCCTGAGAGGTCCCAGGCGTAGACACTGAGGCCCAGAGAGAGGAGGGGACTTGCCCAAGTCACACAGCAAGGCCTGGGCTGAGCTGGAAAAACCACACATGCTCAGAGTTCTAGATTCGTTCTACCACACAGCTCTGCCTCTCTTTAGCCCTTGGGGACTTCTGGGAAGCCCCGTCCCTGGGAAAGGGGCACATACCCAGGAGGCCTGAGACCAGTGTCATACTCACACCTTGGTTCCTGCTGGGCCACCTGGGGCAGGGGCGGTGGTGTGCCATCCCTGAACCCAAGGCCTCCACTAGTGAGCAGAGACATGGCTGTTTGGGTCTTCCCAGCTCCAAGCCCATCTGCCCTCCTTGGCTGCAACAGGACAGGAGCCCTCCTTTCCTCTCTTGTCCCACTTCCTCTCTCCTCCTTTCCTGGCCTCCTTCCTCTCCTCCTCCATCTTCCACGCAGCAGGCAGCAGGTCCTAAGAATGGCAGCCTCACAGACTCTCCCAGTAGGAAAGTCATCCAGGCTAACAAGCTGCCTATGCAGAAACCCCTGCACAGCAGCATCACTGATGGAGGTCAGTCAGCCTCAGGTGGCTGGGATCCTTCTGAGGACGGGGAGCTCACTACCCTACAAGGCAGCCCCTTCCATTGCTGGGCAGTTCTGACCTTGAGAAATTACTCACTCATTTTTAGTTCTAATTCTTACCTTCCCCAAAATTCCATTCACTGGTCTTAGTTCAGATAGTATTAATCAGCTAGGCACTGGGATACAGAGATGGAGGCCACTGTGCACCTCCTCAAAGGACCCACGGACCGTGGGAGGCAGACAAGGACATGGCAACGTGGCACGGGGTGACAAGTGCTCAGGCGGGGAAGGATGGGGAGTCGCGGTTGTCTTGGGGAGGAGCCCTAGCCTTCCTGGGGCGACAAACAAATTTCTTCCCAAGGAAAGCCCTGTTCTTCGATTCACAACACGTTGGACACCAGATGTGCAGGGTTTTTCCCTCACACCAAGCAATTCTCCAATTCTCCGTGGACCCCAAATGAGTGTCCTGCAATTCAAGTCAATTCTGATACCAACTGCCCAGAGTTAGCGCAGACCCCACAGATTATAAGGGCGTAGGTCCCCAAGACCGACCCCCAGTTCAGATCCAATTGCAAGTATTGTGTGCCCAGGGCACCACACTTCTGTCCGACTTGGCCACAGGGTTCCCACCACACCCTCCTCAGGTTCAATAATTTGCCATAATGGCTCAAAGAGTTCAAGGAAACATTGCACTTACTATTACCAGTTTATTACCAAGGATGTATTATGAGGATATAAATGAAGAGCCAGATGAAGAGGTCCATAGGGTGAGGTCTGGAAGGGCCCCTAGTGCAGGAGCTTCTGTCCCCGGGAAGTTGGGGTGCACCACCCCCCTGGCCCGTGGATTCATTCTTCACTGACCGGGAGCTCTGCAAACACTGCAGTGTAGGGGTTTCATGGAGGCCCCATTGTGTAGGCATGACTGATTAAATCATTGGCCATTGATGATTGACTTAATCTCCAGCCCCTGTCCCCTCCTGGGAGGTCAGGGGGTGGGGCTGAAGGTTCCAACCCTCTAATCACAGGTTGGTTCCCCTGGCAACCAGCCTGCATCCTCCTGGAGTCATCTCATTAGCATAAAACTAGGTATGGTTGAAAGGGACTTGTTATGAATAACAAAAGACACTGCTCTCACCTCTATCACTCAGAAATTCCAAGGGTTTTAGGAGATCTGTGCCAGGAGCAGGGATGAAGACTGAATATATATTTCTTATTATATCATAATATCACACTTCCCCGGGACACCCTGCAGATGCCTTGGTGCTAGTGAGACCTGGGTTTGAATTCCAGATCTGTCATCTATTAGCTGTGATCGTGGACGTGGCTAAGCTGCCGTCTTTCTGTATAACGTTGGGATAATGAACACATTCTCTCCTTGGAGAATGGAAGTCGCTACGTGAAGCACTTGGCACATGTAAGAGCTCAACGGATGGGATTGTCGTCGTTATTTTTGTTAATTTAGCAGTCCAGGATGGAATGAGCATGAAGCACATCTGCACTCACGAAGTTAAAACTTTGACCTTCCACGTGGGACTGCCACGGCCCGCCCGTAATGGAGTCCCCAGAGGACTGGTGGGCACGTGACTCTGTTATCGGCCTTCTTGTCTTTTCCTCTCAGAAATGCGGATGGAGGCGCTTGGCAACGAGCCCCAGCCGTGGGCTGTTCAGACCACATAAGTTATCTTTCTATCTAGCAGAGACAGGGGAGCAGGTGGCCTTAGCATCGGAGAGGATATCATCTTGTGTGGCCTCGTAGGGAACCCCATCTGATACTTGGAGTCAGGAGGGTCAGGGCAGTGAAGGTACGACATGGAAGCCCCTGCCTCCCATCCGTCCCTCCCAGCACACGTTATTAATCAGTTAGGCCTTGAATCATTCTCAACTCAGACTCCTTGATGAAGAGAACAATCTCTTAATCGGCCTGGCTCTACAGCAGTCAGGACAGGCTTCCTGGAGGAGGTGGGATTTCAGCATCTTTTTAAATGGTGGGTGAATGGCATTAAGCAGACGCTAGGAAAGTGTCTTCTAGGTATGGAGTTTGGGGGGTGCCTGCGGGGGTTGAGGGTCTTGCATTCAGCTCTGTATGTGGCTTGGAGGCCCCCCAGCACCCTCACTGTAGGGGCTTGGGGAGGAAAGTGAGAAAGAGGATGGGATGCACTGAAGTGAAGCGAGAGGAGGGAGAGAGGAGGAAGAGGAAGGCAACAGGGAGCAGAAAGGCCATCCGAGAAGGGGCGGCGCCTGCCAGGGGTCTCTGGCCACTCCATCTCAGGATGCCCGCAGTGGAGCCCAGAGTGGGGGAGCTCTTTCCTCCCCAGGACCCGACAGACTGTTGAGACAACGTGAGCTCAGGACATTAATTGCAGCACTTGCTTCTCACCCTGTGCATCAGCTCCTTGCAGTGGCAGCTTCGTTTCTCTGCCCTGTGTCTGAGTGCATGTGCTGTGTGTGTGCATGGGAGACAGGCAGCGGGGACAAGGGCAAGCACCACCTCGTGGCGTCACTCCCCTGCTCTAGAACCCTGGTGGCTCCCCACTGCCCATGGCATGAGGCAGACCTCTGAAGGTATAGGATCTATCATTCATGTGACAGCCTTTGTGAAAATCCATGACAACAAAAGCTGACCCTGGGGACCTGGGACCCCTCTGCAGAGCCCCAGGGCTCCAAGGAATACAGTTTGAGAACCCCGGAATAAAACCCACAGTCCCCTTAGCCTGGAGTTCAAAGCCCTTTGCTCTCTTGGTGCCAACCTGCTGGTCCGATCTCATCTCTCTGTTTTCCCTGTCACATGCCACTGGGTCCAAACCTGCCTTCAGCCTCTGGCCCCATTTGCCACCCTGTTCTCTCTACCTGGAATGGCCCCTACCCCTTCCCAGGTCCCATCACACCCAGTCAGCTGTTGGATTTCCACCCATTCTTCAAGCCCCTGCTACTCAAATGACTCTCCCCCTGCAAGCGCTCCTCGTGTAGGCATCTGGCTCTTCTTAGAACACTCTGGGAGCCCTGCAATTCTCCGAAGCCTAGCAGCACTTCCTACCTTTTAGCATGGTTATTTATGTACTTGTCTGGTCTCCCTGTTAGCCAGCAAATTCCTTAAGGGCAGAAACTATCTTTATCTCTGTCTCCCTGGCAGTCCCCAGCAGGGTCTTGTGCAGAGAAGGGGCTGAATAAATATTTATTTGTTGAATGTCTTTACTGAGTGTCAGTTACAAGCCCCAGTGTTGTGCGAGGCAGTCAGCCTGGATGGTGAAAGGCCCGGTCCCTGCCCTTAGCAAGGCCTCCCTCTAAGAGAAAGCAGAACTTGCAAACCGACAGTTGCAGTACAGAGAAGGAAGCCTTCATAGAGGAAGTGACACTGGTAGAAGTCAAAAGGCAAGTGACACCCACCAGGTGGAATGTGTGGGGAACAGCACAGCATACAGAGGGAACAGCATGTGCAAAGGCACAGAGGCAGGGGATGCTCAGACCCAGGGGTGTGGGTGAGGAGTGGGAGGAGAGAATTCAAAAGCAGGGGAAGATAATGCGGAGCACCATGGGACAAAGGAAGCCCTCGTGGGGACAATGGGTGAGAAGTAGGAAGATCAGCATCCCTCAGGGAAGAGGTATGGGCTGTGGTGAGGCAGAATGGTGGGCAGGAGAGGAGGGAGCTGTGAGACCCTGGGCAGGGTTTTTCTCCTCTAGGCCTTAGTCTTCTCATCTGGAAAGTGGGTGGTTTGAACCAGAGGGTCTCGAAGGGATATGGTGCCAGGAAAAGCCAGGCACAGCAGGGCCCAGGCAGGGCGGGGAGGTTAGAGCAGGGCAGAGCCAGTCGGGAAGGGCTCCAGGGGAGAGACCAGGCAGCTGGGGTGTGGGGGTGTCATGTGAGAGCCAGGGTCTGTGAAGAGCACCTCTCTGTGTGTTCCCAAATTCATTCTTTATAACAACCATATATAGGTAGGTTCTGTTAGCCCCTTTTTTGGATGGGGAAGTTGAGGCTCAAAGATTAAGTGACTTGAATGGATCCTCTGAGTCCTTCCCCACCCTGTAGGGAGCTCCCATCCTTCACCACCCACCCCCATGGGAAACGGGCCCAGGCTTCAGTCACCCTGCACACGTTGTAGTTCCCATTTTAGGCCCGGGCACCACCCTGCGAGGCAGACAGGGAGGGAAGGGTTAGCCCCGTTCTTAGGGTGACCAACTGCCCTGGTTTGCCCGGGACTGAGGGTCATTCACTGTTAAATCTGTAATGGTCCCCAGCAAACTAGGACAAGCTGGTCACCCTGCTGATTCTACAGGCGGCAAACTAAGGCCCGAGTCAGCCCTTGCAGGTGGCAGTGCCCTAGTCCCCCAGTTTGCCCCTCTCCCAAATGGGGCACACACACCTCCAGCCAGGGGGCCAGCTCAGGAAAGGGGTGCTCCTTCCCACCACTCAATTCTCAAGGCTTCATGGGACCTGGCCCCGAGTGGGGGCCGCTGAAGACACTGGGAAAGTAGAGAGCTTGTAGCTGAGTCGGGGACACCGGGCTAAGGCTCGAAGCTCGGAAGGAGACAATCAGGGCCACTGAGGGAGCGAGGTCCTCCCCCAGGGCCAGACGCCCGATGGCTCAGCGTGTGCCCTGCTGGCTGGGGGGCTGCTTCAGTCTCTTCCCCAGCTGGAAATTCCCCGCGCAGGGCCCTGATGTACGTGACCCAGATACGGAGTCTTGGAAAGACCTAGTGGAGGAGTCTGAGTGTCAAACCCCACACTGCCACTAAACCTCTGGGACCTCAAACAAATGTCTTCTTCCCTGTAGGCCTCAGTTAACGTGGGCATCAGAAGGTAGACGCAGACAGTCCGTCTCTCAGGAATGTGGACAAAACGCCGTGCACCAGCAAGAAAGTCCTGCCTTCCTCACTGTGCCCACCTCCAGCTCAGGGCTAGGAACGCAGTCCAGGGGATCCATATGCCTGCCCCACCCCCCATGTCCAGGCTCCCCTGCTCCCATGAAGTGAGCCCAGAGCCAGGGAAATCAGGAGCGCCCGTGGGGCCTAAGCCCAGCTCTGTTTTGGGCAAGCCTCCCCTCGTAGCCTCTCTTTGGCAAAACCAAGGATGCTGTTTCCCCGGGGTTATTGCGAGGACGGGGTGACACACTCAGCCAGTGCCCCGCACTCCAGAGGCACCCTCGAAATGTTAGCTGGACCCGACCTCCGCACCCTACACCTCTAGGGCCCTTGGCCCTGCCCTGGCTGACCTGGCTGGAGAAGTGATGTGGTTCCCCGGCTCCCCCCAGAGCCTCCTCCCCTCCCAAGGCCCAGCTCCAACCTCCCCTACCACCCACCCACCCAGCCACCATGCGCGAGCTAGCGCTCTCTCACACACACACACACACTTACACACACACTTTCTTTTTCCGTTGCTTGCGGCTAATTGTTTATTAGGAGATGCAGGCGGCTGCGCCAGTGGGAAGGCTCAGCTTGCTCCGCTATAATTAGGATAATGCACATTAGTCATTTAGTGTAACTCAAAGAGCGGCCCCCTCCCCCGCACGCCCCTCCCCCGCTGCTCCTGCTCAGCTGGCTCAGCTCCCAGGCCAGGGCGGCAGGTCTGCAGATTCCCCTGCAGGGGGGGCTCCTGGCAGGGCCCCACCCTGACCCCGCCCCGGCCCTTGCTCCCACCCCAGCCAGGATGGGGTTTTCCTGCCTCTGTTCTCTCTCCAGTCTCACCTATTTTCCTCCTCTGCCTCCGCCTCCCCTTTCCTTTGGACCCCAGCTTCCTCTGGCTCCTGCTTTCAGCCCCTCCCCACAGCCTCCTCATCCTGGCCTTATTTGGGGGGGGTCTCTTCCTGCCCCAGCCCTCCCCGGCCTCCATGGTTAGGTAGGTCGGCAGAGCAGGCTGAGCCTGGGCTCCAGGTCCTGGGGCTGCTGGCAGCTCTAGTCTCTGATGCCACCATGGGGGCCTCAGACCCGGTCCCTGTCCCTGGGGCCTGCTCCACTGAGGCTGCCCTCCTTGCTGCTCCCTCCCCTCTTGCCTGCCCTGACCTCGCTCCTTTTTTTGGCTGAGGACTAGCCTGGCAAAGGCAAGCCACAGGGCTCTAGCAGGCCCATCCCACGGGCACTTCAGCGTGGCTTCGTCACCTGGTCCCCGATTCATTCATGGCCACCCTGAGATCCAAGAAACCAGGAGGCAAGGGTGTTCGGTGGTGAGGGTGGGGGCTCCCACAGTGCCGGCTGGAGCAGGGAGCCCTCCGTTTCACGTGGCCTGGCTTGGGCAGGGGCAGTGGGGAGGTGGGGAGTATCCATCAGTCCACCAGGAGCAAAAGGCTTATTCCAACAGTTGCCTTCTGTCTCTACCAGCTCCACACCCACCAGCTGACCCCAGACCTGGTGACAAATAACCACCCCTCCAGCCCTATTCCTCCATCCCTGCGCTCCCCACCCGGACCTTCCCATCACAGAAGGGACCTCACATCAGAGCCCATCGCAGCCGGGCAGACAGAGGTCTAGGGCCAAGGGTTCACCCTGAGCCTGTGGCTGGGGGCAGGGTATGGATGGGGGCCCCTCCAGATTTTCAGAAATAAAAGAGCTGTTCTGGGGGTGAGGGATGCTCGATTGGAAATACAAAGCTTCTTGGCTTCACAAGGCTGTTGGAGCCTCTGGTCCCGATCCTGGGATCATAAATGCAGACAGACTAACAGACAGTCACATGCTCACAGAGCAGGCACTGGGGAGGGCCCAGGGTCACTGTGCACTTGGAAGGGGCAGGGCTTCTGTCCCCAGATCTAATACCCCTCCTCTGCCTGGATTTCTCTCCCCAGTAACTAGGCCTCCGAACTCCAGATCCTCCTACCTTGGGACCCCACTAGCCCAGGGACACGGGCTGGGTTGTACATCTTCTGGGCCCTGCCCCTGAGAGGTCCACATCACTCATCCTGGGCCATCCCTCCCTCTCTGTCATGGGCCCTGAGGCCCTGCCCCTCCGTGCCATGTGGGGCTTACAGGATCCCATGGGAGCAAAGGCTGGAGGGGAAGGGAGGGGCCCGGCTGGTCTCCCAGGACCAGGGGCTTCCCTTGGTCTCCCCTTGGGGTTGCCTCCCGTCAGGTGACAAGGCTCCGGGGCCAGCGGACAGGTGCCCCGGGACTGACAGGGAGCTGGGAAACAAGAACCTTGATTTTCAGTAGGTCTCGGCTACCACCTTGCTCTGTACTTCAAGCAAGTCTTCCCTCCCTGGCCCTCGGTTTCCCCAGGAGCAGGACTAGAGAACCAGTTCTAACCTGCAGGGACTGTACTGGCAGCGGCTTCTTGGGGTCCTGTGGCCGCCTGTCCTCCTGGTACACTGGCCCTTCTTTGGGCTCTTGGGAAGCAGTTCTAGCCCCTGAGTTAGCTGAGTTTGGTTAGTTCTCTCATTCAGCCAACACTTAGTCCTCCCCCTCCTCCACTCCTCTGCCCAGGTCTCTCTGATTTTCTTCCTTCCTCCCTTGCAGAGATGAGAGCATCCCAGCTGAGCCGCAGCCTCTGGGCTGATGGGGGCTTTCAGGCTGAGGGAGCAAGAGGAATGGCCAGTTTAGGACAGATATCCCAGGATGGAGATAAGGCAGGGTCCCTGTACACCAGTGCAGACACCGGTACAGACTGTGCATGTGTGTGTGTGTGTGTGTGTGTGTGTGTGTGTCAGCAGGCACCACCTCCCAGGGCCACCCCAGCCATTCTTTCATTCATCCATCCTGCAACCCTCTATTCAGCACAGACCACCTACAAGACTGTGTTAGGTGCCAGGGATAAAGAAAACAGCAGGGGCCTGCCCTTAGAGGCAGGCAAGGCAGGCCCCAGTCCAACCAAGCACGAACCCCAGTTGGGGTTCAGATGCAGGGGAGAAGGGAGTCAGTCGCTCGGTCTTGGGGGTCTCTGGGCCCTAACTTGGGAGCTGTGTGGGGCTCCGTTTAATGCTGGTGGTAACAACACTCAGGTAACAGCTGCCATTCGCAGAGGGCTACCTGTGTGCAGGCATAGCTGAAACACTTCCCAGGCCAGCCTGTAACACAGGCGTTTCCTTCTCACAGCAACCCAGTGAGAGAGAGGCTATTTTCACCCCTCGCCCCGGGTTTAGGAAACTAAGGTGAAGGGACGCTCAGCTACTTGCCCACGATCACACAGCTAACAAACGGCAGCGCCAGTCTGACCCAAACCTTCCTCACCTGTGAAATGTTGGGAGGGACCCTGACATCCTGTCAGCTAAGAGATGGGGAGTTCCCAGGCAGATGGCAGGAAACCAGAGCTGCTGGAGTAGGCAGGGGAGGTCTCCTGGGAGGGGATTTAGGGCAAAGTGGGGGAGGGGACAGCAGGAGGGCGCCCCTCCCCCAGCTGACTTATTCCAACATTGGGTTCCAGCCAGGCATGGGGGTGGGGCGGCTGACAGCACTGGGAAGCTGTTCCCAGGATTTACAGCCTGCCAGGGAGGTGAGCAAGAGCCATCTGGGGGCTGCTGGCTGCTGGAGGCTGCGGGGGCTCTTCCTCCCCCAAGCCCCTGGGGGAGTAGCCACATGCACATGGGCTAGTCCATATTCACTGCCGTGGGTTCTGGCCCTGTGGCTCTGCTGCCCCCAGCCCAGCCCAGGCTGAGGCCCCCGGGGGCCTTCAGTGTTGGGGACACAAGGGCAGAGGAAAGGAAAGGGGAGCCCCCAGCTTGCATTGGAGGAGCACCCAGGCTGGTCCTAGAGATCTGCAGCTTCACAGTGGGGGTGGTTTGAGCAGCTTTGGAAAGGGGCATGGCAGGTTGGTGGAGGGAGGTGCAACAGGGCTGGGGGTGGGGTGGACGCCTCTCTCAGGCCCCAGGCCTCAGGAGAACCCCATTCCTCTGCCCCTCGGTATTGGGCTCCTTCTCTTCTCCCCTTCAGCCCAGTATGGCAGCTCCAGCCTTGGGTGGCGACATGCCTATGTGCACCAGTCTATATGGCCTCTTTGTGCAACTTAGAAAAACACAGAAGCAGCCCCGGACTAGGAACCAGGCTTGGTGAGCAGAGCTGGGCAGGATTTTAGCTAATGCTTGCTCCCTGAGCCAAGCATCTTTGCTCAAGACATAAACTGTTGAACAGCACAGGGAGGCCCCATAGTGGTGGCTACGGAAGGCAGTGTTCAGGGCTCACTGGGCCCGGCTATCACCTCTCCTTTATCCAGCTGACCCCTGCCTGGTCCAGAACCCACCAGGACTCCCTGCAGACACAGCCCCCACCCACCTCTAGGTCACCCATGTGGCATGCAGGACAGGGACTATCCTCTTCTCCCAGGTAAAGAAGCTGAGACCCAAAGAGAGGAGGGGAACTGCCCAAGGACACACAGCAGGGCAGTTGCAGAGGCCTCTGGGCTGCACTGCAGAGCTCCTCAACAGCGAGGCCTCCCTCCAGCCTCGGTGCCTCTTCTGGGGCCCTCAGGACACTGCTTCATGTACCTGTCATCTCTGTGCTTGTCTTATTTGACTTAACAGACATAGACAGAGGATATGCCCTGAGCCAAACTGCACCCAGTGCTGGAGAAAAACAGGTCAGCACTTTCCTCCTCTCAGGGCTAAATACCCAATAGGTGTTGAATGAATGAATGAATGAATGAACAAATGAACACTGAGCACCAACTCTATCAGGAACTTAAACCATGCAATTTGATTATTTAATCATGGCAACTCTATGAAATAGGTTCTGTGATCCTCATTTTACAGGTGTGGAAATTGACGCTCAGAGAGGTTAAGTATCCTGCCCAAGGGTCACATAGCTAGGAAGTGTCACGACTGGGAGTTGAGTGTGAGTTTGTGTGACTCCAAAGCCACACAGTTCTTTCTTCCTTCCTTTTTCTCTATTCTTGAAATAGCTTCAAACACTTTCCTTTATTTTGTTTGTTTGTTTCTTGGAGACAGAGTCTCACTCTGTTACCCTGGCTAGAGTGCCGTGGCATCAGCCTAGCTCACAGCAACCTCAAACTCCTGGGCTCAAGCAATCCCCCTGCCTCAGCCTCCCGAGTAGCTGGGACTGCAGGTGCACACCACCATGCCCGGCTAATTTTTCTATTTATTGTAGAGATGGTGTCTCTCTCTTGTCCAGGCTGGTCTTGAACTCCTGGCCTCAGGCAATCTTCCCACCTCGGCCTCTCAAAGTGCTAAGATTATAGGTATGAGCCACCTCGCCTGGCCACTTTCCTTTATTTTTAATGACATTTATTGTTCCCTTTCTAATTTTACAAGCAATACATGTTCATTGCAGACAACTGGAAAATACATAAAAACATAAAGTAAAAAATAACAATCACCTATAATCCCCACCCCCCAGAGATAACCACCATTAGCATTTTGATGCATTTCCTCCCAGTGTCTACATCTTTTTATATAAAATCGGTATTATTCCATATAGCCAGTTTGACACCCTGCTTTGTCAGTTCACAATATTTTGTGAGCATTTTCCCATCTGATTACATTTTTTTGAAGATTTGGTCTATAACGGCTGCATATATCCATTTTTATGCATCTTCATTTATTTAAGCCAGCTCTACTTTTGGACATTGAGGCTGTTTCTAATTTTTTACTAATAAACATAACATTGCAGTGAACATCTTTCCGTATAAATCTTCAAGCAGATTTCTGCTTATTAGATTCCCAAAGGGGGATTTCCTGGGTCAAGGAGCACAATCAATTTTATGGCCTTTAAACCTATTTTGCAATTGCTTTTTAGAAAGCTTGCTTGGTTGACCCTCCAACAGTGGAGCGGGTGAATGCCCATTTCTTTAAACCCTTGGTAACACCAGGTATCACTAAATTTGAAAAAAATCAGAAATCTTTCTCAAGACCTAGGTTTTTCCCACTGCAGCACTCTGCTCTACAGTAAATATTTGGTATCATTGGTTAATAATTCCCCACTTGCATATGTAGAAATAGGGCCCCAGAAAGCAGAAATGACATGCTAGGTAAGACCCACCGATCAACCGAGGAAGAGCAGGATGGGAACCCAGACATCCCTCCTCCTAGTCTAGAGCCTTCTTCCAGGCACCCCTGGCCTCAGCTTCCTCCACTGTAGCTCTGCTGGGCCAGGGGTGTTTCCCCAGGGCCAATCCCTCCCACCCTCTTAGGTCATACCACTCCTATGGTCCTTGAGGTCTGAGTTGGGTTGGGGTCACTGGGCATAGTCCATCCTCAGCCTCTTGATCATGGGCCATATGGCCCCTAGGATCCTCATCACCTACACTGATCATGGCTCTCGCCCCCTCTCATTCATTCATTCATTCATTCATCCATTTGTAGATTTTACAAAAAGACTTATTTGACATCTATACGGGCCAGGCACTCTTCTAGGCTCTGGATACTTGTCATTAACTATCAGCATCACCAAAATGACAGTGTGTGAGCACATACGTCAGTATGCTCACCAACCCTTACTTCCTAGTTAGCGCTGTATTCCAAACTTCCATCATGATAACAATGCCTGGGATGCTTGCTAAACACACAGATCACCAGGTCTTTCCCCTGGGAATTCTGACTGTACAAGCCTGAGTCTGTCCCCAGGCCTTGTTTGCTATTGTTTTGTTTACTCTGACTGATTCGTCTATTCAGGCAAGTTCAGGAGCAAGTGCTCAAGGATCCCGAACACTGACATCTGGCGTGGCTCACATGCATGTGCCCACCTGCTCACACACAGGTGAGCGGGCCAGGCCCTCTCCCAGCACAGCACAGTGCCCTTGAGCCCTGCTGGCACACCCGCTGTGCCCCTCAGCCTCAAACTCACCAGAGCTAATGACAATTTTTTTTTTCCGATTTGCAAGCGATTAGTTTTAATTTGGAGACAATTAAGAGATAGAAGCAGGAAGCATATGATCTTGATTAGAAACAAGGAGATGGCCAGAGGCACCCCTAACCCCAGCCCGCCTGGCCCCCCAGCCTCCACAGAGGAAAACTCACTTATGCATTCAGTGGGGAGGGAGCCTGGCCTCTGCATCTGGGGAGAAGGTTGTCTGTGGGTGGCCAGAGGGCCCCTGCCATGCTCCCAGACGCCTAGGGCAAAGCTGAGATGAAGAGGGAGAGGGCTGTGTCCAGCCACTGGCCCTGTACAGGTACCCCCGGACTCATAAAGGGGTGGAATTGGCATTTGTTAAGCACCCACTGTGTGCCATGCCTTGTACTATGCAAAGCTGCTCCCACCCCAAAGTCCAGCCATACCCCAGTCCAGCTGGAAAGGCAAAGGTGTGAGACAACAAGGATGTGCCTTCTGGTGATGGAGGTGGCCCTAGAGGCCTCGGCACAAGCACAGGAGCACATGAGCCCACGGCCCAGGGCCCCAGGGGAACAATCACAGATGTGACTGAGACAGTTCCTTGATCACGTGCATCTCACTGGCACCAGGGCCAGGCTCCTGATCTGTCAGAGCCAGAGCTGGCCGGAGCAAAGCAGTAGCAGAGAGGAAGAGGCGCTGTTCACCTGGGGTGGTGTCTGCGAGGCATCAGGGGAGGCTTCAGGGAGGAGGGGAAGCCTGGGCAGGGCATGGAAGGACCCACACCCTACCCCATGTGCAAGTCTTCTCTCAAGTCCTGGTGGGCCGATACCCTTCTCTGGGGCTGAAGCCTCTGTTTATTCCTTTGGCTCTTGGCTGTGGGGAGGACGGAGCTGGCCCAGCTCATGCGGGAGAGGTCACTTGCTAGGCACAGTCTGGCAGGGGCTGGGGATGCTGGGATCACCTCAGTCGCCATCATTATCCCCACGGATGAAACCTGGATGAGCTAGCCTGTCTTCCTCCCCCAGCATGGTGTCTCCACGTCTTACTGGGGAAACTGAGGCTGTGAAGGGCAGAAATAGCCAGTCTCCACGTATTAGTGTGCTAGGGCTGCCATAACTAAGTACCACGGGCTGGGAGGCTTAAACAACAGAAATTCATTTTCTCACAGCTGTGGAGGCTGCAAGTCTGAGATCAAGGTGTCGGAAGGGTTGGTTTCCGGTGGGGACTCGCATCCTGGCTTGTGGACGGCCGTCTTCTCTATGTCTTCACATCATCTTCCCTCTGGGCATTTGTGTCCTAATCTCTTCTTATAAGGACACTGGTACATGGGGTTAGGGTCCACCCTCACAGCTTCATCTTGACTTAACTACCTCTTTAACAATCCTCTGTCCACATACCGGCACCTTCTGAGATACTAGGGGTTAGGACTTCAACGTATGAATGGGAGGGGCACAGTTTGGCCCATGACACCCCATCCTGAACCAGAGAAGACACGGAGAAGCCCCTTCTATCAGGGGATGGCCGTGAGGGAGAGGTCCCGGGGCCAGACCCAAATGCTTCCTGAGGCCGAGCCCGGCCATCAGCGGGGAGGCAGTACTAAGTCCTGTCTGCAAGGTGAGCTGGGGACAAAACAGAAGTGCAGAAGGTGGGGCCTGCAGCCTGGGGAGCAGAGTAAGCAGCAGGCGTGGGGTGCAGGGGCAGGCATGTGCCTACTCCGTGTGTGTCCGTGTGTGTCCGTGTGTGTACGCTCCCAGGTCGGTCTGCAGGACGTGGGCGCCCCTCACCTCTGAAGCACCTCTCTCCAGCCTCTGGACCTGGCCTGACCTTGGTCTCTGTGTTGATCACCCGACACACACACCCTTACCCCACGTCTGTCTTCCTTCAGGGAAACTTCTAGCAGCATTTCCTGCCCAGCCTGCACTATGCTACATGATGTCTGGAGGTCAGAGCTCTGTGCCGGTGTACGTGTGTTAGTGCACACATACATGCGTGCACACACTCAGGCACACATTGGAGTTCAGACACTTGACTCAGGGACCTGCCGACCCGCAGTCTGGCCTCCCCACGCCCCAGCCACGTCAGAAGGCTTCCCTTCTGACGGTGAGGGAAGGTGGGGGCCTCCCACACCTCCCAGGGGAAGCTGAGGCCCAGAGAGTCACGCTGAGTCCACAGCATACGTGAGTGTGAGAGCAGAGGTCAGTGCTGGGGTCTCAGGGACCCCACCCTGCTCTGCCACAGAGGAGACAGAGTGACTCGTGGTGCTGATGGGTGGGGGTGCTATGAGTCACAGTGACTTAAAGCCGAAGGTTTTGATGCCCTAAGGCCAGCCTTCTAGCTCCCCTTCCTCGATGTCAACTGTTTCCTTATCTGCAAAATTTCCTTATCTGGAAACTTCAAGAAAGTGTCCGGAGCCCCTATGCCCAGGGCCAAGACTCTCCCCCTGAGGGGCTGCCCAGTCTCCTCTTGGATACCTCGCTGATGAGGAACTCACTACCTCCATGACATCGCAGTCAGTGTCGGGCAGCTCATTCAGAGATTTTCATTCTTTCTACAAAAATGTGTAGAGTGCTCACCATGTGCCAGGCCATGTTCTGAGCACTGGAATGGAGCAAGGAGCAAAGCGATGTCTGTGTCCCCATGGAGCTTAATTTCTAGTGGGCAGAAACCGCGGGTGTGTGCATAGAACGTACAGCCGGGTGGTGAGGAATGTGATGAAGAAAACAAAACAGGAAAAGGGATGGAAAGAGATTGGGTAGGGTCCAGTGCTACTTTAGATAGAATGATCAGGGCAGATGTTCCTAAATAAGGAATGGCTGGGGTGGTTGTAGGGGGAGAGTGATCAAGCAGAGAAATGGCGAGAGAAACATGTGAATATCAAGGGGAGAAAATTCCAGGCAGAAGGAACAGCAAATGCAAAGGCCCTGAGGCAGAAACCTTCTCTCAGCATGTGCAAAGAATAGCAAGTGTAGTTTGGATGGTCCAGGGTCTTGGTTTTGCCAGACCGGCTCCTTAGCCCAGGGGTAGGGACATGCAATTATGCCTCCCTAACCCCTCCTTCACACCCTCTGGGTCTGGTGCCCATCTGGTGGCCTCTGCCCCCACTGTGCCTCCAAGGGGTCCAGATGGTCAGCGGTGAAGTTGGAACAGCGAGAGGGGCGAAGGGGCCTAAGTGCCACTTAGCAGCTCTGGGGTCCCCTGGGGGTGGATAATGAGAGCCGGTCAGTGTGCTGACCTTCCATGTCCCCCACCCTGTCCCCCCAGCCAGCATAGTGAGCACTTATGGCTCACTGACCACAGCTGCCCTTCTCTGAGCCCAGGGGGATAAGCAGGGGGCCCCTCCCCACCTCAGACCCCACTCTCACAGGCCCCGGACTCCCCACCCCTGCCCTGGGCTGCTGTATGGCTCACAGAGCATGTCCTCCTCTCAGTGTCCCCATGGGGTGGGTGGGACTGATGTCACCACCACAAGTTTGGAGGTGGCAACAGGCTCAAAGTGGGAAGAAACTGGCCCATTGAGTCTGTGGCTGGGAGAGGCCTTGACCTTGAGTCCCAAAGCCTCTGTCTGCCAGCTTCCTGATGCTTCTAAGGCAGTTGGTTCACTGCAATACCTGGCTCGGGCCATTAACCTGGGTTCCCACATGCAAGCCTTGGGGCCAGTGTCCCCCCAAGCTGCAGGGACACATTCTCAGAGACCCCAGGGGTACCTGTCGGGCAGGGATTCCAGGCATCAGCCAGGAAGCCTCTCCCTGTCGCTGAAAACATCCTCTGTCCTCATCTGGGACTCTCCTGCGCACCTCCCCCCATCACCAGCCCCGGCGTCTCTGGCCAGCAGTCTCCACCGCTGCTCCTAAGGGCTGCTCAGCAGGTTAGGTTGTCACAGTGACAGGAGTGAGCCCAGAACTGGGTGGTGGTGCATGGTGGCTCACACCTGTAATCTTAGCACTCTGTGAGGCCAAGGTGGGAAGGTTGCTTGCGGTCAGGAGTTTGAGACCAGCCTGAACAAGAGCAAGATCCCGTCTCTACTAAAAATAGAAAAATTAGCCTGTAACTACTGAAAATAGAAAAAATTAGCTGGGCGTGGTGGTCCACGCCTGTAGTCCCAGCTACTCCGGAGGCTGAGGCAGGAGGATCCCTTGAGCCCAGGAGTTTGAGTTGCTGTGAGCTAGGCTGACACCAGAGTCAGCAACTTGGGCAACAGAGTGAGACTTGTCTCAAAAAAACAACAACGAAAAGAACTGGGGGCAGGGGCCTGGGGATGGTGGACAGGGGACAGCCAGAGATGGAGTCGCTAGAACTGGGCAGCTTCCTGGGTGGGTGGGGGGAGCCCAGAGGAAGGAGGAGGCCAATATTTAGGTTTGGCAAACTGAGGATAAGTTTCCTGTTTACACAGTGTGTGGTGACAGGGAGCAGGAGGAGAGACAGCTGGTGCAGTAGTAAAGGGCTTGGGTTGAGAGCCAGGTGGCCCCGGGTTTGAATCCAGGTGCTGGCCTCCTTTGCCCATGTGACTTGGGTAAGTTACTCAAGTGTCCTGCACCTCAGTCCCTCTATCTGTAAGATGTGACACTAGGCACTCAGAAAGGAAGTTATTGATAGAAAGCTGGCTGAGTCGATGGAGATCATAGCATGGGATTGATCCGAGGATCAAAGGAGCTGACGCTTGTCCAGCCCTGAGCGCCTTGCCTTGCCGGGGTGGGGGATCAGAGTGAGAGCTAACTCTTCCCGGCGCCGAGCCCACTCTCAGCCCTTTGTGCACGCCGCTTTGAAAGTCCGCACAATGGCCCTTTGAGGCACAAACCATTTTTATACTCATTTAACAGGTGAGGACTCCGGGGAAGAAAACCTCTCTAAAGCTTCACAAGGCTTTGCAATGGGATTAGCTTTACCCCTATGTCACAGACAAAGAAATGAAGCTGTGGCGAGAGGGTACTTAACACACCAGCAAAGGGGGTGCCAGGCTTGGAGCCCGGACAGCCCACCCAAGGACAGACAGCCACGCTGAGCCTGTCCAGCTTGCCGAGGGGACGGCCCTCTTTGGGGGTGGGAGGAGTGGAGGCTGGGGCGCCCTGGGGTCCCGGCGCAGCCACCCCTCACCACTCTGGGCCTCCTCTTTCCTCTGTCTGTCCCCAGCCTCCGGCCGCTCCCACCCGGCCAGCCCCAGCCCACCCGGGCTGCAGGCCAGCCCAGTGCTGCCGGTCAGCTACCGCCTGTCGCACACGAGGCTGGCCTTCTTCCTGCGGGAGGCGCGGCCCCCGTCACCTGCGGTCACCAACGGCTCTCTGCAGCGCTCCGAGCCCTTCGTGGTGTTCCAGACCAAGGAGCTGCCCGTCCTCAACGTCTCTCTGGGGCCCTTCAGCACCAGCCAGGTGGTGGCGCGGGAGCTCCTGCAGCCGTCCAGCACCCTGGACATCCCCGAGCGCCTGACGGTCAACTGGAAGGTGCGGGCCTTCATCGTCCGCGCCCGCGTGCCCGCCTCGCAGCCCGTGGCCCAGGTGCTGTTCTACGTGGCCGGCCGGGACTGGGACGACTTCGGCGTCACCGAGCGGCTGCCCTGCGTCCGCCTGCACGCCTTCCGCGATGCCCGGGAGGTCAAGAGCTCCTGCCGCCTCAGCGGGGGCCTGGCCACGTGTCTGGTGCGGGCAGAGCTGCCCCTGGCCTGGTTTGGGCCCCCGGCCCCGGCCGCCCCGCCCACGGCCCGCCGCAAGTCTCCGGACGGGCTGGAGCCCGAGGCGGCGGGGGAGAGCCAGCAGGCGGAGCTCTACTACACCCTCCACGCCCCGGATGCGTCCGGGGGCTGCGGGGGCTCCCGTCGGGGGGCCGGGCCCGGCGCGGGGGCCCGGGCGGAGAGCCCCACGCAGCACCCGCTCCTGCGCATCGGGAGCATCAGTCTGTTCCGCCCGCCCCCCAGGAGGACCCTGCAGGAGCACAGGCTGGACAGCAACCTGATGATCCGCCTGCCCGACCGGCCCCTCAAGCCCGGGGAAGTGCTCAGCATCCTCCTGTACCTGGCCCCCAACTCCTCCTCGCCCTCCAGCCCCAGCCTGGAGCATTTCACACTCAGGTAAGGGGTTTCCGCTTGGGGGGGCTGGCTTACCTTCCCAGATCAAGTACATGCCTGACCCATGGGCGGGTCCTCCCCACTCGATCCCTGCCGAGCATCCTAACCCCAGCTCTTCCATTTATCACTTGAGCACACTCAGAAAGACACCTCCCTTATTTGAACTTGGGTGTTCTTATCTGTCTAATGGCAACAAACATTCCTGCCCTCACTTTCGGATCCCACTGAAATGGCATCATGGTAAAGAGGAAATATCACTTGTTGCAAGCCTGGGCGTCCAGGGCTGGAAGGGCCCTGAGACATAAGCTGGTGCAACTCTCCCATTTTATAGATGAATAGACTAAGGCCTTAGCTGGGAGCCAAAAGATGAAGAGGAGTGTGTGTGTGTGTGTGTGTGTATGTATTAGGACATTTTCCCTAATCCTAGAGTTGGGAGAAAAATTTTCAGGGGTCCCAACTCTTTCTATACCTTGAGAAGGACCCATTTCATGAATTCAAAAATGCCTTAAACTGTATTGCATCGCCACAAAACACAATGATACTTCACAGCAGGAATCCACAGTTTGAGTCATGTTGGGTGATTCTGAGGACATAATAAAGGCTCCACCCAAATGCACCCCTAAGCACTATGCATAGGACCTGAAACGTCACCAGTAGCGTCCAGCTTCTCTATCACCCTCTCTCCTGAGTGTACTACCTTAAAGTTCAAATATTCTTGGACCAGGTCATACCTGATTTAGTGCTTGGTACCTATATATGTATATGAATTAAATCAGTCATCAGAGATCTTGGGCTGCATTAATAGGAGTAGAGCACGTAGAATTAGGAAGGTGATAATCATCCTGCGTTAATTAGTGTTCATTATAATTGAGTGCAGCTGATGTGTTGTCTTTAGGGTAGGACACTACACCTTGTGTGTTCATAGTTTTCCAGAGGAGGGTAGGTAGGCTCTGAAGTGATTTCAAACTGTGGCAAAAAACAATTGGAGAAACTAGAGAAAAGAAGAGTCAGAGAACAGCTACACGCCTCTCCGGTTTTCTGAAGAACTGTAACAGCTAAGATGGAGGAGAGCTGTTCGCTCTCACCCCAGCAGCGCCCATGGCTGTTATACTTCAGCTACGTACAGGGAAGATGGGCTTTCTGAAACAGGACTATGATGTGTGCAGAAGTAATGAGTCCCCTGTCACTGAGGTATGCAAGCAGAGATCAGGCAAAGTCTTGGCAGGGATGTGGTAGAAGGGGTTGCAGCTTTCACTGAGGGCCAGAGGTTTCAGCCACAATGCCAGATTTCCCCAATCAGTCTCAAACACTGAGCCTAGGACTCAGGGGAACTTAGCTCATCTGCTCCCCCCACAACCCCAGCCTAGGGGTGGTGGCCAGGTGGGCAGCCTTTGGGCCCTCGCCTGACCCTCTCCCTCTTCTTCCTCCCACTTTGTCTCAGGGTGAAGGCCAAGAAGGGCGTGACCCTTCTAGGCACCAAGTCACGGAGTGGCCAGTGGCATGTGACCTCAGAGCTGCTGACTGGAGCGAAGCACTCGACAGCCACCGTGGACGTGGCCTGGGCTCAGGGCACGCCCCTGCCCCCCTGGTGAGCCTGGGGTGGTGAATCTACCACCTCTTTTCAGGGCAGTCACCTGTTGGGGCAGCGGGGGGGGCAGGGGGATCCTTGATGTAGGAGGCTGGACTTATGGAGGGCTGGGACTTGGTTGATGGGGACTCTGGGGGCTGGGTCCCTCAGCAGGAACCCTGGGGCTGGGGCACCTCAGATGGGCTGGAGGAGGCTCAGAGGGTCCCGGTGGGCAGTGGCCTAGGAGGAGTGGCGTCCCCACTGAGGGCTTCTGAGCTTTCGGGCTGCTCCCAGCCCTTCCTCCACTGCTCTCCTTCCTTCCCCAACCCTGGCAGGGAGGGCCAGGGCCCCCTGGAGATCCTGCAGCTGGACTTCGAGATGGAGAACTTCACCAGCCAGTCAGTCAAGCGGAGGATCATGTGGCACATCGACTACCGTGGCCATGGTGCCCTGCCTGACCTGGAGCGGGCGGTCACCGAGCTGACAGTCATTCAGCGGGACGTGCAGGCCATCCTGCCCCTGGCCATGGTGAGTGGGCAGGTGACTGGGCCAGTGGATGCCTATGCATGCATGTGTGTGGCAGGAATGTGCACAACCGGGAGTATGTACAGATGGCGTGTGTGTGTGTGTGTGTATGTATGAGACTGCCTCCTGTGCCCAGGGTGCATGTGCAAAGTCACGGGAGGCAGGTGGTGCTATCTGCCTGGTGCCAGGAAGACAGTGGCTGCTGAGGGGGGCAGAGATGGGAGAAGTCACCGCGGACGGCCACTTGGGAAGTTTGCAGGGGGAGGTGGCCATGCAGTTGAGTCTTGAAGGTCACGTGGGAGCAAGGGCTCTCAGAGATGAGGAGAGCACCCTAGGCAGGGGGTCATGTGCACAAAGGTGCCGTGGGGGGACTGTGAGTAGTCTGTTCAAAGGGGCAATGGATTTAGAAAGAGTGTAGTCGGGTGGGAGGCTGGAATGATCATCTGGGACAAGCCCAGGGCACCTTAAACAGCCAGGTGACTGTGTAGGACATTACTGTGTGAGTCCCAGGGAGCATGGGAGCTGTTCGAGAGGAGATAGCAGGGCCGGGGGAAGGGCTGTGTCCTGGCACCAGAGTGAGGTAGATGCTGAGGCTCCTGCCGAAGGCCAGGTGAGCAGACCATCTAAGAAGGCCGGACGTGTGCGAGCATCCCCAGGGGAAGGCCGTGCGTCTGAGGAGTTGGAGCAGCTGGGAGCCAGGCCTTGGCTGGCATGCCCCAATAGAGAAGGGGACCACAGGCAGAGCCCCCTCTCCCTTTCCTCCCTGTAGGACACAGAGATCATCAACACGGCCATCCTGACTGGCCGGACAGTGGCCATCCCCGTCAAGGTCATTGCCATTGAGGTGACTGGCCTGGTCCTAGATGTCTCCACCTTCGTGGAATGCGAGTCTGACAATGAGGACATCATTAAGGTAGGCTTCCTGGAGGTGGGGACCCGGGGGAAGAAGGCTTCAGGCCTTTGGGGAAGCGGAACCTCACACCAGAGTCCAGGCGGCTCACTCTTATTCGTCCTTGGAGATGGGTTCGCACCTCCCCTGCCAGGCTGCCCCTCCCCTTCCTCCCACAGCTCGGGCTTCCCTCCTCCTAAGCCTCATCGGGCCTTTCTGAAACGTTCATTCTCAAGTCTCTCAACCCCCATGACTCCCACAGTGCTCCTGCTCCCCGCCCTTGGTTCTGCTTCAGTCCTGGAGGCTTCCTGTAGGAATAGGGAACAGACCTCTGCCAGGCCAGAGGGGAGAAGGCAGTGTCAGCAACTTGAACTTGACCCAGCAAGTCGCTATTGAGCCCTGGTGTGTGACAGACACAGGGCAAGGCAACAGGGGGCAGGTGGGGGAACTGGACCGCTCAAAGACCTGCCCTGACCCTGGGTGCTAGAGGTCAGGTGAAGGAGATGGGGCCAGGGAGGGAGCCCCAAGAAGCACGTGAGTCAGACCTGGAGCACAGGTTGTACACTGGAGGCCCCACTCCTGGCATGTGCACCCCAGCCCCTCCCAGCCACCAACTCCCCACCCCTGAGCTTCTGCCCAGGAGCTGCTCTGGCCCTGGGTCCTCCACAACCCAGCACACAGGACATTTGTGTGACTCAGATGGCCACTTTGCCACCTCCCCAGGAGGGCTGCAGGTTTGTTCTTTCCCTGGCTTTGGACAGTGGTCAGAGGCAACTGGGGAGAGGAGGGACTAGAGTGGGCAGTGACAGAAGATGTCCTGGTACCTGTGGGGTGGGCAAACCAACGGCTGCTCCAGCCTCCAGCAGGTGCCACAATCAGCCGATGTGACAACTGGATTTGTTTCCTGTTTGTGTCAATAACACAGCTTGAAGGAGAGTGGGGACAGGGGGATGCGGTAGCCTCCTGCTCACTCAGGGTCCCTGCACTTACCGTGCTCCATGCCCTGCCTCTGGGTCCCTTTGGGTCTGGGGGGACTGGGGGCCTCCTCCCCCATCCCTGATCCAGGAGGGAGACCCTCCAAGGAGCCAGAGCAGATGGCCCGGTGCACCCCGTCACCTCCTTCAGATAAGCCGCACCAAGGCCCGAGGGGCTCGCCACTGCTGGTGGCAGGGACAGGAAGAGGTGGCCCTGCTCCCAAGGGTGTCACCCAGCACCTTCTCTGCCACCCAGACTTCCCCGCCCCAGCCCCAGAGCAGACCAGAATGAAGTCGCAATGGCTCAGGAAGAGAATGAGTGAGGATTCTAAATGGTTACAAATCTCGGTGAAATACCGTCAGGTTCTTTATGGAGTTTGCCACATTCTAAATGGAATTTGTGGGCCTGCAAATGGAATTCTCTGCTTTCCGAAGTGGGAACTGAGCATTTCTGGCAGGGCTGCTGTCCCCACGTCCCTCCACCCACTACTCTGCGGTGACGAAGGGAGCTGGCAGGGGTTGGGATGGTCCAAGGGCTCATCTCCGGGGACAAGCCAAGGTCCCAGAACCCCCGTCCCCTGCAGAGGCTTCAGGGCATCACCAGCCCACTTCTGCATGCCAGACTCAAGTTGTGCACCCATGGGCGTGCACCGGCAGAAGCATCTAGAGGCATGTGCACATTGGACCCCCTCCGGGTGTGCCAGGTGTGTGCGTGGGCACATGTAACACACACACCCACCTGCATTTGTGCTGAAGTACTGGCAGTGCCACCTCTGTGAATGGGCACAGGTGTCCACCAAGGGATTCTCAGCAGGCATGTGGTTTCCACCCAGGGAACCTGTAGGAATGCAAGTCGGTATCCAGGGGGGCATGCATTTACAAAAGCCACATCCGTTGGTGGCACACCCGTCTGTGCTTGGGGTTCTCCAGTCCTGAGTTTTCCTCTCCCATCCCCTCCCCTCCGCACCTGCCTAGAGCAGCCCCCTCACCTGAAATTAACCAGCTGCCCATTCTCTGGGGGCAGCCGAGCCAGAGGGCCGTGGCGGAGGCATGGATCTGCCCCCACCCCCATCTCCTCCACCACGGCTTCCTCCCAGCCCAGTCCGGCACCCCGTGTCCTCCTCGGTACTATGGAGGACTCCACCTGCCAGACACCTGGTTCCAGTCATGGAACAAGGTTCCATGTTCCACAGTGTGGCTCTGATCAGTCAGAAACAGCCCTTACAAAAATATTTGTACTTTGGCTCTTTACCAAGGAGCAGAACCTCCCCAAGTAGGCACCAAGGGGTGATCTCTGGAGAAAGAGCAGAAGCCAGGATGGGGGCTGGCGCCTCGTCCCACCTGGCCTGTCCCCTTCAACCTCCCGGGACTCCTCTGCACTGCCCACAGGAAGACCTGGAGGGCCAGACATGCCAACTGTCCCTCCCTTTCTCCAGGTATCCAGCAGCTGCGACTACGTGTTTGTGAGCGGAAAGGAGTCTCGAGGGTCCATGAACGCCAGGGTCACCTTCCGCTACGACGTCCTCAATGCCCCCCTGGAAATGACAGTCTGGGTCCCCAAGCTGCCCTTGCACATTGAGCTCTCGGATGCCCGCCTGAGCCAAGTGAAGGGCTGGAGGGTACCTATCCTTCCAGACCGGAGGTACAGCCCCTCCCACACGGCACATGCTTGGGATGCTCACAGGTGGACACGGTCTCGACACACAGTCTGATCTGCATATGTGTATAAGGCCCTAGGGGTATACAGTCTGTAGGTTGGTTATGCAATCAACAAACTTTCACCGAGCAGCTACTGTATGCCAGGCACTGGTGGATATTTAAGAGGTTGGGTAAGTGTGGCCAGTGCCTGACCCAGCCAAGCTCTCAGTCCAGCAGGGGAGAGAGTCATGTACATGACCCAGAGTGTCAGTATGTGGGAAGCCCTGTGTGCAGGGAATCAAGTGGCACAAGGAGAGAACCCCCTCTTCCTCCAGAAGAAGTCAAGGCAGGCTTCCTGGAAGAAGCAACTCTGAAGCTAAGTCTTAAAGGACAAGTGGAAAGGAGTTGGTTGGGGAGACAGAGTGAGAGAGCAGTCAGGCAGACAGAATGGAGCAGACACACTGACACAGGA
>CM052441.1:116963919-117029586 GCA_028533085.1 Varecia variegata
ACTCAGTGCAGGAGTGTCTGACACCAAGGCCTGGGTTCTTAACCTCTATGTTATTCTGCTTCCTCAGTAACCCAAGATGAACCAAGGCTTGGTCTTTGAGAGAACAGAATAGAGTGGAAGTTTTCAGGCTGCCAACTGATGGCCTTGTTGACTCTATTTCTCCCTGTCCCAGCTCGAGCTGTTCCTAGGTCAGGACTCTGTCTGTATTCCCTTTCAGCACATACTTGCCTTTCGAAGAAATCATTTCCCAGGAAATGGGCAACCCATGTCTTTCTGTGCATGCAGATGGAGTGGGAGGAAGGGAAAGTTGTTAAGGGTTTTTTTATTCCCCCTTTCTTTCTTTTCTCCTTATTTTTTTGGAAACTGTCTGGGGGACGTGGTGTTGCTGCTGGTGGTGGCAGCAACTGCTACAATCAGAGCTATTTTGAAGCAAAGAACTAATTTACTGCATGAATGACTTTAGCTCAAAAGAAGAAATAAGGACGATCGGGAGTCCTAAGGGAGCAGAATAATAGGGTAATTTACACGAGGAGAAAAGGGAGGTGGGAGAAACACACAGTGTCATTCTTTTGCATAATCTTTATTTTATATTTTTGCCCTTTCTCCCTGTGCCTCTCTGGGGGCAAAGCCTCAGCTCAGAGATGCTCCTGGCCACCCCTGGTGTTGATACCTGAAAAGGATTAAAGGGCCAAGGAGACGGGGCTGCTGAGGCTGGAGAAGAAACAGTCAAAAGGTGGTTTCATGGCTGTTTCTTAAAGCCAGGTTCTGCTGGGGAGAGGGTCTGTGGGAGGCCCCCGCAGAGCCGTGTGAGAGGTGAGGGGTCGCAGAGGACAGTGTCATGTGCCCACCTGTGTGCCGTATACAGAGGTGCTGCTGTCTGTACCACCAGCTTGGGATGGCCCCAAACTAAGAGTTCACTGTAAGCCCACATTCTTAGTTTCCCAGCACAGGGAGGATCTGGGCTGGCAAGGCTCTTGGAGAGCATTTAGTGCAAGACCCACATATTCCAGGGCAGGGAAACCACAAAGGCCTGGATTCCAGATCTTACTCCAGCACTTTCTAGCTATGCGACCTTGGCCGCATCCTGGAACCCTGAGTTTCCTCATGTGTAAAATCATGATTGTCATCTTCACTGAGAGCCGCGAGAATTAAATAAGACGACAACTGACAAAACACGTTGTGAACTGCAAGCAGCATGTAAATATGGCGTATTGTTATTCATCAATGAAGGAAACTGAGTCCCAGAAGCACTATGTGACTCATCCAAAGTCACATTGGAAGTAAATGCGGAATGAAGACTTGAACCTAAGTCTCCAGTGTTCCTTCCCCAGGAGAGACGGTGTGGTGTAGTGGTTAAGAACACAGACCTTGGAGCTTTCAAAGAAAAAATTATTCATGGCACTTGTTAAAAGGGGAAGGCAGATTTTGTTCAAGAGGATTGCAATTGGTATAGGGAAGAGAGATTGGGCTGAATTCCAAATACAACGCGAGAAGTGGGAATTTATAGCCAAGGAGTAGGGTTGCAGTGGGGGAGTTGGTGGATGGGGAATGACTCAGCGGCAACATCAGGAGGTAAGTGGGGATTCTGGCTAAAGCAACCAAACAAGATCTTTGCTGAAGGCAGGCCCGGATGACCAGACATCCGCTGGGGGTGGTGGAGGAGGAGGAACTTGATTAGATATTGAGGGTGGAGGAGTCTAGCTAAACCAACGTAGCAGGATTCTTGCTAAAATTAGGCAATGCAACAACAAAAACAAAAGTCCAAAAGTCAAGGCCTAGTTGGGAAGAGGATTCGGAGGAGCCAGATGAAAGTTTGGTCAAG
This sequence comes from Varecia variegata, assembly GCA_028533085.1. Classification (NCBI taxonomy): domain Eukaryota; kingdom Metazoa; phylum Chordata; class Mammalia; order Primates; family Lemuridae; genus Varecia; species Varecia variegata. Next base: position 116,965,742 of record CM052441.1, read on the forward strand.
GAGAGACTCTGTCAGAGCCAGGCTACCTGGTCCACCTTTGGCCAGCTGTGGGACTTCGGGTATGCCACTTAACATCCCTGTCTTCAATTTCCTTGTCTGTGAAGTGGGGATAATAATAGTCCCTGCCTCACAGAGTTGTTAGGTGAGTTATGTGTATACACATAAAGTATGCGTGTATATTTATATACGTTTATACAAGTATACACATGAATATATATACACACACACATGAAGCACTTAGAACAATGCCTGCAAATGGTATCTAATAAATGCTACATATCCCTATTATTCAGGAAATATGGACTAAACCCAGGAGACTTCAAAGCACATGGGGATTACCCCCTTGTGAATCTCCTCAAAGACCAAGAAAAGAAATGACAGTCACATGCCCAAATCAAAATTCAGGTTTGGCTGACTTGGAGCTTCAAGTATGGGAGAGACAAAGGGTTTTGCCTTGGAATCAGAAGAACTGAGTTCTGGTCCCAGCTCTAGCACCTAAGGCAGACCCTGGGCAAGAGTCTGTCTGAGGCCCAAACGCCTTCTCTATCAAATGAAACTAATAATCATTTCTCAACGTGTCCATACTACAGGGCTTTGGTTAGACCCAAGTGGAAAGCTCATAAAGTTCTGTGAGCATGTTAAGATTATTCCTGGCAGTACAGATCATGAAAAACATTTTACAGGTATGTGTGTGTGTTTGGGGGTGTGCAGGAAAATGTATGGCATTTTCTGGAAAACATGAGCAAGAGCCAGCTTCCAGGGGGTGTTGGGTTGCGGTCCTTTCTGACAGTAAGAGGATGCTCAGGGACCTCCGCAGCACAAGCCCAGCCAGGCACCTCCCCAGAATAGACACGAGGGAGGTGGAACAGGATAAATCAGCTTCCCACCAGCCCCCACCCCTTACAACATGCCTACAGGTGAAACCAAGCTGATTGCATATCTCTACATCTTTTAAAGCCCCTATCAGACATGCCTTCCTTCAGAAAGACGACCTGAGGTCCTCCAAGAGGAGATCCTCCCCTCCTCCCAGGATGCCTTTGTTCCTTGCATAAATGGCTAACTCTCAATTAACTGGAGTAATGGGACAGGGAGGCATGGAAGGAAGCTACAGGTAGCCCTGAGGCACAAATGAAACAAAACTGCAGTCAACCCTCCATTATATGTTATCAGATTACTGTGGTTAAAGGGAGCTGTGGACCTGGGGGTGCCCACTTCCCAGAAGGGACTTGGTAATTGGGCAGGGGATGATGGATGGAATTGCAGAAAGGAGTTAACCTTGGGGTCAAGAGGCTGTGGGTGGTGATGGAGAAGGGGAGGGAAGCTGTTCCAGTTGAGGCACAAGCAGGAGCTTATCTGACCCTCTAACATGAAATCACAGGCATCCACCATTCACAAAAGAGGTTTCCATATACACTAGTCACCTCTGCACCTTTAGGGGAGGTAAGCACATCCCAGTCCCTAAGGGGTTTTAGCCGCAGGTCATTCATTCGTTAGCCCTCAGATAATGATACCACAATAGTTTTATTACTACATCTAGCCCATTATATTGAAATCTGTTACCTTTACAAATCCCCTGCCAGATTAGAAATTCTCTGAGGGAAGGGATTGTGTCTAATTTACTTTATACTCCCTGTGTCCAGAGGCTGGCATGCCATAGGTGCTCAGAAAAATTTTGTGGAGCAAATATTCGTTGACTTTATAGAATGTATTGTTAGCTGTTAGAGACATTTCTGGATAGCTGTCAACCGCATCTCCTTGCCTTTCCAAGACTTAGGGGGCAGCGGGAGGTTTGCTGCATAAATCTACCTCCTCTGCCCTATGACCTGAATGGATCAGGGGAGGCCCTAGAAGCTATCAACAGATTGAAAGGGAGGAGCCTAAACTCAAAGGCCAGACTCAGAGCTGAGTTCTAACCACTGACAGTGACCATGACTCATTGAATCAAGATTTTGGAGGGATGAGGAAGGAGACCCAAGGACTCCTTCAAAACATCATGCTTCCTAAATCCCAATGTGAGCATCACCAATCTGACCTAGACACTGGGCTCATCCTTGAAGGCAAATGGATGGACAAATTGACCTATTTCCTTGGTCACAAAATTCCTTGATCAGTTTTATGTACACTGACCTTCCCCGGACCAGGCCTCTTTGTACATCCACCATAATTAAACAGCCACAAAAAGTCCATAAAGGGCCAGTTATTGCCACAAACACAGGATCAGGAGTTATTCTGTTACCTGTACATAAATGTGTTCCTACTTAATGTGTAACAGCACCTATTCTGTGATTGAATAGGCTCTAGGTTTACGACTGTAGCTGTTGCGTTTCTGTAGCCTGTGGTTTTATGGCCCAAATTCCATAATAAACCTTAGTTTTTAATCTTTCTCCTTTTATCCTGCAGCTAGAGTCTCCTGAATGTGGGGGAGGGGAGAGGGTTTCTGCCCAGTGGCTCTAGGCAACCTGTCACAGAAAAAAAAACCCTCACTAGAGCCAAACCAACCCACCTGCTCTTCTATCAAAGAAGGTCACCTACCCCGTGGGGTGGAGGTCTAAGCAGCCCAGATGCCCTCCATGTCGGAGGTCTGAGCTTTGAAAGTGGCAAGTTCGTCCTGTAAATGTGCCAGGGCAGTGCCAGCTGTTCATGGCCCCAGGAGATGTCCTAGCTGGGGCAAAGGGAAGGCAGGGGTCAGATAAACAGGCCAGGATGGGAGGCCTTCCTGTTGGAGGACCTGATTCTAGCCATAGGCACAGCATCACTAACCAGGAGCCAAGGGAAGGGGTCGGGTAACAAGCCCTGCCGCTGTCCGTGGTGCTGAATCATGCTTGCGAACTGTTAATAGATCCTGATGGTTTTTCCTATCCCAGGATTCTGGAGACTCTTGTCCAACTTTCATTTGCTTTTATTTCCTTTTTTTTTTTTCTTTTTCAATGACAGTTTAGCAATTTTTACACTGCTGTAGAATAAACAGAATCATGACATGTGTTTCGCAATTGAGGCAATTGGTTTCAAGTAATGTTGACAATTCTATCACATTTCCAACATTTACAAGAAAGTATTTATTTTCCTCTGGGCATTTTGGGTGCTCCTCCCCCTGAAACACCACTGCTATTCACATAATCTTTACACACAGTACAGAGGTGAGAAGTGGGGAGAGGATGGCATCAGCAGGAGCTACTGGGTGAGTGAAGTTGGTCCCAGCAGGATGCCTCCCCACCTGCAGATTAACTATTCCAGGGAGCCACCAAATGGCTCTTGTGGAGCAGAACATGTTGTTTGAACATTTCTAATTCTGTAAAGTCATTTAGTGTGACAAAAACTCTCCCGAGAGGCATATTTAAGATCTAGAGGGCAAGGATAAGGAGGGAGAAGCCCCATCCCAGCTCCACTCTCCAGAGAAGGAAGAGGGATGGACTTACCTCAAGAGGGAATCTTGCATTTTACCTGCTACAGCCAAAACAAGGGCTGCAGATGGGGAAAGATGGGCAATTTAGGAGAACTTAATATGAGATTCTTTTAGGCTCATTCTCTTCCTACCCCTAGGCCTGCATTCATTTTGAAATGGGAAAAGTATGGGCTCTGGACTGGAAACTATGATCTACCACCTGCAAACTGGTGAGTTCAATCCAGGCAGTTAATATCTCTGTACCTCTTCTGCCACATCTGTAAAATTGGTATGATAATAACAATTATCCTTTCCTATAGTTTGAATGTTTTTGTCCCCTCCAAAAATTCATACATTGAAAACTTAATCCCCAATGCAACAATGTTGGGAGATGGGGCCTTTTGGAAGGTGTTCAGATCATGAGAGCTCTGGCCTCATAAATGGATTAATGCCCTTATAGAAAGGCTTGATGGAGGGAGTTCACACTTTTGTCCCCTCCATCTTCTGCCATGTGAGGACACCATATTCCTCTGGTCTGGAGGACATGGCACTCAAGGAACCATCTTGGAGGCTGGGACCAAACTCTCACCAGACACCAAACCTGCTGGTACCTTGATCTTGGGCCTCCCAGCCTCCATAACTGTGAGAAATAAATTGCTCTTCTTTATAAATTAGTCTGTGGTATTTTGTTACAGCAGCACAAATGAACTAAGACATCCTTCTTCACAAGGCTCATAGGAGAATGAATGATGGATTCTCCTCTGCCCCTCCTTCTGTGCCCACTCTTCTCAAATACACAATGCGACTTTGAACACCTCAGAAATCCAAGAAGGCAAAGGCCACGTGAACTTCAGATTCTGAGGCTCAATTCCTTCCCTCCTCTAAAGCCAGGAGTAGAGGGGAAAGCAGGACTCTATCATACCAATTCTCATGTGCTGAAGATATCTGGGGGAAAACTTAGGGTCATGGGGATCAGTTATTGATGAAAGACTATTGCTCCCACCCCCAGAATTGCACTCACATGCATCCCATGCAGGAGAAGGAAGATTATCTCTTCTAGATCTTCACAGCTCCTTTCCACCACCACCCTGTCAAAAACACAGGAAGATGGGCAGCAATGGCAGTCATGACCAGAGCACCAGGGGGTAAACACCACTATAAAGTGAGAGGTTTGGGATAAATGTCCTCTAATCTGATCCTGTTATATGTATGTTCTGACTCAGAAGCTGCTTGGAGGCAGGGTTTGAATCTTACATTTTGACTGTGTCACCCACAGCTCTGATGATAGTCCTTGTCACATGCACACACAAAACTTTAAAACATCATCCTGTACATTGTAAAATGAAAAGCTTTTATTTTTCAATTTAAAAATAAATAAAGTTAAAATTTTAAAAATTATGACAATTGACAAATGGAAAAAAGCACAACTGTAATTGGACCAGATCTAAGACGGGTGATTCTCACTGGGCCCAAGCTCAGTGGGACCATGGACAGATCCTGGCTCCCAGGGAAGAAGGGAAAGTGGTTGAGAAGAATGACAGAAAAACAAAAACTAGAATGTCAGAGATTAGAAAAGACCCCAGAGATTTTTCTAAATCCAATCAGCATTTTGCAGATGATGCCAAGAGAGGAGGAAGGACTCTTCTGAAGTCATGCGGTGACCAGGGATGCTCTTATGACTCCCAGCCGGTTTTCTTACAACTCAACAAAGAGTGTAAAGTCCAACTTCAACTTGGTGGAGTGAGACATGATATTATACTTACACGTTTCTTCCCAATTTGCGCTTTTCTGCCCCAAATGACAAGCAATGAGACAAGAGAATCTTTTTGTCAAGGTTTCCTTGTTACGTTCTCTGTTGAAGAAATTCAGAAAGTCAGAGTTCCTGTCCTGGGCGTGAGGTTGCACACACTTCCCAGCAATGATCTCCTTTATTACTCATCTCCGTAAGAGTGAGGAGTTTGACTCACCTCTCTCCAAAAGAAAGGCCACTTGAGGTTAGGGACCTTCCTGTTCCCACCAGGATGGAGGTGAATACTCTTTTTCAGTCATCTTTCTGCATTTGTACTTTATGTTTTCCCCCTTGAACTCTCCCAACTCTTTTAGACCAGCTCCAACCCTGCCCCAACAAAGACAAGGCTAATATCTTCCCCACCAGCCCAAGAATTCCCTAGGGGAGGCAGCCACAGTATCTTCTCAGGTTGGGTACTCCTCCCATTGGGAGCCACACCGCCTGCATCAGACCCACAGGATGGGAACTGGGTCTCTTCCAGCAGGCAGAGCCCTGTCTCTTCCTCTCATTCTACAATACTTAGGATAATAGCTCAGAGGAATGAGGCAATTATAAGAAAATTATACCCAGGCCAGGAGTACTTTCAGGAACCAAACACCTCCCTAAAAGCGTGAAGAAAATGCAGCATTCACAAGTCTGAAATCTCTCTCACTACATCTTTACAGGTTCACATCCTACCTCCCACCCTCCTCATCCCAACCCCAGAAACAGCTCCATTATTCAGTGTATCTAATGGCAGGAAAGTGCCTGGGAACTTTGGTGCTAAGCTGCTAATTGGGGTCTGTGGCTTGGAGAAAGGGGCGAGGGAAGAGGAGTTATTGCATTCCAGAGAAATTGTTCCAGTTTTCTTGCCTGCTGGAGTCCTTGAGGCTGGGCTGGCTGTCTCATTACTCCATCCTGGAGCAGTCTTATGTCTGCAGCACTAGAACCAATAGCCAAAGGATACAGGGCACCTAAAGGTGGTAATGCTGAGGTCTCGAGAGGCAGAAAGGCTCCACTCTAGTTCACTGGTGACAAAGATCAGGCTGGACACCCTGATGTCCCTCCAAGCCATTCAACCTTCTCAACTTTGGGTTGGGGGAAGCCCCCAAACACTCAGCTTTTATGCACAGAAAGCCAGCACTAAAAGGGACTTTGGAAATCATCTAGTCTAATCTTCTCATTTACAGATGGGTAAATATAGGCTCAGAGGGATTCACAAGGCAATTCAGCACTAATGTTCATCTCTGAAACTCAGAACTCCCAATTCCTGGTCAGGAGAGAGCCACCTTGGTAGAGTGTCAGATGGGGCTGGAGTCTGAATCGACCCTGACACCTCAAGTGCTCTTTGTTCTTGGCCAAGTCACTTAGCCTCTCTGGACCTATTTCCCCAATGTTTAAAATGGGAGTGAGGATGGGCTATTGTGAAGTTTTAACGAGATAACCTGTGTGGAAGTGCTTCATACATCACAGGCGATCACAGTGAATTCTCCTTCCCTGTCTGGGTTTCCTCTGCACCCACAGGCTACCCATGGCTCTTTCTTGACTCCCACCCACTCCTCTTTTCTCCCCCAAGCCCCAGCCTGCACCCTCAGCCCTCTCTTGTCCTGCCCATCTGTGTGTCCTGACCCCTTCTCTCCAGAGTGAATTGAAGACAGAGGGGTTAACGGCAAGAGTTCTTGAGTCCGTTCTGAGGTCTCTGCCTCTCTCTGCTTCATTCTTCTTTGTCTTTTCGCCCATCTCTGATGGGTAGCAAAGTTCTTATGCCACCAAACATAGGCAGTGAACAGAGCAAGGGCGGGAGGGAACAGGCAGGTTCAGCAAGCTGCCCTCTTTGTTCCTGGAAAATGAGTGCAATTTCCATTCCTTTCCACGGAAGCTGGGTCCAGCGAGCCACAGGTTTGGTGACAGGCAGTGGGATGCTGCCATGGTGAGTAATGGTGGAGGTAATGACACTGCCCTTGGCTTGTACGTCATGCCCCAGAGATGAACTTAGAGCCAATGAGTCAGGGCACACGATGGTGTCAACTTGGCTCTGGCCCTCACACCAGCCCCTCAACACACTGCACTATTTCTCCTCTCCAGGGAGCCCTCCAGACCTGATCTCAGGAGACGTTGCCAGGGCTCATTTGATTCACTGTGCCAGGGGGAGGTGGAGGCCCAGAGAGGGGAAGGTGCTCTCTCGCAGGGAGGCCGTGGACTCTCCGACACTCTCCAGGGCCCTGCCACCAGCCCACACAATGGACCACAGAGGAAAGAATTAAACCTCAACAGAGTTGACCTGAATGTCAGCTCACTAGCTATGTGACCTTAAGTACCTTACCTAACCTCAGTGTTCCCACCTGTAAAAAGTGTTAATGATAGTGTCTCTGGGATTATCAAAGGACTCAGTGGGTTAGAGTATTTAAAGTTCTACACGCCGTGCCTAGAACATAGTAGGTACTTAGTATGCGTGAGTCCTCCTGTCCTACTCATTCACAGACCCTGTCAACTTTTCCCCTCTCCGTCTGCTTCTCCAAACATTGTCAGGGGGAGCGAGAGTATCCAGGCTGGGACTCACAGCAAGTTCATTCTCCTGCCTCACACTGAATTGGCCTCTGGAGGAAATTAAAGCCCAGAAACCTGGAAATCATGTTCCCAGGAGGGGCCCAGGGGTCCTCCAGGCCTCGGTTTCCATGACGAGGCAAGAGAAACTCCTGCTGGCTCATGTCCCAGCCTTGACCCTGAGCACAATTCGATGGGAGCAGAGACAGGGAGAATATGTTAAATCATACAAGATTTATCTATCTCTTTCCCTGACCACCAGGGCCTTAGAGGGACCACTGAGCTCTGCAAGAGTGGCTAGCAGGGACCTGGGGGAAGTGATGCCCATTTGCAGACCAGAGAGAGACTTGGTTCAGAAGAGCACAGAGGAGGGCCCTGCAGGACATGGAGGAGCCTCTTTCAGACCCTGCCTGGCCACACTCACACAGACAGGTGCACGTACACGCCTGCTTGGAGGCACGTTGCAAGGGGCAAGCTTGATGTGCACATTTTTCGGTGTTGCCTATACGTAAGTAGGTGGATAGGAGCAGGTGGGCCTTCTTACCTGTGCCCCGTGCTCCCCCGGAGGTGCTGGGTGTCCCAGTCTTAGTCCCACGCAGGGAGGGCTGTCAGATGCCCAGGCCTCATCCCTGAGCCCCTTGGCAGATGGCAGACCTAAAAAGGCTCAGAGAAGGAGGGTGGCCCAGCAGCGTCACCCAGGCTGGAAGTGGCAGATGTGTGGCTCAAAGCCATGTCTTCTGACTCCAAATCCAGTGCTCTTTCCACCGAAGTGAGAGAGCACACATGCATGCCCACACACACACCCACTGGCACGTGGGCACGCGTGTGGCTAACGCGGAGGGCTTACTGCTGCGAGGCCCTATTCTACGGGGTTTACTTGTATTCTGTCAGGGTGAACTCTTTTAACACCTGTAGGACGTAAGTACCGATTATCCCCATTTTTCCGGGTAAGAAAACTGAGGCACAGAGAACCAACTCATCCAAGGACAAATGACTGGATCCTAAATGTGAACGCTGAACAGTCTGGCTTCAGAATCCAGCCTCTTAACTGTCACTAGCTGTGCTGCACCGCCTGTCTGAGCCCACACACACTCACATACTCTCACATGTACACACACACACACATACGTTCACACACTAGCACACAGGTCTTAGGTGATCTGGGTGCACACCCCTGGATGCAGCAAAGATGCCAACCACAGAGAGAGAAACCTGGCTCAGACCCTAGAGTGGACCCCCTTCCTGGGAAAAAAGCAGAAATACTCTCTCCCCTTGCCCTTCCCCAGCCCCTACATGAGGGAAAAAAAATATCCACCATTCCCTCCTTGTCTCAACCCCATCTTCCTAATCCCCCATCTGCTTCCCTCCCTGGGGGCTTCCGGTTGCATCGCAAAGATGTCCTGGCAGTAGGGAGGCAAGAACAGGATGAAATATATGTAACATCTTATTAGTAAAGGACATCCGAGCCTCTAATTAAAATTTGCCTAATGACCCAACTTCTCTGTCATTTTTGCTCTTAGAGACATTCATTTAAGGTGACAGGTACTTAGGCAAAGGAAAATTAATTTTTCCTTTAAAAATTAAAGAGGAAAAGAGTGGCCCGCTCTCTCCTTTATTTATCTTTAAAACTTTAATTTATTTTTGAAATTCCCTCCCACTCTTCCCCAATAAAACTTGATGTTGGAGAGTAATTTGGTGACGGGAAAGGGATTAGAAGAAAAGTGTCATGGGGGAGCCTGGAGGTACCCACTTCCCCCGGGGCGGGGTGCAGGCTGTGGATGCCCCGCGGGGTGGGGGCACTGTTTGTGGTTCCCCTCTTGGGGTCCCAGACTGCTCATTGAGAAGGGGAGCCCCAGACTGCTCGTTGAGAAGGGGAGCCCCAGACTGCTCGTTGAAAAGGGGAGCCCCAGACTGCTCGTTGAAAAGGGGAGCCCCAGACTGCTCGTTGAGAAGGGGAGCCCCAGACTGCTCGTTGAAAAGGGGAGCCCCAGACTGCTCGTTGAAAAGGGGAGCCCCAGACTGCTCATTGAGAGCTGGCCAGCTCACGGGCTATTATTGCAGGTGGAATTCCAGGGAATCTGTTTTCATCCAGGCTGGTTGACTGGGCTGCACCAATGGTAGCTGTTTCTCCACGGAACAGATGGTGGGCGCCTCCCCCTCCCCACCACCACACCAAGCTGCAGCCCAGCTCTCTGCCTGGGTGGATTTCCCCAAGCAACAGGCCTCAGCTTTGAGCACACTCTGCTCCGAGGGCGCAGGAACCAGGTGTGAAATTGGGTGGATGCAGCCGTGGTCCTCTCCCGGTCCTCTCTCCTCCTGGCTCCCCGGGGTCTCTTAGGACAGAGGGGCTTTTAGTCAGGGATGGGGCCATCCTGGCAAGGGGACAGGAGCACAGATTGGATGACACTCCAATCTCAGGGTTCGGATTCTGCACAAGTCCATTGGGATGGGTCTAAAGGATGTAGAACATGTCCTTAGTATTCACCCCCCCCCCACCTTTCCTGTTATAGTCTTCCCTTTTCTGTCCAACAGGCTCGTCTGTGGACTCCACGATGCTCTCTGCTTCTTCCCACTCTTCCTGGGTCCCTACCCCTCCCCAGTCCCCAGCTCTCAGGTCTTGGCCCAGCCTGCCCACCCCCCAGTTCCTAAGCCCTGTCTGCTGCTCTGTCTGGTGCTTCAGGATGTGAGCTTTGAAGCAGGGGTTCCTGGTGGGCTAGGGGAGAGAGAGGGAAGACAGGCAGGAGGGAGAGAGGTGAGGCAGGAAGAGGAGTCTCCTTCCTGGAGACCTGAAGTCCTATTACTAAGCTGTCTCTCTCTCCCCCTCCACTCCCCACGTCCTCCCCGCCCCGCTCCCAGCAACACGACTGATGCTAGGAAATCTGTCAGGTTTTGCTTCCCAGGGAGCTAAAGGAGGCTTTTCTAGCAATTAGGCCAAGGCCTCTGATCTGAGGGACCTGTAAACAACTGGCAAGCAATAACTCAGTCCACTGGGCCCTGTGGGGAGGGCAGGAGGCAGGAGAGGGGAGTCCTCAGGGTCTCTCTCCATTTCCTGGCCAAGGGACCAAGGGCTGCTGGGGAGGCTGCTGTGGGGATGGAGCCGCCAAAGTCCTGCATCCACAGGCCACCCAGCCCCTACAAGGCCACCTGAGCTGCAGTTCCCCCATGGCACAAGGGCCAGAGAGGGAAACCAGTGGAGCTGTGGGCAGGAGGAAGGTGTATGTGCAGGGCAGGGGAAGGAAGCCCAAAGGACCCATGTCTGAGCTCCACCCCTTTCTTCCCATGTGACCCTGAGCACATCACCCGGCTCATCTGAGCCCCATTGGCCTCGTCAATAAAATGGGGATGATAGTAACACCACCCACTGCACAGGGCCACTGGGAGGTACAGAAGAGCCAGTGGACATACACTCGCTTGAAAGTGACAAAGGACCCCACCCTCAATCTGCCCGCCACCCCCACCCCTCCACCCGCTAGCTGGGAGAGCTGCAATTCTTCTAACACATGGAGGAAAAAAAGGGCCGAGATTTTAAAGATGCCTGTTCATCTCGCTTTGCATACATTTGCATATTGAGTTCAAGAGGCTCGTCCTAATTCTGAGGATGGAAAATAAAATAGATTAACGAATGCAAGATTAACAAATGCGACTCCTGCAGCAATTGTCTCCCTGGCTGTTCTGGGCTTGACACCCTGGGGACAAAGAGTGTTCTCAAGGCAATCAACTTTTAATCCTCTATGGCCAGGAGCCCCAGACAGAGGGACCTTGCCCCTCCCACTCCCACTCAGAGGTGGGTGCTGGGGGATCTAGGTGGGGGCAGGGCCTGGACAGTGGGGGCCAGGGCTAGACCCTGGAGCAGGCAGTGATGCTTGGTTTGCTCCTTTGTGAACCTGCAGTATAGGATGTGGTGGACGAGAGCGTGGGCTCGGGGCCACTGCACAGGTCTGAATCCTGCCTCTGCCATGTCCTGCTCTGTGATCTTAGGCAAGTCATCTAACCTCTCTGTCCTTGGGTGCCTCTGTGAGTCCGGTGGAAATAATAGCAACACCTACCCCATAGGGTGAGTGTCAAGCATTGAAGCAGTTAATGTTTAGAGCTGTGCCAGGCACACAGTAAATGCTTGGTAAGTGTTGACTGGTATTATCATCTTTATCATCACTGTCACCATTACCATCATCACCATTATTATGGCATGGAAAATGTCTATGGGACCAGGAACCAGAGACCTAGTTTTTAATTCTCACTCTGCCCCTCACCCATCACGTGGCTTTGGGGAAAATCCCCCCACCCCTTTGGCCTTTGTACCCCAGAGGGGTTGGCCCAGACGCCCTTCAAGCTGTGACAAACAGACCCGGCAGAGTAAGATTTCAACTTGTTTCAAGGCTGCCTGAAAACAGGCTCAGCAGCCGATTGTCATATGCAAAACACATGTAAAACACATGCAAATTGCCCTCTCCCTTGCATTCCGGAGCTCCTACACTTAACAAGGGCCCTTGGAGCCATCCCTGTGCAGGCCCCAAGAGCAAGGACCCTGCCCAGCCACAGGGGCAAGTGCACCGCTCAGCTCCCCTCACCCAGCTTTCTTTGGGGTCCCAAGAAGAGGTTGGCCTTCCTGATTCCACCCCCTTCTCACCCTGACCCCACCCACCACCCGACCCCTCCCTCTCTGCCTTGACTGGTCTGAGAATCCCTCACCACCTCTGGAGGGCGGAGGGGCAGGATCGGATTCCATGTACATCTGCCTTGCCTGGCCCTTCACCCATTTTATCACATTTCACCCTCACCGCTATGGGGGTATCAGGATCCCCATTTCACAGATGGGAAAGTTGAGGCTAAGTTGTCAACCACTAGAAGTATAAATCTAATGCAGAAGACCCACTATGCCAGGCCACCTTCCCACAGGTGCTGGGTCTTGGTCAGTCTAGGACAGAAAAAGGACAGGGGTGGAAAGAACCACATGAGCCGCCTTTCCTGCCTCTGCACCCTCGAGGTGGAACTCCCTGCCCAGGAAGCTGGTGCAGTTAATCAAGGCTGAGAATCAATGCTGCTGCCTGCCAGGAGGTTTCCAGAGCCCCATCAGTTGATGGCCTCTGAAAGAGAGCCACCACTAAGTGCCACCACTGTGAACATGATTCCTGAGCAAACTCGGGCTGGGCTTCTCCACCTTCCCTCCAGCCCAGCACTGTGGATCCGAGAGGCTGAAGGGGGCCAGAAATCAGAAGTCAAGGGTTGGGTGCTCCCCTACCAAATCCGGGAGGAGCCAGGTCCTGGGCTGGGGAGAGGGTTAGGAGGGAAGATGGCGAAGGTCCCGGCCACCAGCCCCACTTCCTGGCTTCCATCTGCACCCTCTTCTGCTCCCTTCGCCAGCTGCAGCCCAGCTCCCACCCACAGCCCAGGCAGTGGCCTCGGCTTCCACCCCCATCTCCTACCTACTAAGGCCCCTGCTCAGCCAGAGGCCCATTAAGTTGATTAAGAGGCACATTCCGGAAAGGAGGAGCCATATTTCAGCCCCTAGAGGACCCTCCGCCCTCCTGCACCTCCACCCCTTCCCTCTCTAATGTCCCTCTCCTTCTGCTCTCTGCCAAGCCCCTCCCCGTGCCTGCCCTCGCCCTGTCACTCACCCTCTGGTCCCCTACATTCTAGGGTGCAGAGATGTTGGCCAGCCTCAGTCAGGCTGCAGGGTAGGACGGGCCAAGACCAGGCCAGGCTGACATTTGAGACAAGTGGCTGGAGAGGGAAACAGGAACCTCGTGCATCGATCGTGGAATTTAATCCTCTCAACAGCTCTTCCAGGGAATTATTACCCCACTTTTTATAGATGAAGAAACAAAAACTCTGAAAGGTTAAGTAACTTGTCCAGGGTCGCCTAGCTAAGAGACAAAACTTCAGCCATTCTGAAAGCAAGCCCTGCCCATCCTGAGTGCCCCTACAATGCCCTCCACCACATCCCACCGCCTGCCCAAATATCGACTCAACTTAAACGCATAAGATTCGCCTGGGAAACTGATTAAACAGATTCCTGAGCCCTTTCCCAGTGATTCTGGGCTGGGGGTGAGGTCAGGGATCTGTATTTTAACAACCTCCCTTAGTGGTTGAAATTTGCAGTTAGGTTTGGGAACTACTTTATTAATTCATATTTTTCATTTTACAGAAGGAAAAACTGAGGCCCAGAGAGGGTATATAATCAGTCCAAGGTCACACAGCAAAAACCCAAAGTAGGACCTACGCCCCAGCTCCCTATCCACATGGAGATCCATTAGCAGAGGGCAGCCGGGCCCCAGGGCTTCTCTGGCATGGCTCCCACCCTCACCCCCAACCTCCCACCAAGTAACCAACCATAGAAATCTCAGGCAGAGCATTCTGCAGGAGAGAAGTGATCTGATGACCCCACACCACTTTCCTTCTGGGCCTGGCATGGATGTGCACTGTGGAAAGGTCAGTGCCTTCTCTGGGCCTCATTTCTTCCATCTGTAACCTGGGTCTCTGAGATGCACCATTTCTGCTTCCTGCAAGGGAGCCCAGAATCAAGTGAGAATGAAAACACAGCAAATGCAAAGAGTGACTCTGGCCAGTTCCTTTGACAGTGTCAGGAATGGGTCACCTGATAAGTCACTAATTCACTCCCAACACCTTGGCGATTGTGCTCACAGGCACTGCCACTCAGATTGTTCCCGTAAGATCTCACGGTTGTGCCAGAGGGACCTGGATTGCAGAGAAGCCACTTGTCTTTGACAAATCCATCACATCTTCCTTGGGGCTGTTATCCCCACTGGATGGAGGAAACAAATCACGGCCCAGAGACAACAGTCGGATGACAAACCTGCTCTGGGATTTGCCTGGGATTCTGCTATTTTTAGCGCTGAAGTTCCCGCATCCTGGAGAAATCATGTCTTGTAACAGAGGGGATGGCCTAGGGGAGGAAAAAGGCAAAAATATTTTCTGCCTCTTTAAAATATCCTCCACTCTTTTTTAAGAACTAAAACTCCGGGAGGCTGAGGTGGGAGGGTAGCTTGAGCTCAGGAGTTCGAGACCAGCCTGAGCAAGAGCGAGACCCTGTGTCTACTAAAAATAGAAAAATTAGCTGGGGGTCATGGCATGTGTCTGTCATCCCAGCTACTTGGGAGGCTGAGGCAGGAGGATCGCTTGAGCCCAGGAGTTTGAGGTTGCTGTGAGCTAGGCTGACGCCATGATACTCTACTGAGGGCAACAGAGTGAGACTCTGTCTCAAAAAAAAAAAAAAAGAACTAAAATCCACATCCTTATCTCAGGCCAGTGGTGGGGAGGGGCAGGGTAATTTGTCTTATTGTTGTTCCTTGTGTTACAGGAGACAGCTCAGCCACCCCAGGCCTGCGCCAGCCCCCAGGTGGGCTCACATGGGTGCAGGTCACAGGCTTTGTCTTTGGCAGAGATGGGACCATTAGAATAGTTAATCACAATAGCAAAGAACTGAGGGCCCTCCCTTTAAAAGCTCTGTATTTCTGCTGATGTTCAGGAAAAATTTGGATTTTGAGATGAGAAGGTCTACCATTTTTCCTCCTTTGCTGGGAAAGTAATAAACTTCTCTTTCCTTCTCCTCAAACCATTTGTTCTCATTCTTCTAATGTGGCCTCGAGGACAAGTGCCGAGCTTTCAGTAACAGTCTCAGACAAACCGGACTGGAGGCCACTCTGGACGGGAAACAATGTGCCTGGGGTCACACAGCGTGTGCCCTGTGGGCCTCCTGTCTCCTTCCTCCCTCGGAATTTTTTTCCTTTTTATGGTGAGGAATAGACACTGATATCCAGGCCTGGAAAATACTAATGACAATAAACAACAACAATAATAGTATCGTGTTTCTTCAATTCTAAGATGCCATTGATTTTAAGTTAAAGCCAAGTTAGCAGCTTGTCGGGGCAAAATGGCAGCTACATTACATTCCATGTAAGATGCATCCTGATCCCAGTATTGAAATGTTGGAAAGAAAAACAATGGGGGTCCTCAAATTGAGGAAACATAGTAGTGATAATAAAACTGATAGACTCAGCCCAACACACGCAGGGAGGGGCCCTGTCTGTTGGCAATGCACCACCAGATGTGGCAGTTGTGGCAATTGTCTCCACCGCAGTGATGAGGAAACTGAGGCTTAGATGGGCATATGGCCTCCCAAGGTTTCCCAGCTCAACTCGGGGGTGGGTTTGTCTGTCCTGGGGACCCACGGACCTCTCACTTCCTGAGGTTCTCCCTCAGGTTCCCAGCACACATCTCAGCTGAGAAGGGCGGAGTCGGGGGAGGCTCTCCGTACCCTTCTGGGGACTAACAGCATTAGCTCCAGCTGTATAATACCAATGGCCTCATAATTTATATAGCGGTTTTCATTACTTCCCTTCTCCAAAGGCTTGTTCAATAAATTTCCATTTTATGAATTCCAAAGTGCTTTGTGGAGCACAGAGCTCCACCTGGCTCCAACTGCAGTAGAGAACAGAAGGGGCTAGAAAGAGGGTAGGGCGGTCCCCTGGGTCTCCACATGCCAGGGGCTGGACAGCTTGCCTATGTGGGGTGGAGGGAACCCCACGGCTTGGAGGGCACCAGGCTGGGAACAAGCCTGGTCTCTCCCCACATCCCAGCTTGGTGAGCCTGCGCCTCATTTTCCACATCTACAAATGTGGGAGGGATCAGATCTCCCTTGTGGATTGCTGCAAGCAGTAAATGAGTTAATGGGAGTACAGACCTGGCGTACTGCAGTTATAACCAACGCTATTTTCTCTCCTTGCTTGTAGCCATCTCCTTCAGGTTGTCAGTCACCCCCTCCTCCAGGGAGCCCCCGGGATTAACCCCACCTCAGGCCTCCTCTTCCTCTGCTCTTAGTACCCTACTCAGCAATAGAAGATATATTAATACTTACTGATATGGAAAATCTCCAGGACATATCGTGATGTTTAATCAAGCAAGATGCATTTAAAGTAACTAAAAGAGTCCATTTCAAATGTCTCACCACCAAAAATAACAAGTGGGGTGGTGGATGTGCTATTAATAAGTTTAATCATTCCACAGTGCATACATATACCAAAGCATCACATTGTACCCCATAAATGTACATACAATTATGATTTGTCAATTAAAAATAATATTAAAGAAGAGAAAGAAAATAAGATGCAAACCAATCTGTAGAATATAATTCAAATTCAATGTAACATACTTTTACATGTATGAATATGTACATATGTAGAGATCTGTTTAAGCATAGAAAAATCAATAAGTAGATTTCACAAACTGTTAAGTTTTTAACCCCTGAGGGTAGGACTTAGTGGTAAGGAGGGACAATTTAAATTTATTTTTGTATAATTTAATTTAGTGAGATTGGGGGTGATTTTTTGACTTTGGAGTGGATTTTTTTTTATATATTTTTCAAATTAAAAAAGGAAAAGAAAAGATGACTCCTCCTCCGAGGACTATGAAATCTCCTCCCCTCACTGCTCCAAGGAAGATGCAAGATTTCAATTTTCAGGTTCCATGAACACTTTGAAGCCAGAAATTTTGAGGGGCATTTTTGCACTGAGGTGAACCAGGCTCTGAGCCCTGTTCCCTCCTTCATACCCACGTCCAGTCTCTGTCCTCTTCCCCCTGTCAGGGGACCAACCTGTCCTCCCCTGGCATGTGCCTGGTGAATCTGCACGTCAGAAGACCTATCTCGGTACCTGAGTCTCTCTCAAAGGGGAACGGAGGGCCAATTAGGACCTGGAGCTGCTCCGTTCACCATCTTGGAGATGCACCTGTACCCACTGCAGTTGCCATGGCAACACAGCTGCACCAGGGGGCGCTGCCGAGGAAACAGGTTGCCTGGAAACAGGGCTGAGGACTGGCAGGGTCTGACCAGAGAGAAGCCCCCTCCCCTCTTTCTGAGGAGGAGGCAAAGAGAGGGGAAGCCAGGCAAAGAGACCCCGTCAGTGTAGGTGGGGAGGCCTAACAAACCTCCCCCCAGCCCTGGCCTCAGTTTCCCACTATGTAGGTGAAGAGACAAAAGCAGATGAATGATTTCTCGGGAACTTTCTGGGTCCAGAAATTGGTGCCCTGGCTGGAGAAGGGTAGACCCAGTCCAGGTTAAGGGTCTGGGGTCTGCGGCAGACAGCCTTGGCTTATGAATAAAATCTGTCCTGAGTGTTGGAATTCCCCTGTGCCTCAGTTTCCTCAGCTGTATAAAACAGGGATAATAGAAGTACCTGCCTCTCCTGATGATTGTAAAGAATAAATACAGCTCTGCTTGTAGGGCGTAAACTCTCCGTATATGTCAGCTATTGTGATTAAAATGCCTGGCACTTAGTAAATACTCAATACGTATGTGCGATTATTATTAATTCTCCCTTATCCTAGCAGGTTCCAGACAGCCTGCACCCTCGACTAACCCATCAACAATTATTTGGTAAGCATCTGCACTCTGCCAAGATTTGCTCCAGGCCCTGGGGATACGAAGACTGAATAAAACAAATAATTCTTCCTGTGCGGGACGCGAAGCCTAGGAAATTGCTGAAGCCCGTGGAGGGAAGACAGGGACACTGTGTGATCTGTGCTGGGATGGCAGAAGAGCAGAGTCGGGGAAGGCAGGTAGGGCAGGTTGTCCTGAGGCAGCACCACCTGAGCTCAAGTTCAATTAGGAGCCTGGCCCTGGGACCAAAGGGCGTTCCAGGCAGGGAACAGCATCTGCAAAGGCACCAAGGTCAGTGACAGGTCGAGTTGTCTGTGGGATGGCAAGGAGCACGGTGCAGCTGGAGTGGGGACTGGGAGGGGGAAGTAGAGACAGCTGCAGAGGCACACAGTGACTGGCCTTGAATGTCATCAGCCTGAGGACACAGAGAGACCTGGGGGGCCTTAAGCAGGGGAGGGACAGGAGGCCATCTGGAGAGGGCAAAGGCAGAGAGAGGCAAGGGGAGCAGCAAGGAGGGCGCTGGCCAGGTGCAGGCCATGGAGAGATCCTGTGCTCATGGCCCTGTGGGCCTGTCCCCAGCCCTCATCCCGTGGGAGCAAGGTGTGCTTTGAAATGAAGCCACATATAGAGGCTGAAGCAATGCCTTTGTCAGTGCCTCATGTGTCTCCCCATGGCTCCAATGGCCAGTCCCAAAGGGGAGCTCCCAGACAGTCCCAGCAACCACATGTCACTGGATTAAGTGCCGTGCCTCCCAAGAGAAGGCCAGTCCAGTGCAACACTCACTGGGATGTGTGCCTCAGGGGCCGCACAGTCACGCCTTGGATCTGGGGTCAGAGGCTCAGAGGTGGAGGGGGACTGGGAGATCTTGCTATCTGGCTCTGGGAGGCCCTGCAACCCCTCTAGGAGGGAGTCACCCCACTTTCCGCAGCCCCTTTCTTTGGAGGCCAGGAAAGCCCTGAGCTCCTTGGTGAGCTGGTGCTGCTGTGAACAGGAGATGGGGTGGCCAAGGTTTCTGCAGGTGGGGATCCTGTGACATCCTCCTCCCCTAGTGTTACAGATGAGGGAACCGAGGGTCAGTGAGGAGTGACTCACACAAGGCTGAGAAATAAATGAGCAGCAGCAAGCGAGGGGCCCCTGAGCCGGGTCCCTTGCCAGCCTTCCCCCCAGCTCCCTAAGGACCAAACGGGCAGTGTCTGGAGCCTGAGCCACTGCGGCATCTCCGCCCCAGCCCCACCCTCAGGATGCTGGGAGAGCCAGACCTGCTCTGTTCTTTCATTCTTCTTCCATGTTTTTAATCTTTTTTCTTTGAGCTCAGCTTGGAGTGAGAAAATGAAGTGAGGGTTCTGAGTGGCGGGAGGGACGGGCATGAGACCAGCGCTGGGAGCGAGACTTGGCCTCTTCTGGTCCCGTAGAGGCTCCAGGATTTTACCCATTTTTCAGCTGGGCTCAAAACAGAAGGGGCTTGGAACAAAGCCCTGTAAAGAAGGGTCACTCAACTGGGGGGTTAAGAGAAGACAAGGACTGGGGATTAGGGACACAGGACCACCAGCTCGCAAACCCCGCGACTGTGAGCATCCTCTGAGACAGCAGCCAGCAGGAGCCCTTCTGAGCCTCCCTGGTCCCACCTGCAGCCCAGAGTGATGCAGGAGGGGAGGGAGGAGCAGGAGGGGGGATCCTCCCACTAGACTGTGAGGTTCTGAAGGGTAGGAACTGGGGCTTGTTCATCACTGGGTTCTCAGCATCAAACACGATAAACTGCATTTCATCAAAGTCCAATAAATGTCACAATGGAAGAAAGAAATAAGTATTAAACACCTATCATGAACCAGACCCTCTGCTAGGAGAATTCTCCTATTTTCACCTGATTTAATATACATTTCAATGTGCTCAGAGAACTGTGGTTGTCCCCATCTGGCAGATTAGGATCTGAAGTTCAGAGAGGTTACCTTCATCTCCCAAAGTCACACAGCTTGTGAGTGGTGGAGTTGGGATCCATACTCAAGGCAGCCTGGCCCTGAAATCTGTATTCATTCCTCCTTGCCTTGCCCCGCACCACAATGCAGGGGAGCTGTGGGGGAGAGAGTCTTCCACAGAGCAGCCAGCCCCTGGGTCTGGAATCCTCCTTGCTCCGCTCTGCATCTGCTGCACGAGCTTTCATTTCAGCCTGGTTCCTGGAACAGGGCTCCGTGTCAGTGCCTCATTCGGCATTTGAGAACAAATGTTTACAAGGAAATAGAAATTCCCCAAATTACTTTTTCTCCAAATCTGACCTTTAGGTCTTGCTTCTAAAGGGCACTGTGTCTAGGGTGTCTACCGCGGCTGGGGCACCACATCGCAGAGCCAGGGTGGGAAGGGGACAGCGTGACTCCCCCGTCCACCCCAGGATCAGGATGCAGAGCCCTAAGGGAGGCCAGCCGGGGCGAGGAGAGGACATTACTGCCTCCTGAGGAGCAAGTAGGTGCCCAGCACCTCGTGGGCCCTTTTACACCCAGGGCTGCATTTCATCCTCAAACAGTCCTGCCAGGAAGGCACTTTTGTCCCCATTTATAGAGTGCAAACTGACCTTGAAAGAATCAGGACTTGAACCCAGGTCACCTGGCCCCAGACCCCTGTTTTTTCCGTGGTATCACACTGCCCGAGGGCTAAATGTCCCTTGTTGGATGTGCCAGCAGCCAATGGGCCATGTCGCTGTGCCCCTCTGGGGAGGATAACGTGGCCTCCCGGCACATTACTCAGCAGACTGGACCCATGGGAGTAGCCGCCAGCAGCAGTCAACCCTCCTCAACACACTTGTAGACCCCCTCATTCTCGACAGGAAGTCTGAGTCATGAGGGGTCAAGAGTTCTTCTACCCCGTCACCCCAAGGGCCCTGGAGGCCCCAGGAAAGGTTCAGAGAGTCCAGGAAGTCCACACCTGGGTGACCATTAAGGATTCTCCCTGCATTTGGCACATGGAGAAACCGAGGCACAGAGAAGGGCAGGGACCTCGCCATACCCACCTCGTGGGAGGCTGAGACAAAGGCACTCACACCCGACACCCCCGTGGGAGCTCCTTCCCCGACACAGGTTGGGGGGCCGTTTGAGAGAGTTGGGCCCTTGAGCCAGTACCAGCCAGTGGGTGCTGGGGGGGGCGTGAACAACTGAATGGATGTTTCCTTGGTCCAGTGGGCACTTATGTCTCAGGGTTCTGGCAGGGGTTAGATGACACGGCACATAGGAAGGATGCAGCTCCAGAGAGACTGTAGGCTCACCACTGCGATAAAGAGCTCACTGTGCACCAGGCGTTCCAATGTCATCTCGTGGAACCCTCTGGTAAATGAGAGCTCAGCGTGGTCACATTGTCATATTGCCAATGATGACACTGAGTGGCATGGCCAGGACCCCGATTTCCCGTGTCAGTGACCCCATCGCCCTTATCTAATGGTGCCTGCACCTCCTCCCCCAGTTCTGCCAGAGTCGATGAGGACTGTGCGCCGCCCCCTCTGCAAACCAGGTGCCTCCAAGCGCCTGGAGACAGGCTGAGCTGGGAGCAGGCCGGGAGCGGAGCTGTCAGCCTCCCACCTGCGTGGGAGTGACGCCTGCTTCAAGTTCCCGCGCCCATTCAGGGGCTGTGATTGAAGGCACCGGAGGGGAATCGCCGTCTTCCAGGATGAGGGTGATTATTAGCCGGGTAATGACTCTATGTCTATTCTTACGCAGAGGGCTGGCGCCAGGTGCAGGGTTCTTCAGCGAGGCCTGCTTCTCACCAGCACTGTTCCAAGTCACGGGAAACTTGTGCCCAGGCCCGGGGGGCACACGCTGGCCGTCCAGGGCTCAGCCTCCGTGGGTCGTGGCTGGAACTCGGGCTGCCCTTAATTGGTGAGTGTGTGAAGAGCTCTCAGCCAGCTCAGACTCCACCTTGTTGTGCCAACTGTCAGAAGCAGGGAGCTCTTTCTCAAGTTCAACCTGTAATGGAAAGGGCACACACAGTGGGCTAAGAGTCAGGGGCCCAAGATCCGGTCCCGACTCACCACCACCACGCTGTGCCACCTTGTAGAGGGGTCACTGCCCACCCCTGGGCCGGAGGAGGAAGCTCTGTCAATTTAGAATTCAAACCCACGACATGCTGCAGATCACTCTCATTCTGTAGTTCAGACTCCGGAAGAGCCAGGCAGCCCCTTTTTCTGACGTTGGGCACTGCAGTCACATCATAAAGCAAGACAGAAGGGGCATGTTCCATCTACTCTGCTCTCTGCTCTTGCGGCCAAGGTTTGTAGCTGTCCCTGCTTGTGACACTATGTTATAACCAAGAATGTCCCCCACAAAGAGCTGTGTCTTTCTCACCAGCATGACTGGGTCTCCAACCACACAAAAGGGCCCCGTTTCCCAGAGCAGTGCTGCTTCTCCCCTATTCTCAGACCCCCCAACACCCCCTGTTCACTAGGCTCAGACTCCACCTCCTCCTGGACCTGGAGCACCAGGCTGGGTTGGAGCCTTCTAGAGCTGCACCCCTCCCCCACCCATCAGGAGCTGTTTGAAATGGTCACACGGACAGTGGGGAGGGGGCACAGCGATGTCCTAGACCTGCTGAAGCTCTGACAGCCTTGCATTCCGCACAGGAGCCACCTGAATCCCAGGTCCTCAGGCTGGACTGGGCAAGCAGGGCGGGAGGCCTGTGGCTCCCCCTCCTAGCTAAGTGCTCCAGCAGAGGAACGTGCATCTGCTCAGCTCCCCAGCATCCCGCCTTCCCCGCAGCCAGGTCCAAGATGGGGGCGTCTCCCTGCAGAGGCTCAAGAGGAGTAGGGAAGGGTGGCAGCCAGATCGGGGGCCTGGAAAGAAGGGGCCAAGGTGTTTTCCTGCGTCTCTTGCAAAAGGTGTATAAAGAGGGGCTTAACGGCACCAATCTGCTCCAAAAGGAGGCCTTTGCACCCCAAGCCTGCTGTTACCATGCAAGCTATTTCAGATCAAAACAGCCACACTTTCTCAAGCTTTCTTCACACTTTACGTGAGGTTGAGAAATCATGGATTCGCCCGTATTAAGAGGGGCACTAAGGGATGACTTTAGAGGTGGGTGAGGAGGGAGGGAAGCCAGTGAAATTGTGGGGGGCCTGAAGCCACTCTAGAAAGCCTTGGCAGGACACAGATCTCTCCCCTTGCCTCTTAGAAGGATGAGCCAGCGTGGTGAGTCCATTCCTGAAATCTACCAGACTTCTCCCCATCTTCTTCTAGAGAAGACAGTTCTGGGGAAGCTTTCGCATGTAAGTCTTGAATGAGTGCTGGCAGGCTGAACGAATGAAGAAATGGGGCCCCCAGGGCCTTTGGGAGCCTGGTCTCCAAAGACCAAGTTGCTGGAGGGTGTGCAAGCCTGTTTACTCCTTGGCAGAAACACAAGTCTCCCTGGCTTCAAAGAAAAGAGGCTTAAAAAGGCTTGGGCACCAAGACGCAGACATCAAAAGCCTCCTGCCCACTGCCAGCCAGATGCATTAAGTGCAAATGAAGCTGAAATGTGCCGATTCAATTTCCCTTGAAATGTACCTGTCAGCCCGGAAGGAAAAGATTAGAGAGTTGGGGCTTTTCTTGGCCCACCGCATCTGCCTCCTCCCCAGCCCCCAGTCCCACAGCCCCCGCATCCCTCCCACATCCACGGAATCTCTTCCTCCCCAGGTTGACTGCCCCTTCTGTGGGTGTTCTGGAAAGGGAGAGGTGTTGGGGTTGAAGGCAGCAGGCTGGACAGAATGGCTGTGTAAGGACCTCAGCAACAGGAAGTGACTGAGGATGCTTTGCTCTTTCTTTGGGGGCAGTGAGGCATCTACCTAAGGATTTAAAAGAAGGAAACAGCCCCTGTCCCATCCCAGGGATGCCCGAGCCTGGAGGGAAGGACCCAATTCCTACACAGGGGAAGACAAAGCCCAGCTGGGGAGCTGGGGAGGGAGGGTCCCCCTAGTCTTAGGGGGCAGAGACCACTCATGCTGGCCAGAAGCCTCCACTCTGATAGAGAGGACACAGCCCTGCCTCAGATGAGAGCCTAGTCTGATGGGGGGCTTGTGGGTCTGCCCAAGGTCCCCCATCTGATGGTCACTTAGCCTTCCCAGCATCTAACAAACACTCAGAGAGCAGAGTCCCTGGATGAGCCTTTATCAGACTTGCCATAAGCAAGGACAGCTGCCAGGCATCTGGGCAGCAGATGCTCTCCTCATCTGCTCCCCCGTCCTACCCAAGGATCCAGGACCTGTCCCCAACTCACACCGCGAGCCTGAGCAGGGCTCAGCCTGGGCTGCCCCGCCCACCTCCCCCATCGTCTCCCTCCGTCAGCATTCCCAGCTGCACGTCTGGGAAGCCAGGTTCTCAAGGCAGAAATGGTCGTGCACCCTCAGCCTGGCAACAGTGCCTGGAAATCAGCAGCAAAATCAATGCACTATTATTGAGTGCTTACCATGTGCCAGGCATACGTGATGTGCTGCAGTCCTGACCGTGGAGGACTCCTGTCCCAAACACACAGTTGTCACACACTCTGCATCCTGCTGGAGTAAGGGTACCTGCACGAGTCCCTGGAGAGCACAGAGGAGGGAGTGATTAATTCTCCCTGGGCTGGGGGTGGGGTAAGGAGGCTTCCACCCCGAGGAGGGGACATTTGACCCAGGCCTTGAAAACTGAGCAGGAATTTGCCAGGTCGGGGAGGAATGGGCATTCCGGCAGGCAGCAGAGAAGGTAAAGGCTCGGGAGGCACACAGCTCCCCTGGAGCCAGAAGTAGTGAGACTCAGGTAAAGAAAGACTCCAGCCCGCCACACCTGGAGGACTTGTTAGAACACAATTCGCCAGCCCCCACCTCCAGAGTTTCTCATTCAGCAGGTGATGCTGATGCTACTTACTGGTCCCCGGACTACTCTGAGAACCACAGCTGTAAAGGGTCATGGCAAATTGAATTATTATTCCCAATTCTTCAACTCCTCCTTGTAATAGAATTACAGATCTGTTCCTTTTGCCATGTGACTTACCGCCTGCTATTAGAGGGGGTGAGGTGCACTTTCCTGCCCCGCTGGGCTCGGCCTCGTGACTTGCTTTGGCCAGTGAAGCATTAGGGGACTTGACGTGTGCAGACACTTTAAATGTGCTTCTGCCCTCTGCCGTGGGAAGAGCACTCTTCGGGGAGCCGCCGGGCCCAGAAGGGGAGGCACGTGGCACAGTCTACAGTTTGAAACAGAGCTGCCCCGACCCACCTGAAGACCCACGTGTGAGAAATACACGTGTTTGGGATGGTAAGGCACTAAGACATAGGGGGTCTTAAGCAGCATTATCACAGCAGAAACCTGATTGATGTAAAGGCTTTGAATGACATGCTAAGAAATAGGATCGATACAGGTAGAAGAATAATAGCTGAGTGTAGAGTGGGTCTAACTGGGCAAACTGGAGGCAGGGAGGCCATGTAGGAGGCTGTTGCCACGTATCAGATGAGACACGGCATGAGGGTTCCGATGAGCAGAGGGAAGACAGTAGGGAAAGGGTGGAGCGGTACTAAAGTGCCGGACCCCACGGGACCCAGTGACCAACTGGCTGAGGAGAGGAGGGAGGCACGAGAAGTCCCCATAATGGCCGCAAGTCCGGTCTGGACAGCAGAGAGGAGATGACGATCATGGAGGCCTTCCGTTCCCTGACACCCCAGGAAGGCCCACCGCACACGAAAGCCAATAAACACGCAGGGCTGCCCCCCAGGCCCCACCGCCCCGCCCCAAGCAGGTCCTGGGCAGGGCTCACACCTGGGCAAGGTGGACCCCGCCCATAGCGGCATCTGGGAGCTGCAGAAAGGAACTTACCAGCTGAGGAGCCAAAGCTGCAGCAATTTGTGTTGTTTTTCTCCGATCCATTTGGTTCTAAGTCAGCTGTAGACGAGCTTCGCCCACAACCGCCGGTCTTTTAATTTAATTGTGTGGTGCTGGGGGTGTTTTTTCCCCCTAGCACATACATCAAAATTGTCACAATGTAAATAAACAGCCCTCTTCCCCCACTCAACACCCACCATCCACCGTCAATTCCCCCAGCGAGCGTGCACAGCTGCAGCAGCTGGATGGGAGGGCGGCCACAGGGCTGCCGATCCCAGCAGAAAGCATGGGAGGCGCCCTGGAGGGACTCCAGTGACAGACAGTCCCCAGGCTGCCTTCAGAGCCAAAGGGACCTCTAGAGTGGAGCACTTCTGCAAGCCTCCGCCAGCTACAGACCTCAGGGAGACCAGCAGCAAGCTGGGCCACTGGGGCAGATACTCAGCCTCTCTGAGCCTCAGCCTTCTCATCCAAAAAATACCTTATTGTGAATCAAAATAAATCATAGCTACAACAGAGCCTGTAAAATGTGAAGAGTTTAACTATCTAAAAGCGTGTTGTGGCACAGCTAGCTGTAGTGTAGCATTTACGGGTGCAGCCTTGAACTTTGTCCTGATTGCCTCACTTACTGTGTGAGCTTGGGCAAGTGACTTAACCTCTCTGAACCTCTGTTTCCTGATCTGTAAAAGAGGACTCTTAATGGGACTCGCCTCATAGCATTATTGTGAGATGTAAGCGAGGTACATGAAAGTGTCTAGAAGGGAGCTGGCACGTAGTCAGGGACTGACAGATGTGACCTATTCATGTTGGAGAGGCTCAGTGTCCTTCCAGGTTACTCAGCCTCCTAGCGCCCAGGCTGAATGCTATAAAGAGTGAGAAGCAGAGATGGCTGGAGAGTCAGGAGACCACGGCAAGAATTCTTTTCAGCTGAGTTGTCACTCTTGCAAACCGGCAAACCAGACCTCACTGTGAAGTGTGCTGTCCCCCTGCACACGTGCACACGCACACACGCACACACACACATGCACACACACACACACATGCACACACACAATGAGGAAAGCAATGTTGCAATGGCAGGTGGCCCAACTGGGAGAGAATAAGTAAGGAGGGGGGAGATGCCACCAGCACCTTCCCACATGGCAAGAAAGGGTGGAAGTCCCTCCTCTTGGTAATCCCAAAAGGGGCCAACAAGAAGAAAGGAATAGAAATTCGTTCATTTCAGAAATATCAGTGATTCATCCCCTACTGTTCTCAGCGCTGCAAATAGAGCTGTGAAGAAAACTGACGACGTCCCTCCTTCCTTGGAAAATCCCTTCTGTGTGACGAGATGGGAAAATGCTGGGCTCTGGCATCGGGCACCACGGCTTTGGACCCCGTCTTGCCACCTTTAAATTTTGTGATCTTCAGCAAGTCCTTCAATACCCCTTCTCATGCCAGTTTTCTCCTCTGTAAACAGGGGTGATAATTCCTGCCTTGCAATGTTGGTGTGAGGACCAGATGAGACTTCCTGCCTTTTAGGGGCTCCATAAATGCTTGCTTTTAGGTTCCACGCTATTTTAGTTGTTCACATCTGTGCAGCAGAGACTGCTCGTTGTCATTCTTTCCTGAGTAATGGAAGCTCTGGGTTTTAACTGGGCACATGGCGTCCAGAATCAACTCCATTCCCCAGCCTCCCTTGCAGCTAGATTTGGCCTGCGGTGTGAGAGGGGGTGTGTGCACCTCTGGGCTGTGCTCTTGAAGAAAGGGGCTGGCTGGCCCTGCAACCCCACTGCTCCCTCTTCCTCCTTCCCCCAGCTGGAAGACAGACCCAGTGGACACGCGGTGAGTCCTGCTGACCATGCTGGGGAGGGCAGCACCCTAAGGAATGGAGGAACAGTCGGCACCCAAGGGCCATCATACTGCGTTGGACTGCTTACAAGCAGCCTATAAACATGGGGGAAAAAGAACCTATGATCTTAAGTGACTCTTCCTTTAGGCATGTGTTACAGCTGAACATGTACCCCAATTATAGCCATCTGTGATCTAGAAAGGATAACACCGTTTATCCTGAGTCACGAAAGCCTGCCACTGCAGCTCAATTGTGAGAAGCAAAAAAGAACATGGCATGGGACATCTGTGCACACGGTTAGGTGACGTGTGCATGGGGGCTGCTCCAGTAATTCTGGAGGGGTCTGACTGACGGTGATGGGGCATCGAGGATGAAGAGGCCGGGTTAGTCACCCATTGGGTGAGGGCCATGAAGAAAGACAAGTCCACGATGACTACAACATGTCTTGTCTGGAAGATGAAAAGAATGGTGCCCTAGCTAATTCCATTACACAACTGGGGAGATGAGCCAAGCGAGTAGTGGGGAGGGAGGTGACAAGCTCAGTGTGGGACACATGGAGTGGTGTGCATGACCTCCAGGCAGAGATGTCCAGGATGCAAGAGAAATTTGGGGGCTGGAAACATAGATGTAGGGGACTTCTCTGTAAGCAGCTGAAGCACAGTTCTAGACACCGGATGAACTAAACATTTGGAGAGGATATGGACATTCAACAAATACTCAAATAAATACATCAGTACCCCATGTGATAAGTACAGGAAGGAAAAGAGTGAGGCACTATCTCTGAGTGAATAGAGGGGCTGTGTGAAGAGGGTCAGGGAAAGACTGCATGACTTCATGATATTTAAATTGAGACCTAAATTGCATGGCGGGTTTGAAGATACATGGTAGGTGGAAGATGGGGCAGGGAGGAAGACAAGCAGAGAAAACAGCACATGCAAAAGCCCTGTGGTAGGAAAGAATTTAGCATGATTGGAGTCAGGTGCAATGGAAGTTTGTCATCCTTTCTGTCTGTCCAACATCTGAACCCCCTTCCTATGTTTGAGGAACCCCCCCTCTTTTTGTGTCAGGCCTAGCTTAGCTTCCCATCATAAAAGCTGAAAATGCCAGCTAATCGCTTTCTGGCCTCCCTTGCAGCTAGGATACAGGCAGATCATACATGGTGTGCTGTTCCTTGCTTTGTCACATGGGACTCTGCGTTATTGCACAGAACATGAACACACATGCAAGGCTGCTTTGTCATTTAGAATTGGGATCCCTTAGAGCCCTTAGACAATCAGCTTTGTTACATAGATCTCAGCCAGTACACAGAGCCCCCCTTTGCCATCCAGAAATCCACTTTCTTATCCTCAAACACATAACCACACCATTGTTATATGAAACCCCGCACTTGACCCAGAAGTCTCTCAGTGCACACAGTCGTCCACCCTTGAAGCAGAACTCCACTGGTTCTACAGAACTCCACTCTGCGCTGGGCTTTTTTAAAAAACAGTTTCCAATATTGATATCCAGAGACCATCTTTATGCTATATAACCTTGGCTTGTTTTACAGAAACTCACCCGGCTACACAGAATCCTGCCTTTTTCTTCAGAACTGTGCTTAGCTGTGCCAAACCCTCAGCGATTTCATAGAAATCTGAATTCACAGAACCCTGCCTTGTTACAGAGAAACCTGCTGTGCCGCCGCAGCCCCAGCCCATTAGACAGAACTGGGCATCGTTAGGCTGGCGTTGTTTACTCAGATCCCTGCGCTGGGGCTCAGGACCCTGCCGTGGGCTGACTGGAGCTTGACAACCTCATTGCTCTACAGAACCCACTGTGGCTGCAAGATCTCCCCCAGGGCATTCAGAACCACAACGTTTTTTTGTTTTTGAAACAAGGTCTCACTCTGTTACTCAAGCTAGAGTGGAGTGGTATCATCATAGCTCACAGCAACCTCAAACTCCTGGGCTCAAGTGATCCTCCTGCCTCAGCTTCCTGAGTAGCTGGGACTACAGGCATGTACCACTGTACCTGGCTAATTTTTCTGTTTTTTGTAGAGACAGGGTGGTCTTAAACTCCTGGCCTTAAGCAATCCTCCCACCTCGGCCTCCCAGAGTGCTAGGATTATAGGCACAAAGCACTGTGCCCACCAACCCCCACCTTTTATACGAAATCCCCAGAACTGGTGCACAGAAAACTAGCGGGTTACACTGAACGCATCTCTGTTTCATGGGGCCCGTCCTGAGGCATGGACTCTCACTTTTTTCGACAAAATCCAGCATCATGTTTTTGTCATCTCTAAGAAGCTTGTACCTCTACAAGCCTTTGTGGGGTGGGCAAGCAGAAAGAACTGATGGGTCCTCCTTATCTTGCTCTCACTTTAGCAAGGTTGAGAGAAACTGAGGCCCCCAAATCAGAGTCCAGGCCCCCTCTGGTCCCCCCACCCCCACCTGCCAGGGAGGATTCAACCATGAGCTCTGCAGGGTAAGGCTCAGGCAGAGACTCTGGCCAAGGCCTCGGGGTTGGGGACAGGTACCCACCTCGCTTCTCCTCGGTGCTGGCCCTGGTCGCCTGGGCACAAATCTACTTGGACAGAAATAATCAGCCGAATTAATTTAGCTTTAAATAGCAGCGCTGAGAATGTTTCCACAAAATTTTCTGCGAGGAGAGCTAAGCAGAATTAATGATGGCACAATATCAGAGAGAAATGTTATTTATTAAGGTCTAATCATTCCAGGGAGGGGGAAAGTCATCACACATCATAATGTGGAAATCAGCCAGCCCAGCCCAGCCCTGCTCAGCCAGGAGAAGATGAGTGTCCCTAGGAGGCTGTGACCTGGGAGCCTCATCGTCCAGTGTCCTGCAAAGCCGACGGCTCCTGCTGGGGTCCCACTGGTACTGGGGGGCTGATCTGGACTTCCCAGTCCCAACCACGTTCCTCTCGGGATGTGTCCACACCAGCTCATTTGCTTCTCTGCAGAGCGTCTCTGAAGGGGAACAGCCTCAACCACCGCACGAGACACCCTCAAGGAATGAAGTTCTCCAAAAGAAAAATCTGTCCCACCCCACCTCCTGCCGCCCCCGTCCTTAAAGCTTATTTCGTTCATTCTGTCTTTCAACTAATATTTATTGAGCACCTACAGCTAAGAGCCAAAGTGCTGGGGATGCAGCAATAGGACCACATGCAAACAAGTAAATGAACAAGAAGGTGTCTGCAGTGACAGTGTGAGGAACACAGAAAAGGGACGGGGCGGGGGGACGGGGGAGGGGGTCATTCTGATGGCCTGAGCATGGAAGGTGATATTGGAGCCGACACGTCGAGAATGAGGTCTGGGTCTGTGGTCCACATGCAGGTTCTGCAGTGCAGGGGTGCTGGGTGTAAGTCCGTACTGACCACACAACTGCCGGCGAGACTTTGAACCCCTCTAAGCTTCAGTTTCCTCAACTGTGAAAGGGGTAATACTACCTACGTTGTGGGATTCTCTGGAAGATTAAACAGGTCAGGAAGGTCCTATGGTACCTCCATAACACCTCCAAGATTGCAGAAGGCCTCATAGGCTCTGTTTAGACCAAAGGGAGGGCCCTTAAAACTGCTTAAAATCCTGGGTGTTGGAGTAAGAGGGTCAGAGGCCTTACATCTAGACGACCGAGCCTCTTCTCGAGAAACCAGTCAGCTCACAGCTCCTGCAGCCCTCATGGGTTCTCAGTTCACCCCTCAGGGCCTGGTCACCGGCCTCTGTGCCAATGAGCCGACCCTCTCTCTGGCTGCAGACATGATAAATGGCTCCAATTATCCCCTCCGAGCTCTGATTTAATGTAATGTTTTGTTAATGGCCCCTATCAGAGGAAAGCAAAGAGCCCACTGCGCGCCGGCCGCCTGCCTCCGCGCAGAAGCGCGCTCTCTGGGTTCAGAAATGAAAGGGCGAGAGGGGAAAGGCACCACCCCCAACCCCAATTCCACCGGCAGGGAAATAGCTCATCACCCGTCCTCGCCCAGGCCCCGGCTGAATGAACGCCACGCTTCTGCCTGCCACATTCCCCCCATCGCTAATGCTTTGCTGCTTCCCTGACTGACAAATTAGGGGTTTGAACAAACCCTAAATTAGGGAGGGGGGGAGATGGCAGCTGCCCACCCTGCAATTAAGAGAGGGTTGAGAGAAGAGGGGGGCCACCCTGCCAACACTGCTGCATCTCTCCTGGCACTGGCTGAGTGACTTGAGGGTGGGTGTGGGTGACTCTGTGAACACCGGCGAGCGATCCACTCGGAACCTGCCCTTCGGGTCCTCTCATTTGGCTGAGGCTGAGACTTCTCACCCAGCCTTCAGACCTGTCACCGTGGGCATCTGAGACGTAGCATGGGCAGGTTCCACTGGTCCATTGCATGGACAGAAAACTGCAGTCCAGACAGCAGCAGTGTCTTATGCCAGGTCACAATGGGGACAAAGCCAAGACTCACCTTCAAGGCTCATGGCTCAGGCTGGGACCCTCCTCTTACATGAAGCTACATCAAATGGCCACGGGTAGCTCATAGTGGAGAAGGGGCTGGGTGTCTTCTCGCCGCTCCCCAAGTAGACTCTGAGTCCTCAGGCACAGGCTGAGCTCGGCACATTCTGCAAGGATGTGTATGTCGTGCATGTACACAATAATACTCACTTGGTCCTGTGAAACCCCCTGTTCCCAATATTAAGGTGGTGGGAGAGGCCTGATGCTGCTCATTTAGCAACAAACACGTACTGAGTGTCTCCCACGGGCACATGCTGGGGAAAGAATGAAAGACTGTTATTATTACTAAAACCAGACCCCACTCCAAGAACATTTTCAAGAGTTAACAGACCATCTCAACACCCTCTCAAAATGCTGTAAGGGAGGCAGGTACGGAGAGTCACCGGAACCCCTGAAGGGCATAGCTAAGCTGTCGTTGGTGGGATGAGGTCCAGGAAGACTTCAAGGAGAAGACGCGAAAGATGGGACTGAGGGAAGAATAGGGATTAGGCAAGCAAAGAGGGTGGGAGGAAATTCCAGGCAAAAGGAACAGGGGACAGAGCTTTCAAGGGAAAGAATGGGTGGGGCCCCACCTTCAAGGAGGAGGAGGCAGGCATTGGCTGGAGAGTCCCAAATGCAGCTGAGGTTGGAAGGAGCCACATCCCACAGGGCCAGGCCAAGGAGCTTGTGCTCCCCACCCCAAGCACCAAGGACTGCTCCAAGCAGAGCAGTGAGGTCGGTGAGTTAGCAAGAGCATCCTGCCTGCCTGCCATGCGGAGAAGGATGGAGGCCGGCAGGACTGCAGTGGGGAATCAGCCAGAGGCTGTTACCAGGGTCTAGAGTAGGGAGTAGGGGGCCCAGTTTGTGGCTTGGATTAGGGGAGACGGCCATGGACATGCAAAAATGTGCTAAGGAACTTCTAACTGACTGACAGGGAGGGTGGGGAAGGAAGCATCAAACCGCCACCTGGTTTCTCACGTAGAGAATGGGCTGGAGCAGCTGGAGCAGGTTCCCTGAGAGGATGCTGAGAGACAGGTCCACGTGGGGTTTAAAGATACTTTCAATGTGTAAAGTCAGATTCAGCTGGGTCTCCCAGGGCCCTCCAGCTTGGCCAGCTGGGATTGTGATGATGGGAAGTGATGATCAAATTCCTCATGACAATAAAACCTAGTACCTCCAGGTGAGGTGGGGCGTGGGGCTGGACCTGTGATTTCACCTCTCCCTACCATGCTGTTTCCTCCAACCCTGGGACCTCCACCGTGCTGGCCTGCCAGAGTATTGCTACCCTTTTAACTCTTTTTTTCCTCTCCTTTCTTTTAAAAAAAATATTATTTGTTAACATAGTATAAAATGGACTTTTGGGGGGTGGGTACAGTTCTATGAGTTTTAACGCATGTATAAATTCAGGTGCCCACCGCTATAGAATAGTTCCACCAGCCCAGAAAACTCCCTCCTCCCTCTTTCCTTCTACTGAAACCCTCCCCCATCCTATCCCCAGCAAACCACTAATCTCTTCTCCGTAACTATTGTTTTGCCTTTTCCAGAATGCCGTGTGAGTGGAATCATACCGTATGTGACCTTGTGAGACTGGCTTTGTTCACTCAGCATAATGCCTTTGAGACTCATCCAAAGTGTTATGTGTATCCATAGTTCATTCCATTTTGTTGCTGAGTGTTTTATCGCGTGGATGTACCACATTCATTCACCCATTGAAGGACAACTGGGTTGTTTCCCGTTTCCGGTGATTATGAATACAGCTGCTATGAGCATTCACCTACAGGTTTTTGTGTGATCGTAAGTTTGCATTTCTCTATGGTAAATAGCTAGGAACAGGATTGCTGGGTTGTACGATGCATATGTTCAAGAATAAGCTGCCAAACTGTTTTCTGGAGTAGCTATACCATTCCTGTTCCCACCAGCAATGTATGAGACTTTTAGTTTCTCCTCATATTCCCTAGCACTTATGATTATCATTATTTTTTTATTTTAGCCATTCCAATAGATATGTAATAGTATTTCATTGTGGTTTTAATTTGCATTTCCCTAGTAGCCAATGATGTTGAACATCTTTTTGTGTGTCTATACTATCCAGAGATTCTCTTTGGTGAAGTGCTTGTTCAAGTCTTTTGCCCATTTTGTATTGGGTTGTTTTATTATTATTAACTTTTCAGAGTTCTTTATAAATTCTGGATTCAAGTCCTTTTGTCAAACGTGTGATTTGAAAATATGTTCTCCCAGTCTATAACTTGTCTTTTCATTCTCTTAGCAGTATCTTTCATTTAGCAAGAGTGTTTCACTTTGATGAAGTCCAACTTATCAAATTTTTATTTTATGGATAACGCTTTTGATGTCATATCTAAGAATTTTTCATCTAGCCCCAAATCACTCAGGTTTTCTCCTATGCTTTCTTCTAAAAGTTTTATGTTTTATATTTAGGTCTATGATCCATTTTGAGTGAATTTTACAAAAGGTATGAAGTTTAGAGCAAGGTCTGCTTTTGTATACATGAATGCCCAATATTCCAATATTATTTAATGCAGAGAAAAACAGTCCTTTTTCTATTGAATTGCCTTTGCAACTTCATCAAAAATCAAATAATCTATTCTACAATAAGTCTGTTTCTGCACTTTCTACACTGTTCCATTGATATATGACTTTTCTCTTTGCATATGTGTCTTTTTAAAATTATTATAGCCTTATAATAAGTCTAAAGGTTAAGGCTGGGCGTGGTGGCTCATGCCTGTAATCCCAGCACTTTGGGAGCCTGAGACAGGAGAATCACTTGAGGCCAGGAGTTCCAGACCAGTCTGCATAACATATCAAGACCCCCATCTCTACAAAAAAATTAAAAATTTAGCTGGGCATGGTGGTGCACAACTATAGCCCTAGCTACTTGGAAGGCTGAGGCGGGAGGATCACTTGAGTCCAGGAGTTTGAGGTTACAGTATAATTGTACCACTTCACTCCAGCCTGGGCAACAGAGCAAGACCATGTCTCTAAAAATATACATATATAAATATATATATTTATATATACATATGTGGACTGTGAGTCCTCCAATCTTCTTATTCTTTTTCAAAATTGTTTTGGCTATTCTAGTTTCCTTGTTTAATCAGGTTTTCTATATCTACAAAAACTCCTGCTGTATTTTCATTGGAATTGCCTTAAATCTATAGGTCTATTTGGAGAAAATAGACATTTTCATTATGTTGAATCTTCTAATACATGCACATTATATGTCTCTCCATTTATTTGGCCTTCTTTGATTTCTTTCATCAGCATTTTGTAGTTTTCAGCATATAGACCACTACACATTTTGTTAAATTTATACCGATGTAGCTCATATTTTTGGCGCTGTTGCAAATGATACCATTTTTACATTTTGGTGTACAATTGCTAGTATGTAGAAATATGACTGATTTTTGTGTGTTGACTTTATATCTTGCAATCTTGCTAAACTGCAACTTAGTTGCAGTTTTTCTTTTTGTAGAGTCCTTGGAATTTTCTGTATAGACAAATATTTGGTCTGTGAATAGGGACAGTTGGATTTCTTATTTTTCAATCTGTATGTCTTTATTTTCCTTTCCTGATTATATTGGCTACAACCTTCAGTGGTGAGTGGACACCCTTGACTTATTCCCAATTTTAGGAGGAAAACATTCTATTTTTCACCATTAAGTATGACGTTAGTTGTAGATTTTTTAATAAATATCCTTTCTCAGGCTGAGGAGGTTCCCTTTTTCTGAGAGTTTTTATCATAAATTGATGTTGAATTTTGTTAGAAGTGTTTTCTGCATTAGTTGATACGATCGTGTGGTTTTTTGACCTTAGGCTGTGATATGGTGGCTTACATTGATTAAATTTCAAATATTTCACCAGCTTGCCATTCCTGTGATAAACCTCACTTAGTCGTGGTACATTATTCTTTTTATATGTTGCTGGTATCAGTTTCCTAATATTTTGTTAGGAAATCTTGTGTCTGTGTTCATGAGGGAAATTGATCAATAGTTTTCTGTGTGCTCTATTTGTCTCATTTTGGTGTCAAGGTAATGCCGGCCTCCAAAAATGAGTTGAGAAGTCTTCCCCCCTGTTTTCTGGAAGAGATTATGTAGAATTTGTGTTATTCTTCTTTAAATATTTGGAAGAATTTTCCAGGAAAACCATTTTGACTGAGAGATTTATTTTCTGAAAGACTTTTATCTACAAATTCGATTTCTTGAATAATTACAGGACTGTTTAGGTTATCTATTTTATCTTAGATGAGTTTTGGTTGTTTGTGGTTGTCTTAGCTATGCTGCTATAACAGAATACCATAGACTAGGTGGCTTAAACAGCAAACATTTGTTCCTAACAAATTTGTTCCTCACGCTTTGGAGAGCTAGGAAGTCCAAGCTCAAGGCACCAGCAGACGCAGTGTCTGGTGCCTTAATCAGGAAGGGCCCCCTTCCCGGTTTACACACAGCCGCCATCTTCTCCTTGTATCCTCACATGGCAAAGAGAAATCGTCTCCCCTGTGTTTCTTCTTATAAGGCACAAATCCCATTCATGAGGGCTTCACTCTCATGACCTAATTACCTTCCAAAGCCCTCCCCTTCTAATACCATTACATCAGGAGTTAGAATTTCAACATACAAATTTTGGGAGGACACAAACATCATTCAGCCCATAAAAGTGGTTTATAGGGAATTGGCCCATTTCATCTATGTTGTCAAATTTATGTGCCTGGAGTAGTTTGTATTATTCCCTTATTATCCTTATAATGTCCATAGGGATATCCTATCTTTCATTCCTGATACTGATAATTTTGTCTTTGTTCTTTCTACCATTTTTTTTGTTGTTGTTAATCAGTCTTGCTAGAGTTTTGATATTTTCAAAGAACAAGCTTTTCATTTCATTGATTTTTTTTCCTATTGTTTTCTGTTTTCCTGTTTTCGATATCATTGACTTCTGTGTTGTATTTTCCTCCTTCTGCTTGCTTTGGGTTTATTTTGCTCTTCCCTTTCTAGTTTCTTAAGATGAAATCTAATACTATTGATTAGAAACTTTTCTTCTGTTCTAATGCAAGTGTTTAATGCTATAATTTCCCTGTAAATACTGCTTTAACTTCATTCCACAAATTTTTATATGTTGTGTTTTCATTTTCATTCAGTTTGAAATATTTTCTAATTTTCCTTGAGGCTTCTTCTTTGTCTCATGGACTATTTAGAAGTATGTTATCTCATCCAGAGCATCTGGGAGAGTCTCCTGTTATCTTTCCATCATTGATAGATAGTTTAATTCCATTATGGTCAGAGAGCATACTTTGTATGATTTCAGTTTAAATTTGTTACAATTTGTTGTATGAAGCAGTATATCCCCTATATTGGTTAATGTTCCATGTGCACTTGAAAAGAGCGTGTATTCTAGTTTTGTTGGGTTGAGTGTTCTACATATGTCTATTAGATCCAGTTGGGACAAGAAGCAAGAGAGAGAGGAGGTGGTGCCAGGCTCCTTTTAAACAACCAGCTCTCGTGGGGACTCATAAAGTGAGAACTCACTCATTATCAGGTGGCGGGGGGAGGGCACCAAGCCATTCATGAGGGATCCGCCCCCATGACCCAAACACCTCCCACCAGGCCCCACCTCCAACACTGGGGATCCAACTTCAACATGAGATTTGGAGGGGCCAAACATCCAAGCAATGTCAGTAATGCATCATTTTTCTCTAGCTGCTTTTAAGATTTATCTTTGTCTTTAGTTTTCAACAGTTTGATTTTGATGTTTCTGGGTGTATAGTTTGGGGGGGTTAATCCTCTCTTTGACTCAGTGAGTTTTAGATCTGTATGTTTATTTTATGTATCAAATTTGGGGAGTTGGCAACTATTATTTCTGTAAATACTTTTTCTACACTGTATTCTTTCTCCTCTTTTTCTGGGATTCTGATGACACAAATGTTAGGCCTTTTGGTATTGTCTCATAGGTCCTGAAACTCTGTTCATTTAATATTAAATCGTATTTGATATTTCCTAACAGAGTAAAGTTTCCTCTTTGTCCACTGACACTTTCAATAGTTCTTCAGGTTCTATGGTTAGGATTCTTGTTTTCTGTCCTGGGAAAACACTGCACAGAATTTCAATAAATATGACCTAAATGATATAGAAAAAATATATATTAAATCATTTTTCCTCTGGTGTTCAGATTGGTTAATTTCCATTGACCTGTCTTCAAGTTCACCAACTCCTCTGTCATTTCAAGTCTGCTACTGAGGCCATCTAGTGAGGGATTTTTATTTTATTTATTGTAGTTTTCAGTTCTAAAATTTCCATTTGGTTCTTCTTTATATTTTCTGTTTCTTTGCTGAGACTGTCTGTCTTTTCATTTATTTCATGACTGTTTGCCCAGATTCTTGGAATATTTTTATAATTACTGTCTTAAAATCTTTGCCAAGTAACTCCAGCATCTCTGTTCATCTTGGTGTTGGCACTTGGAGCATGTCTCTTCCCATGCATGTCAAGATTTTCCTGGGTCTTCATATTATGAGTAATTTTGGTTGTATCCTGGACTTCTTGAATATTATGTTATGACTCTGGATCTTATTTAAGTCCTATGGAGAATGTTGCTGTTTTTGTTTAAGCACATAACCAACCCAGTTGGGTTCAGGCCACAAGTTCAAACGAGCCTCCTGTGGGTTGTGTTTCCAATGTCAATCCTGTTTTCAAAGACTCTGTAGAGCTGCTTGGATACAAACTTAAAATTTGGACTCAAGTCAAAAGGCTGCACTCAAGGATCCAGAAAGCCACATGTGGCCCCAAGGCTGCAGGTTCCCCACCCCTACAGGATGTTCATAAATAACTTTATGGGGTCTCTTTCCTACCTCCCTTCCTCCCCATTACCCCAAGTCCAAAGAAACTTATTTCCAGTATAGACAGCTTATCAGCCTCATCCAGGGTCAAGAGCACCTTAACCCTTATGGTACCTGTGTGCAAGCTAAAAAAAACTATACCTCTTTCTCTGGGAACACAGGGCCCCATGTCAGGACACATGCTTTGCAGAGGGGAGTGGACATTGGACCTCAGCTCCCATTTTCCCTCTTCGCTTAGTACAGTGCACAGCATGCCCAACAGTTCATGGCAGCTCTACTCTGGGGTCCACTCCTTAGCTTTTCTGGGCCCCTCTGGGCCTTTGGGCAGCTCCAGAAATGTCTTTGCAAATTAATCAAGGCACCTCTCGCTATATAAGGGAAGCTAACGTAATGTTCCACAAGAGCCGTCTGACTTCCCTATCATCCTGGCTAGCTAGGGTCCCCCTCTTGCTGCTTTGGCTGAACCCCTCCTTCTCTTCTTCCCCCTCATCCTCCAAGTCTGAGGAAGAGAGTGTGTCTTTTGCCTGTCATCTTTCTGCGCAGTTGAAATCAACAAGTCCTCAGGCAGAGGGACCAGTCCCTCCTCTGACAGCAAACTAGTTCTAGATAAATGAGTATTGGTTTTGCTCTGTTAGTTTTTCATTTGTAGCTATCCTTTGATTTTTTTTTTCCCCTGCAAAATTGGTTAAGCAATGATAATATGTGTCTGGTTCTGCTCTTGCATTGATTGGGCAGCTCCTGGAGTCTGGGTCATTTTCTGGGTTTTCTGTTTGGTTTAGCTTGTCACCCCCCCACCCTCAACTGCCTTCTCTATTTTTGTAGCAAAGGTAGGGAGGACAGGAACTACCGCATATGGAGCATCTAT
Organism: Varecia variegata; assembly: GCA_028533085.1. Taxonomy (NCBI): domain Eukaryota; kingdom Metazoa; phylum Chordata; class Mammalia; order Primates; family Lemuridae; genus Varecia; species Varecia variegata. The sequence goes on from CM052441.1 coordinate 117,005,620, forward strand.
TACTGCCAGGCGCTACATGGGTGATTAATGTCAATTGTTTCATTCTGTCTTCAAAAAATGAAACAAGTCAATGTGGTAGGCATGGTTCGTCCTATTGCGCAGATGAAGAGAGTGGTGCACAGAGACATTCAGAAACCTGTTCGAGGTTGCACAGCCAGAAGACAGCAGAGCCAGGTGGGGGACCAACGGTTTCTCCCATCAGACATGTGTGTTTTATGACTGGCCAGTTTACCGGGTGGCCCCTGGGAAGGGGTTCTCTCTGGACCCCAGGCTGCCCTCTGTGAAGAGAGACCATAGTGCACTCAGGCCAGCAATAGGGTATGGGGACACTCTGAGCTCGTTAGAGAATGGTCAAGAGCAGAAGAGCAGGGTGCTGGTGAGGGGGGAGAGGGGACATGGTGGCATGGGGAGTACTGTGGAGGGACACTGGGGCAGCTGGCAGGCAGCTGTGCCTGCTAGGCAGGCGGTTCCCAGCATGGGTCAGTCGTGGTCTTCCCAGCAGCAAAGAGGTGGTCGGACTCGTTTTCCCTCTCCCCCGCTCAGAGGAGTCACCTGGTTGGTGAGCATCACAGAAGCCCACCTTTAGGCAGACCTCAAAAGTCACAGCTAGAAGGGCCTCTGTCGACTGGAGAGGCCCTTTGTGATACTCAGGGCTTAGAATTTAGCACGTCTGTAGCTCCGTGGGGGGGGGAGGAGGTGGTTCTCTTTGGATTGGCCAAGCCCTCTGGGATGTCACCAGGGCTTGAGACTGGCTCAGCCACACCAATTGCTAGCCAGGGGTAGAAGAGGGGGCGTTCTGTGGGAAGTAGCAACAAGGTGAAGTAGAATGGCCACAGGAGTTTAAGCTCCTCCCATTCATGCACCTCTTAGCTGTGTGACCTCAGATGACTCACTTCACTTCTCTGAGCCTTAAAAATACCAAAAAGCTAATAATTGAATGTTTACCGTCTTCCTGGCACTGATCTAAACACTTTCCGTATATAAACTCATTTAATCCTCCAGACAGTCCTCGGAAGAGTATTACCCTTATTTTGCATCCATCAAAGTGAAGGTGGTTGTGAAGATCAAAGAAGCAAAGACAATAAAGCAGTCTGTAAAGTGTGTGCATACGTGCATGTATGCGTGTGACATTATCATTGCACAGCTCAGCGTGGTCAGAGCCTGCCAGGGAGAAACAACTTCCTGGGCCCTGGCATCCCCTCAAAGATATTCCAACCCCCTCAGTGGCCCCCTGGGAGGCCCCTGGCCCTGGCCGTGGCCACTCACCTTCACCCATCCATCCATTCACTCAATCAGCAAATATCTAGGGTGGGTCAAGGGCCAGGCATTGTGCTAGGTGCTGGGGCCGGAGGACAAACAGCCTTCCTGCACACGGCGAGCTTCCATTTGAGCTAGGGAAACAGACTGCAATTTAGTAACTGCACGTTCTGTAACGTGCAGGGGAGATAAGCTCTCGGAGAAAAATTAAGCAGAGCCAGGAGTTGGACAGGGATGGTCGGGGAGGCCCCCTGGAGACGATGACGTCTGAGCAGAGACCCGGATGAAGGGACGCAGGACCGGCAAGGACAAGGCTCTAGGTGGGGCCGAGCCCCACCGGACAGCGAGTGAGTGGGAAGCCGAGTCAGAGAGCTGTCAGTGCCAGGTCGCCTATGGTCTTTAGGGTTTATTTTAAGCACAGTGGTGCACCTTGGAAGATTTTGAGTAAGGAGTGACAACCCCGGATGATGATGATGCAAAAAGCGACTATATACCTGTCAGGTGACGTTTCTAAGTCACCTGTTTAAACATCTCTACCCGCTCTTCCATTTCCAAAACCCTTTAGAGGCTCTTCCTGTGCTCTGGCTTGGTGTGGCCCTGCCACCACGGCCTCCCAGTCACCCCTCCCCAAGCACCAGCCATGCCTCCAGGCTTGCGGACCCCCATCTCCCTTTAGCCTCTAAACCTGTTCGCTCTGCCTGGATACCCCTCCCCATCTAAGCTGGATGCCCCCACCCACACCCTGGTCCCGGCAGCCTTCTCCTACCGGAACTCTTCCGGGCCACCCCGGCCCACAGCAGGTGAGGGCCCTGCACTTTGCCGTCTGGCCCTGCTGCCTTCAGACCACGTCTCACACGGAATAGTGACAATCTGCTCTCCTGTGAGTCGCGACCAGCCCCTGCAAGCTCCTATGAGCCGGATTGGAAACGACCCACCCATGTGTCCCGTTCCACAGCACTGTGCCTGACGGTCCACAGCAAGTACTTAGCAAACACTGACTGAATTAATGTCGGAAGTTGGATCCGATCTCAGCTGCCCCCTCTCTGCCACCCCTGCTCCCTGAGGCTGCCTGGTTTGGTTTCTTCTGGGGGGTGGGGGGAGTGAGGGCCTGAGGAGAGAACCCCCTTTTCCCTCCCCAGGCAGAGGCAGAGCAAGCGGGGCCGGGCCAGCTCTGGGAGGCCAGGAGCCGACTGCGAGGCCGACATGGAGAGGTGGCCAGCCGGCAGGGCTCGTAAACGGCCCAGTTACATTTATAGCCGTGTTCTTATTAAGCACCAGGAGAGGAAAGATGATTCATACCCCCTCCTCCCGCCCACAGCCTGGGGAGGTGGAGGCCACCAGCCAGCCAGGCCTTAAATCGCAGGAAACTTAAAAGTCACAAGTGCTCAGGGCCAGCCCTGCATCACCAGGGACAGCAGAGAGGAATGCAAGCTTCTCAGGCACAGCCTGGTCCAGGCCGCGGAAAGGGAGGGGCGAAGGGACCTCCCTGAGAGGTCCTGGGAACAGGGTCTTCCATTCAGATCTGCACTGAACGCTATGTGACCTTGAGACGGTCACATGACTTCTCTGGGCCTTTGGGCAACACGTGTCCCCTTAATGAACAGAATCTGGGTGTTTTGGGGAACACACCCCTCAATCCTCCCATTTTACAGAAAGAGAAAGCAGAAGCTGGAGGGGCCCTGGCCACCAGACCTCAATAACTGCTGTCCTGAAAGGTCAGTGGTGCAGTGGGCTCGTAGCACGCACATGGCCTTGGAGGCGAGGACAGGGACCCTACTTACAACCACATCCGCACAGCGTCCTCACCCAGCCCCTGACCCGGGAACCACGCTGCCCCTCACCCTCCTACCAGCAGAGCATGGGGCCCTTTGCCAACGCCCTGCCCCCGCCATGTGCTCGCTCTGCCGCACAGACAGCGGTGAGGATGGCCGTGCCCATGCCACCGGGGCGTATCTGGGCGCGGGCTGCCTGCCAGGGCTAAACTTGGATGGTGTTGCCCTCACACCTGAGACCTCTTTAGATTTCTTTTCTTTCCTTATTTTTTTTTGTATGTGTAATTGATTTCAGTGAGATTTATTGGAGGTTTTCAAACCCTTTTTTTATTATGAAATATAACACAAATACCAAAAATTGAATAACCCATAAATGTTGAGCTTAATGAGTTATATAAAGTGAACACCTAGGAAACCACCTCCCAAGCCCCAGAAAACAGGATGCTGCCAGCGTGCCAGAATTCACCTACACGTCCCATCCCAATGCCAGCTCCTCCCTCCCTGCTCAAGGAAACCACATCTCACCCATCATGGGAGACCCCTTTCTTTGTCCTATACTGAGCCCCAGCACCTGGGAATTCAGGAGAATTAAGACCACTGAACAGGAAGGCAGGAGACACAGCTTCCTCTTCTACCCGCTCCAGGGGCCTCAGTTTCCTCATCTACAAAGGACCAGACCCCTTTAGCCCGATAGTCTAGCCTCCTAAACCAGCAGGAAGAAAATTCTGCTGGGGGAGATGCACGCACAGGGGCAAAGGGCAGGGGCCAGAGGGTACCTGGACACCTCTTCCTAGGCTGGTGTTTCCTTCCTCCTCATTCCTGGGAGGGGTGTCCTTCTCCCACCACACCCACCTGCTGCGACTAGGAGAGGTCTCTTCTGCCTGCCTTGGAGAAGAGGTCTGGGCTGTTCTTCCTGGAGATCTGTGGGAGCTGTGGGAGCTACTCCATCCTCTGGGCTCACTCCCCAGCCCACCAGGGAGCCTGTTGTCTAGTTTTGAGCATTTCTCCGGAAGCCAAGTGGAGTTTCTTCTGCTGTCGCATCTCGAGATCTGATGGGACGTTGGGACCGCTGGCCGCCTGCACCCCTCCCAGGATGGCTGAGCCACTTCCCAGGGCTCTGCAGCCCGGTGCACGCCTGTGGGGAGGGGACAGGGAGCCCGTGGAGCCAGCATTTCCCAAGCCCCTACTGTGTGCCGAGCACAGCAGAGGCACTTGGCATTCATCATCCAGTTTCATCAGCCTCCTCAGGCAGTTGGAAGAAATGCTAACACCTCCGTTTTCCAAAGGAGGACACCGAAGCTCAGAGTTTAAGCAACCTGTCCAAGGCCGTGCCGCTAGGAAGCGGCAGAGGCGGGCTCAGAACAGGCCTGTCCTCCTCCAGGGCTCTTCCCATTCACTCCCTGCGCAATCCTGGCACGGATTCAAGAGAGGAAGTCAAACTCTTCCTGAGATCAGCCTCTGCCGCCCTGGCTGGGAGTGCCTGGGGCTGCTGAATGGAAGGTGGATCCATTATCCACAGAAGGCAGTGGAGACTAAGGTGACATGAATGGGAAGGAAGAATGAGGGTGGGGTGGGGGCAAGGAGATGGCGAGGTTTCAGGGGAGGGCCAGGGAAATGGTGGAGCTCAAGTCCAAGATACGAAAGGGCAGCTTTGGTGCGGGAGGAGCTTGATTTTTTAAGACTTTTAGCAACTTGCTATTCACTTCTTTATCCCTTGCAAAGAACCTGCGTGGAGTGTGAACTCTGTTAATGTTGGATGGGTGGATGGGCCCATGGAAGGTTGGCTGGAAGAAGGGAGGGGTGAGGGGTCAACACATTTGTAGCCGAGGCACCCTCTGGGCTCCCCACTGCATTCTACGTGGGGGTGGGGAGAGAAACACGCATTTGGGGTAAGCACCCTACAAGCCGGTCACATCACCCAGAGATGCCTCCCGAGTCTCCTCCCCCTGCCCTCCTTCTCCCCTGCCTGCCCTCCCACCCTCGACCCTCATTCCCTCCTCTGTCTCCTCCAGAGCTCAGAAAGGAACACACTCCTCTGAGCCTAGGAGTCACGGCTGTGAGCTGCAAACTCCTTTGCTCATCCTGGGGCTCCAGCCTGGCGGAGCTGGGGCTCAGGGGTTCTGGCGTCCCAGCTGAAGACACTCAGCAAGGCCTGGCACCAAGGTGGGACCTCCTGGCCACTTGGCTCCAGGGTTCCATCACTGAGCACACACCAGAGGAGAGGAGCCAGTGGGGGCCTGCACTTTCTGTCTCCAGAACACGCTGGAACAAGCCAGCCTCCCAGCCGCACCGGGCTCCTGCTGCCCAGCCTCAGTTAAGGCCACGGCTTCTCAGCAGCAAACCGTGTTTGCTCGTGTCACCTTTCCTGCTGAATGACTTTAGCTGAATAATTTTGCATGATCTCAGCACAGCGTGAAGAGAGAGCCAAGCTGAGGGGATGTTGGGCTCGAACCGAGGGGCCAGGGGTAGAACTGGAGTCTACAGAGCTCCCTTGAAACTGACCTCGGCCAGTGACTGGGTTTCCTACACCAGCTGTTGCCGGTCACCACTAATTGCAGCAGCCCCTGCCTCTGGGCACTGCTCCGAGTGGGTCCCCAAAGGGAAAGGGGCTCAGGGCGGCTCCCGGCCTTGCGTGGTCATGGGTGGGTCCCTGTTAATGGATGTACCAGGCATTGCACTGGCATTATCTCACCAAGTCTCCACCACCTCCCCCAGCTGTCCCCCACACACCCAGGAAGCAGTCACTGTCATCCGCACGTGCAGTGAGGAAGCAGGCACGGACTTGCCTGAGACCCTGCCCGACAAGGACTCATGGGCCAGGGTCAAGCACAGACTGGCAGACCTCAGACAGGAGCGCTCGTGGTTCCAAGCGAAGGCGTTGTGCCTGAGCCAGAGGTGATGTGCTCCTTCCAAACTGGAGGAAGGCCCAGTCCAGGGGAGGAATCCAAAGAGTTTCCCTGTAGGAGGAAGAGGAGTTGGGAAAGGAGGGCAGTGAGAAGATTTAGAAAAAGTTTGAATCGCAAGTCAGAGCTGCCAGGACTCTCAGAGGGCTTCAGATCATCTTGCAGATGAATTTTACAATAACCTCAGAGAAGTCAAGGGGCCTGGCCAAGGTCACACAGCAGCAGAGCTGTGACCAGGGCCAAACACTCCCAACCCCGTGACCGCACAAGGGGCTGGACCTGCCCCTTCCCCAAGGCCAGCCCAGCTCTAGTTCCAGCCTGGTAAGTAGGGCTGGGTGGGGCCAGGGGAGGGGTGGGGGTGCCCAGGCCAGGCCCAGGCAGGGAGGGTGGTCTCTCCCGCCGCCCCACCCCCGCTCATTACTATTCCTGGCATCGTCCCCCTCACTCCTCTTCCTGTGGAAACCCAGTGATGCTGAGAGCTGGAATTTGGACGTTTTCCCAGCATTTGGGCTGTTAATTAAAACTAATAAATCTGCCACTTGGAGTTGGGTTGAAGAGGAGAAAGGGAGAGGTAGGGGAGGAAGGGGCGTGTAGGATCTCCCACACACACCCCTGCAACAGTCTTTTCCTTTCAATCCTGCCTCCTGAATTATTTTCTCCGCTGGCCACTTATTCATTCCACACTTGATCTCCAGCTGCCAGGCCCCAACCTCTGCCTAAGCAAGCCTAGGTTCGTTCTAAGGACGGGGGAAGACTTGTTTCTAGGGCCAGGACTGGCCGATCCCTCCCTGGCACTCCATGGGACTGAGCAAAAGGCATGAGGTACAGCTGGGGCAGCCCTGGGTTCGAGTCCCAGCATGGCCACTCGCTGGCCACGTGACCTCTGAGGAGCCACTTCACCCCTTCAGGCATCCCTTTCCTCACCTTGAAAATACAGGTTGTGATTCCTCCTTTGCAAAGGTTGCTGTGCAGATGACGTGAGAAAGTACGTGCAGAACGTGCCCGTTACCAGCTGCTCAGTGATCTCGCTCTGTGAGCTCCTGCTCTGATCTCCACTGTCCTCTCTCATCTCCCCCGACTCCCAGAGGTTCCCATAAACATTGTGTATTGAAAACACGAAGAATAGCAGTACTGCCCCTTATATCTGGAAAGCGGATTTCACTTCACGGAACTCCCTCTCCAGAGTTTGGGATGCCATTTCTGCATCCCTCGTAGCCCGTGCACATGGCCATGCCCTACCTGGGCAGTGACAGCGCTTTATCCATCTTCATCTTCTCAGTGCCCACCACAGTGCCAGGCGCATAGGAGTGGAGGAATGCAGTGCCCTCACACCTGGAGGGGACATCCGTTCCACTTGTTGGCCCAACACTCTGTCCCCTTCATCCAGTAGCAAACAGCTCCCCCTGTCCTTAGAGAACTATTCCTTCCCCTCCTACTGCACAGGTGGTCATGTGACCATGCTGGGCCAATCAGAGCCTTCCCTAGGAGTTTTTCTCCCTGGGGCTGGTGGGGAGCCCATTTTCATGTTCAGTCATGAGGCCAGAGGGTGGGTAGAGCTGCCTGTGAACTTGGCTCCAGCCCTTCTCACTGGCAAAGATGAAGCCACGCACGAAGAGACCGAGATGAGAGAGGAAAAGTGGGTACCCAGCTCCACCGGCTCTGACCTTCCCACGACTGAGTTGTATGAGCCAGTGGATTTCCCATTTCTTTGTGACACTTAATCAGGCTGGGACTCTGCCATTCACAGCCATTGACTCACACACACACACAACTCTATGAGCTCATTTAATCTCCTCAATAGTATCTCAAACTGGGCCAGCAGGGGTTGTTATTCCCAATATACAGATGAGAAAATCAAGAAAGTCAAGTGTCAAGAAAGTGCATTTATTTGCCAAGGCTGCAGAGCTGGATATGTTGGGACTAGAACTGATAACAAGGACTCACATTTATGGAGAGTGGCAGGTGCTGTGTTTAGGGGCTGACATGCGTTATCCCACACCAACCTCTCAATAACCCACCAATATCTGCATTTACAGAGATGGGGAAACTGGGTAGGAGCAGTTAAGTAAATCAACTGAGGTTTGCAGCCTCAGTCTGTCTGCCTGGAGTCAGGGCCATCAGCCCCCCAGCTGCACAGAGGTGGTCATGTGACCATGCTGGACCAATCAGAGCCTTCCCTAGGATTTGGAAGGTCAGGGCCTCCAAGGCCAAGGCCCATCCCAGCCTCCAGGCTGCTTTCTGGGAGAGGAGAACCTCCAGGCAATGGGAGACTAAGAGCACCGAGATGACCAAGTAGCTACTGCATGTATGGCTTTGTGCATGGGTTCTAGGGATGCAGAAATGGCCAAGCCATGGAGCTCACCCTCAAGGAACTCAGTATAGAAGGGAGAATAAGACATGTCTGTACATAACCATGCAGCAAAGTAGGAGGTTCCTAACTGAGGCCCAAGTAAAGTGCCTTTGGAGTCCAGAGGAAGGATGGATGACTCCAGCCAGGGGAAGGGCAGGACCTGGGAAAGAGTCATGGTGAGTGGCACTTAAACATGACCTTCAATATAGGTGGGATTTGGACCTGTGGACTTGGTGTGGCCATGACATGGTGACATCACAAGCAGAGGGAAATGCATAAGCAAACACCTCATGGTGGGAAATCCAATGATGTGTTTAGTATGAGGAGATGGACCCATTTATCAGAAGGGTAGTGTGCATGAATGGGAATAGACAGAGATAAGAGAAGTCGACTGGGGATGGCACTTTGAGGGCCTTGAATGCCAAGATTAAAAATTTGGGCTTTATTTGGCAAGTAATGGGGAGCCATTGAAGGTTTTTGAGCAGGACAATGGCAGTCAGACTGGAACAATAATCTGGCAGCCACACTGAGGACAGTGTAGGGAAGGTAGAGACGAGTAAGGGGGAGGCTATCAGAACAGCCAGTACATGCCACAGTAGGCCAGAGCAGGGAACGGGGAAGGGCATGGCTAGAGGAATCCAACGACACCACAGTGGCAGAATCACAGGGAAGAGAGTGGTGTAGTGGAAAGAGCTCACGTGTGGGAATCAGGCTGGCCTTGACCCTGGACTTCCTGCCTAACAGCTAACTTGCAGGTCACCAGGGACTATGAACAAGCAGCACCTGTGAACTGCAAGTGCACCTGTGGATTCGCTGATGCCACCCCAGGAGCTAGAACTCAGGCTGACACCTGGCAGGTGGTCATTGAGTGCTGAGGGATGATGGGAGGATGGATGGACAAATGGATGAGTGAGTGAATGAGCCAGAGAAGGGCTCAGTGAATGACGGGACAAATGAACGAATGAGTAGAGGAAGCAGGGGAAGGGCACAGCAGCTTCCACAGTGCTCCTGGAGGAAGACTCGGCTTCCTGAGCCTTTTTGCACGTCCCCTACACCCATTCCAAAGCCTGGCACAGCCCTGGACTGAGCCTTAGGTGGAGGAGGAGAGGGAGGGACGAAGGAGGAGAAGAGGGAGGAGGAGAGGAAGGGAGGGAGGATGGCTGAAACACCATGAACTGTTCACATGGCTCTGGCCTCCCTCCTCCTTCTGAGAAACAGAATTACTTACTTAGAAGGAAATGTTACCTAGCTAGCTAGGTTTTAAGCCTTTAAGGCTCCACTATATTTGGTTCCCCTCCAGCCCTGCTGGCTTTGGAGGGCTGCAACCTCAGCTGAGCCAGGGACCACTAGGGCCAGCGCTTTCTCTATGTGGGCCCCCTGCATGGGGCCTGGGAGCTCAGATCTGCCGCCTCCAGGAAGCCCTCCCATGGCAACCACTCCTTTCCCTTCAGACAAGTCACTCACCTGCCGGTCAGTGATCATCCCATAAATATCATTACCAGTACCAGCATTGTATACAGGTTCTCTCACTGGGTCTTCGCAACAGCACGGTGAGGTCTCTCCACCTCGCAGATGAGGAATCTGAGACTCCTGGAGTAGCTTTGCCAAGTTCACACCATAGGTGGTAGAATCTGGTCCACCGTAAAGTACAAAGAGTTGCCTGGTCACCTCCCACTGCCCCTTCACATTTGTGCAAAATGGGACTTGGAGGACAGAACAAATGCAAATTAACATAATAATAACCCATCCCCATGAATAGAAAGTGCCACCCAGGCAGTATGGCAGGCAGAGAGGTCCCCAAAACAATCATCGTGGTGACAGCTAACATCATTGAGGTTCTCTCTTTCCCAGACCCTCCTATGCACTTAAAGTGAACCAAGCCACCTAACCCCAGGGTGACAACACTCAGTATCTCCCCTTTACAGGAAGGTCTCAGGAAGTTAAGTGACTGGCCCAGGGTCACACAGCCAGGATGTGGCAGAACCTGGACCCAGATCCAAGCAGTTCGGCTCCAGAGCCAGTGGGCTAAATCTCCGCAGGTCTGAAAATACTCTCAGGGGATGTCTTATCACTGCCCCTAAGTTTTCTGCTTAAATGGGGACAATGACAATGCTTGCCACACGGCATCTTTAGGGACACTCATTGAGAATATGGCCGTGAGGGCACCCCATAAACTGCCAAGCGCTGTGTAGTGGATCTTACCATTGTCCCTGGGGCTTAGGTGGCACCTTGGGAGCCTTTTTTTTTTTTTTTTTTCAAAAGACAGGTGAGGGGTTGATGTAGGCGGATGGGAGGCTGAGCCAGGTATGTGGGACAAGGGAGGCAGAGACTGCAGAGGCCGCAGCAGGTAAAGTACCAGGTGGAGACAGACAGAAGTCACCTGAGTGTAGACTAGGACCCTGCGTGCATGGGTTCCAGGGGACCTACTGTGTGACCTGGGCAAGTCACTGCCTCTCTTGGGCCCCAGTTTCCTCCTCTGAAAATAAAGTGGGGCAGACAGGTGGGGACGGTGGGGAGTGCGCTGGAGATGCTCTCTGAGGTCACTTCCAGTCACTGCACTATTTCAGTTTCCCTGAGGGCCAGCCCGCAGCGCAGCAGAACACAGGAAACAGGTTTTGGGGTGAGGGTGTAGAATACAGGCAACCCGCCCATTGCTTCTGAGACCCAGAGATCCCAGAAAACGCAAATGCCCTCAGCTTCCGTCCCACCCAGCCCACACTCACCCCATCCACTCCCCAAAGACACTGACAGGATGGAGCATGGGAGAGACACCAGATAGAGTCATTGAGCTACTCAGCCTCAGTTTCCTCATCTGTAAAATGGGGGGAGGAGGGCTGTGGCAAGATGGTGGCCTGGGTGCCTTCCAGCTCCACCAGCCTAGGGCTCTGGCCTTCAGATAAAGCTGTTTTTCCACTGAGTTCTTTGTTTCTTTGGAGAGAGAAGTTGGGAGAGGGTGAGGGCAGTGCTAAGTCCATTCTTCCTGGGGTAAAGCACCCTCCAGAGGGAGACAAGACTGGAGATGTGTGCAGCGTGGCCTAGAAGAGCAGGATAAAGGAGGGCTTTAATGTCTTTATGCAAATTCTGGGTCAACTTGGGGCACGGATGATTGCTCTGGGTGCTGGCTGCCTGAACACGTGTTCTCGTGTTCTGTCCTATCTCAGCCACTCCTGTCTGGGTGACATTCTCTCACAAGCGTGCGCACGCGCACACACACACACACTGGTGCCCTGCCCTGCAAGCCTGTGTTTTCTACCAACTGACCACATGTTCCCACCACACTGACCTCTGGCCCCAGGCCAGGGCCCACAGAAGAAACTGCAGAGTCAGGGCTCTGTCCTCTTTTCCAATTTCTTTCTGCTTTAATTTTGCTGGTTCTCTGATAGCCTGTGGACTTCCAGGCTGAGGTGAAGGGCAGCTCTCTGCAAGGAAAAAGTAATTGAAGTGAACCCTGGGTAATAAATACAGAGCCCGCTTCCTCCTCCAGCCCCAGCATTCCGACTGGGCTTGAGGACAGATCCTGTGACCAGGGGGTCCCTCAGAAGCCACTTCCATTGTGTGAGGCTGCCAGTGTGGTAAAACAATGAAGGTTTTGCCAAAATCGGCTTACAAAAATTGTGGTATGTATTACATCTTAACATTTAACAATTTAATGCTTTAACACAAAAATTACAATGTAATATAATTGCTCTATTAACAAGATAATTACAGGTTTATTTTTAATTAATTCATAATATGCTACAGATGGTGTGGTCTGATAACAGAACCAAGTTTAGTGTTATAGGATGAACTGTCTCTTTTGAGCCCAACAGGGCAGCGCTGAGACAGGAGAAATAACCTCATTTGGAGATTATGTCAGGAGCTGACCCTGAGAATGTGGCACCCAGGCTGAAAGCTTCTCCTGTCCCTGCCTGTCCCCACCTCCCTTCCCCCATGGCAAGCTCTGCTCCCAAACATGCCCTCTCCCCCAGGATACCTGGAAACAGAGCAGGGAGGAACTTTCTGGATTTTCAGACCTCTCCATTGGCTGGATTAGGAGATCAGGGCCCCATGCAGCAGAGAGAGCACTGAATTTGGAGTCAGGGAAGCCTATTTCCAAACACATCTCTTGCGCTTATTCCTAACGTGGCCTTGGAAAAGTCAGTTCACCCTTCTGAGCCTCAGTTTCCTCAGCTATGAAATGGGCATAATAAAGCCCACCTCCTGGAGCTGGAGTGAAATACTGAACAATGAACGCTGGTGACACGATTCCTGTCCCATCAGATGAGGGTGGGGTCGACAGGCAGGACTCTATGAACCCCCTATTCTCAGCCGCCCCGAGCCAGAGGCACAGGAAACAGGGCTGCAGGACAGAGCAACCTCCAGTTCCAGGTAGGGGGAGAAGCTGTGTCTCATGGCACGCGTCACGATGCTTGGATGAGCCTTTCCCTCCAGCCATGAAATGAGGAGACAGCTTGCAGTCAGAGAGGCTCTGAGCCTCTGAGAGCTGGGAGGCTGGGGCGTCCGACACCCACCGTCCTCATATGCACCTAAAGCCATCTGCACCCAGCGGCCTGTCTGTGCAGGAGGGAAATAGAGTCCATCAAATTGGCCCCACCCCTGGGGATTAAGAGACATGGTGGGTTGGAGCCTGGACAGAAGGTCCCCCCAGACCCAGAGATCTGCTCCCAAACAACCCTCCCCCATTTCTCTTCCATCCTCAAACCCGAGGGACTGGGTGCCCGGATTGCAAAGCTGTTGAAGAAGACCCCAGGCTGCCCAGCCCTTGGTAGGGAGCAGAGGAGCGAGGCAGGGAGTGAGACCATGCTGGGTAGGGAACACTTAAGAGAAGGCAGGCAGAGAGAGGGCCAAGAGGCAGAGCCAGAGCCCCTTCATCACCACTAAGAGGACTTTTGTCAAGGCCACCAAGGACTTAATAACCATCTACTGTCACTTCTCTCTCCTCACCTTGCTCGGTCTCTCGGGAGTATTCTTCCTGTCTGGCCACCCCCAGCCTCTTGAAGCTATCGACTTCTTTTCTTCCCTGGCAACGTGCTCACCTAGTTTTCCTCCTCCTTCAGGGCCACTCCTTCTCCGACTCCTCCCCAAGACTTCCGTGCCTAAATCTTGGAGTACCCCAGCTCCCACCCTCTGTATCGACCCTCTCTCTCCACGGACCTCACCGGCTCAGATTGCTCGATCTGTCATCCGTGTGCTGATCACTTTCAGATTTGTATCTCCAGCTCTGACCATGCCTTTAGCCTGCAAACTCGTTTACCCAACTGCCCATTCCATATCTGGGGCATCTCAAATTCAACAAGCCCTAAAAGCACCTTTGATTTCCCCTGCAAATCCACTCCTCCCTCTCCCTACCAGCCTTGCCTGTCTCAGGAAGTAGCACCTCCATCCACCAGTGGCTCAAATACCCAAAGAAATACCCTTGATTTCTTTTCCCATTCCACCATAGCCAGTCCTACTGGCTCACCTCCCGAGACTGAGTGTTTATCACTGTCCCCATGCTGCTGCGGCCCCACCCTGCTCTATCACGTCTGTCCTCTGCTGGCCTTCCGGTGCCAGGCCTGAGGCTTCACACAGCCGCCAGGGCACCGTGCCCCACTTACGTTTTCCAATGGCTTCCGCCACAGTCAGAATAAAACCAAATACTGTACCGTGGTGTCACAGATCATGCTCCCTGGAAAGACTCTGAGATGGAAAGCGGCGTGTAGGAGGTTCACGGGAGCGTGCACTCCGGGTCATGGCTGTGGGGAAGGAACGAAGCAGGACCGGTAGGGGAAACGTTGAACGGCGATGCCGCTGCAACAGAGGCCTCCTCCGATCCCACAGGGGCTCTGCAGCAGGGACGGCCCTTCAGAGTTGTCCCCGGCAAGGAGGTCGAGTCTTGCACTCCCGCGTCCACCTGTCGTTGAGGTGGGCTGCCTTCCCCCAGGAATAAGGTATGACCCTGGTTGCACCAGGCAGCCCTCTTCTGCTGACAGCAGTTGTAGAGAGGGACTCAGCTGAGTGCTCTCAGCTGCTGGGGGAAGAGGGCAGCCCACCACAGCATCCACTACGCACGATCTGCAAGACCTGGCAGGATCTGGCTCCCTCACCCCCTGCATCTCCCACCACCCTCCCCCTCCCCCCGTTTCCTGTGCTTCAGCCACACTGACCTTCATTTGGCCCCTAAAACAAGCCCAAGAACTCTGCTCTTGCCATTCCTGTGTCTCAGCTTCCCCACCTGTAAAGAATCACACCTAATTCATAGGCGTGATGGTGATGGTGGTGATGATGATGATGGGCAAGGAAACTCTCCTCCCTCAGATTATTGCATGTCTGCCCCTTCTCATCATTCAGGCATTGTCTCAAATGCCACCTCCTCAGAAAGGCCCTCCCTGACTACCAGAGCCAAGGCAGCACACACTCCTGGTCATTGCCCACCTTACTACTCTGTTTATCTTCTTCATAACACTTAATAGTACATAATAGTATTTATTTGTTTGTTTATATCAGTGGTCCTCAACCAGAGTGATTTTCACCCCTCAGGGGACATTTGGCAATATCTGGAGACATTTTTGGTTGTCACACCTGGGCAGGGGGAGTGCTACCGGCATCTAGTGAGTGGAGGCCCAGGATACTGCTAAATATCCTAAAATGCACAGAGCAGCCGCCACTACAAAAAATTATCTGGTCCAAAATGTCATAGTGCTAACGGTGAGAAATTCTGGTTTACATGCTTATTTTTTGTCTTCCATGAAAACGTCTGTCTTATTCTGTCTTCTAGCCACAATATTGACACCTTGTAGATGGTCAGTCACCATATGTTGACTGGTAGTGCCTATAATAATGTTTTATGCGTGACAAATTTCACATCACCATCCCCATCATCATCATCATCATCACCATGGTTATTATTGCTTCTGATTATATAACACTTCCCATGCCATACGCTGCTCTTTACATATATTGACTCTCACCATCACCATCATCATCATCATTACCATCATCACCACCACCATCACCATCATCATCATCACCATCACCATCATCATCATTATCATCACCATCTCCACCACCATCATCACCATCATCATGTTTGCTGAGAGAATACATGATGAGCTCTGTAATTTAATAGCTGCATGAACTTGGTGAGTCATTTAACCTCCCTGAGCTTCAATTTGCAATTTGCTCATTTGTGAAATAGCATAAATGAATAGGAATGTGAATATTCACGCAACCAACATTTACCAAGATCTCACTGAGTTCCTGTCCTGTCCGTGGTCTAGAACCATTTTGGGGATTATGGGAGCTCCATGGATTCATTCTTGGGGACCTGCTCACGTGTCACCTTCCCTGTGGAGCCTTCCCTGATCCCTGCCCTGCCCAGCCCCCACCATCACTAGGCAGAGTCTCTCCTCCTCCCGGCTCCCAGAGCCCCTTGTTAGCACCTGCACAGCAGTGAGCCACGCTGCCGGCTTGAAATGCTCAATATGTTCTCAGTCCTATCAGACTGGGTCCCTCTTTTATATCCAATAGTTTGTAATGGCTCCTTTACAATCCTGAAATGAAATTCATATATAGTATAACCCACCTAGACACGTCGTTGGAAAATAAGTCACCATAATGCCCAAACTTTAATAGAAAAGAAAAGTGAAATGAAGATCATTTATAATAAAATATGTATTTCAATACATATGTGCTCAAGTTCATCTACACTAGAAGACGTAATGAAGTCAGAGGTTTGTGCCCACACATTGGATCACCACAAGGGCCTCAGCCTCAAATGCAGCCTGACACTCAGAGGTTGTTTCTGGGACTCAACTGCCACAAAGGGCGTTGCCATTGGAAATGTGATTTTCCAAAGATGATGAATAACTCTTGGTAACACTTCCAACGGAACAATCTTTCTCGAACTGACACAGTAGTTGTATTCCTGGAAAATTCAGTGTATAGTAAATTCATGCCACTTTATGTTTATGTCTAAAACAGAGTTAAGTTCCAGGCTCAAATAATTATAAACAGGTTTTTCACCTACTTGAACGTCAACCAGAATACATGGGGGATGAGAGGTGATGCTTCACTAAGCAGGATCGTCCCCTGCACTTGAAGGACATTCAGCACCCTTGGCCACACCCACTAAATGCCAGCAGCATCGCCTGTACTAATTGCAACATCAAAAATGCCACCTACTTGTAATCACTTGTTGCTGTCCCTAAGGGATGGCAGTGCCCCCGTGGAGAATTCCTGGTCTAGCTTGTTTGCATCTTTCACCCACCTAGGAGGCCCCAGAGGACTGATGAGCTTGTCCTGAGGAGCTGGGTACACAATGGGTGCTCAAGACATTCTGACAGGCTGAAGCACATGCGGCCAGTCCCAGAGGTCACCTGCAGAAAGATGAGCCACCAGCCTCTTGTGCCTCAGCCTATAGTGCGTGTCCTCTGGCCCTGGCAGTGTGCCAGTCCATGCACAGGGCAAGCCAAAAGTGCCAGGGAGCTCACCACCCACACACAGCCCCCCACTGATGAGGCCTGGGACTGCGGGATAAGTCCCTCAAGTCCTCGCCCCTCAGTGAACCGATCTGAGTCACGCTGGGCACAGTGTCTCGGGGAGAGCCCAGGAGACTGAGCCCAGCTGGCCACGGAGATAACCCTCACTGACACCCCTGCCTGGCTTTGTCCCCATCCGGTGTCACTGCCCCACTCCCTCCCAGTGCTACCTGGGGTCACCTCCCAAATACACTGCCTGTACCCACATGTTTGTCTCAGCGCATTTCAGGTACTGTTGCTGCACAGCAGACACCCCAGAGTGGCTTGAAACAGCAAGGATTTCTGATCTCCCCGGATTCTGCAGGTTGGCTGGGTAGTTCCTCCGAGGTTTCACCACGCCTCACTACAGGTGGCTACATTCAGTTGGAAGGTCCCCCGAGCTGAAGGCCAAAGCCGGCCTCTCCTACATAGGGGCAGGTGGTCCTGTTGCTTGGGCAACACTTCACCCTCCTCCTCGTGGCTTCTTCCCTGCAGTAGCTACACTGGCTGCCCACAGGGCCCCAGGATGGCAAAGGAGAAAGCTGCGAGCCTCTTGCACCCATGCCCCAGATCTCAGACAACAAAACTAGTCACAAGGGCAGCCCAGATCCAAGCGGGGTGGAGAAATAGAGCTTGCCTCTGAACGGGAGTTGCAGCAGAGGGGTGTGCACTAAACAACCTTTCTCTTGGGACCTGCTTTGAGGAGGGGTAACCCCAAATCAATGCATCAGCAAGAATCAAGCAATGAAATGGGAGGATGAACGTCTGACAGAGGAAAGACGGCAGATGTGTGAGAGAGCTTTGGAAACACCAAAGGACTGCCCAAGCCGCTGGTGCTGACCAGTGCATGTAGCTCCTGGACACGTAGGCTGGGAGGCAGTTGATACATCTTTAGCATCTCTAGTTCCACTGCTAAACTTGTATTTTTCCATAAGACTGCATAATTCACCAAAGATACAATTACTTAAGGCAGAGCATAAACAGTGTGTGCCATGAGCCCGTGGGGTCTGTAATTCAGATATGTCTCCAGGGATAATTAAAACCTCCTACTCGAAACAGGAAATCTGGAAACAGCACCGCAGCGGTGTGCCCCTGTGCCTGCAGAGCCCAGGGTGGCAGCCAGGGACTCCCGAGGGCAGGAGGAGGAGCTGAGGGTGGGGAAGGAGAAGGTGGCCAATTAGCAATCCTTGGAGAACTCTCCAAGAGGCCTGGCCCGGAGAACGGGGACACGCAGCTGCAGCAGCTGGAGGGAGTTCAATGTCAGGAAGAACTTCTCTTAACATCAGGGGCCATTTTTAGACCACAGCACAGGGATGGAGGGAAGCCTGGCTCAGACATGGGCGGGATTCCGGTCAGACAGGCCCACCGAAGTTGCGTTGTGTCCAAGGCTGGGGGTTAGGGAGGGGTATTCTTTCTGGATGAGGGAGAAGAAGGGATTATCAAGCCTTGAAGACTGACTCTGTGTCAGACACTGTGCTAGACGCTTCATACCCATTCTCATTCAACCTGTACCCATTTTACAGATCTGAAAGCTGAACCTCACAGAGGCAAAGTGCTGTGTCCATGAGCATAAAGCTGTTACATGGCAGAGCAGGGACCCAGGCCTTTTGACTGGGTGCTATAGAAGTGTCTAGAGGAGGCCAGCAAACAAGGTGAAGCACCTGGACAGCAGAGAGAAAGGAGGATGCCCTCCAGAAGAGAAGAAACGGCTCTGCCTTAGAATACTTGAAGGCTGGTCACAGAGAAGAGAGATGTACCTTATTCTGCATATCCCCAAAGGCCAGAACCAGGCCAGGAAATGGATTTTATCAGGAGATAGATTTCAGTTTGATGTAAGAACTTTCTCACATGCAGAACTGCCCCACTCTGCAATGAACGAGCCATATGGATAGGTAGTGAGCTGCCCATCCTTGGAAGTATGAAGACACAGGCTTGATGCCACCAGCAGAACTTCTGTAGAAAGGTCAGCCCTGTGCAGTGTCTTGGAGCTTGAGGTTCCAGGGAGGGGCTGGGATGCTCCTGGTGTGCGGGGACGGAGTGGAGGCAGGAGAGACTTGGTGGCTGATGGAGGGCTCTGGGCCCCGTTTCCCCTCTCCTCTGGCCTCCTGGAGCCCCCAGATGTCTCATTTGCTGCTCTCCTGACAGAGCCACCGGCTGAGGGAGAAGACGGGTCAGGAGGTGACTCCCACCCCCCTGCATGCTGAATGGCGACGAGTTAACCTGCTGACCCTTAATCAAAGTCTCTGAGCACAGTGGCTGGATGGATGCAGCCGTTGCTCCAGCTCCAATTACTCAACAGGAAGTTCATCTGGTGACAAGTGGCAGAAGGAGCAGGAGACGGAGACAAGGAAGATGAAACAGTCCTGGGGGAGCCATGGCCTCAGCCCAGGGTGGGGCCCTTCCATCCCAGCTCAGGCTCACAGAGCTTCCTCCTCCTGGGGGTCCCCAGCCAGGCTGGGGTGAGGAAACAGGCAGGCCGGGGACCTCGGGACAGTCCTGGCCTGGCAGGGTCAGGGAAGTGGACCACTGAGCCACACACACTCCTCCATTCTGGGGGTTTCTGGCATCACTCAGGGGCTGTCTTAAGACTGTGGGAGGCTCCTGTCAACTCTGGGTTGTCCCTTCTACCCCCATTCTACCCTGTGTTCCCTCTGGACCTGCCAGCCCTAAGGGATCCGGGAAGGGCAGCATGGACAGAACATCCCCTGCACTCGACCCCCAAGCTCCTGCCCACCCCCAGAATAAAACGGGGATTATTGCCATGGGCAGGGGTGTCCAGAGCAGGGTGGTCTCAGGGTCCTACCAGCCCCTCTTCCTCTGCCCCTGGGAGATTCCTCCCCATTCAGAAGTACATGAGGTGGGGATTCTGGGAGGCTGCAGCTAAGAAGCAGACACGGTCCCCGAGGGAGCGCTGTGTGATGAGGGAGACACAGACCCTGTCCTGGAGGAGCCCCCAGTCTGATGGGGGAGACAGAGTTCTGAGGTCAGGAACCCCGGTCTGAGACAGGAAGACAGCACACAGAGATGGATGCACGAACTCACAAGCTGGCAGGAAGAGGGCCCCCGCCCCTCAGTCACCCCTATGCCTGTCGGTTGCTAAGACAGGAAGCACTGGGGGTCAGCCCCGGGAGCCCCCCTGAGCAGGACGTGGGTTCCTCCACAAGCAGCCTCAGAAGGCGCTTTCCAGAACGCAGGAGCTCGGGTCTGCGCAGCTGTGGGAGCCAAGGAAGAGGAGCTTATTAATTTAATCCTTAAGCAAATTTACAAAATTGTCAGTGGATTTGCAGGAAGCCGAGGGAAGTGGCTTCCGGGGGAGCTGCCAGCTGCTGCCCTGCCAGGGGGGATTTGCCTGGCTGCGGGGGGCGCTGGCGGGGAGGGGAGAGGCCGCAAGCCTGGAGCCCCTTCCCCAGCCCCTGCTGGCAGGGCCCCTGCTTCTCCGTCAGCCTCAGCTCTAGAAGCAGAACCTGAAAATTGGTCCGGGAGGACCTGAGCCACGTCGGCCACTAATAGAAATGATTATGAGATACCGAGTAAGAGCCGCTGCCGGGCCAGACAGCGAGCAGCACGAACGAGGCAGGTGCTGTTATTACCACCATTTACAGATGGGGCAACTGAGGTGCAGAAAGGTTAAGTAACTCATTGCCCAAGGTCACACAGCTCGTAAGTGGCAGAGTCAGTATCCAAGCCAGGCCGTCTGGCTCCAGAAGTCGCCGTTCTTAACCTCTCTGCTATTCCACGTCGCAGTCTCTTCCCTCTCTCTTTCTTTTCCTTTCAGCTTCTGTCAAAAGCAGGAGAGGCCAAGGAGACCCATCCTCCCATCCCCGTGGAGATTCTAGGCCAACTACCTCTCCTGTTGTCCCCAAGGGCAGCCCCGGGTGTCACCCTGGCCACTCCTCCACCTCCAAGCTCCCAAGCTGCTCAGTGCCAGGTAACACCTCCAGCTGCCACCCAGCTCGTCCACTCCCAGGAGGATCAGCATTTTCCTTGAGGGTTGGAGCCTCCCAGGAACAGAGACCTGTGGTCTGAGCCATAGCACAGTGCGTGCAGGTCCCTGAGTCAGGCCAGCCTCTCGGATGGGGTCCCAGGCCTTCGAGTCCTACAGCCAGTCGCCCATCTGCTTAGTAAGGCCTGTGCCCAGTTGCCTTCTGGTTTGAAGACAGGGCCACCGGGAACCAGTGCAGCCCAGCTTGGCTGCCTGGATCTGCCTTCCCCAGGGAGGCGGGGGCCGGTTAACCTGTTTGGAGAGTTCACTGATCAAGCGCCAATAAGGAATTAGGAAAGCCCTGACCAGCACGTGACCCTGTCCAGGCCACCGTCCCTGGTCCCTGGCCAGGCTCCAGCACCTCCGTCCAGCAGATCCCTCATTAGCATCTTAATGTGAGAAGCATATGCAATGAGGCATTGGAGAAAATCCCCAGCATTTAAATTCATTAGCAGTCACTGGAAGTCTTCAGTGCGGAGGTGGAATTATCGCTAAACTGTGTTTAACTTACCAGCTGGGCACAAAACGGCAGAGGAGGCCGGGCTTCAGCGGGGTGGGGAAGAGGGGTGCTGCTGTCCGGGGGCCCAGGCTCAAGCCAGGGGATGCCGAGGCTCCTGGCTGGAGGGCTATGTTTTCTCCATTCTTTTCAACACCCTAATGATGAGTGAAAAATTCAATCAACCAGCTGGCTTGTCCACTTAGAAACAAACAGCCGCCTCAACTGGTATTGATGTGGCCGCGAGATTCGGGTTAAGTTTTGTGACCCCGCTTCTCCCTGCTCGGCGTCTGATGGATGGTGGAGGAAATGTCTTTCCTCTCCCGGGAGTGGCCTTCCTCCCGCCAGCCAGACCCTCCCCGGGCGTCAGTGGTCCCTCCAGAGGGCATTTCCTGACACCCTCCCCCTCTCCCCACCAAGGTCTGCCCACAGCGCTGCGACCTTGCTAAGGTCTGTCTCCCCCATGCACCCAAGAATCCCAGGGGTGGCATTCGGCCTGTATGTATCCCACAGTCTAGCCATCCCCCCCACCCTGCGCAAAAGATCTGCTCAATGAAGGTTCACTGAATTAATTAATTGATTGATTAAATGTTCCTCCCTGCCTGCAGTGTCAATCACGGTGGCTGGCTCATTGTCATTTCTCAATAAATATTTGCTGAATAAATGTTGAATGACAGATAAGCAGTAGATGCAGGGGTGGGGTGGGGTAAGGAGGTGAGGATTTAGGAATTCAGTGCTTTATTCAACAAATATTGAGTAACTAATCAGAATGATGGTTAATATTTGTATTGGGCATACTATCTGCAAAGCACATGTTAATTCATTCAATATTTATAACAATGCTGCAAGGAGGATTCTAACACTGTCCTTATTTTACAGATGGGAAAACTGAGGCATCTAAGCTACTCAGCTACTGTGCCATGGAGCATGGATTTGAATCAGGGAGTCTAGTGCAAGGGCAGTGCACTCCAGGGGGAGGTAAAGCGTGAGCCACATGGGTAATTTTAAATTTTCTAGGAATTCTAAAAAGCAAACATAAATAGGTGACATTAATTTTTATAAGATATTTTATTTAACCCAAAACATTCAAACTATTATTTTGACATATAACCAACATTGAAAAAAGTATTGAGATATTTTATGTTCTTATTTCCACACTAAGCTTTCGAAATCCAGTGTATACTCTATAGTCCCAGCATACCCCAAGTCAGACTCCCCACATTTCGACTGCTCAGGGGTGCAGGTGGCACGTGGCTGCTGTACTGGATGATGCCGCTCTGAAGTCTGGATTCTTAACCACTGTGCTCTCCTGCCTGCCTGTGTCTGGCACAGTGCTAGACACTGAGGACACAAAGATGGACCAGCCACAGTTCCTTCAAGAAGCCACAGTTTGTCAGGGGACACACACAGGAGCAGAGGCAGAGGAGGCAAGGAAGTCAGGTCAGAAGGACTTGGTGGCCACACGTGGTGGAGACTGAGCAGGTCTGACCCCTGGTTTCTGGTGGGAATACTGGGGAGACAGTGGGGCCAGAGAGCAGGTGGAGGGAAGATGCTGGGTTTGGATTCTCCCTGTAAGCAGGGACGTGAGGGACCTGGATGGATGGGGCTCAGTATAGCTTTGGAGCGGGGCAGGGCTGAAGGTATAGAACAGGCAGAGTCTCTGCATCCTGCCCTTCTTGGAAGACAAGGCACACACAGGATGTGGTCACATGCAGTTAGGTAAAAGGAAGAAACTGTGCTGGAGATTTAGGATTAAGGAGACTATATTTTAAGGGGATAACAAATCAACTGTATGAGCTCATTTAATCTGTGTTAACAGCTTTAGGGAGTAGAAAGTTGAGGCCCAGAGAGGTCAAGTGGTTTGTCCTAAGGCACACAGCCAGTTAGCAATCACACTGAAGCAAGAATCTGAGTCTCCTGATTTTAACTCCAGTGTCCATCCATCCAGCCAGCCAGCAGCTACTTACTGAGCACTTACTACATGCAATGCACTGGGCACGGGGATTCATGGTCAAGTTACCATGTGCCGTGTCCAGGATGTAAAGAAAAGGAAGGGCCTGGCAGCAAGGAGGGGGTCATAGCACAAACGAGACTGGTGGTGGGAGCTAGCATGTGAACAACTCCCGCCTGGAAGCAGGAAAGCTGGGCTTGTGAGCTCACGGTGTGGCCTCACCTCCCTGCCCTCCTCTGTGCAGCAGGGAGACTGCACTGGAACTGCCCTTCCCCCCTCCCCGCTGGGCCTTGGGGTCCCCTCACAGCTGGCCAGCCACACAGGTGCCCAAGCCCTGGCCTGGGGCATCGTTCCTTCTAGGAATAGGGATGAGCCAGGCTTGGGAAGCAGCAGCCTGTGTGGCCTCTGAGGACACTGGGAGCAGAAGAGGATGGTGGGAGGCTCAACCCCAGTCTTAAAATCCACGGGCATCCTCGCCCTCCCACCTCACCGTCGCTGCACCTGTTTCACTCATGAGGAAGTCCAGGCGCACCCGGCCACACTCCAGGCAAAGCACGTCACCCTCACAAGGGGCGACGTCGCCTTCCAGGTTTGCCGGATTCAGGGGAAAAAGCACAGGGCACCCAGTTAAATTGGAATCTCAGATAAACAGCAAATAACTCTTTAGTAGAAAGATGTGCCATTCAATGTGTTGGGCCCAACAAGTGAATGAAAGAACCTCCCAAGCTCCTGGGCTTCAGATGCAAGAGAGGCCTTCC
>CM052441.1:117030086-117053961 GCA_028533085.1 Varecia variegata
ATCACGTGGTGCCGCGTAGCTGCTGCCCCCACACAGGGGGTGTGCTCTCCCGTTAGCCCCAACCTCACCTCTCCCTATCATGCGTCCCTCGGTTTTCTTACACCTGACCTTCCTGTGGGACTTCAGGTTTCTATCTCATAACCTGGCCAGAGGCTCCTCTGTCCTGTGATTCTGAGTCCTGAAAATGAAAAAGTAAAAATATGAAGGAGATGATTGGCTAGTGGGTTCCAAGTCCATCATTCTTTACAAGAAAAACACAATGTTCTTCAGTTTTCTGCCTTCCGAGGGCGGGAAGTATCTTTCCTGCCCCCAGCTCCCTCAGAAGATGGTGAAAAAAGGTGAGTTCATAAAATATTCAGAATAATGACAAGTGTTGGGACACTGAAGTGTCACATTGCACAAAGGTCAGGGAAGAGTGATTGGGGAGGTGGAGAGAGGGGCCCGTTGCCCACCCACTCTGAAGCCGCAACCACGCTGAGCTTCCCTCTCATGGTACCCAGGTCTGGCTCCCAGCTTAGTGCCCTTTCCTGATCAGCACCTGGGACAGCTCCAGCCACAGCCCAGGATCCTCCCTGCTGCTAACCGGGCTCGGCCACTTCCGGGCCTGCCCACCTCCCAGCCGCACCCCACCCCACCCCACCGCACCCCCCATTCCTTGTGCTCCGGCAACGTAGGCCTTGTGTCCACCCCTCACGCTTGCCAAGCTCTCCTGCCAAGCTCTCCTCCGTCTCGGGGCACTTCTGCTTCCATCCCCTGGAAGTTTTATCCTCTTACTTTTTACTGGGCTAACTCCTGCTCATTCTTCCTATCTCAGCTTCCACGTCACTTCCTCAAGGACGGCTGCCCCAAGCTTACAGTCCAAATTAAATCTCTGTATAATGCTACCCCATAGCACCTCCCCGCTTTCCTTCACAGCACAGATTGTGGCTGTCATGACGTAGATGTTTGTGTGATTATTAATCAATGTCTCCTTCTGCATTAGAACAGGAGCCCCAGGAGGCAGGGCTCAGGGCTGGTTGTTCACCACTGTGTATCCAGGGCCCAACATCAGACCAGGTTACATAGTTGCTGAATGGATAAATCACTGAGCCCCTTCTGAATGCAGGAACTGCACTAAAATATAGCCCCTCTCCTAGAGTGGTTTGTGGATCCTTGGCTAGTTAAACTCCAGTTTCACTGGAGTTAAAAATAATCCAATCCCCCCCCATTAAAAATAAAAAGTTGAATGAAGATTCTAAAGCGTAAAATCATTCCATTGGGTGGCAGAGCCAGGGGTAGAGCTCAGCTCCTCAGCTTCCCAGTCCAGCCTCCTCTCACTGTGGCCTCCTCCCCCTGTGGTTCTGTTATTTTATCTGCCTGTTAATGGCCACACACATACTCTTCCATTATCCCATCAGCCCTGCTTGGGCATTGCTACTGCTGGCATTTAACCCCCTGGGGTTTCTGTTTGCTCTGGCTCTACCCCATTGCTGCTTTTCCTGAGAGCCAATCTGAGCCTCCTAGCAGCTCTGAGTGTGGACTTGGACGAGCAGGAAGATTCCACACTGCTGCTTTGGTCTTTTGTTTCTGCAAAGCAAACCCTTCCCCTGCTGGGAAACTCATCATCACCAAACATCAGCCTCAAGCTGAGTTCCACTTAGCTGTTTGCAAATGGCAGTGGGGCAGGGTGGGGGGAGTGAAAGGCCTGTAGACCAGGGAGGGGGCACAGGGGGCTTGGGAGAAGACAGAAAGGTGGGAGGACTGTGGAGGAGGCAGATGAGGTTTGTGATGAAGACTGCCTGACTGTGAGGCAGAATGCCCCAAGGGTACAGGTCTGCCCTGCCTGCAATCACATCCCTAGATTGGCCATGTTCTGATCACAAGCATGGACGTCGGCCAGCAGAGGCGTTGGCACAATTCCCACGGTACATCCAGGCAGCTCTCAGTCTTCCACCCGTGGATTCATTCTCTCACCAGCTGAGAGTCCCTTGGAATTCACCTTACCTCTATGAGCCTCGCTTTACTCATCCTGAAAATGGGAACACTTGCAAAGTTGCTGTCAGTATGTAATGAGATCATTCGTCTACACACCCTGTGAGGGCTGCACGCTCACAAGATATGTGACAAATCTGCTCTCCTCGCTGCAGCAAGTACCTGGCCTCACTTGCTCCTGACTTTGACCACAACTTGCCCCAAAGCATGGTTGGTCCAGGACTACCAGAGAGGCCATCTGGGAGGCCAACATGGGATGGGGTAGGCAGTGGCCGTGCTGGCACTCCGTGTCCCCATCTATCCCCGTGCCTCCTCCAGCCCACGCCTTCCCTCCTTGCTCATTCCAGTCACCAGCGCTCTCCGAATTGCAGGCAAAGTAATTTATTCCGCGGTCTGAGCATCTTCTGCTCCCCCCTGCTGCCGTCTCTGTCTTAGTCCCCCCCCCACCCCGTGAACATGAAGACAAAATACCCATAGATGAGATGAAAAGGATGGAGAAAAAAGGACGGAACAGAAGAAGGGGACAGAGTCCCCCCACTGTCTCAGCCTCCCTAATTGAATGACTCTCCTACCTGACTCTCCTGTCGGCTCCCATGTTCCTTCATTCCCTCTGACGGCCCTTGAAATCATCTCCCCCATCTCATCAAATCCCTCCCCCTTCCTCCCGCTTGTTCTCTAAGCCGCAGATTACTTTTTCATAAAATTCAATTTCTAGCCATTCTCATTACTTACTCACTTAATGCGGTGGGCTGGGGGGAGGGGAGAGGAGGACGGCGGGGAGGGGGATATGGTGTCTGTGCAGCACTTATCCGTCCTAGTTACGGAGGCCCCTCGCTGGGGTGTATTAGAGTCTGATACAGCCAGATAATGGACTTCTGTCCCCACACAGGGAGCTGGCATTGGTGCATTTGGGTAGTGCCGCATCGTGTCGGAGGGTGGCAAGACTCACAATTGTCTTCAGTGACTCCTCTCTTGCTGGGAAGAGCCCCCTGGGAAAGCTGTTTGTTCGACAAATATTTACTGAGTGCCTTTTCCAGACCCGGCACTCCACTAGGTGCTGGGAGTGTAGCCACCATCAGAGGGGTCCCTCACCCAGGCCCCCAGTGGTCAGGGAAGAAGTGGCATAGATAAAAATTCGACTAGGAATTATAGAAGCTCAAAGGAGAAGACAAGCATCTTAATCTGGCTTCCCCTTAAAACACAGCCTGAAACAAGGTCTTGGGGGCAGATCATTTACTTGGGAGATGGTCCCAGGAAGCCAGAGGAAGGGAACAGGGGGAGGGTGACAGGGAAGGAGAGAAAAGCAGTAAAGGGCAGGTTATTGAGCTCGTTGCTTCTGTGGAAAACTCAGGCCTCTCTGGATAACCACATAGAATTTCCATGCTGTTCTGAGATGACGCTTCTGTGGGATCCCATGCTGGTCAGTCACGTTTGGACACCTCCAAGAGTCATACCAGCAGAGCACTGCAAACAGGAATGACAAACAAGTCACCCCTTTGAGGGAAGGAGGCTGGAGCACTAGCCTCTGACTCCTGTCCCCATTGTCTGAGGGTTACCCTCAGAGCTACTCATTTTCCTGCACTTCCCTGCTGCCCCTGTGCAGGCTGAACAGCCTTCTCAGACTTCAGAGCAGGCCCCGAGTCAGAGAAGCAAAGAAACACCATTCTGCACGCGTGAAATGAGATGCTGGCAGCATGGCCAGAGCTGCCTCCCACAGTTGCACCACAGTCAGGTCACCGAAGGGAAAGTGGCTTTGGGTACACAAAGTGTCTGCTACAGTCCACCCCTTGTAGTGCTCAGATCTGCATGGGACCCAAAATAAGTTCACTCTGTCACTGAATTTTCAAGGAATGGTAGGCTCTTCTCTCTAATTTTTAAAAAATTCTCCCGACTGGAAGGTTAGTGGGTCAACATGCAGTGCCAACAGCTACAGCTGGTCCTAGGCTACACCTGACATTCGGAAACTATACCTCTTACCACTCACTCTCTGTCCCTTCACCCTCAGCCAGTACTTCAGCCAGCCTGGGTCGCTTGCTCAGTGGGGTCACCCAGACGACCCCCTGAGGGGTGTAAGCCCTTGGCTTCCTGGGCCTCATCATGTTTCGTTGCACATTCACTATTGTCATCAGGTATGGAAACATCAAGAGACGTCCCAGCAAACCCCCTAAGTTGCAGATGGAGTCTTGCTACCCTCATTAGGTAGCAGAAACCCCAGCTCTTAATGAAATTCATGGTCAATTTCTCCCCCCTATTTCACTGCCACGAAGAATCCAAGGTGACCAGGCAGCACTCAGGGTCACTCACAGAAGAACCCTGCAGAATCTCCCAGTGGCAGTGTTCCCTGCAGGGGAAGCTGCCCTCCACCAGAACTGGGAAAACAGAAAGCACATACTCTCCCCGAGGGTTACC
Source organism: Varecia variegata (assembly GCA_028533085.1). Taxonomy (NCBI): domain Eukaryota; kingdom Metazoa; phylum Chordata; class Mammalia; order Primates; family Lemuridae; genus Varecia; species Varecia variegata. Next base: position 117,034,467 of record CM052441.1, read on the forward strand.
AGAAGTGATGGTCAGTAGATCCAACCCTACTTTCCTCCCTTGTTCCCCAGACATGTATATTCTAGCTACTGGGGACACAGCACCATATATTAACCATTGATTCAATGCATATGTCACATCCTGGAGGTCAGTGGCACACACTGACATCTTCTCCGAGCCTTTAATAGGCTACTCCAGTGTTCTATAGGGCCAGCTGCTCCCAGGTGGTGCAGGGTATAGCGGGACCTGTGAATTACATGTCTCATGGCTGTGTTGGCCTCCTTTACCGTGAAATAAATCTCTGGGTCTGAGATGATGTCTCTGCGGGATCCCATGCTGGTAAATCAGTCATGCTCTGACACCTCCAGTAGTCACACTAGGAGAGCACTGCAAACAAGAGCAACAAATCAAATCCAAGGAGGATGGAGGCCAAAGAGGTGAATTGAATAGAGATGTGATGGAGACAACCACCCTGCATCTCTTAGATCTTCGAGGGTGGCACTAATCCCTGCCATTCTACCTGGATAGCTTTTGACTTTCTATCTTGGCTGGAGAGAGGGAAAGTTTCAAGAGATTCCATTTAGCTCTTCCTACCATAAAAACTTTTACACCACAGGTAAGGGCACAAGTATGAGGATTCTGCCAACCTAAGTACACCTATGCCAGTAATGCACACAAGGGTTGGAGAAATTACAGCAAGAACAGCCCGTGGACTATTAGAGGCACTGTAAAGGGAACACAGGGTAGGGCTCTATTTATCACCTGGCCTTCACATGCCCACCGTCTCACCGGGGAACTTTGGTGGCATTACAGGTGAGATCCCCTAGAATCAATGATAGTGAGACCTTGTATTCAACAGCCCTCAAAAGGTCTGGGTGGTCCCCTTTCTTTGGGGAATGGCTAAGGGTCCCTTTGTTGCAGGAGTCAGGGAATATTTATTGTATATGCTGTAGTGGCATTGCACATTCTCCCTCAAGAGCACCTGGTTTTCCATCAGCTGATGGGCTCTGAGTCTGAGAACTAGCTCAGACCTGGAAAGTGGATGAGGACGCATGGTTTTCCATTGCATTCCATTCCATTGCAGGGGCCGATACAAGCCATTAAATAGCCAGTTTTTTTTTATTTTTGGTGGTTATGCTACTCATGGAATCCCCTAGTTGGCCACCTATGTATCTAGTCCCTGGGGCACCAGAGTGTGTTATCCATCACAATAGCTCCCTGTGTGTCAAGGCAAACTGGTGACCACTCTGGTCTTGCTTCCTACGATGTTAGTTATGTCCACCTGGCCTCTCATGGGTAAGGCCACCACCAGACCTCTGCCGGTCCAAAATCTTCTCATCCACATTGACATAAGGAAACTCAGTTCCATGGCTGCATGTCCCATTGGCCCTGGCCTACAAGGACAGCCACCACTGAGCTCATCACTGAAGCTGAAATCTCCCTCACTGGAGCATCCCTCACTCTAATGGTGAGAGTGTCCTACTGGCCTTCCCAGGGTACACCGATTGATGTGGCAGTTTTCCTGGTTTCATGTAATAAAATCCATTCTAATACCCCACTTCTCTGACAGTTTGGATGTCTCCAAGGAGCCGTCCCAGCAGCATAGTACGGCTCCAGGAGTCCCCACCAGAACATTAAATCCCGAGTCTTGGGGCAGTGTCCCCATGTCAATAAAGCTATTGTACCTAGTGTATGTTCCACCCCACCCCAAGTCCAACTCCTCAAATTCCACTCCTATATGTATTTCCCAGCTCCTGCTGCCCTGTAGCAGCCAGGGCCTCCTACCACTCTTTCCGTGATATGCCATTTCCTTCCATAACAGTACTCTACTTCTTCTTTTGAGCTATGCTAAGACCTGACCCTAGTTATTAATCTAGATGGTAGGTGAGGACTGAGCTTGAGGCTGGACAAGCATCATCTTGCAAGGCAGCCACCTCAGGAGAGGTTTCTGCATGGTTTCCAGGCAAGGAGAGACCGATTGCTGTTGCCGGCCACGAGGGTTCGGTGTTCTCAGGCACAGCCATCCAAACACCCCCAGCTCATATTTCAGGGTCCCACTCCTTCTCTGAAAGGGCCCTGGGGAGGCCAAGGTGGAAGAATTGCTTGAGGCCAGGAGTTCGAGACCCCATCTCTACAAAAAATTTAAAAATTAGTCAGATGTGGTGGCACACACCTGTAGTCCCAGCTACTCAGGAGGCTGAGGCAGGAGGATTGCTTGAGCCCAAGAGTTTGAGGTTGCAGTGAGCTACAATGATGCCATTACACTTGCCTGTGTGACAGAGCAAGATACTGTCTCAAAAAATACATATATATGTAAATTAATAGCCTGTTAATCAAAATTTATCAGAGAAATTACAGCATTGATTTTAGAGGCAAAGAAGCATACTTAGAGTAAATATATTTTAATTTTTTATTCAAACCTGTTTATATCTACCCTTCCTTATTTGAAAAGAGATTGAATGTCATCATTAAGTAGGTAGAAAATCAGTTTGTATCAATCTATTTGAACTCAGTAAAATTTTTCACCTTGCAATAAAAAATAAATAAAAGAGACCTGAACAGAGCCTAGAGACCTGTTAAGGTTAAGGCCCATTCAGTCTTCTTTGCAGTTCTGCCTGCCTTACCATTAACTCCCGGCCTTGGTTTTCAGCATCACCTGTCCTCTAACTGTACCGCACCCAATCCACCAAGTGACAGTCTCAGGAACTGAGATGCTTCAGTGCAGCAGAGGCTGTCACAGCCCACGCTAGCCACCGCAATGGAGTCCTTACTGAGATCTATCTGACCGGCAAGTGATCCCGTTCCAGAATCCCATGCTGGAGATGAACTTTCTGGGGTGACTTCCGTACTGGCTGCCACAGGTGGCATCCTCCCCAAAGCAGCACCTGCAACAAGGTCTCAGGTGCAGGGGGTTGACTTGGGAGACGGTCCTAGGAAGCCAGAGTAAGGGGGTAGGGACAGTGAGACAAGGAAGGAGAAAACCCAGCAGGGGTACACGGTTGAGCCGGCTACTCTGTGGGCAGCTGGAGCTCAGCCCTGCCGCCGGCCTCTGCAGAACCAAGCAGAATGCACCCTAGGGCTGTTTCTCGAGGGACAGAGGAGGAAGACATTCGTTTGCTGACGCCTCTCCGCCATCAGTACCCCCGCAGGTGGAAACTACCCTCCCTTCCCCACTGGGCCTGTGTGTGGGCTCAGTGACTTTCCACAGCTTCGGAGAAAACCAGGGAGACAATATAGCCCGTGTTTGAGAGGGGACAATAATGGAATGCTTGGAAGGGTCCATGACAACTATGCTGGAACCAGACGGGCCGAAAGGGTGTGGCACAGAGCAAAACACCATCTCCTGCGAAGAACGTTTCTGACAGCAGGAACAGCATGTGCGAAAGCCAGAGAGAGGGGACAGTGAGAGTATAAGGGGGAGGAGGGGACACTTGAGGCAAAAGAGGTAGGGTCTGATCATAAAGAATCTTGCAGGCCATATGAAGATTTTGAATTTTGCCCTGAGAGAATCTGAGAGCCACTGAAGGGTTTTAAGCCAGGGAGTGAAGTGACGGTGAATTTATTTAGCTTTGTAAGTAGAAGCCACTAATTTTCACCCTGCATCATCACTCCCCATCTTCCTCAATGTCTTTCATCTTTCAAGGGGCACATGACTGCAGCCTAAGTCTACGTCACATCTAGGAGTGGCCACGTGACTCAGTCTTGGCCAGTGGGATGTGCGTGAGAGTGGTGGATACTATCCATGAAGTAGTCCTCAATGGAGTATCCCCATTCCTGCTGGCTGGACTGCAGATGTGATAGCTGGAGCTGCAGTAGCCCTCTCAGCCCATGAGGTGGCAAGGTAAAAATGGCAAGGGATTAAAATACAAAGGAGCTTCAGTGCCTGACAACACTGTGGAGCAGAGCCACCGTGCCAGCCCTGCAGACTTTTCCGTGTACTTTTGAGTCTCTGTTACTCACAGTGTAACCTAATTCTAACCAACACAGGGCTCCAGAGTGAATGCTGACACATCAGCTAGAAAGTTATTACGGGCAAAGAATCCAGGCAAAGGGTAATGGTAGTTTGGACTGGCAGTGGAGATTGAGTGAAATGAGTGGACTAGAGGTTAAATCTATGGTTTGGGGTTTGTGGGGGTGTATCTGGGGGTGTGAGAGAAGGAGCTGTAGGGATGCCCCAGTTCCAGGCATGAGCAAAGAGGCAGTGGCAGGACCTAGGTTGGGTATGTAGATTAGGTGAGCATATACTCTGTTCCCTTGGTCCTAAGTAGGGACTGAGATACCTAGTTTCAGCCTCCAAGGGCACCTGCACCCATGAAGGAGACCTTGAACTAGCTTCCAAAAGAACCTCTAGACTTAGCTCTTTGGTAAACCTTCTTGGATGATTCCTGCATCCCCACCCCCAACCAGGGGTGGGGAACCCGTGGCCTTCTAATTTCGAGATTGTTCTTTTTTAAGCACCAAAGGAGGCAAGAAATGCTTCATCTTTCTCTGCTGCACCCATTTTAATAAAGGGTTTTGTTATGTGACATTTGGATTCAGTCAAGGGGCCACACTGGGGCATCTGGAGGGCCACATGTGGCCCTGGGGCCACAGGTTCCCCACCCCGCAGGAGCTCTTGATATGACCAATATCTATTTTTAGTGTTTCCTACAGAGCTCAGAAGATTTCACAGAGCACCACCTCTATGCTCTGTGTGTGATGGATAGACGGCTTGGTTGGGGGCAGAGTTAACTCAGGCACTGGGCTAGACACTATGGATAGAAGTGAGAATCAAATTATCTCCACCCTCAGGCAGCTCACAGCAAAGAAGTTAAATTAGTAAACAAATATCGTCAGCACCATGGGCATCCATCCAGTGACCGTGTGTTCTGGGTGCATCATTTCCCCAAGGAAGGTGGTTGTCCTTGCCTGGGATACTGAAGTCATCGCAGATAAGGGGGCATCTGGACCCCCCAGGTTTTGAAGACCAGATGAGGGCAGACATTCCTGGCAAAGGTACTCACCTGTACAAAGACATTTAGGGATGAATCAGTGTCATGATTTCAGAAAATTGTTAGCAGTTGGGTATTAATGGAATGGAAAGCTTTCATGGTTTTTTGGCAGAAGAGGGATTGGAAACTCAAGACGCAGGTGGGGGCCACGACAAAGGGAACATTGCGAGCCACACTAAGTGTTTTTTGTTTGTTTGTTTGTTTGTTTGTTTTGAGACACAGTCTCACTCTGTTGCCCGGGCTAGCATGCCGTGGTGTCAGCCTGGCTCAGAGCAACCTCAAACTCCTGGGCTCAAGCCATCCTGCTGCCTCAGCCTCCCGAGTAGCTGGGACTACTGGTGTGTGCCACCACGCCCGGCTAATTTTTTCTATGTATTTTTAGTTGTTCAACTAATTTCTTTCTACTTTTAGTAGAGACGGGGTCTCGCTCTTGCTCAGGCTGGTCTCAAACTCCTGACCTCGAGAAGTCCTCCTGCCTCGGCCTCCCAGAGTGCTAGGATTACAGGCGTGAGCCACCGTGCCTGGCCAGTGGTGTGTGTTGCAGGTACGGGCAACAGAGAAGATAGGGATGAAGAGCTTTAGTCAGGAGAGTGATGAGACATCTGACAAATAACTGTGATCACTGCTAACATTTATTGAGCACTTTCTTATGCGCCGAGACCAGTGCTAAACATTTGACCTACATAACCTCATTTACTCTCCACCCAGTAAGATGCATATTTTTAGTAGCCCAACTTTTTTAGATGAGGAAACTGATATCCAGCTACATTATGCAACTAGCCCAGGGTCACACAGCTAATAAGTAGTGCACCCAGGATTCTAACCAGAGAGGTGTGTCCCCAGAGCCCATGCCCTTAACCAAGATTTAGCTAATGCTAAAATTCCCTCTCATTGCTTATGTAATGAGATGTGTAATGAGATACATTACTTTGCAATTGTGCTTTAGGTCACTCCATGCATGGAGGTGGGGAGGAAGGAGAGGCAGGGTGTTTTGTACAAAAGGCGTTTTCAGTAAATATCTCTGACCAAGGGGGAAATTGAAGCATAAAGAAACATGGAATTCTAGGTGGCTAAAATGAAAATGCACTTTACAGAAAATATGGTCCAACTCTCTTATATTTCCAGGGAGTAAACTGAGGCTCTGAAAAGGGGTCACACAGATAGGTGGTGGCAGGGTCTGACTCTGGGGCCTGACTCTTGATATTTTTCTTGCACTATCAGGGCAATTTAGCAACGTCCCCGGAGTCTATTCCTCAGCTCTCTGCATAGCACTATCTTTCTTGAGGTACTGGCAAACTGCACTCACTCCCTGGAAGTAAGAGAACAGCTTTGTTCTTTTTCTTTTTAACAGCAGAGGTCCCAGAAACAAAGCCAGCATTGGCCCCGAGAAACTCGATGCACACGTTGCAAAGTCTGAGCCGCAGGGAGTCAGTTGAAGGAAAAGCAAAACTTTCCCCAAAGCCATTGTTATGGGGAGGACTTTGCCTACAAAAGAAAAAAAAAAAGATGAACGGGTCAAATAAAGAGCTCCAGCCCAAGTCCCCAGATCCCAAAGTGGGATCAAATGAGCCTGCCCTGAGCAGAAACCGCCCACCTCCACGGTCAAGGCAAAATCCAAGCAGACAGGCGCCAGGGGTACCAGAGAGCAAACTGAGCGGGGCCTCTGCAGCCACCCGGGCCATCTCTCCATCACACACAGATCATCATCGTCGTCATCATCATCATCATCTTCACCCCCCCATCGCCCCACAGGGTGCCCAGGACCTTTCTAGTGTCTTCGACGTGAAACATATTTAAGATGCAAGACAACAGAATGATGCCAATGCCTGGAAAGGGTGCCAAATGTGGGCTTCTTGCTCCTCCCTTGACATACTGTGACTAAGTTTGTTAAATGCCTGCTCTCTGAAAGGGCAGCCGATGCTATGGTGTAGAGGAAAGAACACTGGACTGAGACGCAGAAGGTTCTGGTCCTCTTAGCATTTGCTGTGTGACCTTGGGCTTCTTATTTTCCCTTTCCAAGCCCCAGTTTGCTGATCTGAAAAAAAGAAATGAAGGCTCTTTCCAGTCCTAGCATCTCATTGAACATGACGGGGCAGCCTTGTCACTGTCCCCTCCCTGCCCTCGCCCTTGCTGTTCCATCTACCGGAAACGCCCCTCCCCAGCTCCCTGCCACCAATCCAAATCAAAGCCCAGTTTTCTCGAGGAACTTCTCCCTAGTTAATCCCACAACTCTATACTCCTTACTCCGGAGCCCTTCAGCAAGTCTGTGTTATTTCTCACGTACGTTGCCCTGAAACCCTTCGTGCGTGAGTAGATTATCTCTGCAACCGGACAGCGAGCTCCTCCAGGACAAGGACCCCAGCATCTGTTACCCGGTAGAAACTGTGCCCTCGAGTGTCCCTGTGCTCAATCAGTGTCTGGGTCATGCCACTCTACCCCTCCACTTCTGTTGGCTGAAGTTCAGGATCCTCGTTGTCTACACGATAATGTCATTCCTTTGCTCTGCAAATGTTTGTTGAACACCGTGTTACTTCGTGCTGGATACCGTGTTAGGTACTGGAGAGGCAGCAATGAGTCAGGCACAGCCCCTGGCTTCAAGGACCTCTCAGTCTGACATCCGAAGTCACTCGCAATTGGCCCAGCCTCATTCTCCCGTAGTCTCCCACCCAGACCTCCTTTTTCCCCCTTCTTGATGCTACTCGTCCCCCTTGCTGGGAACCCCACTCCACTCCTCACCCTCTTCATAAATCCTAGAGAATGAAGAAGAGAAAGAGACGAAGGAAGAGAGAAAAGAGGAAAAGAAGAAGGGATTGTCAGAAAACATAAATCCAGCCCAACCTTCAGGGGTGTGGGAAACTGCCAAACTCTATCCTGTTGGTTGGGATCTAGACACCTATTGTCCAGGGAGCAGGCCAGTGGTGGGGTCACCTAATGAAAGGTGCCTCCTTTCTCCTGGGCCACCCATCAGCTGCTCAGGCTGCTAACTCATGTCTTGTGCCTGTCGCTTCCCTGGAGTGCTGCACCTGAACCACAATGCACAGGTAAATGCTGGCTGAACCAGCGAGTAACAGAAGACCTGCCATCCCTGGTATTTTCCCTAATTGGATTAAGAACAAACCACGATTTCCTCCTTTTCTTCCTAAGGCATGCTACAGATCAGCGCTCTGACAACTAGATCCCAGCGCCTCCTACGCAGGAGCACAGGACGCCAGCGGGCTGCATCTGCAGGTGCCTCATCCTCTTTGGCCCAGCACCCCTGGCCTCTGCTCCCACCCGCTCCCCAGCCCTGCATCCGGGACATGTTCCCATGGATGAGAAGGATGAAGGCTCAGACTGCAAGGGACAGAAGAGAGGCATCGGGCTTCTCTTTGTGGAACATTCACTTCCCCAAGCAGCGCCCGCATCCCTGGGCTATCGGGGGGGCGGGGGGCAGATACCACCAACACCCCCTGCAGATGAATCCTTTTCTCGCTCCCGATTCCCAGCCAAACTTCATCCACAGCCACCAATACACTGTGGTGAGGGGTTGGATCTAAATCCTTCCCCATCCTATTAGGAGTTCCTGATAGGAAAGAATTGTAGCTCTCCCAAAATGTGCCAGCTTCCACGGGACAGAGGCTGAGACTCCTCTTGCATGGGACCTCTGTGAGTGGAGGGTTTTATCCCTTTTCAGACTGGGGCATCCCCATTGCCAGGCTCTACCTCCCCCATCAGACTGGGGGCTCTGCCAGGGAAAGGCCTATTCTCCCTCACAGGACAGAGGCTTCCCCAGGACAGGGCCTCCCAGGTCAGTGAAACAGATATGAACTATTTACTCAACCCCTGCTGTGTGCCAGATACTTCCTTGAACCAAGACCTGGTTCCGGCCATGAGGAGTTGCGAGTCCAAAGCAGCATCCCCCCAAGTAAGACCAGCAGCTGAGGTTGGGGTCCAGCTCTCCTGGTCCTAACAGCCAACTTAAGGAAGTAACCAAGAGATGGATGTATCCAGAAAAAGGCAGCGGTATCTGGCCCCTCTCTGCACTGGCTGGGCATGTCCTGTAACTTCAGCTTCTCAAATCATAAACTAGAAATAACAGAACCTACCTCGTGAGGGTTTTGTGAGGCTCCTGCAATATGACAGGTGGAGCCAGAATGTTGGGTGCTGACACCAGCCTGGGGACAGGGGGAGCCCGGACTTGCAGCACGAGCCCATTTCCTTGATTCTACCATTCCTGTCGTGGCTCGTTTCAAGATACCAGTGTGATGTCGCTGAGAACGGTGCTGGGAAGAGACGTGCCAAATTGGCTTTCAGGAGCTGGTAGGGGCCTGTCTCAGCACACCACCACTTAGGGTGTCCTAGATGCTCAGGAAATGGTGAGCTCTTGGTAGTACCTGGTCAGGCCATACCTAGCCCTCTTTGTCCTTTTTTTTTTTTTTTATATCTGAACATCACCCTTAAAAGGGACATGAACAAGCTGGAGCATTTTGGAGAAGGGTGACCTAAGGATGGTATGGTAGCCTGGGTGGGTCACCAAACTGGTCCCATTTCCTGTTGGGCACACCACCAGCCTGTTTTTGCAGCCTCCCTTGCAGTGAGAGCAGCCACGTGACTGAGCTCTGGCCAAAGGTGTGTGCACAAGAGTGCTGCATGTCACTTCCAGACATGACCCATGAAAACCTCCCAGGCAACCTCCACGTCCAACTTTCCCATTCACTGGCTCAGTGGAGAGGACAGAGCCCCCAGATGGAAGGAAACGTGAAATTACTGCACAGAAGGTCGCCCGCTGAATACCTGCCCTGGACTCTTACGTGCGTGAGATGCCAACTTCTGCTGAGTTAATGAAGCCGAGGTTTTCAGACGGTGTGTTACAGCGGTTAGCTTATCCCAGCGAGCACAAATGGACGCAAAACCCCATCACAGGACAAACGGCTGGGGAAGTGTCACCCTGGAGAAGGGAAGGTTCAGCAGAGAATATGGGGCATTGTCCTCAAATACTCTGTGTATCGTCCTGGGGCAGACTTGTCCTGTGCGACACCAGGGAGCAGCTCCAGGATCAATGGGAGGAAAGTTCCGGAGATACAGATCACAGCTGCACACACAGGAAGGAAGATGTTAGCAGAGCTGACAAGAGGTGGGATGGGCAACCCAGGAGACAGTGAGCATCTACCGCTAGCTGTGCAAACAGGCAGGAATATGCAGAAGCTACTGTCGCGCCAGCTAGCAGCTTGACGTCAGCTATGTATTGCACAAACACCTCCGAGACCTTAGATTCTATCATCTGTCATTTCCAACCAGGATGCTGCCTCCTCCCTCAGGCCAGGATGTCCCCAGGCCTGGGCTTGACTCTCCCCTGAGACTGCAAGCCCTCGGGGAAGAACCCCAGATCTCCTTCAGAACCTGCCCTGGCTCCTCCTGCCTCACCTCCCATCAAGGGCCCTGTGGTCAAATGCGGGACCAGGCTCAATGATTACTGGGAACGCTGGATTTGAGTCCCAAATTCTGCATTCCTGAGCAGGAGAAAGCGAGGAATGAACGGAGAAGCCTAAGTGCAGGGAGGCAGAGGCAGCGGACTGATCTGAAAAGCCACTGGAGACGGAGGAGAGGAGGGCAGCTGCTTCCCGGTGTCCAGCAAAGGCAGCGAGTGATCCCCAGTTCTCTCGGCTTTGTCCAAGAACGAAGGCTCAGCAGGGGTTTCAACAGCGTATTCTCAGGACAGAGGCCCTGGCTTGTCTCTCTGGAGGCTTTTTGATGTGAGAGTCTGGACCGTGTTCCATCAACATACACACCTGTGCACTCGAGTGCGTGCGTGTACACGCACATGCACACACAGACCTTTCCACCTCTGTTCTGGCCTCCAGAGAGAGGCCTGCTACCTCCTCAAATATTCCCCAAAGCCGAGCACCCACAAGCACCCTGAGATTTCCAGGAAACCTGGGGGCTGGGCCTGGGGGAGTGGCAGGGAAAATTGCAGAGAAACAGGCTTCAGGGCATTTTCCTGTAAGAGGCATTAAGATGTATTAAATCCTGACACCTCCCGCCCTGCCCACACCGGCCTCACCTCCACCCAGGCCTCCCCATCGCACGTACACCACATTAGGGCCAAATTGAATTAGAATAATTAACTTTTGGTCACACTTTTAATTTGGTGCAGGAAATAAGAGAGCTAATGGAGATTAAACAAGGCTCCGACTCCAGAGACCAGCGTGGAAGCTGCATGGGGAAGCCAGGGCTCTGGTGGGAAGGGAAAAACCCAGCCAGGGAAAAGAGGCTGAGGCAGATGCGTGGTGAGCCAGCCAGCATGTGTGTGCATGTATGTTGGTGCATGTGTTTATGCTGGTGTGTGTGTGCACTTACCATATATGAAAACATGCTGTGTCACGTAGGCACACATGTCCTCTGTGCATGTACACACATGTCTGAAGGTTTGCACACGAGTGTCTCTGTACGTGAGTATGAGTGTGCATGGATGTGCACACATTGCTTTAAATCCTAGGCAGGTAAAGCTACCTGATTGTTATGACTTAGAAGGCACCTTCATAAATATCTTCAAACCCAGTTCTCCCCACCTGCTAGAATCTCTTCTTCTACAGCATTTTCCCCGGGAAACTGCACATCTGCCCGCACTCCCCAGTGACGGGGTGCTCGCCACCGCTGACGCAGGCCTGTGGCACTCTGATCATCAGGAAGCACTTCCTTCCTTCAACAGTCACCCAGAGGCCTGGCTCTGCCTCTAGGGTCACACAGAAGCAGTCCAATCCTCCCCCACAGCAACCCCTGAAGACGGTGGCTGTTCCCTTCTGAGCAGTCGCCTCTCTGGATTCGAGCTCCCCTGACGCTCCTTGAGGAGGTCACATGACATAGAAGGTCAGCGAGTGGCACCTAACAATCACGTGCCACAGCAGGAGAGAGCCAGTTGGGATAGTGCTAATGCCAGAGGGTCCCCAGGGGTCACGTGCTCCGGCCACTGTCAAGTCAAACTTCACATGCATCAGAATCATCCGGTGGGATTGATTAAAATACAGATTCCCAGGCCCTTCCCCAGGAGCCCTGGTTCTTTGCATTCTTAACAAGCAGCAGGTGGCTCTGGTGCAGGGGCCCATGAGCCATCACTTGAGAAAAATGATACAGTCTAACCCAATCATTTTACAGATAGGGAAACTGAGGCCCAGAGAGGGGAAGAGATGCTCAGCGTGGGCTAGAACCCAGGCCAGAACCGGCGCCGTGTCTTCTACTCCCTGGTGCTCTTTCCTACCGTCAACCCCAGGAAGAAAAAACAGGGACAGCGTCCTCCACGCCCAGTGCCCTGAGGGACCCCATGCCCACCATCATCACGCAGGCATGCCCTGGTCTAGGAGGGACACACCCTTCCTTGAATCTGACATTTCCACCTGTTCTCACACTTATCTCTGGCCCGGGGGACAGTGAGAAAGAGACAGGACAGCCCAGGTCTGCTGAGTGAAGTGTCTGGGCCCCGGAGGAGATGAGATTCACGGAGGCCACTGCTGCCTTCGAGGGAAATTCCTACCAGCGAGTGAGAAACGGAGCAAGGTCAAGGCCGAGCCAGGCCAGGGGAGCCCAGACTGCAGTTTCCCATGTGAGAAGACGAGGCCGCACCACCCACTGAATCCGGTTACCTCCCACGGGGTCTGGCCACGTGCATCAGCCACGCTGACCTGCCCCAGTGCCCTCTGCTCCTACATGGGGACCAGAGAGAAGTGAGGGCCCGAGATCACACAGCTTTTCAGGTCAACACCCAGGCTCCTGGCCCCTGGCCTGTGTCCTTCCTCCTGCACCACTCTCTTGCCTTGCTGGAGAAGCAGCCCGGCTGGAATCCTCTCTCACGACAAAGAAAGACACGTAACACATCTAGTGTCAGACCAGATCTTCTCCCTACGGAGTCAGGGCAAAACCCGAGTGCCCGGGAACAAATGGCTCACTTTCCCAGGGTCTCACTTGCCTAGTTTCCCCCAGCTCTCTCTGGGGCACGGAGGGAGGAGGATGAGCAGAGGAGGACAGGTACCAAGGAAATCTGACCATCTTAAAGTCGGGGAGCTATAGCCCAGGCACCACCCGCAGCTCCCTGTGGGTGTGGCCAGGACAGGTGCGCCTGTCCTAGCAGCCACCTTCCCTGTAGCTGTGATGGCTCATCCCTTACCCCTCCATGCCTTGGTGCCTCGTGTCCTTCTTCTCCTTCCACAGGCATCTTTCCCTCCTTCTCCCTTCCTGTCTTTGCCCTGGGATGAGCCTCAAAGGTGACTCCCGAGTGCTAGAAAAGGCATGTGATCGCGACGCTGGCCTCTAGGGCTCGAGGAGGCCTCCCGGGGAAAATCACTCCACTCCGGAGCCCTGACAGGTGCGTGGGGCTTGCCCAGGAGAGAGGACCGGGGAGGAGTGTTCCAGGTAGAAGAAACAGCTTGTGCCAGGCCCTGAGGCAGAGAGAGGCTTGAGTAAAGAGAGTCCCCACGTGGGGGGCCAGAGAGTCGGGCACTGGCCTGACAGTGCAGACCCTTGCATGCCGTGGGAGGGGTTTTGGGTTTTATCCTGAGAGTGTCTGGAAGCAAATGAAAGGTTTGATACAAGGGAGGGAAGGGAGCAGATTTGCGTCTTGAACTGCGCACTCTGGCTGCAGCCAGGAGAATGTAGACACCGGAGACCTGTCAGGAGGTGTTGACAGCCGTCTTGCAGGGAGACCATGGCAGCCTGGACCCTGGCGGTGGCGAGGAGACAAAGAGGAACGGAGGGAACCAGATGCCATAGACTTAGGAGGAGCCGCAGCCCTGGGGTCCCTTAGATGGGGGGACGAGGACGGGTACCCAAGGGAGGCACCAGGCCGCGGGGCACAGGAGGGGCATCGCAGGCAGGCAGCCTCTGTCTGGACACTGAAGCCCCCGCTCTCTGCATGAGCTCTGTCAAGCTCCTTAACCACTGTGAGCCTCAGGGGCCTTGTCTATAAAAAGAGAAAAATACCGCATAAGCTGGTGTGATGATTTAAATTAAATTGTATTGGTATGAACAGTGCTCGGCACCTAATAGGTACTTAACAAAATGACTTTCCGCGGCCTCCCTCCTACGTCTAACTAAGAAGCTCGCCTTGCAGGTCCGGCCCTTTCTTCCCTCTGGGGCTCACTGTGCGGAGGTGAAGGTCACCTGTCCCCGCAACCCCCACACTTTCTGCCAAGTACGATTCTCTGTGAGAGCAGAAACTGAGCTTTGTCATCTTGTCCCCTTCCAGAACCGCACTAATGTGGAAAAACTTGTCCCTTGCCTGAGCTCCTGCCCACTTCACACCAGGATCCAGCAACCATCAGAGCAATCGAGTTAAGACGTAAGGTCATGTCGCTGTCTGCTCTGAATGCCCAGCAGTCTCGCTTGAAATAAAAGCCACAGTTGTGCCTGTGGCCCACATGGCCCGATCTGCTCTGCTCCTCCTTGTCTCTGTCCTTATCACCTCCCACTCTCCCCTGCGTCCTTTCTGCCTCAGTCACACCTCCTTGCTGTGCCTCACACCTGCCAGGCCTGCGCCTGCCCCAGGGCCTTTGCATGTGCACAAATATTCTGTGTCTTCCTTGGCTTCCTCCCCTCCTGAGCTCTTTACTCAGATGGCGCCTGCCAGGTAAGGCCTTCCCCAGCTACCATCTTCAAATCGCACCACTGGCTCACCCAATCTCCTCTATCCTTTACTTTTCTCTCCATAACACTCATCATCATTAATAATGCTACATATCTTATTTATTTATTTTGTTTTTTTTTTTTGTCTCCCCACTCTAATATATAAAATTCCTTGAGAGCAGAGAATTTTATCAGTTTTGTTCATTGCTCTATTCCTCAATACCTGGAACAGTTGCCTGGCACATATTGAATATCTGAAAAATGAATAAGAGGGAGAGAGGGAGGGAAGAAGGGAGGGAGAGAGGAAGTTTCTTCTTCCTAAAGTCCCTGGTTGCCATCTGCGGCGCTGGGCATCTCATTTCATGTAAAGGCAGGGGTCGATTTGTGGCCATGGTTTTAGATGAATAAGATGCTCAAAATTCAACACTCACTGCAACAAGCATTCGCACTCACGAAAGGGAGGAGGCAAGTTTCCAACCAGGGAAACCCCCCTGCAAAAGGCTGGCATGAGTCACAAACTCCCCAGTGCCAGCCACTCCGACCCCAGGGTGAGAGGCCGTACTAGGCACAGAATCCAGGGCATCTTAACATGCTCCGGCTCCTGGGGCCACCCAGAGGAGGTACTCAGTGCTGCTGAGACGCCCCAGAGCAAGAAGGGCAAGCTCCCTGCCAGGCCAGTCCAGGTGCAAACACCACCCTGCCCTGGCAGCTGGGGGCTCAGGAACCCACCGGACGTCCCCGAGCCTCCAGGAGCCCCCACTGAAGGCGTCCTTTCTTCCTCACGGGGTCTGGAGAAGCTCAAGTGTGTGTGAAAATGTAAACTGCACAGTCAGTCTCTGAACTGTCCCCCACCCAAACCGATTATTTCATGATTCTGAGAACAAAGTTTAATCTCTAAATTTTGCAAAAGGAAAACTCATCTCGCTGGACCCTCTGTTTGCTTTACGTCTATCTTTGTGTCTCTCTTTCCTTTTTCTCAATTCAATTTCCCTGTCTGTCTAACTCGGCCTCCTTCGTGTCTGTGTGCGTGTGTGTGTCTGTGTGCGTATGTGTGTGTGTGTGTGTGTGTGTGCGCGCGCTCATGCAGGCACCTGCGTCCGTGTCCTCCCTCCTCTCTGTCACTCGTATCTCTCTGTCTCTGCTTCCTTCTTTCTCTGCCTCGCTCTGTATATCTGTGCATGTCTCAGACTTGCTTTCTGTCTGTTTTCCTCTTTCTCCTCTCTCTCTTCTCAGTTTCTCTGTTTTTTCTCCTCTCTCTGCCTCACTGTGTGTCTCTACGTGACTGTTTCTCTGTGTCCTACCATCTCTCTCTCCCCGTCTCTCACCTTCCCTTTCTGTCTCTGTCTGAATCTGTGTGTGTATCTCTCTCTCTCCTCCCCTCCTTCCCTAGCTCACTCGCCTAATTGCTCCTGTCTCTGCAGATCGCCGTGCGGATTTACGGCACACACAGGCAGGGGTGGCAGCAGCCCATCTGAAAGGCTGCTGGCAGACGTAAGAACCTAATGCTGCACCAGCCTGCAGGAAAATGAGCTGTGATCCTGCCGAGGGCTTCTGTGCTCAGGGCAGCCCGGACCTTCTTCCTTCTCCTCCTGAAAAGGAGAGGTGACCCTCTAGACAGCCCCCTGGTGCCCCCTTTGCATCACATGTGACGGGTCTGAGGCTCCCAGGGAGTCAGATTCACAATCGAGCTTCACTTCTAACTAACATAGCCGAGACGGCGCTGGACCCGCAGTGGGGATACCTGCATTCTCGAGGGCTTCAGTAGATCGCGGTCCCACTCTCTGGGCCTCTGTTTCCACATCTGGAAAATGGCTCCAACACTCTAGGAGTCTAAGGAACCTGGGGCATCCTGCTGTAGGGGAATCAAGTGACCCGTGTCGCACCTGGGAAAACCGATCAGAGCTCTAGCAGATGGCGTCGAGGCCAACAGAAGCGCCTAGACACAGAGGGAAGGTGCCGAGTGACTCAGTGGCCACAGGGGTGGAGAGTGGGCTCCATGAGGAGGCAGCAGGGGAGGCTTCTCCTCCCTGCGGCTGGGGGCCGGGATCCCACCACGACGGCTTCCTTCCCCCATGCCCGTGGCCCCACACAGCTGATGGGGTCTGAGAGGCCCCAGGTCCTCACTCAGGCAGCAGCAGTGGGGCCAGAGAGAAAGTGGGAGGGGCTGTGGAGAACAGGCCACCGGAAGGAAGGCAGGGGGAGAAATAAACATCAATTGAGCACCTGCTCCGTGGCTTGCTCTGTGCAAAGTGCCGGAATGGAGCCTTGCTCAGAGAGGTTAAAAACCTGGCTGCGGTTGGAGCCCACATCGGCTGGGCCCCTAAAACCTACGCTTTTTCTGCAGCCACAGAGACTGTTAAAGGGGGAGAAAAAAACCTCCAAAAAGGAGAGGAGAGGCAACTTGCAGACACAGTTTTCCAATGGTACATTTCCCCAGCATTCATCCTTATCTGTGAAGAAATGTGGCGGGGGCGGAGGGCGGGGGCAGTGGATTTGTTTGGTCTGCAAAAGAGAATCTGGGATATATTTCGAGAGAGGAGCTAAGTTTCTGTTTTCAGGTACTTGAAGGGTTTACATCAGAGGAGGCAAAAAGATGTCATCTATTTCCACAAAATAGAGACAATGAACCTAGACTGTAGCAAGAGAGACTTGGAGCGGACCCAAGGGAGGACTTCCTACCCATCAAAGAATTGGTACACCAGCCTGAGCAAGAGTGAGACCCCGTCTCTACTAAAAAATAGAAAGAAATTATCTGGCCAACTAAAAATATATATAGAAAAAATTAGCTGGGCATGGTGGTGCATGCCTATAGTCCCAGCTACTCGGGAGGCTGAAGCAGGAGGATCGCTTGAGCCCAGGAGTTTGAGGTTGCTGTGAGCTAGGCTGACGCCACGGCACTCACTCTAGCCTGGGCAACAGAGCGAGACTCTGTCTCAAAAAAAAAAAAAAATTAAAAAAAAAAAAAGAATTGGTACAAGCTTGAGTTCGCCACTGAAAGTTACTTAAGTAAAAGAGGGGCTCCCTGACCAAAATCCTTTGGAAGAGTGCTAACTTGTGTGGGCACAGGGGATTAGGCCACATGACCCACTGGAGGCTCCTACAACTCTTGGGGTCTATCCTCCATGTGTAGGTAAACACACTGGCACACATATTGGCAGACACACACACACACGCGTAGAGGCTTGAACACCCGCGTTTCTCCACCTGCAGCTGGCTCGCCAGCCCCCACCCTCGACTCCCTCTGCGTGGCAGGGACTGCCAGGGGAGGGGCCCTCCCTGGGGGACAGTGGTGTCCCCACAGACAGGCAGGAAGCCAGAGCAGACATCGCTATCTCCGCATCGCTCCAGGCAGCCACCTCCCAGCCCTCTGCCTTTCAGGAAGCCAAGTCAGGAAATTAAGCGAGAGCCCAGACGCCTGCAGACACCTGCCTGGAAATTCAAACCTGGAGCAGGTGGGGGCTGGCTGGGGGGGAGCATGGAGTGTGATGACAAGGGCTTCCTGCAGGGGGCAGTAAGGGGCAGCGTCACAGATAACCAACCTGGGCGGCCTGGGAAGGGACCGCCAGGGACACAGCCAGCTTGTCCTGGGAGCAGAGTCCACCTAGCAGCAGGAGACCCCAGAGCAGGGGAGCCCTGGCCACAACTTGGTCCCCTGCAGCCCCCAGGGGATGCAGACAGAAGGGACAGAAACAATATGGAGGCCTCTCCTTGGAACCAGGGGCTGAAAAGAGGCTGCAGTCAGCACAGGTTTTAGCGCCACACCTAGGTTCACACCCACACGTTGTCACTTGCAAGTTCTGTGACCTTGTGTCTCTGTCGCCATCAATGAAATAGGCATAGTAATAGCAACCTGCATTAGTCACGGTAGGCCAACAGTCCTAACAAATAATCCTGGATATCTCAGCGGTTTGACACAATAAAGATATCTCTTCTTGTTTACCGTGTAATTTCTTCTTGTTTCCACTGGCCAGATCCAGGTAGCACGGTCCTCCTGCGGGGAGGCCAGGAAGTACAGTCCACGCGTGTCAAGAAGGAAACGGAACCAGGGTCTGGGAGCACATAGTCACGCCTCTCCCCACCAGCCCTCGGGCTGCTGGGATGATTTGGCGAGCTGAGGATTCTATGTAGATAAAATGCACGGCACGCGGTAGGCTCTCAGCGTGTGCTAATGACTAATATCCTTTGAGGGTCTGTCACAGCTCCACGCCCTGCCACGCACCTAGGACTCATTCTCTCACTGCATCCCCAGTTGTCGGTGAGGCCAGCAGAGCCACGGGCACGTGTCATCACTGACCCACACCCCCCAGCCACCTCCCTGCCACCAACAACACACAGGGCAGCCCAGCTTAGAGTCAGGCATTTGAATCTTCATTAGCTGTGACCGTGGGCCCCTCCCCTCCTGGGTCTGGGGGTCAAGGGGCAACCTCTTAAGTCTGAGGCCCCCAGATGGATGGATCCACCCTCGTTGGACTCACCGCACAGAAGAGGGAGACCAGGACCAGGAGTCCGTGCAGACAGGTGTGTGCAGATGTCGGCTCTACGCCGGGGACGTCACCCACGCCCCGCCTTCCTCTGGATCTGTCTTCCAGCTCCAAGAGGAAAATCTCAGCATGATTCCTTAGGAGAAGAACTTTCAGGGGCTGCACGGGCCTCTCGGGGCTGCTTTACATAGAAAGGGACTTCCCTCTCAGCCCCACTGTGCCCCGAAACTCCCCTCAACTCTGCCCTGGGTGACCTCAGGCAGGTCACTCGCCTCCACCAAGCCTCACCCTCCTCACGGGCTCGTGTAAGGCTGGACCTTGTGAACACCCTTCAGCAGAGAGGCAGGGCGGGCCCGAGGCCAGGGCCAACTCAGCTGATGCAAGGAGAGACAAGGAGGACGATAAAATAGCTCATATTTGCTGACATTTCCCTACATCCCAGAAACTCTTCTG
>CM052441.1:117054461-117078636 GCA_028533085.1 Varecia variegata
TCTGAGTGACCATACACAGGATTCTTAGAGGAAGGAAAGAATGCATAGGTTTCGGTCCCACTAACCAGGCAGGCTCAACTCCCAGTCTGAGCACTGGGCCTGTGACAACCCTGTCAGGGTGAGAGAGACAGGGCTATGGGCTTGGCACATCCCCTGGAAAAAAAATTGTGGGTCCCTAGCTGACTTCTTCCTCTCCGGGAGGTTGGCTGATATTTCTAGCTGCAAGGACTCAGCCCCAGGCAGGGGGCCTGACTGATAACTGATCTCCAGGGAGGCTTCTCCATGTTGCCCTGTGGAAGCCAGGGGCGCTGGTGTGTCTGCGTGCCAGGGATGTTGAAGAGTCTCCCTCTGCAGCGGCAGAGAGGAAGGTTGAGCCCCTTCCTCTCTCACTGCCTTGCTCCCCGCAAAACTTCTCTGCAGAGAGGCAATGAAATGGGGTCCCCTGCCCCCTCCTCTGTCTTTCCCTGGAGCCACACCCACCTGAGGATCATGCACACTGGGGTCCCCGTACCAGCTCCAAACCCTCCCCCTCCCCAGGGGAGGGGGCCTGCACAGCCGACTCAACCTGCCGGGGCCTTGGCCCCCTCACCTTTAAGACTGGGTCACCAGAACTGCCCCCTGGGGTGGGGAAAATAGTGGGTTGAGTGAGACCACATGAGTGAAAGTTCTAGCACATAGTAGGCGCTCAATTCATCTCGGTTTCCCTTCCCTATCCCCCTCCCCCACCCGGATGAAGCCCCGTGAATTGGCCAGAGCAGGCAGCGGCCGTATCCTACTGGCAGAAAAGGTGTCTGGCGTCCACATATTCACAAGCAGGTGGCACACAAAGGGACATAAAAATGCCTTCCGAATACCCCCTCCCACGCCAACCCAGGGTTTATATGCTGGGAAACCTCCTCTCCTTATTTTCCCCTCAGGGTGGTCCTCCCACCTTAATCCTGGCTTACCTAGATCCACAGCGGGGGGCTCTGGTTAGAGGCCACCATGGCTGTATCTCCAGTCCCCCACACCCCCACAAAGTGCAGTGGGGTCCGCACTCCCTAGAGTGGGCAGGATTCTGTCCCTGCTGTCCCAGGGCTGCCCCAGACCCCACATCCTCTCCCTGGGGACAGCGTGCTGGCAGGAGAACACTGGACCCATCACGATACACACCGAGGGTGCAGTGAGGGCCCGTTAACGTGTTATGACCTTTCCGCCCCCTCTCTGGGGAGGGGACCCGGGAGAGAGGGCTCTGGTCCCACTTGTGTCACTACTGGCAGTGAGGCCGAGACCTCGGTTCTCTCATCTGTGACACAAGGAGCAGTAACTAGATGACCCTGCCCCTCCCTCCAGCCCAGCCATTCGGCAATGCAAGGGGGGACAGCAGCAGCCGTGTCTCCTGCCTCCTAGTGCCCCACCTGCCTGTCAGGAAGCCCCCACGGTGTGCTGGGGGCAGAGTTGGAAGGTCACCTCTGGCAGAGGCCCTCCGGTGGAGGCCCCAGTTTCCTCGCCACCTCCTGCTCCGTGGTAGCCCCCTTGCTTCCTTCGGCCCCCGAGACTACCCTCTTGGCCGCATTTGGATTCAGGGAGGCCGCGTGAGCCTTGCATTGACTCCCCGGTAGTGAAGTCACCCAGAATTGGTTTCCAGAGCTACCCAACAAATACCCCAACTGGTGCCTAAGCTGCACCCACACCCTGGACACGGAGCCCCCCCAATTTATGCGAAGCTCTTGCCTGTTGCTCTCCCTTGGTTTTTCCCCTGTCCCAGCCCCCCTTTTCCTTATGTTACCCATGTCTCTTCCCTCTCTCTTTTTTTTTTTTTTTTCCCAATGCTCAGTGCAGCTGGATTCCCTCTCTCAAGGGAGGAAAAGAAGCAGGGGGCAAATCCAGGATGAACAAAACTATTTAGCGCATAGCCTTCCTGTAGCTCTGCCCACCACAACGCACACCCGCTGAACCGTATGGCTGTGGGTTAGATTGTGTCCCCTGAGCTGGGGCCAGGCACCGAGCTAGGCACGCAGGACACCAACGAATACCATGAACCTCTCCCTGCAGTGGCTCGAGGTCTTGCCTCCCCAGCCAGATTAAAATCGAAGTCACTCAGCAATAGCAGTGTCCTCCTGTTTTATGAGATTTTACATTATGGGAATTTGACACTGTGATATAAAGATATTAATAAAGTCTCACTTTATATGCAAAATTTGAAATAATGTGTATCCCAAACATTTTCTTTTAAGCATGAAGAATGTTGAAGCTGGCAGGCCGAGTGAATTGCAAACTGCGTTTGCATGCTCGCCGCACAGCGCCACCACTTTAGCTGATAAACAGAAACACCTACCGACCTTTGTCGGGATTTATTACAAATTATGCAAGTTTCTGAATTAGACAAGACTTTCCGGAGCACGTGTCTCAGACAGGATGCGACTGGTCTGGTGTTCAGAGTTCTAGCTCTGGAATCAGAGTGCCGGGAATTCACTCCTGGTTCCACCACTGTGTGATCCTGGGCAAGGCGTGAAGCCTCTGTGCCTCAGTTTCCACATATGGACACTCCAGACAATTGTGCCTACCCCTGGGGGGCTCCTGAAGATTCAGTGCGTTCTTCCAAGCTCAGAACAGCGTCTGCAGCCGCTGCGGCAACTGGGTGCTCTCAGCATCTCGCTGCACTGGGGATCGGCGGAAAGGGGTTATCCACGTGCACTATGGGGAACCTAAGCTGCCATCCAGAGCTGAATGAAGCAGGTGCAGCATCGCTTTGCGTGTCCCTGGCCCCTGGGGGCTAGTCGGACACACAGCTCCTAGAGACCTTCCTCACTCAACTAGGGTCCTCTGGCTCCAGCGACACCTTTGCCCTTTCATGTGTAGGGGCTTAGGGTACCAACCGGACACTTGACCCTGCCAGTCCGGGCTCTCATCTCGGAGAATGTTCATAGACCCGCCAGACTCTTACAGCTAACCCAGCACCAAGAGGACCACATCCCTCATCCAGAGGAGAAAGCAGAGTTGGTACCCAGGTGTCCCTGAACAAAGTCCCTGCCCAGCACCCCACTGTTCCAGAAGGCTGCCTCGCCAAAGCGCTCCACCATAATTCACCTTTTTAAAAAGCCAGTCTAATGCGGTAAGTACCACCTTGGAGCCTGCCCTGGAGAAGCGCAAGGGATGCCTGACTAACCCTGCTGGGGAGGCCAGGGAGGCTGTGCCTGAGACGGGAGGAGACGCTGAACTTCGCTTGTCCCAAATAGCACCAAGGAGCCAGGTGATGCGGGAGGGACAGGGAAGGCAGCTGACCAGCCAAGGGGAACAGCTTGCACCAAAGGGTGGAAAAGAGAGCACTTAGCACATTTCAGGGACTGCCAGTGGCTCTGTATAAAGAAGGAAGAGTGTCAACCAAGGTCTAACTTACTCACTTCCAGGTAAAATGGTTTCTGGGGCAAGTGAGTGAGGCCAGAGAGACCCTCCAGGAGGGACTTGTCACCTTCGTTGCACTGTGGCTGCAGTCTGGGGAAGCGGGTGGGATCCTTTTCAGAACCATGACTTTTAAAAGCATGAAATAAAATATATAGGATTGCAAAGGAAACCAACTTTATCAAAGTATCAGCAAAAGACTTTTTAAAATAAATGCATGCCATAGTAATATATGTGCCTTTTATTAATGTATTAAATGACAAGGTCTAGTGGCAAGAAGTAGCAGTGAACAAAATTGCTTTTAAGATATGAAAACATCTGTAATAGGGTATAAAACGCCTATGATTTCCATCAGTGACAAATCCCCAGTACTGCTAATTGCACTGTGGGTTTTTGCCTATGTTCATAATGAAGGGAAATACTCCATTTCAGTTCAAGGTTAGCGAAAATGAAAATGTAGCTTTTTCCCAGCCAAGTTCACAGACCCCCCTGAATTCTTTGCACACTCCGCTTGGCTCTCCAGCACACCAGGAGGGAAACCCCTGCCCTGCACAAGGGCCCAGCTTTGTTCCTTCAGCCCAGTGGTTAAGAGCATCCAAGCCATTCTCGCTGCAGCACCTGGAGCAAGACACTCAGCCTCCCAGTGCCTCAGTTTCCTCATGATTGTGAGGACCCAGTGAGTTAGCACATAACACAGCAGTTAGAATAGTGCCCAGCACATAGTAGGTGCTCAAAAAATGAGGGCGAGCTATTTTCATTCTTATGCTCAGCCCCCAAAGACAATGGGGAGAGAAAGCCACAGATGCGGGGCATTATTTACTAACCGGAGTCGTGTTTATAAGCACACGAAGCATAATTAGCAGTCATTTCAATGCTGAGGTTTGCCTGACTATAAAAGCTTCACATTTCTTCTTCCCTGATTTTTCTGCTAATTACAACTGCCACCGTCCATCGCAGCTGCCACACGACGCCCGTGTTGGCTGCACGTAACGTAGTTGTTAAGGCGGCATAATGGCGCACGCTGACTAATTGGCCATCGCGCCCGGGATAAATGGAGTCAGGCAACAGAGGCTGGCCAGGTCCCGGCCCTAGGACCCCGGCTGCACAGCCCCAGCAAGCTCCCAGTGTCCCTCCCCCTCCCTTCCCAAGTCGCCCCATAGGACCACCACAAAAGGGTGCTGGGATAGCAGTGCTGAACTGGGAGGCTCCAGGGGTCCTGGCTGGGGCCAGCCCTGCCTCTAATTTGCTGTGTTACCATGAGTTAGCCACTGAGCCTCTCCGGGCTGCACTTCAATCATCTGTAAAATAGGGGTGAGTGGGAGATAGGTCTAGATGCTCCCCAGGGTCCTTCTAGCTCCCACCTACTGTACTTTGATTATTCCATGGTTGGTTCTCCTTCAAGTGCCTGGGCGGCTGTCCCCAAGTCCCCTGGGGCACCACAGCCTGCCTGAGGGTGAGGAAGGGTGGAAGAAGTTTGGCAGAAGCAGCCCTGCTCACCAAATAGCCCGCCTGGAACCCCACCCTTCCCCACTTCCTTGCAGTTAGCTGAGGCCACGTGACTTGCTCTGGCCAAGCAAGGAGTGTCACTTCCAGGCAGAAGCACAGAGGAGCATGGAAGCGTGTGATTGTCCTGTAGTCTCCTCCCGTCTTGGGGCCAAGAAGGCCTGGTGATGGGATGGTGGAGCCGAGCTGGGCTGGAAGCAGCCCCGATTGCCAAACTGGAAGACCTTTCGGAGGTAAGAAGCGACCCTCATGCCATTAACATTTTCAGGCTTATCGTTACCACACCGTAACCTGGCCTCTCTCACCTAACATAGGTACTGTCCCAAATGGACTCAAATAATAGGTTTTTTAAAGAAAGGATGTAGGAGGCAACTGCTTCACAGGGCTAATAAGTGAAGAGGTACCTAGAGTAACAAGGAGGTGAGTGGTCTTCCCAAGGCCCCTCACCGGGCTCCCCACGACACTGCGAGTGAGGAGCTAAAACCAAACTTAACGCAGTCCCAGGGGCTGGGGAGCGAGATAGGGGATGTTCTCGGGGACCAGAGGGAGTTTTCACTTGGTAGTGAAAATGGGTCTAGCAAGGGAAGGATCATGGGATGGATTTCAGGATTAAGAAAAAATGTTTTGGGGGGTGGACTTTACTCTGGGGCTCCCCAACCCACCCTCATGCCCCCACAGTAGAGCTGCGGGCAAGCTGTCCCCACACTGCAGATAAATAAATAATGAGCGTGACTTTGTGTGTGAAGGACGAATGCCAAGTTTCCCCTCCGGGGCCCTCTCCCAAGCCTCTGTGTATCATCTCCCCACGACCAGGCTGTCAGGCCTGCCGCCCTGGGCTCTGCTTGGCTGTGACAAACACAGAGGACAACCCATTGCCGACACCCTCAGGCCCGGCAATCAGGGAGGGGGTGGGAAAAAAATTCATGGAAGCCATTCCAGGATTTATGTTTGAAACTGTTTTCCTTTGTCAGGGGAGAAAACAAGCAGATGTTCCTAAAGGTGAACCTCATAAATCAGTGCACGTGCGCTGGTGCGTCGTGCCCTTTTTGGCAACCTGGCTGGGTTTGGCTTTTGCACCAGCCCCTGGGCATGCACGCTGTCAGGTACCCAGCCCACTGGCTTCCCTGCATCTTTCATCGTTGCTTCGAATCACAGCCTCAACTCCCTGTCCAGGAAGCCTTCCCAGATCACAGCCCTTCAACTCAAGCTCTGGCCCCTTCTCAACCTCCAGTGAGTTTGGTCATTCCATAATTGTTTGTTTCTCTTCACTCCGTCAGACCAGGAACTCCCCCAGGGCAGGGACATGTCTCTCCATCCATCCAGGCACTTGGAAGGACAGAAATCAGGCCTCCCAGCTCCATCCCTCTGGTAGGTCGATTCACCCCACTTTCAAAAGCAGGGGGACCTGCACCTTCTAAAGCAGGGGTTTCAAACATGGGGAGACACTTGTGAAGTGTGAAAGTGCATGCAAACTGCTTGTACATACTTGCAATTTTCCGGAAAAAGGGACCATAGCTTTCAAGTGATGCTCAAATGGATTTGTTCAGAGCCAGAGTGAGACCTTTGAAAGCACCGAGTACTGTGGAAAGATTGTGGCAATTCCCTATCCGCGTGTGTAATTCAAAACAAAAACAGCACCGAGCTCCTCAACACAAAGTTTCCAGATGCATAAGTTCATCAGAGCTAAACATCTCATGTTTTGCTGATGCCCTTAGTGCAAGCTAAGTCCCCTTAGCATATAGGCGACCCCTGCCCTGGGCCTGCTATGGAGGAAAGGTGGAAAAACACAGTTTTGAGGAAAGGTTGGAAGCAAAGCTGGTGACTCCCAGGATGGAGATGGGAAAATAGAACATGTCCCTCCCAGCCTCTGAGGTGGGCAGGCAGGTGAGGCATTCGGCTAATCTGCCCCTGGAAGCCTCTGCTTCCCCAGCCTGGACAGGAGCCAAGGAGGTAAGGCCATGTCCACGGTTTCTGGACTGGAACCAGACACAGAATGAAACTCTGTAATGTCAGCTGGGCTCTTCTGGGCTTGGGAACCACTGACCTTCCTCCCCACAAACCCACCGACCCCTCCCCAGGCCTCCCTCTCTGAACCCAGGAAAGCACCTGGAATGTTCCAGTGAAGAGAAGACTTCAGGGCTCCCGAGAAATCCTCCATCGCCTTTGAAAAGCCATCAGCCCTGAATCTGGTGGCCCCATAGACCCCAAGCCCACTCAGCCACGGCCACACCAAACACACACTATGCACGTCCTTGGAAGCCAAGGCCCCCAGAGCAAGTGGTCAAGGCTAAGGCTGAGACCTGCTGCCCGACCCTCCCAGCTGTGGAGATGAGCAGGAGCTACACAGAGGATGTCGCGTAATGTCTGGGGCTCCAGACTTGGAGTTGGGGAAACTGGTTCCAGATGCCAGCCCGGCCACTGCTGTGCCATCGGACCCTGGGCAAGCCACCGCCCCTCTGGTCTTCACTGTCCCCATCTGTGAAGGGAGGAGCTTAGCCCTCTGAGCACTGAAAACAGCTGTGTGTCTTGGCTGGGGGTCTACACCCCAGGCTCTCAAACTCGGGGTATGAGTCTGGTCTTCCCAAGGCCCCAGGACATTAGCCAGCCCTCTCCCCAAAACTGGGCATCTGCCTCGGGGAGGAGCCTTTGACCCGGTGGGAAACCGCGGCCCCCGGGGGAAGTGTGGGCAGAGAGTAGCAGCAAAGGGGTGGGGCTCTCAGACCCCAGCCCGGCTGGGGGGGAGCGGGGGGGGGTGCTGGTGAGACCTCACCGGGCAGGGTGGCCACAGGCCCCTGGGTGAGCTGTGGGGCTCTCTCTGTGGGAATGAAGGGAAGTGCCAAAAGTGAAAAGGACGTGAGAGGAAACTAAAATTTGCTGAGGTTTCATTTGCTACGTGCTAAGTACACGAATAACTGCCTTCAATCCCCACAGCCCGGTGATGTACTCCTGTTATCCCCATTTTACAGATGAGAAAACTGAGGTTCAGAGAGGTCAAATGACCTGCCCAAGATCACACAGCTAGGAAGTGGCAGGACTAAGACTCAAACTCCAAATCACACGGTGATGGGGCGTCTGGCATCAGGCTCAGAGACCCCAGGATGCAGCCTGGCCCAGGGCTCTCCTTTGAGGAACTAGACGAGTAGGCAAGGTGTGCTGAGGCGGGTCCCTGCCCCTCTTGCACCCAAGGCATTGCCTTCCCTGCACCCAGGACGCACTGGGAGCCCAGCCAACCTCTTGGTTCTCCTCATCTCTGAGCCAGACACTGGGGGTGGCCAGAGAGCTCCTCTGGAAGACCGGCCAGAGAGCTGTAGCTAAGGAGAGGCAGGGGCTCAGTCCCACTCCTGGTCCTGCAGAGGCCTGGGGAGGGGGGATTAGAGGCTTTGGGGTCAGAGGAAGTGGGTGATGCTGGGACTGCAGAGCCAGCCTCTTGCAAGGAGCTCTCCGGCCACCAGATCCTTCAGACAGAATATTCTTCAATAGCTCTGTGCACAGCATTCGTCCCTCCAACCACTGATGAAAGGAAATAGGACCCATCTGTGCAGAGGCCAGCCAGGCAGAGGGTATTCAGTAGGAGGAGCAGTGGCCCGAAAGTTAGGACCCCTGGGCTCAAGGGCAAGCACCACCACCAACTTGCTGTGTGATTCCAATAAGTCCTGAGCCTCAGTTTCCTGGTCTATCAGTATTTCTTCAGACTTGCTCATTTATGTGGCAAACCATGCCTGCTAAACTAGGTGCCAGGCGCTGTCCTGGGTCCTAGGAGAGGGGAGCACAGGTGAGACCCAGAGATGACTAAGAAAAACACTGGCCCAGCTCTCAGGGAGCCTGTAGCCTAGTGGATAGACACTAACAGTTATGGAGCACCTACTGTTCACCAGGCAAAGCCCTGTGGCTTAGGTACAAGTATCATCTCCATTTTACAAAAGAAACTGAGGCTCAGCGAGGCTCGGTAGTTTGCCATAGGTCACACAGCTAATAAGCAGCAGAGCCAGAATCTGACCCGTGCTCTTGACCCCTATACTATATAACCTCCTCGTGCACAAATACCTCTAATGCACGGCTGAATGTGACAAGGCCTACGACTGAACAAAGATAAAATAGCATGGACATTCAGGAAAGGGAAGGCTTCCTGGAGGAGGGGGCTTCTGACCTGAGCCTTTGCAAGACAGGGGCCATTTGGACATGCAAACATTTAGGGAAGGAGGATAAGAGATTCTACCAATGGAGAATTCCAACAGCACCTGACGGTCACTCCCTGCCAGCAACCTCAAGCACAGACCCAAGAGAGCAGCAGAGCCCAGGCCGGTCCCAGAACAGCAGCACCAACGAAGGGTTCAGAAACAATGAGCGACAAAGTGGGAGGAGGAGGCAGGGAGGGTAGAAACACATCCCAAGCCCAGTTTGAGCTAAGCTTCTAGAAATGGGGCCAGGGAAAACCCAGGGCAGCTGCCAACCAACGAGGCAGCAGGGAGGGAGAGGTAGTACCAGGTACCCAGGCACCGTGCCCTCAGCAGCCCGGGAATTCCACCCCGATCCTGACCCGCGCACACAACGGAGCACTGTGGGGCCATAAACTACCATGTTGTGGAGGATATTTATTGACGTGGAAAAATGTTCCCCTATATTTCAAGTGAAAAAGCAGGTTGCAAAATAATATGTACGGTATGATGCCACTCTTGTAAGGGGAGAGATATCTGCACGTAGTCTGGAAAGATATACACCCAAAATTTCAACAGTGGTTATCTCCAGGTGGTGGATTGTAGGTTTTTATCTTCTTTGCACTTATCTATATTTTCTAATTCATCTACAATAACAGATATTACCTGTGTAACTTTTTAAAGTTTTTTTTTTAATAAGGTAAATACATCAAGAATTTTGGCAGGGTGGTATGGGCAGGAAAAGAATGGACCAGCCACCTGGGTGCAGGAGCGGGGGGGAGGATGGAGGGTGGTAGGACTCAGCCAGGATGGGGGTGGAGGAGGGAGGAAGGGGGAAGGACTCAGCCAGGATTAGGGTTGGGGGGAAGGACTCAGCAAGGATTTGGGTAGAGGAGGGAGGATGGTGGGAGGACTCATCCAGGATTAGGGTGGGGTGGGGAGGAAGACGATGCCTCCCTAATAGGACAAAGGACTTGGTATGAAGAGTAGCTTTGGAGCCCTGCCTCCTCCTTCTGCACCCCCCAATCTCCTCAGGGCCCGAGGTCTTGCTACCCTCAGAAGGGAGGGGTCCAGTCTGGAAGCCCAGGGGACCCAGAGCACCCCAGAGCAGGTGAAGGAGAAAGATGGAGCCGTGGAGAGTTCCGGAGTCCTGGGGAGAGAGGCCAGCTTGGAAGGCTCAGCTGGGGTGTGCGAGAGGAAGGCAGGCCCCAGAGTCAGAAGTGGGCCTGGGAAGGCCCCTGAGGAGGGATGTCCCACAAAGCCTCCTCCAGGCTGAGGCAGGTGGCCCAAGGGTGACAGGAGAGGTAGCCCCTGAGAGGAAAATGACCCAGCAGTTAACCCAAACCCCGTTGGTTAGCACTTCAGGCTGGCTGGGCAAGGAGCTCCGTGGAGCTCTCAGCCTGGTGGGCAGAGGGAGAAGTTGGTGAGCCCCAGGCAGGGCAGGGAGGAGAGGGCACTGCACTGCCCAGCCTTTCTGACAGCAAAGGCTGTCAGAAAACAGGACAGCAAAACAGGAAAGACTGAGCAGAAGCCAGGTGGTAACTGCCTGTGTCACTTAGGTGTTCGTGATCCTTTACTCCTATCTGTCATTAGCAGCAAAACCCTTGAAACGGCCAGGACTCTCCTTGACTGGCTAACAGTCAGAGCTCCCAAAACATCCACAGGCTGCCTTTAGAGGTAGTGAGCTTCCTGTCCCTGGAGATAAGCAAACAGAAACCAGGCCACTGTGCTGGCCTGCTCTCAAGGGTTATGCACCAGAAAGAGCCAGACCTCTGAGGTCCGTTCCATCCCTGAGATCCTCTAAGTCGTGAGAGTGGGTTTTAGAGGCAGTGGCCGGGAACAGGCAGGTGGCTAAGAAGGAAATTGGTAAAGCAGACATTCCCCTTGGCCTCCCCAGTCCTCACAGACCAGCCTTTGAAGGATAAATGTGTCTGCCGTGGGACTGGCCCAGCCCTGTAAGCCCACCTGCTTGGGTAGAAGCGGGGGTCTCTGGCCAGCCTTGCTGGATGTGCCACGCGGGTTTCCTGCCGGGCATAAAGGGGAGCAGAAGGGAGTCAGCTCCAGGCCACAGGTCACGGGGATCTTTGCACACCGAAATACTGCACCCATGATATTAGTCTTTTAGCAAACGCATCAAAGTCAGAGCACAAACCTTCCACGGGTGTTTAGCACTGCACAGAATCAGCAGAAACATCGGCAACATTGTTGTTTATGGACACAGGGGAGTCAACAAATATAAAGAGGAAAAAAGCTATAAAAATTCAGGTTGGTCATGCAAAACCAACAATTAATACTAATTGTAGTCAAACCGACTGCTCGCCATTTCCCCCGTATGCAGCCTAATAACTATTGTATTTGTTGTTAAACAGAGAGGATTTATAGGGAAGCAGAGCTGGGCTTGCTCTAAGGAAGAATTCCCCAGTAATTAGCGCTGCCCAACCGTGGGACCTGCTGCTCAGGGAGGCTGTGCCCTCCCTGTCCCTGAAATATCCCAGCAGAGACCAGCGTGATGGGGGCTTGCTGGGTCCCTTCCACCCACCCCTCAGATCCACTCTCTGTCCCCAGCCTGCTCTCGCCCAGGAGGCTGACCTGCCTGGACCCCATCACAGGCTTCTGTGGCCTGACCCATGGGGAGGGGAGAGGCACTTGTTTCCCAGGCTCCCTCCCTGCGTGGCCACCCTCCACAGAAGGTGACAGCTCCTCCCTGAGCAGCCTGCACTGCACAGCCCCAGTTACCTCTGGCTTCTGGTCACTGCTCCAGAAGGTCACAGCTGTCACCCCTCACTGCCTGACGAGGGCCACAGCCAGATGATGCCTGTCACTAACCCCAAAGTCCTGCACTACCCCAAGTGGTTTCCCTGCACCCTGCCCACACCTTGGTAAGTTGTTCCTTTATTAAAAACCCTCGCGGAATTATGCTAATGTGAGTGTGCCACCTGTTCCCTGCTGGGATCCCAACTGATACACAGGGATCCCTAATCAGACAAAAATATGACACGAGGTGGCCTCTCCACATCACCCAGTGAAGTCAGTTGTTCCAGGAAATGTGAGTCCGATCCACTTTGCCGTCGGCTTTATTTCATTATAGCACTGATTTCATTATAGCACATTTATGTTCTCGGCCATTACCAGCTTTGGCTCACAACTTCCAAAACCAGCCCACTTGTTCTACAGAGAAACTGAGTCCTAGCACCTTCCCCAAGATCACAGCCAATATAGAAAACCAGGAACCCCAGGACCCAACCCCAGGTGCCTGCCCCAAGCAGAACAAGCCAAGTGGGCCCTGCCATCCTTCCCTGTCCCCCCGCACAGCTGAGGCTGCACCCCCTTCCCTCCCCAGACCCCTCCCTTTCCAAGTCCTGGTGGGGGAGTCCCCCGGGGAAAATGATGAGGTTTTTATAGCATTCCGTGGTAAGCACTTAATAACTCTCCAGGCTATAGATCTGAGCTTTGCATGGGCTGGGGATAATTCACAGTAAAATATGACTTTTCATTTATCACACTGACATGTAATAAATACTTCCCAGTGAAACTTGGACACAAGAAGGGGGTGGGGTGAGCAACCATCAGATGAGGCTCCACGACGGGGTGTTGGGGTTCAAGTTCGGGGCAGGTGGACCCAGGGGCTGAGCAAACCCAAGTCTTGGGGGGCCCAGAGCCCTGGGGCCAAAGACACCACAGTCCTCTCAGTGTTTTCAGCCAGGGCCACACCTCAGCTCCCCATCAGTTTTTCCATTTCTGAGAAATTGAGTCCCTCTCCTCAGAGCCACACCCCCCTAAAGGACAGTGGGGGCTGTGTCCAAAAGGCACAGCAGATGCCCTCTTCCTCCCTCTCATCTGTCTCTCCGACTGGTCTTGAAGAGTTTCCCACCCCCCCAGCCTCTCCATCCCCACTGCCACTGTGCTAACCATTGGACATTTGGGTTGGTTTTAAATTTTCCATAACATAATAATCACAATAGCTCCTGTTTACCCAGCACCTGCCATGGACCAGAAGCATTTGCTCATTTAATGCTCAAAGCCACCCAAGGCATCACTGCCATCCCAGCTCTCAGGGGACAGCACTGACACTCAGAGGGCCAAGTGACTTGCCCAGGATCATACTGCGATGACGTGGTAGCATCAGACCTCAGCCCAAATCTGCAAGGAACCGCAAGTCTGTTTGTCTTAAAGGCTCTGTCTTAGGTTGGGCTCCCCCAGAAACAGATCCTGAGACAAGGATTTAAGTACAAGAGGTGTATTTAGGAGGCGACCCCAGGAAGCCTTGGAAGGAGGGGGCTGCGAGACAAGGGAGAAGGAAGGAGATAAAGAATGTGCTACAAGCAGGTTTCCATGGAGGACATGGGTGGAACTCAGGGCAGGAGAGAGCAGACCTCAGGGTGCTCCCAGGCAACAGAGAGGGAGCTGGGTGTCCCTCTTCCCGGCAGTCCCTGTGGAGGGCGTGAGATGGCCAGCAGGTTCTGCTGGCCAGAGAAAGCTCTGGGTCGAAGGTCTTGGGTTGCAAGCTGGCACTTGGCAGCCACAGGATCCACGTGCATGGAAACAGAGGCTGCCAAGGGACTAGCCAGAGCACTGCCTCCCTGCTCGGACCCCAGCCAGACCCCCGTTGTCACCTGCCTGGACAAATACTGTAGTCTCCTAACTGGTCTCCGCTTCTTGGTCTTGCCCCACATGACACCTCCTCCAGCTCCAGACAGGAGGCACATTCCACCCCAGCCCACACAGCAAAGAACAGGCTGGGAAAGTGCCGCCTCCACCAGGAAGGACACCTTGCTGATGTCTGGGGGTACATCTCTGACCACACACAGGCAGAGACCACCAGGCCTGGATTATCTCTGAATCTTTACCCCAGGCCTAAGGAGCGTCTGATGCACAGTCATCATCCACTGAATCTTGCTGCATTTGAGATAAATCTCCCCAGGTACACTTTGCCATGAGCGGAGGGCTTCTCCCCAGGGGGCACCCCGCTTTGTGGCCCAGCCTTGCAGGAACAGAGGTGCTAGGTGCTGGCCCAGTCCCCTAGCCCCTGAGCCTACCCCTCTGAGCCCCCAGGGAGTAGAGACCCCTCACAACACAGAGGACCTGGGGGACTGAGTCTTAACCCTGTCTTAGCATGTGCACACATAAGCATGCATACACACACACACACAGTGCCCAGAGCTGAGCCCAAAGCCTCACTATATGCTAGCCTAAAGCACGTCTAAGTGATTGAACTAATGAATGGATTAATGAGTGGGGCCATAACCCTGATTTGAGAAATCCCTTGGACGAGCAACCATTTAAGGTTGCTGAGCAAGAGCAGATAAACTCCGTTAAGCAGAGACCTCAGCGCGGTGACGGCCCTGCTTGTTTCTCTCCTCTCCCTCTGCCTGGCTTGTGGAGTTGACGGCTACTTCCCACCATCTGGATCCGCAGACCCCACGCAGAGATGTGGAATACCCCCAAGAGCCCATGTGAGAAGCAGCCTTGAAGAGCTGAGCTCACTCCCTGGAAGGGGGTGATGAGCATCCTGCTTCCCTCAAAACTCTAGAGACAGACGCAGTCTCTACCCATCGTCCTGCCGCTCTCCACACTCCTGTCCCTGCCAGGCCCCCAGGTCAGAAAACGAGGCAGACAAACCCCGTCACCAGCATCATTTAACTCTATGATTCGGAAATTGTCTCGGGTTCTGAGTGATCTCCACAACTGACTGCTTTTAGGGAACAGGATGTGTGTGAACCCATTTCTCAGAAGGTAAAGTTGAAGCTCCGAGGGGGACAGTAGCTCTCCAACAGCCACTCCTGGGACTCCCTCCCCTGTCCCCTGGCCCATAGGCCACCCTGCCCCTAACACAGCCCGATAAGACGGGAGCATCTACACCCAAATGTGAACAAGGATTCCCCTCCAGCAGCCAGGGATGCCGCCCAGCCCCTGCCTCCCACTCCAGATTCGAAGCAAGGAGCAATAAACAATTTGTGGCATTTCTCGCCTGTCGGAGTGGATTTCTTGCTTACAGAGGATATATGGGTTTGTAAATAATTAAGTAAGACGCTCAGGGCCCAGGACTCCAAAAGGCACAGTGAAGCTGAGGCAGAAGTTTCCCATCAGCAGCCAAGCCAGAGAGTCCAGGAAGTTTGCTCCTCCTGCCTGAGGACCCGACAGACCTGGGCTCCGCTTGGGAGCAGGAACCTGGACTGGAAGGGCCTTGAGAGATGATCTGGGCTCAGAACCTCATTTCCAGCCAGAGAACTGAGGGCCAGAGAGATTCACGCAGGGTCCCCGGAGTCTGAAGCCCTGGGAAAATGGCAAAGATCCCAGACACAGGCCAAATACCAGGGTGAGTTCGGCTCTACTCCTTTCTAGCCATGTGACCCTAGGCAAGTCACTGTAGCTTTTAGTTTTTCTCTTGTGTCAAATGGCAATCTTACATATGTTGATGCCTCCCATTCTACAGATGGGGAAAAAGTAGACGATGAAAGTGAAAGCTATTGGTGAATCTCAGATAGCTACAAAATGATGGGATCTAGAAGCTAGGCCTTCTGCCTTTGGGTTCCAGCATCAGGCTCTTTTTTCTATCTCCTCCACTTCCTCCTCCTCCTTCCCTTTCTCCTCCTCCTCCTTCTCCTCTGCCTCCTCCTCCTCTTCCTCCTCCTCTTCTTACACCTGCTACCTCCAAGAAAATACCAAAGGACACATTCAGGAAGCAGCAGGAAAACAGGTTAAATTAGAATTAAACAAAGTGCCAACTTCAGAGAACCAACAGAACTCAACAGAGAGCCAGGTGGTAACACAGCCTGCTGGAAGAAGCACAGGATTAAAGGTCAACAGACTTGAAGCTTGTCACATCTTGGGACCGTGAATAAACATCAACACTAACATTTACTGACTGCTTACCATGTGCCAGCACTACGCTGAGTTCCTTACACACTCTGTCGCTTTCAGTACTTACAGCAACCCAATGAGATAAGGTACTGCTGTCCTCATTTTATAGAATGAGAAAACTGAGGCTCAGAGAGGTTAAGTAACTTGACCAAGGCCACACAGCTAGTAAGTGGAAGAACCAGGATTCAAACAGAGTGGTCTGCCTCCATGCCTGCACTCTGAAGCCCTCTGCCTTTCTGCCTCCTTACAGCACTGCAGGAGGGCTCTCTGAACCTCAGGGACTCCGTGCAGCTCAAAGACAGCAGAGAGGCTTGTGTGTATAGCCAAAGGTATAATTTACTGGAGACGGTAAAAAGAAAAAAATTCCTCTCACCCCTGCCCCTGCCTAGATACAGAAAAGGGCAAGGAAAGAAGTTGAATAAAACTTTTCTGTTTTGGCCTCTCAGCTGCATAAATCACCCCAGGGCTGGGGAACTGCAACAATATAGACGGAGCACCTGTGCACGTTTAGCGCAGCCCCCTGCGCACGATAAACGCCTGTGTTGAAGCCCAGGGAGTTGGCAGCCCGTTCCCCAACACGCACACACCGGCCCTCACTCTGGGAACCAGCCTCCACTCTACAGAGCTTCTTTTTCTGCCCCCACCCAAAGGCCACTAAAAGCCCCCCAGGATCTTGGTGGTTAGATAGCAATTCCAAGGGCCCAAGGCAGGACCCCCACCAGGGGCTCAAGTCACAAAGGCCAACAAGGCAGCTTCCCACAGCCTCTACCCTTCCCGCTGAGGTCACTTCACCCTGGAGCTGGGGCTGCCTGGAGAGGCCTCCTGAAGCCAGAGAACCCATGTCCAACTCAGGAGAGCCAGGTGGGAAGCAGCTGTAGCAACGTCCTCATCCAGCAACCCATTTTACACAGAGAAACGCAGGCCCCAAGAGTGGGAAGCCTATCGGAGGTCACGAGGCACATTGGGAGCAAAGCCCAGATGAGAACCGACTCTCCCGGCCCCTGGCCTTTCAAGAACCATCCCTCCAGC
Organism: Varecia variegata; assembly: GCA_028533085.1. Taxonomy (NCBI): domain Eukaryota; kingdom Metazoa; phylum Chordata; class Mammalia; order Primates; family Lemuridae; genus Varecia; species Varecia variegata. Next base: position 117,071,390 of record CM052441.1, read on the forward strand.
CTCCAGGCATGGCCATGCCATCATCCCCCAGACCCCCACTGCGTACGTGAGCCCTGAGCTGGAAGCTAAGCTGCTGCACTGCCAACTGCCAGTGGCTCCTCCACACTGGGGCTGGACCACAAAGGTGCAGAGAGGCAGCCTGGTGCAATGCAATCAGCCCAGAGCCTCAGCGCCAGGCAGATCCGGCTTCAATCCCAGCTTGGCCAACGTGTTAGCTGCCCATTGCTGCGTAACAATTACCTGCTAAAGCTTAGAAGCTTAGAACAACACAGTTATTATCTCACAGTGTCTGTGGGTCAGGATTTGGATCCAGCGTAGCTAGGTCCTCTGCAAGCCGTGGTTTCTCACAAGATTGCAATCAAGATGTCAGCCCAAGGTCTGCAACCTCATCTAATGGTTTGATTCGGGAAGAATCTACTTCCAAGCTCACTCACGTGACTGTTGGCAGGATTCTGTTTCCTGAAGGCTGTTGCAATGAGGGCCTCCGTTCCTGGCTGCATGGGCGTCTCCCACACGGCAGCTTGCTTCATCGAAGCATGCAAACCAAGAGGGCAATAGAGTCTGCTAGCAGCACTGAAGTCACAATCTTTTGTAACCCAATCACTAAAGTGACATCCCATCACTTTTGCCATATTCTGTTGGCTTGGATCAAGTCTCTAGGTCCAGCCCACACTCAGAGAGAGGGAATCACACAAGGGAATGAGTATAAAGAGGCAGCCACCACTGGGTCATCAGAGGCTGTGTGTTATTGTTAGCTGTGTGTCCTTGGCCACATTCCCTAACCTCTCTGAGTGGCAGTTTCCTCATCTGTAACCATAGGCATGGAGATACTGTGTTTGGCATCAGGCATGTTTCATGGTGCTCAAGAAACAGTGGCTATTCTTGTTCAAAGTGCTATCAGTAGCCTGGGAAGCTCGGACAGGGGTGTCGTGCTGAGGAGCAGCTGGGGAGTCAGATAACCCTAAACGCTGTGCAGGGATGGAAGACAAGGTGCATGGGCCTTCCCAGTCTGGGAGGAAAGCTCTGCTAGAGAAACAGAGGCGATCACTTGTGTAGTTGGATTCCAGAGGCAGCGTAACGGGAGCATTTGGGGCACATAAAAACGGGGGCACCTGCAGATGCTGGCTCGGGAGCCCTGAGAGCAAGCCACACTGAGCTCCCCTACACGTCACAGCTGCAGGGAGACGCCTAGGACCGCTGCCCTTGGAGTCAGGGATGTGGAGTCCCGAGGACCTGGTCTCCCTTCACCAGGATCCGAAGGGAACCAGCGCTGGGTCCAGCACAAGCTGGCTGGCTGTTCACACGGGACACTCCGAGCTCAGATGTTTGCAAGCTGCGTAGCACCGGCCAGCCATTGGCAAAAAATAGGATCTATGCAGGGCAAGGACTTTCCTGGAGAGCTCTGCTTCCCTCTGTTAAACAACTGATTAAAACCACAGCCAGTTGCTGTAGGCTGTGCGCCATGGGGAAGGAAAAGAACAGAATCCCAGGGTATCCAAGCTAGGATGACCTTAGAGGATTCCAGAAGGGATGTCGGGGATCCATGAGTCTGCATATTTTGTGGATGGAGAAGAATCGGTCCAGTACCCTGAGACGGATTAAGAACACAAATGCAGTCCGACCCTCCCATTTGGCAGAGGAAGAGGCTGAGGCCCACGGGGTAGCAGGTACTCTCCCAGGCTGTACAGCTGTCTTGCAGGGGAGCTAGAATGAGAACCCAGGTCTCCAGACCCCCAGGCCAGCCCATTTTCCACCTTTCTTGGGCAGACTTGAAGCCCACCCTTCACCTGAAGAAGCTTAGACTGTGTTCTCCTGATAACGCACCCACGTCTCTGAACAGTGTTTAATTATTTCGCAGGAGACTCGCTTTCATGGGTCACTTGAAACTTAAAGGGTTTTTAATAAAACCTCACAAGCTCTGGTGGCTCCAGCCCCCTCCACATGCTCCCCTTTGTTATTTCTCCTGATCCCATGAAGATATAGCATTTGTCACTGTTTCATTAGGAGCCGCGATGCCCCATGTTATTTATGAGCTTGCTATTTATTGAAAATTGTATTTTTGAGGGGGAAGAGGGGGGAGATGAAGTTTATCAAAGAGAAGACTTGGCAAGAAAATTAGTGACATTTCAAAGTACCCAAATCCCTACTCCTGTAAAGACTGATTGAGTTCACAGTCCCCAGATATCAAAGCAAGACTAGAAGTCCTGCTCCAGGTGGGGCTTGTCTGGGATGGGTGTTGAGGGATGTCCCTTGATGCCTTGACTGTCCTCAGGAAAAGACAAGAGATTTTATAATCTCCCCTTCGATCTGACCTGTAATGTCTTCTTTAAAAAAAATGCTGTTTTTATTTGAAGTCATATATGCACAAGGTTAAAAATAGTGTGCTGCTAAACTACTTCCTACTCTCTGCTCTGTTCCCCCTAGGCAGGCACATCTAACTTTTTAAAACGTCTCTTCCTATATGTACCTCCATTTTTCTAAATAATATGCTTCTACCGATATTTCTTGATTCATCAATTTTAGACACAATCTATTGACTTACTGCTAGAATAGACAATGATTTATCTTATTCACACCACCTCCATCCCTCCTGCCATATCTCTATTTTTAGTTCTTCCGCTGGTTACCTTTGTGATCTTCCATCCTCTAGAGATGCACTTTGTAAAAAGAGAACCTGTACTTTCTACAAAAAGGATTTTACTATGCCCATCCTTCCCTTCACCTCACCTCTCCCACTTCTACCTCTTAACTCTGTTGTCTACACTATTTTTATGTTGTAAAAATTGATAATATTTACATATATTCTGTAACCATAATAGGTCTTTCAGATTGATTCCAAAAGTTGAAAACCACTGAAAAGTATTTTCATTACTGTGCCTAGGAAAAGATGGTTTGCTGCAGAGCCAAGTAGTGTACTATGATCACAGCTTCTTTTCGGGTACAACTGTGTATGTGTGTGTGTATGCTTGTAAGTTGTGAGTTGCCTCTCTTTATTCTTTTGTCCTAATTCTCTTTATCCTTCTTTTTAAGTCTTTACAAAGCGTATGCTTTCCACTCTCCCTTTTCATCAGGTGTATGCTAGCCACCACCCCTGGCCCTTGGTCCTCTTGCTTCAGTCTGGACTAGTTGCTCTTTAAGTCTGTGCACAGTCCTTACCCTGGAACTCACCCCTGCTCTTCTGAGTTCTACCTATAACTGTTTGCATTCCCAGGCCTCCCCTTTCTTGGTTTACTCTTCACTTATTGTGCTACATCCTCAAGTTGCTTCCTTAAAAAGGATGTATGGGAGATAAATGTTATGAGCCCTTGCAACTTGAATAATGGCTGGGCTGGATGAAGAAATCTTAGGTGGAAAATCATTTCTTTCAGAATTTTGAAGGCATCTGATGTTGTTGATGAGAGTTTGATGCCAGTCTGACTGTTTTTCCTCTGTGAGTGACCTGATTTCCCTCTTGTAAATCGTTAGAATATTTTGTTTTCTCCTGTGGCTCTTCTGACTCACAATCATGTGCAAATTGGTGTGGGCTCCTTCATTTATTGTGTTTGGCATCCAAGGGGCCCTTTCCTTCTTATTTTAAGTTGCAATTTAGATGTAGTTTTATAACTTACATATTATAAACTATACAAATAAGTATCGAGATATAAACATTTTCAGCTCTCCAACAAGCCCTTTCATGCTTCCTCCTAGTTGGTAGCCTTCCAAGAGTAGCCACTATTCTGACCTCTATCACCATAGATTAATTTTTCTTTTTTTGAGTTTCATACAAATGGGCTTTTGCAGTAAGTACCTGTTGTGTCTGGTTTCTTTTGCTTAACACTATTTCTCTGACATTCACCCATGTTGTTCCATGTAGAGGCTGTTGGCTCTTTCTCGTTGCTATATAATATTTCACTGTGTACATATACTAGTAATACAATTTGTTTATACAAATGCAGATGGACATTTGGAATTGTCCCCAGTTTTGAGCTATTATAAACAATGTTTCTACAGCATTCTTGCACATGTCTTTTGGTGGAAATAAGTATTCATTTTGCTTGAGTCTATATCTAGAGGTAGAATTATTGGATCACAGAGTAAACATATATGTAGCTTTTGTAGATGCAGCCAAACAGCTCTCCAAAGTGGTTGTGCAAACTTAAACTGCCACCGGCGATGTCTGGGAGTTTAAGTTGCCCCACATTCTTGCCAGTACTTTGAGACCTTTTATTTTTGTGATTCTAGTAGGGGTATATTAGTATTTTATTGTGGTTTTAATTCTCATTTCTCTGCTGGCTAATAATATTGAGCACTTTTTAATGTGTTTATTGACCATTTTTATACTTCATTTATTGGCTTATTTGGTAAAGTGCCTATTCAAATCTTTTGCTCATTCTTGAAAGCAAAAGTTTTTCACTTTATGAATTTGTAGGATTTCTTTATAGACTCTAGATCCAGCTCCTTTGTTGGAGATATATATATATATATATGTGTATATATATGTGTATATATATATATATATATATATATCTCAAATATTTTTTCAAGTCTTCGGCTTGCCTTTTTATCTCTTAATATGGTCTCTTACTAAAGAGGAATTCTTAATTTTAATAGAATCTTATTTAATGAGTTTCTTATGTTTAGTGGTTTTTGTGTTTGGTTTAAGAAATCTTTGCCCATCTCAAAGACATGAAGCTATTCTTCTAAGGTTTTTTTTCCCTAGAAACATTATTGTTTTACTTTTCACACTTAGGCTTATGATTTCTCCTGAATTAATTTTTGCATATGACATGATATCAGAATTAAGATGCATTTCATTTTCATATGATGATCCAATTGCCCCAGTATTAATAGGTTCGCTCTTTCAGTACATAAATTCAGTTCATTGGGCTTGTATTGTTTCTTAAAAATCTTCAACCTCTGTTTTCTCTGTTTTGGAATTCCTATTATTCTGATATTAGAATTCCTGGATTGCTCCTCTGGGTCTCTTTTTAACTCTCTCTCTCTCTTATTCTTCTTATCTTCTTCCTTTTTTGTTTTACTTTCTGAAAGATTTCCTTAACTTTACCTTCCAATCCTGGTATTGAATTTTATTTCAACAATATTTTCTATTTCCAAGAATTTTGTCTTTCTGATCATTCTTGCCCCACAGCTCTGCCCTCTTTCTGGCTGTCAGTGGGTGGCTCTCCTTTTGTGTCCCTTGGGGCATCATCCTCGTGCCCTGCAGAGCCCTTGGCACCAAAGCGGAGGCTGAAACACCCAGGCTTGGCTGGAGTTCCAGAGAGGTACCGTGTTTTCAGAGGTTCCACCTCCTTTCCTCCATTATTCCTGTTTTCCACGTCTTCTTTCTTCTCATTCTCTTTCTCATTGTCTAAGGTTGGATTCCCTGGGGAAACAAACTCTGACACAGATTGACATGTAGGAAATTTATGGCAGTGCCCCATAACCAACCTTAGGGGAGGGCAAAGTAGAAATGGGCAGAGGGAGGAGATGAACTCCGACGCAGTTGCAACAAAGGCTTCAGCTGATCCCAAAGAGAGCTCTGGAGTTGGAAGGGTCCTACAGAGTTGTCTCACCTTGAGAAGAGGGTGTAGGAATTCTGTCCTCCCTGCCCCACCGTCCAGCGGTTGAATGCAGGCTGCCCTGGGGAGGAGCGTTATATTGAAACAAGCAGTTCTCTTCGGCTGAGGGCAATTACTGGAGAAGGACCAGCCAAGAGCTCTCCTCTGCCAACACCCCCAGCAGTTGGGGGCATGAGTGCCGCCTCCCCCTTCTCACCAGCGCCCTCAGGATCCAGTCCTGCGCACACTCACTTTGCTGCTGCTGACATGGGCTGTCTGAGTCCTGCAGCAACTAGGGTGTATATAGTGCCTTTCCCTGGACAGCAGGCCCAGCACTTCCCACAGCCCAGTTACGTGTGGGGGTAACCCTAGTTATTGGTGTGGTGGCCAGAGGAGAGGTGGGGGGAGAACCTGGTGGGAGTAGTGCATCTCGTCCAGCAGAAAGACTTCTGCATCATCTTCCAGCAAGGGTGGGGCAGGGAAGGCTGCTGGCCTTTAGCAGGGAAGGCCAGCCACTTCAAAGTGTCCCGGGGGATCTGAGCTGCGTTATGTTCAAGTGCATTGACCCAGACGGTCCCATCACAAGTCTTGGGGTGCCACTCTTTCTTGATCATGGTTCTTACCTTGGAGTAGCATCCTGGGCTTGCTATTTCATTGTTTCTGCACTTCAGTTCCAAGATTACTTTAAAAGCTACCTCCCCGGACCACTCCTGGCACTAACTTTCTTAGGTTGACTCAGGTAGACTTGGAGACAGAGATTCCTGTTCAGAAAGTTTACTGGAAATTTCCTTGGGATCACTACCCATGGGGGAGTGTCAGTGCTGTCCAGCCAAAGACCTTGAGGGGCGTGCACCTCCACAGTGAGACGAGTTGGGTTTGTTCCTTGCTGCAGTCGGGGAGACCAGACACCACGGGACCTGTGCAGTGTCAGTGTCTCAGTAAGGGGGTGTTACTAGAGAGAACTTTTTATAGGATTTCGGTTCCTGTTAGGGGACTTGGGGGATGGCTCTGAGTTGGCCACTGTCAGGAACGCAGGGTAATTCTATGAGTGGGTGTCTTAATAAATCTGATCTAGAAGGAGAGAAGACTAGAGTGAGGCCAAAGCTACAGCTGGTAAAGAGGCAGCATCACTCACATTACTCAGCATGGAGGATGTTTGGTGTTTCTGTGGTTTGAACAATGAGCATGCTTTTGTCTTTGCTCAGACAAGACTACAGAGCGGTCTTGGGTTTTGCCTCATTGCATCGTGGCCATGGAGTGGCCTTGTCCAGTGTTCTGGGAGACTGTCTGCTTACCAGGGGACACAGGGCCTAGGTGTGAGTACTAACTGACAGTAGCAGGTCGTGGTGTTGCCCCTGGATGTCGGGGGCTGCTTTCCTCTCTCCCAGTAGTGAAGGAAGCAGGATTGGGTGGAGGGAGGAATTGAACGGTGATGTCATCATAGCAAAGGCCTCAGTGGATCCACAGGGAGATATGGGGCTAAGATGGCCCTTCCGAGTTATCCCACCCTGAGGAAGGGGCTGAACACTTACCCCACCGTCACGTTAAGCAGTCATTGGATGCAGATCACCCATGGGGAGGGGGTAAGACCTTGAACAAGGCAGCTCTCTGGCTAAAGTGATCCCAGACAGCAGCTCAACTGAGAGCCGTCAGCTGCCAACGCTCCCAGCAACTGGGGGAATGAATGACTCAGGCCTGCAGGGGGAATGC
>CM052441.1:117079136-117096085 GCA_028533085.1 Varecia variegata
CGCTACCTCTGCCTCTGCCTCTGTCTCCATCGCCACCTCTGCCTCTGTCTCCATCGCCACCTCTGCCTCTGTCTCCATCGCCACCTCTGCCTCTGTCTCCATCGCCACCTCTGCCTCTGTCTCCATCGCCACCTCTGCCTCTTCCTCCAGTTCTGTCTCTACTTCTGTCTCCATCTCCATCTCTGTTTCTCTCTCTCCCTCCATCACACACACACACACACACACAAACACACACACACACACATCCCCTGTGTGAAAACAGGACCCTGAAACTCCCTCTCTGTACTATTAATAGACCTTACTATGGGGAAATAAAGGAATCAATATAGTGCTATTTCCCCTCAGTCCCATAACTCCTCCCGCCACAACCGCACCTACTGTTTGGAACTCGGAAGGGAGAAGGGCTGGGGAGAGGGAAGGTGACTGATAGGAAGACAGGCCCAAGAGCTGTGTCCTGGACTGGAGGTGGGAGACAGAGTTAAAACCAGTACAAGTAGCATCTTTGCTCCCAAGCCTCCCGCCTCAACCCCCAGCTCAGCCTGTGTCTTCCCGATGCCTCCTGGGAGCAAAATAATGTAAAAGATCCTTCCAAGTAGCTAATCTGCACTACAAAGAGAAGAGTGGGGGGAGACTTAGGCAATAGGGAAGGATTCAAATTGAAAATGCTCAGGGGGCCCCAGTAATGAAGACAACAATTCAGCTCCTTACTGAACAATCTTAGAACAAAGAGGAGGAATCGTGGAGTCGCCACCTGAGCGGGGTGGGGGCACAGGGAGAGGTGAAACAGGGACAGGTTGGCAGACTATGCTAGAAACATAAATGCCCCCTTGAGTTTCTCCAGAGAAACTTACAGGTCTGTGGTTTTAATAAACCTTGTTGTGGGGCAAAACCAAACCTTCCCCTGCCTGTCTCATGGTAAGTCTCCCAGCTGGAGCTGCGAAGATTCCTGCCAATGGGTGAGCTGACCAGAGTCCTGAATTCCATGGGAGTCTTCTTGCACCCCCCAACTCTGCTCCTACAAAGAAAGAGGTGGGCACTAACATTGCAACCACCAATCGCGTGTCAGAAACTGTGCTAGCTACTTTGTCTCCTATCGCGTATAATCTCCAACAGCTCAGTGATAATGTTAATAATAAAATAAAGAGCATTTACCGAGAGCTCATTATATGCTAAATGCTGTGCTGGATCTCATTGTCCCTCACAACAAAACTGAAAGGTAGAACCTATTAATAACCTCACTTTTCTTTGGTAACAGCTTTGTGGAGAAATAAATCACATACTATACAATTCACCCACTGAAGTGCACAATTTAATGGTTTTTATTATAGTCACAGAGTTGTGCAAACTATCACCACAGTTTCAGAGCATTTTCATCACCCCAAAAAAGAAACTCCATTCCCTTTAGTTAGCAACCCCACCACCACCAACCTTTTCATCCACCCACTCGTAGATAACCACTGATCTACTTTCTGTCTCGAAGATCTGCCGATTCCGAACATTTCACATAAGTGGAATCATGCAACATGTGATCTTTCGTGACTGGCTTCTTTCACTTAGCATGAAGTTTTCAGGGCTCAACCATGTTGTAGCATGTATCAGTTTGGCCAAATAATAATTCATTGTACAGCTATACCACATTTTGCTTACCTGTTTCATCAGCTGATGGGCATTTGGGTTGTTTCCATCTTTTGGCTATTGTGAATAATGCTGCTATGAATATTTGTGTATAAGCTTTTGTGTGGATGTATGTCTTCGTTATTTTTGGGTTATATACATAGGAGTGGAATTGCTGGGTCATATGGTAACCCCATGCTTAACTTTCAAGAAACTGCCAGACTGGTTTCCAAAGTGTCTGCATTTTATATTCTCCCCAGCAGTGTATGAAGGTTCCAGTTTCTCCACGTCCTCCCAACACTTACTTGTTATTGTGTGTTTTTTATACAGCCATCCTACTGGGTGTGAAGTGGTATCCCATTGTGGTTTTGATTTGCATTTCTCTGACGGCTAATGATGTTGAGCATCTTTTTGTGTGCTTGTTGGCCATTTATGTGCCTTCTTTCCAGAAATGTCTGTTCTGATTCTTTGCCCATTTTTAGATTGGGTTATTTGCCTTTTTATTATTAAGTTGTAAGAGTTCTCTATACATCCTAAATATAAGTCCTTTATCAGATATATGATTTAAAATATTTTCTCCCATTCAGTGGGTTGTCTTTTCACTTTCGTGATAGTATCCTTTGAAGCACAAAAATTTTAAATTTGATGATGTTCAATTTTTTTCTTTTGTTGTTTGTAATTACCCTGTTTTGTATGTGAAAAAAGCGAAGCAGAGAGACTTAGCGACTTGCCTGAAAACAAATAATAGTAACTTACATTGGGAGGCTGAGGAGGGAGAATCACTTGAGGCTAGGAGTTTGATACCAGCCTGGGCAACATAGCAAGACCCCATCTCCACAAAAAATTTAAAAATTAGCTGGGCATGGTGGTGTGCACCTGTGGTACCAGCTAATTGAGAGTCTGAGGTGGGAGAATCACTTGAGCCCAGGAGTTCTAGGCTGCAGTGGGCTATGATCGTGCCACTACACTCCAGCCTGGGTGACAGAGAAAGACCCTGTCTCAAAAAAAAAAAAGTAACTTATAGGACCAAGATGCAAAGATTCAGGTCTGCAGACCCCAAAGCATTTTTCGAGGGCCTGAGGAAGTCCCCTTGAGCAGGGACTGTGTTTCCTAGGGTCATGACTGAAGTGTCCCTTACCAGAACCCCCCAGCCCTGGGGGAAAGTCTACCACTGCCCCTGCCCATGGAGGTCAGGAACGGCCACAGCATCAGGCCCTGGCAATAAAATGGTGCTACCCTGTCCCACCCAGATGCAGGACTTGAACCACCGCTGAGCAAGTCTGCCCCAAAGGGCCACAAAGCACAGAAGAGACATTCCCCCTCCTGGAAAGTTCTATATAGTGTGGCCTGGGGCAGATGATGGATAAAAGTAATCTCCCAACCTATGGCCCATCAACTCACCAGAGGCTGGGCACTCACACAATAAATAATTTTGAGATATGCTTACAAAGTCCTTCATGCTCCAGTTTAATATTTCCTATACACCACCTCATTCTTCTCAGTAAATGTTCATTCCCTCAACAAATGTCTATCAGGTGCCCATTCGATGCAAAGCACTAAGTGGAGAAATTGTGAAAGACACCCTGTTTTTCTCTTTAGATCACCCTGGGAAGGGGGAGAAACTAATGTCTCCAGCTTAGAGATGAGGACTTGGGGGCCCCAGAACATTTCATGGCTTGATCAACATGACAAAACCAGGCAGTGGTGACCTCATAGAGCCCACATCTCTGGGCCCTACACCCAGGCTCTGTCTACACCATGCTGACATCTAGTCAATGGGGTCAAAGTCAAAGTTATCCCTGCCTCTGTTTCCTCACCTATTAATAAGAATGGGACTTGCCCATTAGAGAAATATTACCAAGCCCAGAACACAGAGGCAGAAGCAAATGGGTCTCCCCACAACCCTTCCGTCCACCTCTTCTGCTGAGACAAAATGGTAACTCCACAGCTTCAGAAAGAAGTGACTGCTGGATGCTGACTCAACAACCCAGCTTCCTGCCTCGGAAGATCAGGGCCAAATCTATCTTTTGATTATTATTATTTTATGACTAATTTTCCAGGCAAATCTTTTATTTGTGCAAAAGCCCATCCAGCCTTGAGCACATTCTTCTTGTCTTTGAATTTTATCTCTCTTTTTAATTAAAAAAAAAAACACTCACATAACGAGACACAAATTAGGTCACCATCAAAGACTTCTCTTTGAGTAGCTTGCAGACATTAACCCTGCCACTGCCACTGGCTCAGGGGCTGACCATCCGAGTCGCTTCACCTCTCTAGGCTCAGTTTGTGGGTTTTTTTTCTCTCTACAACAAACGTTTTGGGCCCCCCTATCCCAAAGCCCCATCCACCCTTAACACTCTAGGGTCCTCATTTCTAGGCCCGAGTCACAATAACACAACTCCTATACTGAAGACGGGATGGTAGCCAGGTTGCACCATGACCTCAAATGCAAGCCAAGGGCACACTCCACACTCCGTTCTGGAGGACGACAGCCCCATTTGGCGAGCACCTGTTGTGTGCCAGAAAACTCATCTTTAACCTTCGATCACCATTGTAAGGGAGAAACCAGAGAAATTCTTTTCCAGTATAAGTCAGATCATATCATTTCTCTGCTCAAACCGTCCAAGGCTTCCTTTTCACTTGAGTCAAAACCAAAATCCTAACAATGACCTCCAAGGCCCTACGATCTGCCGTCTCTCCATTCCTCCCTTCTCCCACTGTCTACACTCACTCCAGCCAGCCCACCGGGGTCCGCACTGTCCCGTGGCACACTGGGCATGTTCCTGCCTCTGCGGCTTTGCTCTGGTGGTCTCCCCCACCTGGGATTATCTGCCCCCAGAGCAGCGGTTCTCAACCAGGGGGCAATGTTACCCCCCAAGGGACATCTGACATATTTGGTTGTCACAGCTGGGGAGAGGGTGCTACTGGCATCTAAGGAGTAGAGACCAGGGATGCTGCTAAATCCTAAAATGCACAATCCCAAAATTCCCCACCGAAAAGAATGATCCAATCCAGAACGTCTTTAGTGCCAAAGTTGATAAACTTTCACCTAGATGGGCTCCTGGCTCACTTCCTCACCCCCTTCAGGTTTCTGCCCTGCCCTCTTTATATAGGATACAAAACTGCCTAACTCAGCAGCCCATATCGCCCACTGTCTTATTTTTCTCCATAGAGCTTATACCCTCTGACTCCAGGCATTTCTCTTTTCCAGCTAGCACGTAAGTAGAGGCTTTGCTTTGTTCGTGGCCATATTCCCCAGCACCTCAAAGAGGCGCTGAACAAATAAATCAATCGTCTCCATTTCACAAGTGGAAGTTGAGGCTCCGTGAAGCTAAGCGCCTCACCCAAGGTCACGGTGGTGGATGCTGAGGTGGGCCGCCCGGGGGCCCCTTCAGGGCAGAGGCTCTCAGTCCCCCAGCTGCCAGGGCTGAGTCCCTCTCCAGGCACTGCCCACAGCCAAAAGCTGCCTTGCCCAGGGGTATGCCCCTTCCCTGGAAAGCCCACCTCCAATGACTGGGCAGTGGGGGCTACAAAGGTCCAGCCCCCCTGCCTCAATCTGGGACAAGGCTCAAGTGCCATTCTATCCCCGAACTCCCCATGGGACAGGCTGAGGCCTCTGTTGCAAAGGTACCATGATTCAACTTCTCCCTCCGCCCCATCCTGCTTGCCTCACTCACCCCTGTAAACCTCCTGCACACCCGTTCAGTTCACAGAATCTGTTTCTAGGAGAAACGGACCTACGCCAGTCACACAGCTTCGACGTGGCAGAAGTGGGATTCTAACTCAAATGTGATGGACGTGAACACCCTTACTCTTTCTGCTCTTCCACAATGCCTCTGCTTTGGCTTGGACCAATCACAGGTGGGCCAGGTCTGGAGATACCCAGGAGAATATCACACAGTCCTTGCCTTTGAGACATCACTGTCCTCCGGGAGAGGCAATTCCCCCAACCAACCAACCGGTGGGAACAGATAGCCAAAAGCAGAGGGGACCAGACACTGGAGGAAGCCGTGGGCAGCCGCACTGGGATAGGCTGTCTTGGGATCTAGACCACAGCGATGCCTCCTGCCAAAGGTCACCGAGACCCGTCCCCTCCTCCAGGCTCAGGCACAGACCCTGCAACCTCCAGAGAGGATCCGAGCCAGCAGGGCCCACAGCAGCCACTGCTACACGGCTCCCTTGGGGTGTCTTGTTTCATGGAAAAGGATGTAGGATTCCCAGTCCCCGGCTGGGGTGTCTCCAGGGTCAGCCTGGCTCTCAGCACAGTAAGGACCCAGTGCCCTCCTAACCTCCCCTCCTCCCGCTCTCCTGAGGCTCGGCTCTGATCTCATGAGCACCTTCACCTTTCTGCAGTTTCTCTCCTCTGGCCCCCCCAGTTCCTGGGTGTCTCAAGAAATTCTCCAATCATATTCGCCCATGCCATCCCATTGCCAGTCCCACCTTCCGGTCCTGACATTTGCCACTATACCATGCCCCTCAGATGCTCAACACATGCCAGGAGAGGAGGGGAGAAAGAAAGGCGGGCAGGGCAGGGCAGGGCAGCTGTTGAAAATGGGAAGAAGAAAGATCAAATGAAAGCTCCTGGTAGGGATGCCCGGTATTACGTCTCGGGCCTCCAAAGCATCGTCTAGATTTTCTCCACCGCTCTGAGAACCTCCCAGGCAGGTCCCTGCCTTCACTTTACAGTTAGAAACACGGAGACTCAAGAAAAGGGAGAAAGCTTTCCAGAGTACATTTAGAGGCAGCAGCCAGAGATTCGGATCTTGGGCGTCCTAATTGCCTGGCAGTGCTGAGACCCTGGATGAGAAACACTAATGGGCAGATTCCACCCACGCAGTGATCTGGAAGCAGCGAACAGATGCTCACGGATCAGAGTCACACGAGCAGGGCGGGAGCCACTCAGGCATTCTTACACCCGCTGCTGGCTTCAGGTAAGGGCCGCTGGGCCCCAGGGGAGGCGCAGTTTCTGGGGAAGACATCGTCCCGGTCCCTTTAGGCCGTGCACTCTGCGTCCATGCCCTGCCCTCCAGCACCGGCTTCAGAGGCTAAAGGGCTGAGGCCGAGCCCCAGCTCCATCTCCTATTTGCTCTGTAGCCTTGGCCATCCCTTCTCTGGCCTCGGTTTCCCTGCCTGTAAAATGTGAAGTCTGGATGTGACGGTTTCTGAGGGACCTTTCCAGAAGGAAGACCTCCAGGGTCTAAGGCCTGCCAGGTAAGAAACACACATTGAGACTCACTCCCACCCAGACCCTTCATGGGACTGAACACTGGCCTCCTCTAACCAATCAATTAACACAGCTGGAGCCCCTCAGGGTGCCTGGCCCACGTCCCAGCCTCCCTTGCTTTCCTCTGGGTCTCTGCAACTCAACTCCTGGTTCTGGGGCTGGGCCCTGAGCCTCTCACAGCTGGAGAGGAAGAAAAGAAAGACCAACACTTGCTAAGCACCTCTTCTGGTCCAGGCACAGAACCAGCGGCTTTTACATTACTTCTTGCTGAGACTCTTCCAGTGAGTAGACTTATCTTCTCCTAAGAAATCTAAGGCTCAGAGAAGTCAAGGAACTTGCCCAACATCACACAGCTCTTGGTTGGCTAGGTCAGAATTCCAGCCTGGAACAGTGCATCTTGCCTTTGCATCATCAGAGAAGTCACTTGCAGTGAGAGTCCATCCCCTCCCTCTCCCAGCCAGAGAATAGCCCCATGCATTTTGCAAGAGGAAGACAGCATGTGGCTCTGAGAAGCCAGGCTTCAGGGCTCACGTGAGAGGCAGCCAGACATAATGGAAGAAACCCAGAGTGTAGGCGCAGCAGCCTTGAGATGGGATCCTGACTCTCCACATGCTAACTGGGGGAAACTTGAGCAAGTTAGAACGTTAGTTGTCTCATCTGGAATGAAAGGTATTAATATCTACCTCATGGAGTTGTTGCAATAACTGAACCTGACAATGGATATAAAAATATCTGGCATAGAATATGTGTTGGATAAACACAAGCCTCCTTCCCTTTCCACGTAGCCCAGCTTCTCTTAGGCTCAAGTCCTGATTCTCTTTCAGATGTTAAGCCCCCAGAGATGGGCATGGATATGTTGACCTTAGGAAACGTCTCCACCCCAAAGGCAAGCTCAGGAAAGTGGTTTTCTTCCTCTGCCTGTGCCCACAGAGCCCCCTGAAGGAGGCACAGTGCAGGCAGCGGCTGCGGCAGCTGAGCTGGCCACAGCAGGCTTTGCCTTCCTCCCCCCAGCCTGGGAGCTTGCCATCTCCACGCGTTCCCTTCAAACTGGAAGTTGGCACACAGGCGCCACAAGCCAGATGTTTGAGTTTTGTTAAGAGCAGCTTAAATAAAGCCTTTAGAACAATAATTCTCAGCCATCAAAGGGACATTTCTCTTCTGGCTTCATCTCCCTGACACACAAGAGATTTTTTAAAAGAAGAAAACAGGGGAGAAAAACAACCCCTCTACAAAGCAGGAACATTTAAAAAAGCACAGAAAATTTGCCACCATGCTCTGGCCTTTCTGATATCGCCAATGAAAGAGAAAAGGCATTTAGAGGAACAGCCAATTTTCCCCAGCCCTTGGCACACACCTACAGCTCCAGAAGGTGTCTGGGGGGACCCGAACAGGTGGTGGCCATCTGATCCAGCCCCCTAAGGCGGAGTTTAAAGAGACACACAGGTGAACGACACTGGCGAGTTGAGGAGTCTGCCTCCTTCTCCCTCCTGACACCTCTTCTCTCAGTATAGACTTTGCCAAGGGTGTGCTTGAGAGAGGGGCAAAGCCCACCCCTCCGCCTCCGTGCATGAGGGCACCTGGGAGGGTGACCTGAGACTGGATGCCCCTGCAGCCTACAGCTCTCCTTCCCAAGGAAGGTGACATTGAAGGGAACACACATGGGAGGCAGCACCGCCCAGGAGGTTGTCATGGACACGGTTGCACAACGCTTCCAAGGGCCAGTTACAATACATCATTGTCTTAGTATAAATACCCACTATTAAGAGTTGAAGACCAGATTCCTAAAGACTCTGCTGGGCTTAGTATATCTTTGAGAACAGACCCTGCCTGGCAGGAGCCATAGAGAAACCGCCTGTTCAAAAGTGAAACAAGGCTTTCAATAACCATCATACTTGACCTGTCCTCCCTCCGATAACAACTATAAACTCCAGATAAAATATTTTAAAGCTACCTAAAGGCACTGGTAAAAACAAAAAGAGGCAGAAATTGACACTTGGAACAACAGCAATGGGTGTATTTCATGTTTTTAAAGCTTTTCTCCCAAGGGCAGTTCACAGTCGGTGTCACCTAAGGTGGCTAAATTTATAGGAAACCCGCAGCCTTAGTTGCTTGAAGAATCAGAGACAGTGTGAGTGAACCCATCAGCTGAAAAGTGATGTGAGAAATCCTATAAACCAGAGAGCCACAGAGATTAAGCCCCGACCTCTATGTATAAACTGCCCAACTCTCTGGATGATCCTTCAACTTACAGGCACAGGGAAGACTCCAAACAGCACAGCTATGATTAAAATAACCGAACTGAGATTTTGGCTGCTGCCCACCAGAGGGGAGACAGAATTTAAAGTTTGAGCTTAAACGAATTAAAAAAAAAAATTTTAACACTCTTCAGAGGAATATAATAGAATCCAGAATCTCTCCAATATGTCATTCACAATGTTCAGGATACAATCCAAAATTACTAGACATATGATGAAACAGGAATATGTGACCATACTCAAGAGAAAAGGCGATCAATGGACCAATGGTGAGATGATATTGTGACTTTTATGGACATAGAAGTGAGCCTGGAATAAGAAATATCTTTGCAGGGGAAGTTACAACACGGAGATCAGTTAGGCCTGGGTTTGTGTCCCATCTCGACCACCCACACCTGTGTGTCATTGGACAATTAGTTCCTTGATTTCTCTGAGCCTCGGTGTTCTCATCTGCCAAAAGAGAGTAACTGCCTTTCTTCCATGGTTATTATGGAACCAAGTGAAATAATGAATATGAAAGTACCTGGAACAGCATTTGGTATATAATATGAGATCAATAACTATTTGTTGACTCTATGTAATGATTTCCAAGTCAATAGTGCATCCCCACCCCTACCTCAAGAGTTTTTAAGCCCCTTGACATTCTACCTCCTTCAGTTCTTAAAATGGAAATGTTTTCAATCAAATGCCCTGGGTTCTAGAGAAATATCTCTAATTCAAACTAGGAACAGCCCCTTCCATCTGTATTTAGTCATTAGAAAGCATGCATTCAGTCACACCTTCAGTAGGGCCCTCAAAGAGATGAAAAGTCAAGAAATAGAAAGGCCCCCTTCATAAGAATCATCTTTGTTAAAAGGCTATCTGAACAAAGTCCTGCCTCCCCCAAACCCTGGACCATGGAAGCCCCACCCTCAACTGGGAACATGTTGATCAGGAACTGAGATACCAAGATAGTCCTAGGATCAGATGTTATTCAGAATGGAAGGTGACTGAGAGTTGACTTGGCCTAATCTCTTCCTTTCAGACATAGAGAATCTAAAGCCCACAAAGGAATGGCAATCGTGGTAGAGTCCCATGTTGCTCCCCCATTTTTTTTTTTTTTTGACAGAGTCTCACTCTGTTGCCCGGGCTAGAGTGAGTGCCGTGGCATCAGCCTAGCTCACAGCAACCTCAAACGCCTGGGCTTAAGCGAGCCTACTGCCTCAGCCTCCCAGATAGCTGGGACTACAGGCATGCGCCACCATGCCCGGCTAATTTTTTCTATATATATTTTTAGTTGGCCAGATAATTTCTTTCTATTTTTTTAGTAGAGACGGGGTCTCACTCTTGCTCAGGCTGGTCTCGAACTCCTGACCTTGAGCGATCCACCTGTCTCGGCCTCCCAGAGTGCTAGGATTACAGGCGTGAGCGACCACGCCTAGCCGCTCCCCCATTTTTGAAATGAGAAAATTGAGACCCTAAGAGGTCCGTGTCACCCTGACAAGCAATGTCTACTTGGAACTCATCCCAGGTCTCTCAATCTCTGATCTTCAGACGTAGACACTTCTATTAGATCACGTACCTGAGAATGCGCTTCTTGGAGTCCACCCCATGCAGAGGCAACTGCATAGAAGGTGGGACTATCCCAGGAGGATCCATGTTGGGGACGTGGCAGGGACCAGCCTCGGCTGGTTAGCCACGGCCACAAAGCCAGTCGGATTCCCACCCAACCTCGGCTGGGCCCATAATCTGTGGGGCCTTGACCTTGGGGAGGGCCTTTGGGATGTACCTCTGGGCTCCTAGGGTTGGATTTATGTGGAATATCTCACTACTCTCAGACTGACAGTCTCTCCCCGCCCCCCAGGAGACTGGAAAAGCCTCAAGAAGAAACCTGTTGGACAACAAGATCTTTTTCTCTTTCTCTCTCTCTCTCTCTCTCTCTCACACACACACATACCCCTGAAGAAGGGCTGTGTTTGCCTCACAGAAGCACATTCTAGAAGGCCAGCTAAGCCACTTGTTTCTGGCCTAAAGCCCCCAAAACCTGGAGAATGTGCCCCTTCCCTCTGCCCTCGCCTCCCTTCTCCTCAGTATCCGCCAAGGCAGAGTCCACAGGGAGCCTGACCAGGATTTGTGGGGCAGCCCCTCCCTCACTGGGCCCACTTGCTCAGACACCACCCCACAGAGCTAGTGGTCTGGGTGCTACGGCCCAGGCCCCTGCACCCTCCGCACCCCCCCACCTCAGCCTCCCCCAGCTGTGCCCAGCCCTTCAGACCAGCCCTCCACCCTTTCCCTGCCCCTACATGCTGCTATTCTGAGGGGCTCATAAATTGCCAAGTTTGACTCATTTTTCTTCATAAATCCAGAGCTTCTGGCCTCCTGTTTGATTTGTGTTCCTGAATTATCTATGAAATTTTCAATGGCTCAGTGAGCAGCCAAGCGGAGTTCCCCCTCAGCCCCTAAGGGAAGCCATGAGGACGAGTGATGGCGGGGTCACCCCAGTGGGGGGCTCCAGCCTCTGGAGAGGAGACCCACGTCAGGGCATGGCAGGACACCATGGAAAGCAGTGGGGGGAGCAACTGGCCAGGTCTGGAGAAGCCCCTCTCTGCCACCAAGGGAGGTGGAATCAGAGAGGGCAAGGGTCTGAGCCTGGCACACAGGCTGTCCCTGGAACGATGACGAGTCTCTCGCGTGTCTCTGCACCCAGGATCATCAATCCCCAGAGCACAAAGGCTGGAGGGAGACTTCAGATTCACCTGATTTTTTTTAGAGGTTTCTTTTTCATTGTGGTAAAACACACTCATAACATAAAATTTGCCATTTTCACCCTTTTTAATTGTACGTATCAGCAGCATTAAGGACATCCACATGGCTGCGCAGCCATCACCACCCTCCAACTCCGGAGCCTCACCTGGTCCTACAGACGGAAAACCCAGGTGCAGAAAGATGGAAGCGCTGGCTGGGGGGCTGCGCGTTCTGGCAGAGGCCAGCCGAGAATCCGTCCAGCCAAGAGTCCTGTGGCCCAGAGTGGGGACACGCGGGTGTGTGCTTCAGGGGACAGAGGGCTCCCCCGACCAGCCCTCCCCACCGAGGGGCCCCACCTGGCAGGGATCCCTCCCCTCCCTCCTCCTGCGTCACCCCCCTCCCGCTCCCTGCCACCATCCACACCTGCCCGTCCCCTTCCTCCATAAACTCGAGATGTGGTCCAGCCTTGTCTGAGCCTGGTGGCCTTGTCTGAGCCTGGTGGCCTTGTCTGAGCCTGGTGGCAGGGTCGAGGCCCCCAGCAGGTTTATGGAAGCCCTCCATCCCGGGCTGAGAGCTTCAATACATCTACATAATCAGCTCCCCTCGACCCGCTGCTCCCTCCATTGCTCATAAAACCTCACTGAGGGGCTGGGTCTTTTTCTTTTTTCTTCTTTTTTTTTAATCAGAAACATCAATTGACACAGAGCCGGCTGGAAACCTCCTGCCTCCATTGACAACCCCACCCCTCCCCCACCAGGTGGCAGGGGAGGAATGGGGCTCTGCTTAGACCCGGGACTCTGGTGTGACACAGGCTGGATTAGACCCTGGGAGGGGGATCGTGACAAACTGCAGCTCCCCGCCCAACACACACACACACCACACGCACCATGTGCACGTCAGTGGGAGCACGTAATTGCCGTGGGAAATCACTTCCTGACAATAAACGCCCCACTATCCCTCTCCCTCTCTCTGCTCTTGCCAGACGACTTTGGCTGGAATATTTGTCCCCATAATGAGCCCTGAGCCTCTACCTGAATAATTCATACCTGGGTAGCACCAAGTCTTTGGGATGAAACGGAGGTGCCAGGGAAAGCCCCCGGGGGCTGACAGAGGTGGGGCTCAGGCCAGTGTAGCAGAGGAGGGAGGGGAAGGCATCTCTCTGAGAAGGTGACATTTAAGGTGACAACTGAACATTTTAAAAGACCCCATCATAGTAAGGGGCGGGGGACGGCATTTCCACCAGAAGGGGCCACAGGTCTCAGGCCACCCACCTTCTCACTTTGCCCAAGCCTATCTCTTCTGGGGGCCAGGGGTGGGGGGTGTCCCTCTGCCCCACTCACCACCACCTCCTGTCTGTGAACAACGCAGCCATCCTGTGAGATGGACCAAACAGACATTTTAGGGATGAGGAAAGTGCAGCTTAGAGACCCTGAGGGACTTGCTTGAGGACATAGTAGTCTGGGACAAGCCAGCCTTCCTCCCTGCAGAGCCGTTCTACTTGCTTCTCCCCACAGGTCCCAAAGAAGCTGGATGGGACAGCTGAGGCCAGCAGAGGTCCCACCTCCTGCCGGTGAGGGACGCTGTCCTGCAGGGCAGCCCTGTGGGAAAGGTTCTTCCTCCTCCAGCGCAGGTCCCTCTCCAAGCCTCGACCTCCTCATCTGCAAATGAGGGCAGCAACATTCCCTACTTGATAAGGTGGCTCTATAAACACTTGGCACATAATAAAAAAATAAAGACCTACATCAGATTAGTATTCCCCAGGTTCAGGCACAAGACAAGCTTGTGTTTCTTCATTGGCCTTAAAAACAAAACACACACAGTCCGGCCCTCACAGCACACAGTTTTCATATAAACCAACACTCTCTCCATCCTAGTCCCCTTACTCCCCGCCCACTGTGAATGGCCAAAGCTACTGATCACTGCCCCCGTGGGAAGAACACACCAGGTTGCTGGGATGGTCATTAAGACACACGCAGAGTGGCTTTGCCCAGCGGAAGGAGCTGCACAAACGGTCTCTGTGATTAACATGCTCCTGAAGCACCAACCTCATTATCTGATGCTCCTGAGCCCTGACAGTCCCTGTACTTTTATTTTTTGTTTGGGAGCAAGCAGCCGTACAGCCGCACCCTAAGTCATGAACAGACTTTTCGTGTTGTAATCGAATGAAACTTACAACAAAGCTAATCAGCCCCACAAGGGTTTTGTGTGTTATGATCATTCTGCTACTTGGAGATAAGCTCTCAATAGTAAGCAACGGCTCAGATAAAACACAGGTTTATGTTGTTCTCCTTTGTTGGTTCTTCTGAATCTTTAAATGGCGATGGTGTTAGATTTAAGCCATGTTACAAACATACACACGGAAACTCATTCTTGGGAGATTCCAAAGGCCCTGGATCCGCCAGCCAGGGGTCCCTGATGCCCCCGCCGCATCCAGCCACACCCAGGTTAAGGTTCCCTGGGCCTTGGAGTATGTCCCTTCCATTCCTCCCGTCATAAGGATGTCCAGAACACCAGCACATCCATCGGTCTCAGGGAGGTGTGATACAAAGATCACAGACTTCCAACTTAGAGTGTCTGGCATTCACATCCTGGCTCTGCCACTCACTAGCTAATGACCTGAAGTGTCGCACCAATCTTCTCAAAACCTTGTTTTGCCTGACCACGGTGGCTCACACCCGTAATCTCAGCACTTTGGGAGGCCAAGGTGGAAGGGCTGCTTGAGGCCAGGAATTTGAGACCAGACTGGGCAATATAGTGAGACCCCATCTCTACCAAAAAAAGATAGCTTTTTTTTTTAAATTAGCCAGGTGTGATGGCACATCCCTGCAGTCCCAGCTACTGGGTAGGCTAAGGCAGGAGGATTGCTGAAGTCTGGGAGTTGGAGGTTACAGTGAGCTATGATCGTGCCACTGCACTCCAGCCTAGGTGACACAGTGAGACCCTGTCTCTAAAAAAAAAAATTACGTTTCCCCATCTGTGTATGGGGTCTATGTAAAGATAAATGAAAGAGCATAGCATATATTTTAGCAGAGTGGCACACTCTGCACTGCTTCAATTCAAATCCCAGCTCAGCTACTGGTCGGCTATGTGGCCTTGGACAAGTCATTTGACTTCTCTGAGCTTCAGTCCTCACTTGTAAAATCAGAATAGGAATAGTACCTCTCTGACAGGTGGTCGTGGGTATTGTTAGGGACATTACATATAAAGCGCTTAGAAGAATGCCTGACACAGACAGAGCACGAAACACATTGTTGGAGTGTTGTTAGCACTATCTCTTGTCCTGCGCTGGGCACACTTTAAGCACTCTTCTCAAACATGTAGGTTCCCTGCTCCTGCCTGGGACAGAAACCCGGAGTCCTGGACAACAGTAGCCTTGGACTCCACAGCCACAGGTGCATGGTCAGAGGATGCTGGCACTGATCCTGGGCTCCATCTGGGGTCAGGGTTGGGGTGGGGAAGTAGAATCCGGATAGGGTTAGGGCAGGGAGGAAATCAGATTGGTGGGAGGCCAGAGCTTAGGCAAGACAGGCTCCAGATCTTAGGGCTGTGACTTAAGGGAGCTGATATACCCAAAAATGTGGGCCTTCACCCTTGGCAATGCTGAGAAGAGATGCCCAGCAGCCTTGACTTTGAAATGTGCTCCATTGAGTTGCAAATGAATAATTTACAGTCTTTGATCTTATATTGCTGAGAAGGAGAGGGAGAAGACCATGAGGGCGTTGGGAAGGAGAAGATGAGAAAGTAGGAGAGGAAATAACTTAACCCCCTCTGGCCTATCTGAACCTTCAAGCCTCCCTCAGAGACGACGCTCAGAGTCTGGGCCTGGGAAGGCCGGCTGATTCCTCCCTCGTCGGGGGCCCACGCACCCCAGATATCGACAGCCACGTGAACGTGTTAGGGCTAGTGCATCAGTAAGACCAGCGGGAAAGAGAAAGGAGTTGTCAGCGTGAGTCATGAAGTTGTGCAGCCTTTATCAGCAGTCCCAAATGACTTCAGTCCCCCCCACTTACGTCCCATCTCTTCAGTCGACAAATCACTCTCTTTATTCATTCAGAATACATTGATACAGCCCTTTCTTCACCAGCCTGTGGGTGTGAATGGCACTAACAACACCCAAATATTGCAAGCTCCAAGCACCTATCTGGCGACTCAGGGGATTCAATCCTTTGCAAACCGCCCCACTCCCGCTTCTGGAAGGCCCAGGAGGTATCTCACCTTGAATCAGTCTCGGTTTCCACTCACTGGATTGCTCTACACCCGGCTTTGTTCTCCCAAGACCCCTGGAAATTGGCAATGCAAAAATGATTCACTAAATGAGCTTTTTAAAAATTGTAGTATTACTTTATCTGAGTATTTTTGAGCACCTACTTTGCAGCAGTTGCTGTGCTAAGGACTCGGCATTCTCCTGCAAGGTAGGAAGGAGAAGTTTCTCTCAATTCAGGCTGTGTCCAAGTGCTGGAAGGAGGAGACCCGCCGCAGTGTTGCTTGGGCATCAAAGGCATAGAGAGTTGATGAAACAAACCTTTCAGTCCACATATGGAGTTTTGTCTCTCTGGGGACACTTGGGCCACCAAAGTCATTGGGTCAGCAGGGATTTGATGACCAATCACACACCCATTCCCAGGACAACTACTCCTCTGGTCCTCAGGCATTCTGCAGCAGCCAGACCCCAAGACCATGCCTCTTCAGCCTCCCATGATGAATTCTCTCTCAGGGACCCCACCGTCCCCCAGCATCCTAGCTTCCACACCCCCTCCATCTGGTCCAGCAGACACAACTCTAAACACCTAACCCCATTCGTAGACAGAGTTAAATATTTGCCCCCCATCCAAAGTCATGTTCTCCCATGAAGCAATGAATGCAAGCAGTTCCTTAGGGTAAGAAGGGTCGTTACTGCACACGCTGGCTCCATCAGAGCCTCGGCTCTGGCCTGGCCGGGCCTGGAGGCTGCTGTCTCCCCACCAGGGGCTCTGTCCCAACCCACAACCCTTGGTGGGAAAAAGCCACTGAGGCCCAAGGCTGGGATGCAAGGCCACCTCGCTGACATTGTCTCCCCTCCCAGAGCTGGGCCTGCTCATTTCTGAGCCTGACCATGCAGGAGCTCAGTGTGGAGGTACCTGGGATGCAGGTGT
>CM052441.1:117096585-117122038 GCA_028533085.1 Varecia variegata
TTTTTTGAGACAGAGTCTCGCTTTGTTGCCCGGGCTAGAGTGAGTGCCGTGGCGTCAGCCTAGCTCACAGCAACCTCAAACTCCTGGGCTTAAGCGATCCTACTGCCTCAGCCTCCCAAGTAGCTGGGACTACAGGCATGCGCCACCATGCCCGGCTCATTTTGTCTATATATATTCTAGTTGGCCAGCTAATTTCTTTCTATTTTTTAGTAGAGACGGGGTCTTGCTCATTGCTCAGGCTGGTCTCGAACTCCTGACCTTGAGCGATCCACCCGCCTCGGCCTCCCAGAGTGCTAGGATTACAGGCGTGAGCCACCGCGCCCGGCCGCTTTTGGACTTTTTAATAAAGGCCATTCTCACTGGCTTAAGGTGAAATCTCATTGTGGTTTTAATTTGCATTTCCCTGATGATTAGTGATGTTGAGCATTTTTTCATATGTTTATTGGCCATTTGTCTATCTTCTTTTGAAAAGCTTCTGTTCATGTCTTTTGCCCACTTTTTAATGGGGCTGTTTGATTTTTCTTGCTGGTTTGTTTGAGTTCTTTATAGATTCTGGTTGTTAGTCCTTTATCGGATGTATAGCATGCAAATCTTTTCTCTCATTCTGTAGGTTGTCTATTTGCTCTGTTAATTATTTCCTCGGCTGTGCAGAAGCCTTTTAATTTAATTAAGTCCCATTTATTTATTTTTGTTGTTGCTGCAATTGCCATTAGGGTCTTTTTCATAGATTCTTTGCTTAGGCCGATATCTAGAAGAGTTTTTCCAACATTTTCTTCCAGAATTCTTGTGGTTTCATGCCTTACATTTAAGTCCCTTATCCATCTTGAACTAATTTTTGTAAGTGGTGGGAGATATGGAACCTGTTTCATTCTTCTGCATGTAGCTATCCGGTTTTCCCAGCACCATTTATTGAATAGGGATTCTTTCCCCTAGTGTAGATTGTTGTCTGTTTTGTCAAAGATCAGGTGGCTGTAAGTGGATGGTTTTATATCTGGGTTTTCTGTTCTGTTCCATTGGTCTATGTCTCTATTTTTGTGTCAATACCATGCTGATTTAGTTACTATAGCCTTGTAGTATAGTTTGAAATCTGGTAATGTGATGCCTCCCAATTTGTTCCTTTTGCTTAAGATTGCTTTAGCTATTTGGGCTCTTTTCTGATTCCACACAAAGCATAGAGTTATTTTTTCTAGATCTGTGAAATATGACGTTGGTATTTTGATGGGGATTGCATTGAATCTGTAAATCACTTTGGGCAGTATGGACAATTTAACAACGTTGATTCCACCAATCCATGAGCATGATGTTTCCAACATCCCTTTTACACACACATCCAATATCCATAGTTGCAGGCAGACACACCGCCTTTCCCTCTGCGCCCTCCCCAGCTCTGGTCCTGGGCTCTCTGTTCTGGGGGAGACACGAGGCAAGAGGAAAAAGCAGGCCCAAGCAAATGCTTCAGGGATGAGGATTTGGGAAATTCTCTGGACAGCTGAACCCTTTTCCCCTCTCCCTCCTCCTTCTCTGGGAAATCTTGGTGAGGAGAAACATTTGGAGGTGGAGGCCTCTTGTAAAACTAATTAAAAGGCCCTCCAAGCTCCATGAGTGGGTCCTTCACTTCTCTGAACACCAGGCTCCCAGGCTCAGGTTGGCAGGTGCCCCTCTGTCACCTGAGAGGAGTGTCTCTTAGCATCTTGCCCACCCTCATCCCCAGGGCCACAGCCCCAACCAGAGGTGAGGGGTGGGTGGCGCCTGTTAGCCCTCACCCCTGACCCCACACAGGAGGAGGAGGAGGAGAGCACAAGTCCATCTTGCCTTGTCCTCTATCCCCACCTTCCACATTGTTTTGTTTAAATAAACCTCCTTTTGCCAGGCAGAAGCTCCACCTCCCAAGTTCCCCAGTCCTGTTGCCAATCTTGTCAGTCCTCGCCTCCCACTGCCTCTTACAAGAACTCTTCCCCGAACAGCCCATGTTACTCTGTGCCCCCAGCCTGGGACGTGTACCTTTGCTCTAGTTGGAGCCTTCCTGAGTGTTCTTGGAAGACTCTCTACCTTCAAGACTTTGCAGATGCTGTTTCATTTGCAGGAAAGCCATTCCACCCACCCTGCCCCCAAATCTTCCTTATTCTGCAATGCACAGTGCAAATGTCACCTCCTCGTGAAGCCATCAACAATCACCCCCAGGGTTCATCATTCCCCACTCAATGCCCATGGAAATGTACCCATTTTCTCATTCCCATCACAGAGGGATGAGAATGTGATATACTTGTGGCCCCAGAGACTGAGACAGCAGGGTAGGGTCTCACTCAGCTTGGCACCCACAGCATCTGCACCTAGTAGGTCCTCGATAAATACTGGGTAGAGAAATCATTTGCCCTTTCTCTGGGGTGGGAGTCCACAGGCAGGGTGGCTCACAAACCTTTGCAGATCTAGCCCTGACATGGGGCCAAGGGCACAATCTACCTGGAGCTGGGCCCCTCATGGGTACGCAGGGAGCACCTCACTCATAGCTGATGTAAAGCCAACATCTTTTAATAATTGGGCACTTACAGGGGTGTTGGGTGCTGAGCTAATTGTGTGTACTCTTCACAATAACCATGTCACGTGGATACCATTAGCCCCATTTTCCAATGCGGAAATGGAAGATCAGAGGGATTAATTAAGCTGACCATGGTAACACAGCCACTAAGTGGCAGGGCTGGAACTCAGATCAGGTCTGTCTGACCCGGGAGTGCGGGCTCCACACTGGCATCCACACCACACCTCCATCCACAGTGCCCCTCTTGTTGTTTGGATTTGAGCCCCAAAAGGATTCAAAGCCGAAAGGACCAGAGGCTCAGCTGAGAGGGAGAGTGCCCGCTCCTCCCCACCCCTGCCAGGACTCAGACTGCCAGGGGACACCATCAAAGACAAAACACCCTGGTCAATTACTGAGTGATTCTCCGCTAGGGGAGATAAGCGTCACCTGTAGTCAGATGAAAGTCCTTACCTGGGGCACCCAGACACCTGCAAATGCTCATTAGACAGAAGTGCAGGAGCTGCTGAAACCCCCTACTACGCCCCGTGGGCTCAGCTCTCCCCACCCTCCCCTTGCTCCGGCCATCCGGGTCCCCAGCCCCCTTCCTGATCTGGGAACCCTGAACCTGCCTCCCTCAGTCACCAAACCCCCTGCACTGATGGCCCTGCCCCAGCCCACCTGGAGGGAGAGAAGCCACCCTCGCTGGCCCAGTGCTGATGTCTGGTGGGCACTCTGGGCCTGGCTCGCTGGAGGTGCCAGGCTGGGGGCCAGCAGGGAGGTTCTCAGGTTCTTGCACATGCCGAAAAGAACTTAAGGGTCACTTTGAAAAGAAGGGGAGGGTGTGATCCTGAGCAAGTCACTTCACTTTATCTTCTGAGCCTCTGTGTGCTCATCTGTAAAATGGGTAGGACTCCTGGTGGGACTGTCTCTGAGGCTGCTCTGGGGAATTCAAGCAGCTCACTTAGGGGAAACCTTTGGAAGGAGCCCAGGGTTGTGCAGATGTATGGGAACGTGACAGTTAATAGTGACAACACATGGGGCGGGCCCTGTTCTAAATGCTTTATGTATATTAACTCACCTTATCCTCAGGACACCCCCCTGAAGTGGGAACTGTTATTACTCCATTTCACAGAGCCACGTGAGGTAGAGGGAGGTTAAATCTATTGACCGAGGACACACAGCAGGTGTGGGTCACGCCAGGCTGGTACCGGGCATCTGGCTCCAGGCTGTGTTCCAGCCATCGGGCCTTGCTGCCTCTCTGGAGCTGTGGTTGGAGGGAGTCCGCCTGTCTGGACAGGGTGGCCAGAGGGAGCTGTCCCTGGGCGAACACCTAGCACATGCCAAGCACCTCCCTCACCTTCTCGTTTAATTTGGCAGCCAGAGGTCAGAAAGCCCAAGCAAGGTCTCTGATTCCCCTTTCCCTGTCACTTCCACTGCACCCCAGCCTTGTCTTCCTGAACCCAGATCCCCTCCCACTCCCATGCCTTTCTGGGCACTGGCGACCAGACACCCCGTGGATGGACAGCGAGGTGACCCCAGGCCGGACAGGCCTCTGCCGAGGGGGCCTAGCGTGGCCATAGCCTGGCACTAGAGAGCTTCAGAATGTGGGTGAGGACTTCGCCCCTGCAGCAGCCTGAGGGGTTCTCAGAATCCCCAGGTCCCCACCCACATACCCTGTACCCTAGCTGCACCCCCGGCCACCCTCAGGCCACAATCTTCCCTCATGGCCCCTCCGACAGGGCTGGAGAAGAGAGGAGGGGTCCAGCCCTTCTCCCTCTTCCCCCTGCGGCCCCCACCTGGCACTTACTACAACTGGCCGCCACCGGGCTCTGCAGAGGGTGCGTGGGGTAAGGCTGCCCTCAACAGGCAGTCGGAGGAGGAGGCTGCTGTGCTCAGAAAATCTGAACTCCCTTTGCCAGAGTGGGGGAGGGGGCCCAGGGCTGGGGTCTCCAGGCTCTTTGCTGGACTGTCCCCGGGGCCCTGAACCTTACCCCAACCCTGAGGCTGGCAGAAATCCATTTAAAAGGGTATCAGAAACAGACTCAGTGTGGGTCGTGGGGTAGGGGTGGAGGGGTTCCTAGTCCAGCATACGGACTCAGGGGGCAGAGATAACTCCTGAGCCACATCCTGCCCCTAGCACAGGGTCAGAGGGCATGTGCCCACCTCCCCCGTCCACACTCCCTTCACTGTCCCTCCTGCCAGCTCTGAGCCTTAAGAACTCCCCTCCCACCTCCACCTGCCACCCTCCCACAACCCCGCATTGTATGGAAGTACTTCCAGGGATCCAACCAGAATCCTTCCTGCTGCAACTGAACCCCAGCTCCAAATGCTCCAGTCCCGGTTGGTCCAGGGTAGGGGGAGGAGATGAGTAAGCGGCCACAGCATCGTGCCCTCGGGGCAGCCTGGAGTGGAGAAGTGCAGCAAAGCAAGTATTGGAAAGGAGCCAGTGGGGCAGGGAAAGCCCCAGAGGGGAGCTGCAGGCCAAGGGCAGCGAAGTGGAGAGCAGAGCATCTCCTTAAGACAAACGTCTGCACTTCCTTCAGCCAAAGCCCCATTTCCATAAAGACATTATGTTCACGGCTCTTTCGCTTAATTAGAACATGTCTGTAGCAAGGAGCACGTGCCCGCACCAACCAGGAAAACTGCTAACCAGCACGTAAAAGCCGGCTGGAGCAGGGGCTGGAGCAGGGGCTGGAGTCTGCTCTCCCCTTGCCGGCCAGCCCAGCCCAGCCCAGCCCAGGGTCTGGGCGAGGCAGTGTCTTCTTGGCTTTGACTTGGGTTTGAATCCCAGCTCTACCACTTCCTCCCTGAGCCACCTCAGAGTTTCCTCCTCCGTAAAGAAGAGCGAATAGGCCGGGTGGGCGCGGTGGCTCACACCTGTAATCCTAGCACTCTGGGAGGCCGAGGAGGGAGGATCCCTTGAGCTAAGGAATTGAAGACCAACCTGAGCAAGAGCAAAACTCCTGTCTCTACTAAAAGGAGAAAAATTAACTGGATGCACATGCTGTAGTCCCAGCTACTCGGGAGGCTGAGGCAGGAGGATCACTTGAGCCCAGGAGTTTGAGGCTGCTGTGAGCTACGATGACACCACTGAACTCTACCCAGGGTGACAGAGCAAGACTTGTCTCAAAAAAAAAAATGGAGGGGAAATAATTCATGCCTCATTTGGTGTTTTTTTTTTTTTCCTGAAGAATACTTATTTTGCTGTCTTAATATACAAACTAATAAAAAATAGGCAGAGGGAATCTAGACCACTTAGAATTGAGGCATCTCTATACAAAAGTGAAGATGGTACGATGATGTGACTTCAAAGGAAATGACTAAAACATAATTTCACAAGTATCATCATGTTTGTAATGTAACAATATATTAATGCACAAAATATCAACAATACAAAGTCTGGATTTTTCCTCCTAGGTTTATAATAAACTACCAAACTTCTGATTAATGCATTTACTTTTATAAACCTCTGCTTAGCAGTATATGATATACAAGTACACACATGCTGATATTTTACCATGAGAATTATAGTTCTCATCTCCAACTAGAGACTTGCCTTTTTGCCCATATTTATATAGATTTCATTCCATCATAATTTGTATAATACCTTTTTAGTGGTACATTTTAATCAACATATTGCATTTTTTTTAAATCTTGATTTTTAAATGAATCTTTTTAGTGATAGAACATGATGGTTTTAATTTAAGAGTTAAGGCACAGGCCGGGTGCAGTGGCTCATGCCTGTAATCCTAGCACTCTAGGAGGCCGAGGCGGGCAGATCACTCGAGGTCAGGAGTTTGAGACCAGCCTGAGCAAGAGCGAGACCCTGTCTCTACTAAAAATAGAAATAAATTAGCCAGACAACTAAAAATATATATAGAAAAAATTAGCTGGGCATGGTGGCGCATGCATGTAATCCCAGCTACTCGGGAGGCTGAGGCAGTAGGATCGCTTAAGCCCAGGAGTTTGTGAGCTAGGCTGATGCCACGGCACTCTAGCCCGGGCAACAGAGGGAGACTGTCTCCAAAAAAAAAAAAAAAAAGAGTTAAGGCTCAATATGGCAACTCTCTTGTACTATTTAGACTAATTCCCAGCTGTAGGAAAATGTTTGATTTTTAAAATATAACCAAGATGAGATTGGACAGTTATAAACATGAAATACTAGAAAACAGTGAATGAATAAATAAGATGATAATAAGATGATTTTTCAACAGTAGCCATTCATTATTTTGCTTTTAGGAACCTGGAAGAAATGGTCTTCTTAGAGTTTCAAATGTTCTGATAAAATCTAGTCATCTCTTGGCTACCTCAATATCACCTTGAATCACTGAAATAAGTGACTCTAAACAAAGTTCTTGTGTGGTCTGAGGTAGCCAGCGAAGGTCACACTGAGGATTTGCCCATGGGAGTCCTCTGAAGGTATGCACGGTATAGTTTCCACGGACTTTTTTGTATCCCTGTAGCATGGGTTCCATCCTACGTTCACCACCACCTTGCGGACATCTCCACCTCCAACTCCGGCCCAACCACAGCAAATGCCAGTGGATACGTCAGCTGGAAGACTATCTGCTACTCAATCAGGAGAGCTAGCTGTGGGGCTGCCCAGCTGCTTGGAGCCACGGTCAAAGCCCCGCACCACCTGGCCTGGCAGAAGTACGGCATGCGCCTCCTGACACCGTCCACTCGGGGCCTGTGTTGGTGCCTGGACCCTAGGACCAGCCAGGGGCCAGGTGCACCAGGGCCCAGGCAGTGCCCCGGTGGGTGCCTCGTGCCACTGACCCAGCAGAAGCTGCCCAGGGACTCAGGGGCTGCGTCTCCCTCATTTGGTGTTTTTAAAGATTCAAATGGGATATTGCTTCTGAAGGTTTTAACGCAAGCCAGGCAGACACCACAAGGCCAGGCACACACGCAGTGCTCCACACGTATTCAAAAGCAAGCCCTTCGAGGGGTGGATTTGACTGAGTTCCGCACCTATCTCAGCCCATTTATGCAACGGTTCTTGGATTGTGTGTGAAGCTCCTGACACACAGTAGGTCTGTGCTGAGTCAGAATCGTTGGTAACCAGATGCCACCCAGAGCGGGGAACCCCAACATTGCAGAGGGAATTCTGCAGCCAGCTGAGGGATTTCCTGCCGGCCCCTCCGACGTGGAGATTCCCCCATCCATGCAGCCAAACTCACCATGTTTCAGGGCCCTGCATTCCAGGGTCAGAGCCCCTGACCCCTCAACAGGAGAAGCAGCAAGAAGGCATCCCCCGGATCGATGATGGGGACCACTGGCTCACCTGGTGTCGTGCAGACAAGTCAGCTCCCCGCCTGCATCCCAGACACCTCACCACAGTGTGGGGCTCGCCCCAAGCTCCAGCTCTTGGACCCCTGCGGCAACCACACTCTAATCCATCTGCTTGAGCCCGGGAACCACCAAGTGCACAGGAGGAGTGGACTTCATCCTGGTTCTGTGGGGGACCCTCAGAGCTGGCCTGCCCTTGGCTATGGAGGTCGTTTGGAGCCCCCCTGTCTACAGGAGTCAGGCTATGGCAGGGGACGTGGACCCCTTCCTAGGAAAAACCATGGGGCATCAGCTCAATGGACCATGCACAGGTTAGGACAGTGAGGCCCAGAGAAGATGAGGACCTGGCTAGAGTCAAAGAGAGAGTCATCGTGACACATTTGAGACCAGACCTCCGGCTACTGAGTCCTAGGCCAGGGCACTGGCCCTGCACCCACCTTTCTCCCGTGGCTGGGCATGGCTTCACCAAGCAAGGGAGCCCCTGCCTTCCAATCTCCCACTTCCAGGCTGGAGCACCTCAGACAAGCTCCCTTTAGCTCTCTGAGTTTCTGTTTTTTATCTGTAAAGGGGGTGTGATTGCTTACCTCCCAGGGTGGCTGCGAGCATGCAGGGAGAGGATGGAGATGAGTCATGTAAAAGAACATAGCTCATGCCTGGCACATTCCTGGCATGCAACAGGGGAAATCAGTCGGCACAGCCACCCCTCTGTGAGCTGTTTTCTCATACTCACACACATGCCCACTCACACACACATGCATACTGCAAATACTAGTGAAGGGGAAGAAAATAAAAACCTCCAGCCAACAACCTGGGATTTTGTCTCATCCCTGCACACACCTGGTCTCAATGGCACTGAGGAGGGGAGACAAGGAAAAGGGAGAAGAGAGGGCAGAACAGGACGCTCCAGGGGCCAGGAACTCACCCAGAAACTAGCACAAAAAGGGACGGGGTTTTCCACCACAGTCCTGCTTCACCTCTCCCACCCGGCCCCTGCTGGTCACCTAGCAACAAGCATCTCTCCCGAATCCTTCAGAAATCACAAGAGCACCCGAAGTTCTTGCCTGGAAATCCACACCTCACACATGGTCCAGGGCCAGGAGAACCGTGGGAGGCATTGTTGGGAGCCTCAGTGACAACGCGCTTGGGTGTGCAAACAGCAGGGTGTTCTGTGTGGAAAGGAGGGCAGCTGGCTTGGGCTGGGCAGGATCAGGGCATAGGAAGGGGCCACAACTCTGTCCTGAGAAAGGAAAAGGGGCAGTGGCTGTTCAGAGCCATCTAGGCAGGGTCCAGAGCCATCTAGGCAGGGTCCAGAGCCATCTGAGATCACTTTTCAGAAGACACAGCTGTAAAAACCCAGAGTTCTTTAATCCCAGGGACCAATGTTTGGGGAAAGCCAGCAGCGAGCAGAGAAAAGAATTGAAGAGGAATCGTTTGCCGAGCCTGAACTGGGTGCTGAGCATTTTATCCGTGATGTTTCAATCTGAAACCCTGTGAGGCTTCCAGGACTTTGAGCTCCATTTTACCAATAAAGCAGCAGAAGCCCAGAGGAGAGAGGGCCTTTGCCCATGGTCAGAGAGAGTATTGCAGCAGCCCTAGGACGGGCCTCAGATCTGCCTGACCCCAGGGCACTGTAATGTCAGGGCTGATGCCAGGAGCCCATAAGACAAAGCCTGCCCAAAGGCAGGCCTTAGCAGCGAGCCCAGCACCCACGGGGCCGCTGTCACATGAAAAGCCCCTGCCTGGACCAGGGCACATAGCTGTCAGCTCGGGTCCTCTCCCTCCCCTGGGGCTCCTGCTTCTGCCTCACGTAGCCTGGGCTCTGGGCTGCCATGGAGAGTCACTGGGCCCCTCCAAGTTTCCTCCAAGCCCCAGGGTCTCTGACAGGCCATTAGACAGGCCCCACCCACCCCATGAGGCCTCTATGCCTTCCTGGCAGCCCTGAGCCGCCGCTGAGTGCCACGGGCTCTTTATGGCTGATCCAGCGCTGTTCCAAGCAATGGGCTCTGCACACAGCTGGCAGCGTGGCTGATGGCTCCATGGAGAGGCAGTGATGGGAAAAGAAGGATTAGCTGAATCCGTGCCCCTTACCAAGGTGGCTAGCACCCCAGGACGGGTGCGGGCCATGGGGTGGGCTGCCCACATGGGAGGGTTGCTGCCCAGGACAGCTGGGACCTGGGTTGCAGGGTGTGCCTGAGCGCCCCCACTCTGCAGCCCTCTTAGCTCTCCCTGCTTCATCCATCTGTCCACTGCTGCACGGCCCCTGCGGTCTGGCCTGCAGCCCTGAGCACACCATCCTCCCCGCCACCTTCATGCCATCCCTTGTCTCAGCTCTCTCCTCCCGCCCCACCAGCCTGGAATACCTGCTCCTCCATTCTCTAACTCAGCAGTTCCCACATTAGAATCAACAGGGAGATTCCAATTCAGTGGGACTGGGTGGCCCCGGCATCAGTATTTTTTGAAAGCCCCCCAGGAGATTCTACCAAGCAAACTTGAGGACCTCTGGTGGAACAGCTGCTTCTCATAATGCCCCAGCCCAGAAGTCCCCTCTTCTAGGAAGCCTTCGTTAGCCATCCCTCTGCCCCCCACCTGGGCTACACGCCCCTGGTCTGTGCTCCCAGGGCCCAGGCACCTCCAGCTTACAAGTCTGTGTTGCAAAGACTGAGAACCCCAGGGCAGTTCACTGCTGCAGCCCCAGCACCCGCACAGGGCCTGCCGTGAAGACAGAGCCTTAGAAATGTCTGCACCAAACCCAGGTGTTAGCGTTCTGCCCACTGACGCCCCTTCCCCTTCCTCCTCACACAAACCCCCCAGACCGCTGAGCTGCCCAGGGTCCCCTCTGCCTCGTCATCCCAGTCCAGCTTCCCGGCCTTTGCTATGCAGGATCACATGCCTGGGGTGCCCCATACCAACCTGGCTAAACCTCGCGGATTGTTCTAACTGCTCTGGGAAGTCCCCGGGATTAACAGGATGGACCCCAACAATTCTCTTTGATTCAGGACCCCCTGGTTACTTTCCCACCACACTTTCCCTCACACCTGGTCTTGGAGCGTCGGCACACAACTGACCCCACAGATGAGACTTAGGAACAAATCTGGGGCTAAGAGTCAAGAGGCTTGAGTTCCTGCACCAACTTCCTGTGTGATCATGAGCCAGTCACTTAACCTCTCTGTGCCTCAGATGTCCCATGTATAAAATGGGGAAAATAATCCTCAAAGAGTTGCTGTGGGGAGCAAATGAGCTGCAGACCTAAGGCACTGCGTAAGTGCTATTATGGAAGCGTTCACTAGCTACCCCTCTCTAGCAGCCGAGAGGAGCCTTAACCACTGGGCTTGAGCCTTTCCAGCCTGATGCATTATTTCCCTCCATTCTCTGCCAAGCTGGACCCGTGGGCAAGGCCATCAGTGAGGGACAGTGACAGCCACCAGTGAGGGACAGTGACAGCCCCCAGGTCTGAGTCTGGTGATGTTTCTGTGAACACAGCCACGTGCTCAGGCCTGCCCCCAGTCACGACCAAGGCTGAAGGATGGCCCCACAGGACAGACGCGCCCCACCAGGACGGGGAGAGAGCCTTTCTCAGCCCCTCGGTTGGTTGTTTTCCCGGCTCCACTTTCAGCCTCGACTTTCCCCTCGCTGAGGCCCAGTTTGATTCCCTCTGCTTACTCCCTCCTCCCCTAGAACAGACGGGAGAGCATCAAAGCACAAAAAACATTGAAATTGCCAAATGCAATTTCTCTCTGGAGACAACAAATTTGCTGCAATTTGTATTTCCAAACAGGAGCTGCAGCTCCCGAGCAGCTCCCAGGCAGGCAGGATTCCCGCCTCCACCTACCCTCCTCTGGCAGGGTGCTCCTCCCTCACCTGCTGCCCTGCAGAGGGGGCAGTGCCCACCCCATCTGTGCTCTAGGGGTAGGGGTGAGACTGGGCGGGGGAGTCAGAGCAGGGCAGGAGGCAGAAAAGAGAAACAGCCACACCTGTCTGCTGAGGTCAGGCAGAGCACCAGCAGTGACCAGCTTCCAAGCCCAGCTCCGCCTGTCACAAACAATAACGACAACAACAGCGCCCTCTCTGCTGCACAAGCTGTGACAGTCTCATCCCTTCGAAAACCCCACTCCTTGCACCACCCTGAGAGTTGGGTGATCTTCTCCCCGTTTTACCTGAGGGAACATGCCTGAGAGGGGCCGTGGGGCTGGACCAAGTCACACAGTTAGTAGGACATAACATTGATCTCGAATTTCCCTGACTCCAAAGCTCAAATTCTTCCCAGCCACCACCTGTGACCTTGGGCATTTATTTAGATCTCAGTTTTCTCATCTGCAAATTGAATAAATTAGACCAATGTTTCTTTTTTTTTTTTTTTTTTTTTTTTTTTGAGACAGAGTCTCACTCTGTTGCCCGGGCTAGAGTGAGTGCCATGGCATCAGCCTAGTTCACAGCAACCTCAAACTCCTGGGCTCAAGCAATCCTCCTGCCTCAGCCTCCTGAGTAGCTGGGACTACAGGCATGCACCACCATGCCCAGCTAATTGTTTCTATATATTTTTAGTTGTCTGGCTAATTTCTTTCTATGTTTAGTAGAGACAGGGTCTTGCTCTTTCTCAGGCTGGTCTTGAACTCCTGAGCTCAAGCAATCCTCCTGCCTCGGCCTCCCAGAGTACTAGGATTACAGGCGTGAGCCACCACACCCAGCCTGGACCAGTGTTTCTTAACTTTTTTTTTTTTTAAATATATGCCCCTTAAACAGAGTATGATGGTTATTTTACGTATCAACTTGACTGGGCCACAGGGTGCCCAGATATGTGATCAAGCATTATTTTGGGTGGTTCTGTGAGGGCATGTTTGGATGAGATTACCATTTAAATCAGCAGACTGAGCAAAGCAGATTGCCTTCCATAACGTGAAGGGGCCTCGCCCAGTCAGTTGAAGGCCTGAGTAGAACAAGAAGGTTGACCCTCTCCCAAGTAAGAGAGAATCCTTCCTGCCTGGCTGCCTTTGAATTGGGACCTGGGCTTTCTCCTGCCTTTGTACTCCAAGGAAACACTGGCTGTTCCTGGGTCTCCAGCCTGCTGGGCTTCAGGTGAAAACTACACCGTGGGCTCTCCCGGTTCTTAGGCCTTCAGACTCAGGCTAGAACTACACCTTCAGCTCTCCTGGGGCTCCAGCTTTTGGATTCACCTTGTAGATCTTGGGACTTGCCTCCAGAATTGCATGAGCCAATTCCTTATAGTAAATTTAAACACACACACACACACACACACACACACATACACACACATGCCCTAGTGGTTCTGTCCCTCTGAAGAATGCTGACGAATACATGGGGGTGACATTAAAATCTCATACCCCCTAAGGCTGTGGTCTGTATTATGAAAAACATGGAGGGTGTTTTTTAGTTTGTTTTCCAAAACAAAATTCTGTTTTCCAAAGGCAAGATTCATTTCCAAAGATCATAACACCAAATGTGCTTTGTCACGTGCTAAATCATCCCTGCCCCAGGAGATTCAGACATGGCCCAGCGGGAGGACAGGGCCTTCACCGCTCCGCCGGCCCCACCACACCTGTTGAGAAGCTGGGGTCTGTCTCGCAGGGGCTGTCATTGCTCACCGTCTATGAGGCAGAGAACCAAGGAGCACTCCCTCCACAGCAAGAGCCTGGGCAACGCACTTCTCTCCAAACCTCGGTGTGAAACGCGGGAATAGTAATAGTTCCCAGTGGCGCTGTGAGGGTTAAATGACTTGATACCTGTAAGGCATTGAGAACACTGCAGTAAGTGCTCAAGAAGTGTTACCCATTATTACTCTCTAGGGATGTTTAATACACTGGAGACTCATCATTTGCCTTCCCCCCTCCTCACCCCCACCACACCCATCCAGAGAAACTCCTGGAGCAATTGCCTGTCCCTTTGCTGGGTCCTGGGAAATCATTCTGCAGACCTGTCTGCTTACTGCAGCCTCTCACTGCTCAGGGTCATCCAGGATTCCTGCAGGTCCTAGGATCTGTGTGAACCCCTACAAGTCACAGCCTCTCTCCAGGCTTTTGTGTCTTTGTATTTGAGGAACTAGCCATCTGGGAAAAAATTTTAAGTTAGATCTTTACCTCACTCCATACACCAAAATAAATTCCAGATGGATCTCAAATTTAAATATAAACAATGAAACCATAAGTGTACTAAAAAAGAGATAAATCTTAAAGTGAACAAAACACCTTTCTAAGTAGGACACAAACCACAAAACCCAGAAAAAAAAAAAAGAACAGATAGATACATGTAGCCACATAAAATTGTTTAACTTAACCTGAAAAAAATTATAAACAAAATTAAAAGACAAGTGATAAGTTGACTCTTTAATTCATATTTCAGAAAAAGTACTAATTTCTTAAAGGAGAACTGAAATTTATTGAGAAAATACCAAAGACGCAGTTTGAAAAATGAATAAAGAACATGATCAGATGATTCTCAGAAAAGGAAACAGGAATGGCTCTGAGACATATAAGATGCTCAATCTCATTAGCAAGGGAAACAGACACCTGTGGCTTTTAATCTATCATTTTTTAAAAATTTTGTTTGATAACATTCTGTTGAGGAAACAGGAAGTCTCATACTTTGCTGGTAGGGATGTAATTTGATAAAATCAATTGTATTGATTGCCCCCATATAGTTGGGGGCAAAATTTGACCACAGCACTTCCACTTCTATCTAGGACAGGGATCTTTCCACGTGTGCAGTATGTACAAGGATAGCATTGCTGTACAGTAACTCCCACACCAGTGGGTATAATTAACCAAATGTAGGGTGTTGGGCCAAGTTACTTACTTTCTCTGGGCCTCAGTTTCCTCATCCATAAAATGGGGATAACAACAGAACCGACCCAGAGCTTCTTGTGTCATATGTGCATGTAAAGCCCCTGGAACAGCGGCCGGGTGTGTAGTAAGTGTTCAACAAGTGCTACTGTTCATGTCATTATTATAATTAATCTGATCAGCGGGACCCAGCCTAGAGACTGACTCTGACCACGGAA
Source organism: Varecia variegata (assembly GCA_028533085.1). NCBI lineage: Eukaryota > Metazoa > Chordata > Mammalia > Primates > Lemuridae > Varecia > Varecia variegata. The sequence goes on from CM052441.1 coordinate 117,111,402, forward strand.
TGAGGAGGGGAATCTCCACGCAGCAAGACGAGATTGCAACTGTAACTAAGCGGGAAGTCCGTCCTTGTGATGTGTCTGATGCGTGCAGGTGTTTGGTCAGCGGTGGGGACAGAAAAGTGTGGCTTTCCCAGAAGCAAATCTTGACAGTGCCCACCCCACCTCTCACCCTGGGAGAGAGCATTTTGGCTAATGAGATTGGACCATTCCTCCTTTCTTGGCAAATCTACCCAAGCGATGGGTGAAAACCCTGCTTAATCGTTATTAATAATCACAGTAACAGCTAACATTGTGTGATGTGTTTTCTAAATGCCAGCCAGCACGGAGCACTCGAGTTCATTATTCTGCCCAACAGCCCTATCAAGCAGGTATCGTTATTCTTCCCATTTTACAGAAGAAGAAACTGAGGCTCCAACTCGCAGGGATTCACACAGCAGGTAAGAGGCAGAGCCCACATTTGGGCCTGGGTCTCTGTTACATCGCCTGGCCAAGGTGGGCACTCCGTCCTCCCTGCAGTTACTTCTCTACATGAAGCACAGGGCAGCCTTCTGGCTTGTGTGCATCTGCCTCCTGCAGGTATCTGTCCATGTGCATCAGCCCCCAAGGCAGGGCCTCTCTGAGTGCAAGGACGAAATTGGGTTTTTGAGCCTCTCAGGCCATGGGCCAAGTCATGGGACCCGGCCAGCCCTTGTGAGTCATGCATCTCTGTCCTTATCCCTTTTTCCAGAAAGGGAAACAGAGGCTGAAGGTGGCTCACCCAGCAATAGCAGAGCCAGATCTGCCTGTGTCCTTCCCACTGCATCTCTGCCAGCCACCTCCATGCCTAAGAAACCTAGGCCAGGGCTGCAATGGCGGGGAGGAATTTAGATGAGGCTGTGACCCAGGGTGAAGTGGGATCCCCTGTGCGCTCCTACAGTATGAGAGGTCCCTGAGCAGAATCAGAATTCCATTCAAAGCCATCTCCTCCCGCACGAGGGTGGGCGCATGTGGACTGCCAGCTCTCCCAGCTAATTACCTCCCCGATAAAGGAGGGTTTGCCACTGGCGGATGGGTGTGCAGTGAGTGAGTGCCCGGCTTCCCGGAATCCTCGTAGTCCCTTTAGCACAAGATAAATTGTTGCCTCTGATTCAATTTCTTCCTCCCTCACCCCCGCCCTGCTCAGTTTCCTAAAACAATAAGAAAACACATTTCTCATCCCTGCATTTAATCCTTCAGGCAGGGAGTGGGAGCTACAGCTATGCATCTGGTTCCAAGCATGAAATGAGGAGGGAGGGAGCTGGCCAGTGAGGGGCAGTGGGCAGGAGGTGGGCTCCAGGGAGGAACCTGGAGGGAAGACAGCCCGAGATGAAATCCTTGGGGGGGATAGGTGAACCCGCTTTACTATGTTCTTAGTGAGTTAATCATCCTCGCACTCGACTAGCATCTATGCCGGCAGGCCGATGGCATATCGGGGAAACAGCAATGAGAAAGTCCAGGGTCCCCATGTATTAATAGGTAGTGGGGAGCTGACCTGTAAACCACGCACTGGACCACAGCACCACGCACACTCCCAGAAGGCTGTTCTGCGGGAAGGCTTTGCTCCAGCTGTGGAAGGTTTGGCAGTAGCATTTGTGTTGCCTCTCAGAAATTCGCCAGGTAGGTAACCTGGGGAGGAAAAATGTCATTTCTATAATGGCATTCTAATACTGCAATGGTCCCTACAGAGAACATGTGTACAGGGTTTACAGTTTGCAAAGTGCTGTTGTACACATCATCTTATTTGCTCTCCCCATCGTCCCTGTGAAGCAGAGATTGTTCTATCATACCCATTCTGCAGATGGGGATTAGAGAGGCCCAGGGGGTAAATGTCTTGCCTGGGTTTCCACAGCCAGTCAGTGGCAGAGCTGGAATTCAAACTCAGGTTTGTCTGCCTCTAAAACCTGTGCTCTTTCTATGCCCCTAAGATGCGGTCCCCCAGGAGAAGGGTGCTGCGGGGCAGCAGCGAGGGCGGAGTGGGCCCAGCGTGGGGTTCAGGTGGGCTGTGGACAGATGGCCGTGGCTCCCTAAGCCAGGCAGCTGCCACCCCCCAGCCCTTGTCCAATCTACACGCATCATGAGGTCCGTCCTCACCCAGCCACAGAAAGGGACACCTGTTATGTTGGCTTGGATTTGCCCTATAATTATGGACTTATGGATATATAGAGAGACAGTCCCCCACTTACAATGGTTTGACTTACGATTTTTCTACTTTACAATGGTGCAGAAGTGATGCATGTTTAGTAGAAACTGTACTTCAGATTTTGAATTTTAAACTTTTCCTGGGCTAGTGATATGCCGCAAGACTCTCTCGCGATGCCTGGCGGCGGCAATGAACCATTCTATTTTTCACTTTCAGTGTAGCATTCAATAAATTACATGAAATATTCAATACTTTATTATCAAATGGGCTTTGTGTTAGGTAATTTTGCCCAACTGCAGGCTAATGTAAGTGTTCTAAGCACGTTTAACGTAGGCGACGCTAAGCTATGATGTTTGGTAGGCTACATATATTAAATATATTTTTGACTTATATTATCAGCTTAGGATGGGTTTATTGGAGCATAGCCCCTTCATGAGAAGCGTCTGTGTCTATGTGTGTGTGTGTCTGTAATCGGCTGCTATTTTGAAAGTAGATTGAAAGAATAAGAACATGACTTTCTGTGGCACTGACAATGTGTTCGGTGCTATGCTATGTTATCCGTCTCATCAGTTCCTCCTGACAACCCTGTCCAGGGAAATACTAAAATACTACCGTTCCCATTATACAGATGAGGAAATTGAGTCTCACAGAGGTGCAGCTACTTGCCCAGGGTCTCTGAGCTGACCCTGAGCCAATGCTCTTTCCCATCCACCATAAATGTCAGAGAAAAAGCAAAGGCACCGGGACTTGAGGAGCCTGAGGGTCACTGGGTGGCATTCTCCTATGCCCCAGGGGTCTCCAGAGAGTCCCCTCACCTTCTTTTTAAGATGTCAGTAATAATAATTATTAGTGCTGACATTTATTTATCAGAGCATGTCCACATATGGTTGTGACCACAAAGTTAAACTAAACCCTGAGAGAGAACTAGAATTCCAAAGAATGGGATGGTAATATCTAGGGAAGTGTGACTCGAGGAAAGAGAAAGAATACAAACAGGACTGCAGTATCCCCTCCAAGTCAAAGGTTTCTGGAGCCTGGAGACAGGAGGATATTTAAATATCTCAAGAAACCAACAAATGCAAAATCCAAGCCTGCGCTGTGGTGGGCCAGGTGGGGGTGGCCGGTTTCTGTGAGCAGACTGAAGAACCGAGAAATGAAGGGACTGGAATAGTGGGGCGTGGACGGCGTGTGAACACCCCCTTCCTTAATTTATGGAGTCCCTGACAGAGCATCAAAGACAGAGCTCAGCGGGTTCCAGGCAGAGTCGTGGCCAGTAACTCTGATTATTATGCAACTTCAGCCATCCAGAAGGTGACCCCCAAAACTACTTGGGAAGGTATAATTATCTCCTTAGTGGTAAGGCTCTTTCATCCTTAAATAGAGAAATGTTTGAGATTCTCAAACCCACAGGATGAATATTTTTAGATGTGAAAGAGTCTGGGCACATTTGGTACTGTAAGTACTTGTACTGTTTGAGAATTTGGCCTATCTGAGTAACAGGTCAGCCTTTAATTCCAATCTAAAATACAATTTAGTAATTGAGTTAGATCTGTGATTTTAAGTTTTAAAAATCACATTTAATTTATATACACTTAAGTTTCTCTTAGATTTATAAGAATTAATTACTTGTAAAGATTTATCAGTCATATAGGAGAGTACTTAAAAATGAAACATGTTAAATTTACAAAATACTATTTTAAATATTTAAAGGTGTTTGATTAATTTTGTAATGGAGCAAACACCATCCAAAAGCCCCTTAAAAATGACTGCAAAAATTTGGTAGACTTATGAATAGAATAATAAAAATTAAAGAGCAAGACCCCATCTCTACAAAAAATAGAAAAAAATTAGCCAGGCCTGGTGCCACATGCCTGTAGTCCCAGCTACTTGGGAGGCTGAGGCAGGAGGATCCCCTGAGCCCTTGAGCCCAGGAGTTTGAGGTTGCTGTGAGCTATGAAGACACCACGACACTCTAGTCTGGGCAACGGATCGAGACTCTGTCTCAAAAAAAAAAAAAAGAAAAAGAAGAAGAAGAAGAAAAATCATATGCTACATTTTAAAATGTGAAGAAAAACTAGATTTTTATGAAATGTATAACTTTAATAAATTAAACATTCCTTTCAAAAACCTAAGTATCTTCTGAATATTTTTCCTGTGCATTAAAACTGTCTTTGAGGACTGAATAAACCTCATACCGATGTAGAGCATTTCCTACATGCTCAGAGCTAATGCTTTAAATAAATGATCTCATTCAATGCTCACATCAGTTCTATAAAGTAGATACTATTATTATCTCCATTTTCTAGGGACCGAATGCTGGAGGCAGTTGGAGTTTTAGTCATCTGTCTTAATCCCTGGTCCACAGTTTGCATGTAAGAAAGTGCCCCCCACGGGGCTGGCTTGGAACACTGGTGGACAGCCTGGTGGCTGGCCTTGTCCTCCTGTGCTCACTGGTGTTTGGGCCACAGCTCCTGTCCTCCTATCTGGACTGACTTCTACAGCTCTGCAACTCACTGTGTGCTCTAAGAACTTGCAACATGGGTGTCACGGGGATGGGTATATATCTACATGATGAGTGCGATGTGCACTGTCTGGGGAATAGACACACTTGAAGCTCAGACTCGGGGGGATGGGAGGGGCATGGGCAATATATTTAACCAGAACTTTTGTACCCCCATAATAAGCTAAAATAAAAAAAAAAAGAAATGCAGAGTCACAGGCCCCACCCCAGCCTTTAGGAATCAGGAGCCCAGGGGAGGTGGCTGCCCACCAGAGTGAGAGAAGCCCTGCCCTGCAGTGTTACCTTGGATCAGTGTTGCCCAAGCTGGTAAAACAAGGTGCTGAGTTGCTGCTCCACTGTTCCTCTCCCCAGAAGACCCCAGTCCCCTGGGGGCGAGCAGAGTGTTAAGGAGAGGGGCAGCAAAGCTACCTGGCCCAGCCCTTCGTGAGTGCACGAGTGCGAGGCTCTTCCACAACTCAAGGTTCTTCCAAACCAGCTGCTGAGAAAGGTAAATTTTGGTGAACTGCCCAAAGCCATGCTAATCTTTAATTATCCCGTTAATGTCTGTCTCCCCCCAGGTAGCCATTCTGCCGGCAGTTACTGCCAGTGCCCTGACTTTAAACAGCTTCCAGATTTCCTGACGGTATTAATGGAAGTTTTGCAAATTGATTTGGGGAGATTAGGTGGGGAGAGGCTGGCGTACCTTGCTGCGAAGCCCATTCTAAGTGCTCAAATCCTCCTGTCCTTGATCCTTGCCCAGGGCAAGAGGACAGAGCAGGCATGGGGCACCTGGGTTCCAGGCCTGGCTCTACCAAAGTGGGCTGCGACCTTGGGCCTGCCACTTCCTCACTGTGCATCTTCTTCAAAGTGAGCAGCTTGAACTAATCTAGACTGGTTAGATGGCCTGTCCTGGCTGATTTCCGAGCCTTAGAGGCTGATAGAATGACTCACCTTAGAGGGGACTAGCTTCCTTCCCTCCGTCTCTCCTTCATCCACTCATTACTCACCTCTCCGCTCAGAACACATGACGGAGGACCTCTATGAGGCTCTGCAGTGGGCACAGGGACACAGAGATGGATTAGCTGCTGTTGGCTGGCAATGCAGTCACGCTCGGGAAAACCAAAGGCAAGCAGTGGCCAGCACGGGCTGGGGCAGCGTGGCATCCCGGGTTCAGAGTACACTGGCCCTGCCTCCACCGTCCCTTCTGCTCCAGCAAGACCCAGAGCGGGGGAGGACCAGAAGAGGCAGAGTCATGGAGCAGAAAGAGAACTGGCCTCCGTGCCAGAGGTCCGTGTGCTCGAGCCAGCAGCCCTGGCTCGAGTTGCTGTGTGACCTTGAGCAAGTCACTTTCTATTTCTGGCTGTCAGTTTCCTTCTCTAGACATTGGGAAAAGGGGACGATAATTCCTGTGCTGCCTTGCTAGGGGGGTAGTTGAAAAGCAAGTCATTGGTGAGCCCCGAGGCCTTTTGTGTAGAGAAGGGGAGAAGAGCTGCCATCTTTTCAGTTGCCAAGAGCTTCCCTGTCCGTGTCCAAGAAATTCAGCCATGAGACAGCGTCTGGAGGCCAGGCCTTGGCTGAAATCTCCACCCCACCCAGCCCCCATCTCATAAGTGACAGTGACAAAGCTTCATAAATATTCCCAGGGAGACAGGAAGGAGAGGGACAATGGGAAAATGGACCTAGAGCAGGAGGAAGCAGAGTCAGAGCCACAGGAGAGGCCAGGGGTCTGGGCTGCTCCCCATAGAGGGCCCTCCGTGGGGGAGCCTGGACCCTCAAGTGTATCCCTGTCACTAAGCCATCCCACCGCAGAGAGCCAGGGACCCATCCCAACTCTAGCAACCCAGGGAGGGAAAGTCACTGACGTGGGGAAGTGGCCTCTTCCCCACCTCTCCCTCCCCTCCCTCCCCTGTCTCATACCCGGCAGAGTTAGGACTCGGCCCCTGGCTCTCCCACGCCCAAGGTATGTTCCTCCAACCTGGGCCACCTCTGTGTCTCTGCCCTTGTCCTCTAGCTGCCAGCTTCTGTGTCTCAGCTCCTCCCCCATCCACCACAGCCTCTGCGTCTTCACCCCACCAGGAGGGCAAAAGCACAAGCCCCTGCGTCCTGCCACCACCACCATCTCTGACCCCAGAGCCCCTGTGGGCTGTGGACTCACCAGGCCCACCCTCCACCATCACTGCCACCAGCTGCAAGGAGGGTTTATGGGTCTGGGTTTTATTCTAAAAATCTGTTTTCAATTAAAGTTGAGAAGTATGAGAGAATGCTGCCTCGGGCAGACTGCCCCTCTCTGAGGTTTCCTCAAACAGATGGCTTGTAGCATTTGTAATTAATGAGAGGTGGTACGGATGGGGCCCCTTAATAGCCTGCAGCAAAGTGTGGAGGCTGGGGAGTGGGAGTGGGAGGGGGAGGCGGAGGGACAGCGCTATGCAGGCTCTGGGCTGGGGATGGTACCTGGGCAGCCCCCTGGCCCCGAGGATGAGAAGGCCACGCACCCTGGATTTTCTGCCCTGCGCCAGCATGTGGGAAAGGAAGGAGGTGAGAGGGCAAGCCGCTCTGCTCTGCACAAATCAAACGGGCCTAAAGGGCCTCTACAGACCTTGCTTTAGGGTATCTTATGCCTCTCTCTCCCCAGATCTCTACCCTGACCACATCACATATGTCTCTGAGCCTTGGTATCCTCATGGGCACAGGTCTGGAGAATCATAAACCGGCAGGTGTGAAAGGATCACAGAGTCCATGCAATGCAACCACCAAATCTCTCCTGCCAAAGAGGTCCCCTGGTCTTGGAGGCCAGGAGCCTCACTACTTCCCCCGTGTGAGTCACACAAAGCCAGTTTTACCTGTGCTCAACTCAAAATTCACCCTTAGAATAAGGTAAACTCTGCCTCCCTGTGTTAATTGTGATAGTTGTGAAAATCAAGAGGAGACAATGTATATGAAGTTGCTTTGAAAACTGACAGTCACTATCTTTGATTACTGGAGCAGACCATCTCGGGCCAGGAGAGGAGAATGTAGGGGCAGCTGAGACAGGTCCCCACACAGCATCTCGCCCCTTGCCATTGAAGCCCACCAGCTGACAAGCAGCCTGCCCAACCATATCCCACCCCAGAGTTCATCCCCACCTCCTGGGGTCTTTGCTCATCCTAAAAGGGAAACATGGCTGGAAAAGGCGTACCTAGGTCAGCCATACCAGCCATTCACTCCATCAGCAAAAGCTCCTGGCGCTCCCACAGGTGCCAGGGATTGTTCGAGGCACCGAGGAGTCCGCCGGAATAGAGAACATCTCCCATTCTGGTTTTGGGGGGAGATGAACAATAAACGAATCCAGAATTTTACTTATTAACTCAGTTAGTGATGAGTGTGGTCTAAAAAAAAAAAAAGCACAAGATACACAACATGGCAGGAGGCAGGGCTATTTTTTAAAAAGAAGGTGTGACTCAATTGAGGGAGGGCGTGAGCCATGCAGGGTCTGGGGGAAGAGTGTTCTGCGGCTGGAGAGGTGGGCGTAGGGCCCTTGAGGCCAGGGCGATGGGTTCGGCTGGGCACACAGGAGACCACTCCTGGCAGGAGCCCTCCTGCCCCAGCAACAACCCCTCCTCGCCCCCGCCCCAGGCCGGTGCTCCGCTGCCACTTAAGGTTCTGCATGGACATGGAGGTGGCAAACATTTGTCATCCACTGAGGCATCCCTGAAGTGGGATGGGGAGGGAGGAGCTCATGCTTCATCATTCGTAAGAGACAAAAGGATCTGAATTTCAGTGGGAAGGGAAAAGAACACAAAACGTAGACAAAGCAGGCAGAGAGAAGGAAGATGCCAAATAATAATAATAATTCTGTTCTTAATAATGTTATTCTGTTCTTAAAATTTAAGAGTGTCTTCATCTTCTCAACAATGCTGCGAGGTGGATACTATTATGATCCCCATTTTATAGATGAGGAAACTGAGGCATAGAGCAGTTAAGTAACTTACTCAGAGTCAGCCAGTTAAGTGGCAGAGTTGGGATTTGAACCAGGTGGGCTGGCTTCAGAGTCCATGCTCCTATAGGATGCCCAGGACAGGACCCTGGTCAGAGATGGCTCTAAGAGAAGCAGGCTGAGCAAGGGGTGAAGAGGGAAGCTCAGGGAAAAAATTTTGCCTTTCATACTGTTTTCTCCCCATAAAATTCAACGGTGGTGCTTGGGAAGTTTACACGGTACCTTCCTATTTGATCCTTTCAGGAACTCCATGGAGTAGGTATTATCATCCCCACTTTATAGATGAGGACACGGGGACTCAAGAGGTTAAGTGACCTTACTTGGGAATGACAAGATTCAAATACAAGGTCTGCCTAGCTCCAACTCCCATGCTTGTTTATTGATCCAGAAGGTAGTCATGGGCACCTCTTTAGTGGCAGGCACAGAGCTAAGTATTCAAACATGGGAAAGACACTGCCCTTGGAAGGATCCCTGGGTGAGTGCCCCCGTCACCTACATCCCATACACAGCCCCATAAAGAACGGTCGTCTTGCTTCTGGCTGAAGCTCGAGAGCAGGGGTTGGGTGGGCAGGGGCAGGGGAAGCATTCATGAGCTCCTGCTCTGGGCTTGGCATTTTTCACGCTCTACATCATTGACCTCTTCCATCAGCTCAGCAGGGTAGATGTGGCCGAGACTGTTTTACATATCCAGCGTCATTCTTCCTACCTCCATAGCATAAGAACCCTGGTTTTATTGCCAACACACCTAACTAAAGACTACATTTTAAAGGCTCTATTGCAATTAGGTGTAGCCATTGAGCTAAATCCTGGCTAATGAAATGTAAGAGTAACTCATTGTGTGGGACTTCTAGAAAAGTTCCGTAAAAGGAAGTGAAGACTGGGCGCGGTGGCTTGCGCCCATAATCCTAGCATTTTGGGAGGCCCAGGCAGGAGGACTGCTTGAGGCCAGGAGTTCAAGACCAACCTGAACAAGAGTGAGACCTTCATGTCTACAAAAAAATAGAAAAATCAGCTAGGCATGGTGATACGCACCTGTAGTCCCAACTACTCAGGAGGCTGAGGCAGGAGGATGAATTGAGCCCAGGAGTTTGAGGCTGCAGTGAGCTATGATGACACCACTGCACTCTAGCCTGGGTAACAGAGCAAGACTCTGTCTCAAAAAAAAAAAAAAAGTGACAGTGCTGAGGTGGGCCCTTCTTTTTTCCTGTTCTCTGCCTGGAACTCTGCCCAGTAATGATGGCTGAAGTTCCAACAGACATCATGGATCATGAAGGCAATTTTGAGGATGAAAATCATGTGTTCAGGATAATGGAACAAAAAAATTAGGAGCCTGGGCCCCAGATTATACTGAGAAACCACTATACAAGTCCTGATACCCCTGCCTCTGAAATGGGGGTTGCCAGGCTCTTTCAGGGCTCCCAGAAGATAGTCCTATAAACTTATTCTCATGCAAACTTGACAACATGCTCTTTTCTCAGGAAGACTTGCATTTATAAATTTGTTAGAATTTTCTAGAGATGGGATTATGTCTTGGTACCTTCAAACCACACTCCCTTAGCTTACCTATGTATATGTGTAAGGTTAAGCATGCATCTCTAGAAAGTTTAATTTAGTAATAATAAAGTAACAGAAAAGGGCTCAGTTCATGTCATGCAGTGCTTAGACAGAAATATTTTCCTTGCACTATAAGGAAAATGGCTTTTGTTACAGGCCTTGTGGCCTATCAACATTAGGCCACCCAAAACTACACAAGTGTCATCAGTCACAGTTCTGGGGTAGAGACAGAGAAATCCAAAGGAGGAAACAGGAGAGTAAACACTCATTTGGCACACCCCTCTGGCACGCTCTCGAACCTGCCTCCAGGCAGCACGATCCTGGCCCTTCAGCCAAAGCAGTGCTGACACTTCTCCTCCACCACTTAGAACCAGAAGCTTGCAGGATTATTGTCTTAGTTGATTTTGCCCTATTTATGTCACAACCTGCATGTCCACCCTTTTCTGATGTTCACA